>CM034150.1:749685618-750297391 GCA_019776745.2 Taxus chinensis | reverse complement strand
CACTCTTGTTAATTTATTATGTTATTCTAGTTGGTGTTGATAACACATATTCTCTACTATTTTTATAGGCATCCTTAATCCCAATCTTGGTAATTTTACTTGGTGTATTATATACTACGTTTTACACATTGGTCACAAGATTATTCAATTAGGTGTCCCAGATTGCCACTTTATTTGGTTTTTCCACAATGCTTAAACCATTGTGGCTTATATTTATGAATTAATTCACTCATTTCAACATGAATCACCTCTTTATCATTATATTCTATTAGGAAATTTGTTAGGCCTACCCATGGCCATCACCCAAGTTTTACATGCTTTTAGAGTACAAATTTTTTTTTCATTTAGAAAGAAAGAGATTTAGGTTTTTTTTTCTCATTATTTTTTTTAATGTAATCATTTAGCTTTTAACAAAATGGTGATTGTGTCTAATATTTTTTTGGAAATGCAAGTACAAGCATAGACAGTGATGCTTAAAATTTCCCACCTCCAGAACCTCTTGGATCATTGTAATGATTTTCCATACATTATAGCTTGTGTTACACCACATTGTGTTACTCTAGATCCCTGGCCGATAGGAATATGTCGTCAATATAGTTGTTATCTTTTTCATTCTTGTACCATTTTTGGATGGTGCTCTCTACCTCTTCGTACTCTCATATATATCATCAACATGGGGGATGGGGCTTAATGTTGTCTCTCCATCACAATTAAATGTAATCTTCGATGAGCATATTGCCTTTCCTCAGCTGACATTGGCCATTATGTTGCTTTGGGGAAAGGAAAATGGAATCTAAAGAAAATGATGAAGGAACATAAACCATTTATTTTTGTTGGGATCCCACTTTTGATGAGAAACACCTTACAGATGGTAGATGGGCCATGCCGAATGATAGATAATCTCTGCCTTTATCTCTCTTCAAAACCCCTGCCTAATTCCTCTTATGCTTAATATTGTTGATGTGATTCTGTAATTGGTTGTATTCCTAGAGGCTCGATTTATTACTCTCATGCCTTCTAGAAGGGTTAATATTGAGTTTTGTTTGCATACCACCTATGTCCCCTCTTATGCAAACAATACTATTTTATTGTTTGTAGGATAGAAGTTAGTTTACCAATAAATTATATAAATAATTTATTTCAAGCGTTATATATCAACCAATTATATTTGGCTTCTTCCATCAGAAACAATCCAAACACTTTCCCTTCACATGCTCTGAGGTTTGGAGGGTTGGATTCTCATCTTAGGGGATCCACATCTAGTCCTTGTGGTGGTCTGTGAGCCTAGATCTTGGAGAAGAATGGTGGTATGGGGTCCCCTATTTCAAATATTCACCACACTTTGAAATTGTTTCCTTCAAGTGTTGGATGGGAGACTAATGGTAAGGGGATGGAGGGTGTTGTCTTGGGTGAGGCAAGGCCTTTAGGGGGAGGTAGCGGTGGGGCTCATGTAGGCTTAAACAGGGGTGGCTCACCTACGGATTTTTCTTACTTGGTTGCAACCAAATATGGGTATAGACCTCTTGCTAAACCCATGGCTTATGCCAAACAGACACCTAAGGTGTCTTTCAGAGAAAAGGTTACTGAAATTATTATATATTTTGAAAAGAAGGGATTGATTTGTAGGTTCAGCAATGGATGCCCTAGGCTTCTTGCTTTGCACATTTGGATTTATGAACAACGGCATACCCACATTGAAGGTAAAGTTATCATTTACCCTTCTACTCATGGCATTTTTGTAGCTGTTTTTGACAACTCCTCAGATGAGGAGATTATTTATGGGAAAATTTGGGATTTCCAATCGCATCTTCTTCTCATGAAGCCTTGGTTTCCTCATTTTGATCCCTCGATTGCGAGATTTAATATTGGACTAGTATGGATAAGATTAACCTATCTATCTTTTTAATTTTGGAGTGAGGATTGCTTCAAAGTTATGCGGGATGTTTTGGGTAAATTCATGACTATTGATCCAAAAACTGACTCCTTTAATCATACCATTTATGAGTGCATACTTGTGGATATAGACATGACTGCTGATTTTCCGGCCACTATAGAACTCAATGTCAAGGATTCAAAGTGGAGTCAAAATCTAGATTATGAAGGGTTCCCTTTTAGATGCAGAACTTTCTTTTTTATGGGACACGTGGCTTCTGATTTTCATATGGTTAAAAAAGAGAGTAAAGGAAGGGTTTCATGGTGGAAGGATTTTAATCCGAAAAATCTTATTGTTTATGGACTTGAGGACAATGATTCAGAAAATGCTTCAGTAAATCTTAAGGTTAATTAGGAGGAAGCCCCTTCCCCCACTCATTTTGCTAAGATTTCAAATCATAATGTTAGTAAGGGGGGGACTCCTAGCCTCAATCTATGAGCCCCAAGTTAATTCACAATTATAAAAATGAGGAGGTTCTTGAAATTTGATTACCTATCCATCTTGATGAGAATGTGGATCCTAGTGCGGATGATGCTTGGAAGATGGTGATTAGAAAAAAGAATGGAAAGATTGGAAATTCTTCTTCAAAGATGAGCCTTAGATCCCATAAAGGGAAGCTGCAGGTAAATTAGTTTGTTCCTTGGGGGTGGTCAAGCCTCTTTGAATTTCCTATTTAGGGACCCTTTCTTCCTCTGGTGCTTCCTTCTGTGATGTTTTGGTTTGTTGGTTTTGTTTCTCCTAAGGTCAAGCTGGTACATCTTTCTTTTTTGTTTCTCCTTTGAGCCTTTGATGTTTTTCTATCTCTCAGTCTTGTTTAGGGTTCTCAATCCCTTCAAAATATGCTTTTTACCCTATCTAATAACAAAAAATATCAACCAATTATTATAGTATCCATTATTTGGAAGGTACATACACTATGTAATGTTGGTTTTCATGGTTGATAAATTGATGTATTAATTTTTTTTAATGTTTTAAATGCCATACACCATTTATGGACCGTATAAATTGCAATGCGTGTCCATTATTCCTTATTTTGATGCATGATGACATTATAAAAGATATTTTTACACAATTGAGTAAACAAATTGTTGCTAATTTCTCCAATTTAATTTTTTTTGAGAATATCAATTAATAGTTTTAGCATTACAAGCTTTAGATCTTGTCTGTTTAGGCAAAGTGTTAATATTAACCATGAATTTTGGATAACCAAAAAATTGATGTGTCATTGGATATTATAATATTCAAGATACATATATAGACATTATTACCTAAATTAAACTTAATTCTCTAATATAGATATATTTGTATTACAGTATATCTTAAATCCATTTACTTATGCCGTAAATTTTGAGGTATACATGTCAAATGTAAATTATAATGGACAATAATCAATATATTATGTGATAGAACCAAGATAAATTACATTAAATATTTAGATATAGAGAGGAAAGGAGAGCTCTTTTGATCCAATGTAGCCAATAAAAATAACTATAGTAAATGTTAGTTAAAGCCTTTTTTTCTCCTTTGATTCTATGCTAGCTCCTTTTCAAAACACAAACTATCCAACACTCCACAAGCTTTCAATGGCACAAATCATGCTAGAGAGTTTGTGACAAAATTTTAAAACACTCAAATCTTGAGAAGTCTTGGTGGCTACTTATCATTATATGTGATTAACGAATATAAATCAATAAAAGATTATTAACATTTGAATTTACTTACACTAAATATCAATTTTTTTTATTGTGTTTTATTTTCTTTTTTCCCTAATAGATTGTTTTACTGAAAGTAAGTACTTCTACATCCTTTCAACATTAAATACAATTTCTAACCACAAACATTTAATAATAAATATTAGTTGAATTTTGAATAAGTGTCATATCTCTTCTATAAATATTTTAGATCTACTTTATAAATCAAATATTAAAATAGAAAAAATAAATAATATGGAGTGAATGAAATTTATTTCTGAAAACCCTCACACTTATATCTTAAACCTTTTCTATTCATTATTCCAACCTTTGAACGTGGGAAATACCAGTACAAATATAAATAATAGTATTTAAACCATAGTACCAATAATATTAAGTCTTCAACTCACATAGCTGACGTGAATGTAAATATACCACTAATAATACATTGGCTTTATTCTGAAAGAAATCATGGAAAACACGTGTAAAACTACTGAATGTTTTGTAGGAATTTTAACCTACTCGGAAGGTAGTATTAAATTTGATATTACCATCCAAGCCATCTGCAGATTCAAGGGTAATGATGGCATACCCACGAGCATATCGAAATAATCCAGTCCCTCCCACCACAGAGACCTCTCTTTCCGAGGTCTTCATGAAGGGATCAGTCCCCTGAATTTCCAGGGTGCTTCCATTATAACAATAGTTCTCAAACACAACAGAGAATGCCATGTGTATGGAAGTGCCCTTCACATCTGAATTGGCATAAAATCCTTTGGCTCTTCCCACAATCTTGGAGGATCGATTTGGTTCTTCAGTTAGAAGGTCGTCTATGACCAGCACCGTTCCGAAGCCTAACAGATTTGAAGACGTTCCATTTACTCCTGCAACTATTATGGCTGTTGCATTGGGTCCATTTACAATGTCATGCATGTAAAACACTATATTTCTTTCTTCTCCAACACCACACGAACATGATATTATTGCAAGAAAGATAACAGCAAGGAAGAACATTCCTGAAGCCATTGCAAATCACAGTGCAACCTTTGTGAATATAAAGTTATGAGTTAGTCATGGGACTAAGGCCTATAAATAGCATACATTTCGTTACCTCCTCAATGGAATGAATTGGTCCAACCCTAAAATTCAACGAAGAAGCTTTCTGCAGATGAGCATATTGTACAAGTTGTAAGCCAAAAAACAAGTTGAAAGATAATCAAATTCAATGATTATCTTTCAATAATTGCAAATGTATTTTGATAGGTTGTTTCTTGAATTTGAGTGTGATGTAAGTATTAGCTTGAATTTGACTTCGAGTTATTGTTGCTGCTCACTCAAACAAAGTACCGCCCTCAAATATTATATTTATCCGGCCAATGTTATATTTTAGGAATATTTGCAGGTGTTGAATAAGTATATCTTGTTTTCACATTGATCACCCAACCAGCTCAAATTCGAACGTCACAACGTTGTGCAGACTTTTTCAGATTATGTAGTTGACATTAATATAAGAAAATTATTTTGTTCTTTCCTTAAATATTTTAGTTATTTGTGTGATGAAATGAAAATTAATCAGATAGACGTTGAATTGTTCATTACCATCCACGTCCCAAAGGGTTTTTGAAAACGCGTTTTCAAATATGATTAAATTACTATTGTTTGAAATCACCTATATGAATGTGTGAAAATATATAAAGTTGTTATATATTTGCTTGTAAATTGGTCAACTATAATATTAATCTATTTATTTTTATTAATGGTAAATAAATTTATTTTAATATATTTTTGTGTTTTATATTATTATGTTTTCAGCCATGTTTAGCAACTAGGAAAATATAACATCCACATAGCACTAAACATTTATGCCTTTGAAGGAATATCCTCATTAAAGAGAATCAATAAGTAAAAATATGTCTTTCCGTGACTATTGTGTTTTTTTGCAGATCTTTAAGAGAAAGCTAGCCCAAATTTTGGGCAAATCTTACTCTATGGCCACCTCCGATATCAGCCACTATTTTTCCACTCTGGAACACACACCTTACCATGTTAAATATTTATAGAGATAGGTGTAAAATCTTTGCTAGTGCATCCAAATTGTTGATGCATACAATACTAGAGGTGCTCAGATCAAATTTACTTTGTATTGGTTAAAGGTCGAAGATTAGGTCTCCAGAGAATTCTTCCACTCTGTCAAAGCCAAAAATACACACAAATAAGTAAAAAAGATCTATAATATCTCATGACATCTATCTAAAGAGCCAAAAATGGTGTAGAGTTTTATCTTCCATTACTGAAAAGTTTTTAAATCACATGACCATTATCCTTAGGCTGGGGGTTTCTTCAAAATAAATTGGCCCTACTATTTATAAGGGTGTTAGACTTTTGAAAGGATCCTAAGTATAAGAAATTCATAAAAATGATGTATGCATTACAGAAAATGAGTTAAATGGAGAGGATGGGAGGAACAAAAGAGGAGGAAGGATGGAATATTGTACATAACCGGAAAACTAAATACAAATGATTGGGCCATCAAATGTATTGGTTCATGAGAACCATTTTTTGTTGGTTGTCTAGGTGTTGGACATTGATAGATATTTTTCTTTCTATCTTTCAACTGCACATTCATTTAACTTTTGGTTAAGGATAGGAGACCAAATGGATGTTGGAATGTAGACTAGGAGCTATGGTTGTAAAAATTCTATTTTGGTTGATTATATCGTCTCATCTTTCAATTTGTAAAATATTTGAGGGCACTTTCAAAATCTTCTAGTTACTTAATTATTTTAAAAAAACACGTGAGAAATTAATTTGTATTGTCGCCTACAAGTGGTCTCAATTTCAATAGGTTTCTTTTGATAGACAACTATATCCTTTAAATATTTATGAAGTTGTTTCTCAAATGGATAATGAAATATCCGAGGATCATGATCGATTATTATATGAATTCTATAAAAGCTTTTTGGATATAGTTGGTAATGATTGCTTCTAAGTGTCTTTATAAACATAACACTCCAACTCATTTGACCCTTCCATTAACTATGGACACATAAAAATCATTCCCAAGATAAGATTCATAACTTACTTACAATTAACACTTGAATACGAGTCTCAACAACTTCAAAAATAATCCTTTCCAAAAAATTTATTCTACACATTTTTCACCTACTACCTAAAACTTTTAGTCTAGAGAATATGGGGTTTTTTCAAAGAAAATACATATTAGACAATATAGTGTAGTTTAGAAAGGTATGTAATGGGCTCACCGATCTCATTTTAAAGACTTATTTATGAAATTTGACTTTGAAAAATCCTATTATCGGATCGCATGGAACTTCATTCTAACCGTACTCAAATCATTTTTCTTTGGTCTTACCTTTATCATTGATGTGTCCATTTTCCTAAATAATACCATTTCGTTATCTTTTATCAATCCTGTCCACTCGTATTGATTTAGTATTTTTCACGCTATTGACCAGATTGTCCTCTAGCTTTGGATTTTTAAGTGTTAGCGGTTGAAGGCTTTTCGTAACTCTTTTCTTTATGGCACTCAACATGGCTTGGGGGAAAGGAATATTTATGTCGGGGTTCCCTCCATTCGATCGAACAAAGGTCACTTTTATTTATGTCTTTTTTCGAACAATGTGCATTAGATTTTGTATTGTCATGATGTTTATCAACTTTCCCTATGCTCAAACATTTAGTGAAAAAAGATGCCTTTTTACAAAAAAGTATTTTTGACCCCAACTCCATGGCTAGCTATCTTCCAGTGGAATTGAATTCAAAATAAAGGATTTTTCCATTTTTTGGGCATCCTTTTTTATCTTTAAAAAAACGCTTCCTCACTTTGGTGATATGTGGTGGATTGTGTTGAGAATAAGCTATCCTATTGGATCATGAATTATCTTTCATTTCTAGGTAAATTCTATATTTTTCCCAAATTCGTGGCTATAACACAAGTGAATTATTCTTTATATTGGGTGTATTCTTAAGCTTCTTACAAAAAATTAGAAAAATCTTTGAGATTTATTATGGGCTACCTTAGAGCTCGGTATGAATTTTTCATAGATTTTTTTGAGAAGATTATAGCCGACCCATTGAATATAGTTGTTTCTAATAGTTACACGTTTGTTTTAATGTCATCAATTTAGACACCAAATGGATTATTCATTCCATTTAAGGTCAAGAGAAATGTATTTCTTGTTGTACAATTACATTTCAGAGGGAAGTGATGCAAGAACATCACGTCCAGAGACCATAACTTTTGATCGCACAGTTAGTTCATCTTGAAATTTTCCAGGGTGGTAGATCTTGATGAGTAATATGCCACGAAATAATTTTCATAAAGGTTAGGTGGGTTTTCATCTTATTTTCAAGGGAAAATTCCTTCATTCGATGGTCTAAAATTAGCTTCAAATGTTTTTATTGGTTTCGTCTAGAACTAAGAGTTTTTAATATCTTTTGCTCTATTTTATGTAATAAGACAAGTTTTTTCGTATGCCTTTATTTAGAAATGAACATTTTGTATGCAAAAATTATGGTCCACACAAGGTGTTTTACTTTGTAGGGTTTTTAGTGTTATAGGGTTTTTTTTCACATTTTAGGGTTTTCTTAAAGATAGTAGGAAATCAAATGAAGATTGTAATGTTGTAAAATATTAGTGTCGATTAAGGAATAATGTAGTGCCCATTTCCCTTTGACACCTTTTGATATTGATCTTCATTCTATTGATTACATTATGGACATTATTATGGTTTTGATTTAGTATGATGTTAGATGTTGGACCATGGATTATTGTTGATCTTGATTTAGTTATGATGCATGATGATTATTAGAGACACTTCATATGTGGATGATGATATACTATTTGACATGGATATATTATGAATGTTGTTCGAACATATGACTTTTGGATATTGTCAGTAGACCTAGAAAATGGACATTATATGATGATGATACAAAATGTAAGTGATATTGTTGATTTCCTTGATGTTGTTGTGATTCATATGTATACATGATTTTGTGATTATATTTATATCATGTTGGATGTTCTGATATGGCCATGAGGCCGAAGGAATTTTTTTTTTTTGCAGGTTAAACTATCACAACAAACATCGTGGGATTGGAGACCAACCATATTCGAATTCTAGATGAATTCAACAAGGTCACCATGGCAACTGCATTTGTTGTGTGTTGTATTTTGTTAGGGATTCCCATGGGGGGGATTACCTTTGAATGTGACCAAGGGGATATGTGTATTTCATTAATGTGGTTCCTTTTGACTATTGTTTGCATGTGTTTATTTTGTGATGCATTTACCCCTTTCATTATTCTCTTAATTGTGGAGAATTAATGTGAGTAATCATATTGTTAAAATAAATTAATTAATCAAATTTGGGATATAAGGAAGTAATTATAGAAGTTGTTGGCTCTTGTATTAAATGTGGTAAGTGATGTGTAAATATGTGTAAGAGTTGTGTAAGTCAGATTTTGGAGTATGCAATCACTCCACCTTCTTGAAAATTCAAATTTGTCCTTGGAGGCTAATTTTGGAGACTTGTGGGACAAGTCAAACTTGTCCCATACCTCTTAATTTTATTTACCAACCATACCTATGGTTGGAGGGTTGACATTTAGACCTTCTTTATGCATTTTGATATGACTAATTATAAGTTTTAATTGCACTCTTCTTACATTTTATTAAATTCAGTCCCTATGGGGTGGTGGGCTTCTTCGGAGTGTGTAAGTTTATTGTCATATTATTCACCCACCTCTTTGTTGTACAGTGGAGAATGAATTTGAATTTTATGTTGGAGTTGAGGAATGTGTGATGTGGCATCCTATATGGATCCACCTCATCCTATTCAATTCCCTCTTATATAAAATTAGAACTCCTTGCTTTGTTTTGGGTTGTTAAAAATTTTGCATACTTCCTTTTGGGAAAATTTTTTGCTGTGTGGATCTCTTGCTTTTAGAAGGAGTTTGGAGACCCTTGCATGCTTTTTGATTTTTGATTTTGGACTATATTTTGGCATTGGAAAGCTTGTTGTTTTGGAACTTAGACAACTCCATCATGGAGAGGTAGGAGCTTGGCTCTTCAAATACTCCTTTTCTTTATGAATGTACATGTTATTGTGTGAATGTTTTAGCATTTTTGTGGGTTTTTTCAGGGTAGACTTCCTATGAATGGTGTAGGAGAATACTATGGGGTACTCTTGAGGGAGGCATAAGTGTTTTAGGGAGGTATAAGTGTGGAGGGAGTTGGGATTGGGTTCCACCTTGTAAAAATAAATAGATTTTGCATTTCTTTAATCGTTATAGGGTGCCATAAGAGGCTGGGGAGGCATAAGGAAATGTGAGGAATAAGGGGTAATTAGGGCGAGGCATAAGGGCATGACAGGGTTTGAAATGATATTCACACACACACACATATATATATATATATTATATATATATATATATATATATATATATACTATATATATATATATATATATATAATATATATTGGCGGGTTGTTCTCAGGTGTGTGATACCCATTTCCCCTTTGGGAGGCATAAGTAATATCCCCCATAGTTTCTTGCTCCTTTGGCTTGCTTGATTGAAGCCTTAGTATTGCTTGTCATGTGTTGATGTAGTTGTAAAACTACAACTTTGTTTTGGACTGTGTTTATTGCCACGATTATGCTCCTTGTATGTTTTGTGGAAACCTCGTTGTTGCCATGAGTTGGATCACACCTTTTATTACATTGTGGTTGGGGCTCGGGGGGCCAATGAAGAAGGATGGATTCTCCTTTTCATTGGATGTCTTGGTTGGGTGGAGAGTTTTTCCTTTCTCCTACTCCTGATGTGATCAAATTGGAAGAATTCATGTTGTTGTTCTAGAGTAGAGGAGAAAGACAATTTGACAATACCTTGTTAAATATAATCTCATTGTAACCCTTTCCACTTTGAAGTGGATGAATTTGTAAATTATTTTGAAATGGAAAGATACTTTGTATGGATTCATGAAATTTGTAAAGTAGAAATGAAAAAGATAGATAGACTCTGTTTTGCTCATTGAAATAATGTGAAGGAAATTGTAATCTGTATGATGAATTTTGAAGTATGCAAGAAATTAAAGAATGTAAAGTTGTCCTAGTTGGAATCGATAAAATGGTGTTTTATCTTTCTCAAATTGCAATGTTATATTGAAATATGATCATTTAATTGTTACTGAAATCTCTATCCGAAAGAGAGAAACACATATGAAGGAATGGTAATATTATGTGTTTTGAAATATGTTAACATTGGAAATCAGACTTTGTATTTTAGCTCTTAAATGGTTTGATTAAATCACTTAAATGTATTAGACTAGGATGGAAATGAAGCTCCATACTTGGAAGGTGAAAAATGATAAATAAATCCTTTAGAAATTGATCTCTGTGTTGTATTTCATACTGTAAAATAGTTTATCTAAAATGAACAGTTTGAACCTGCAATTCAAGAAATAAAAATGAAACATTAAAATTGAGCATGCTATGATGTAAATAAATTCAATTTGGTCTAAAAAACTTAAGGAAATATTTCAAACATTGCAAAATTGGGCTCAATCCATTTGCAGTCCCTCTTGTTGTTAAAAGTTGTAAAATTGATTTACAACTCAATCAAACCAATAAAATCTATTTTTCCATCCTAAAACCTTCCTATAACAATCCTCCATGTCTGTTGGACATGATGATTGAAGGAAAGAATCAAATTTTGAACAAATCCTTTAACTTAAAATTTACCAGCTCGCACTATATAAATCTGCAGGTCGTTTCCTTAAAATTTATCCCTTAAAATGTATCAAATTATAAAATTAATGATCTCTATCCAAAGAGGACATTGAGAGCTTTCCATAAAGTCCTCGTTTTCCCAAAACTGAGCTTTCTATCAAAAGTTATGGCGTTTTGAAGTTTTACTTCATTTTGGCTTCAAAAATTAATCTGTCAAAAAGAAATTTTAGAAAAATTTCCCCTCTAGATCGGCCATCCCACTTTTTTCCGTTGTTTCCTTTTGAGGGCTGAAAATTCAAACTTAATATTTTTTTAAAAAGTTGGGAAAATTTTCCAACTTTTCCTTGGTGTTCTATCGTTCCGCAGCCAATTAGAAGCTACCACGTGGCCTTGCGAGGCAACGACGTCCAGGTGCGGAATCCGTTTTGACCTTAGCATTTTAGAAAAAAACTGGGAATTTTTTCTAAATTTCCTCCGCCGCCCCATCACCTGCAACCAATGGTAGGCTAACACGTGGCAGCCTTAGGCATTGGCAGAGGCACAAAACGTTTTACAACTTTGAAACTTTAACTTTTTGCTTTTGCGAAAATCTCAAAGTTTCCCCACCACCCTACTAATCGCAGCCAATGGAAGGATGATGCATGGCAGCCTTAGGCATTGGTGAAGGTTTGGAATGTTTTGTAGCTTTGAAATTTTTACCCTTAAATTCTTAAAGTCAAAAATCTCTCTGACGGCCCGATTTCCCGCCAGAGTTTTCTCAGGCCGACACGTGTCCTCTTCAGGCCCACGGGTGCGCGGAGGAAAATTGCATTTTTTCCCTGAGAAGGGAAAAAAAAAAAAAACTCTTCCCCACTCCACGGACCCATGCAAGGGAAAATTTTCTCCCCTGGGCCCGCTCTTGGGGGAAAATTTTCACCCCAAGGCCCGCTGGCCCATAACTTGAAAAATATGAGGAGTTAGGAGGACTTCTTTATATCATTGGAAAGGTGAAGAAATTTCCTATCCAATGGAAATGGTTTAGGAAAATTTTGAATGCATTAAATGTGATAAAAACAAAGTTGAAACTTTAATCCTGTTAGAGAATGGGTATGGTGAGGAATTTCCCTCTGAACCTAATTGAAACTTCTAACCCTAAATTTTGGACCTTGTGACCTCTATTAATTATTAATAAAAGAAAATTTTACTATAGTACATTTGAATTGTTCTGGAACCTGTTAGTGGCAATTGTTGCCTTGTAACATGATTATAGGTTCTTTTAATAAAAAAAATTATTCCATAATTTTCCTGACTAATCCTAGGTTGTTTTTAAGTTTCTAGTGGGTTGTTTTAGTGGGTGTTACATATATATATATATACACACACACACACACATTTTCATATCTATATATATACATTATCAGATACGCGAATGAAAATGTAAATCAAACATAGCTATATCAATAAAATAGGAAAATACCCACAAACCCAGTTGGGAAAAACTCAACAAAAATGAGCTAAATAAAATATATAAATACATTGACAAACCCTAATGAGGGTATAAAATGAAATAAGAAGAGAAATGAAGAATTTTTTATTTCTCTAAGAGCTTGAGATGGCCTTCAATGGCTTCCCTTCCTCCTCCAACAACCTACAAAACAAAAGACAAACAATGAGCCAAATGAAAAGAGAAAGAAACATTCTTAACCATGCTTTAGGGTTAGTTGCCCCTTTTTCCACATCAAGGGTCCTAAATAAATCCATACAAGGGATGAGATTCATCCCTACAAAAACTAGGTGGAAAGGTGTGAGTGAAAATTATCTTTTTAATTTAAATGTTTTATTTTCAAAAATATGGGTTAACATTTTAAGGGGGTTACTTTATGGGGTAAGGAAGTGTTTATTATCCTAACCCAATATTAAATGAGGGACCTTTCTAGTTGTTTCAACATTGTAGAAATTAAATAACCTTGGTTTTTAATTACATTGGCCACTTTTACCATTGACATCCCATGGGGAATATTTAACTATAGTAAGAACTAATTTTTTTATTCAAATAATACAGGGAGAAATTTACTATGCTTAGTTTGATTAAGTTCATTAAAGTTTAATGTGGGTTTAATATTTATTATAACGGGAAAAAAATTATTTATTAAATAAAATTGACTTTGAAACAGTAATGTGACAACTTTTGTTTTTGAAACATTTGTTGGTGCGTTTTTCAAAAAAAAATATTTCATAATTTTCTACCTTGTCCTATGTTGTTCTTGGGATTCGTGTGCACATTTTTTAGCAGGCGTTACACCATTTTCTCTTCCACTAGTCTCTTATGAAATCAATATTTGGTTTGAGGCCTGCAAAACAACCAAATGTGGTGTATTTTTTAATCTATTGTTGTCCCGATTAACCAAAATCTTAGGGACTGCCAAAAAAGAAACATCTTCACTGCATGAGGGCATCCGTTTCAAAGGCTCTTGATGGACATCGCAAAAAATCTGACTTGCCAAGCACTTTGATGTAGCAACAAGGTTTACCATCGCTCTGATTCAAATTTTTAAATGTTTAGAAAAAATCACATTGTATCATTTCATGCATGTTAATAAGACCCTAATTGGAATTCAAGAAGTCTACAATCAATTTGTTATAATTTCTAATTAATTTCTAATATTGTATTAGCTTATAATTATAATATTATAATTAATATCAAATTTATAATTTATTTATAGCTTATTATATTATTAAATATAAATAATATGTAATTTATTATAAATTTATTATATTATATAAATTATAAATTATAAATTTGTTAAATTCTAATATTAATAATAAATTGATATTACAATAAATTTATTATTAATTATAATATAATATTATAATTATTTACTATTAAAATAAATTCACCCAAATGTATTTTTCTTATGCAATCTTTTAAAACCGCTTGCCCCTAATTTTTCTTATGTAATTATTTAAGTGCAGCATAGAAAAATATATTCTATTTATATTTTTATTCTCAAAGTTATTTTTTTATATTACAAGCACCACATCAGACTCTTTCACTTCATATATACAATTGTAGATGTCTCTCGACATAATAATATAAAAATATCTTAGATATTGTAAGCTAAAAGTTGCGGGAGACTAGTAGAAATATAAATTAATGGTCCTTGCACTATTTTATCATATTTTCTTTGTAATTTTCAATTTTATTTTTTTGAAAATTATATATTTATACACAGTAATGACATCTAAACCCTAAATTTAACATGTTATATTATTAATTCTATATATATATAACATATTATATTATTTATACATGGTAATGTCTAATATTGTAATATTTGAGGTAGTAAAATATATCAATTTAATTAGATTTGTGTCATATTTAAGAAATATAATATAATTTATTTATTTTTGTAATTTTTAATTCCAACTGTAGCAATACACTGAAACTCTTTTCATGCAGGAAAATTTATGTTACATTTCATCACTCTATAGCAGATCTAAATTTAGATTCAAAACATACAAATTATTATTTGATTTGAGTATTTTAAAATTTCCTTTTATACTTGAGTTGGGATCAATATTTTTTGAAATCATGCTTTTCTATTTTTACGATGGATTTATCTCATAAATGAGATGTCATATTCATTATTTTATTTTAACGACACAAAGTATTAGCCTATGTTATTACCAGCGCCAAAATCAAAGCCAAAAAAAAAATCGGTACATAATATTTTCTTTTATTATTTGATTTTTCAATACAAATATACCTTTACATGACTATGTCTCTTAAGACTATTTGTCATACTATTAATATCTAGACTTCTTAAAAAAAATTGTATTTATTCACTCATCCAGACAACTATCACATTTATCAAGTAAAATTCAACAACACAACTAGTAGTGTCTACACCATTAAATTATTGTTGTGGGAAATAAGGGATTAACCAAATTACAGTTTTATTGTCCTCATATGCAAAAGTTTGCTGTTTGAACATGTTTTTACACGAATTATTGTCATATGACTACTCTATGTATTGGAATTCATAGTATTAATTCATTTAGGTGATATTAATATTTAATTTACAAATTGAATACAAAAATGAATTTATCATTTTAGAGACTGAAAATGTGATATTATATTTACACTGGATTTTTTTTTGAAGAAGAAGAGTATTATTCGATACAAGAAATGGACAGGAAGATAAATTATTCCATCGTACCCATATATTTTCCTTAATCAACATGTTAGGGCTGCACCATCGTTTAAATCCACGAGGTGTTTGAGACCATGGCAAGCAGACAATTCTAAATTTATTATGCAAATTCGCAGTCAGCAGATGACTTGGATAGCCCATATTCATTTAATCTGTATGTTTGTTCGTGCTTAAACAGGGATATATTTTTTTTTTTTTTGAAAAAAATCAATTAGTTAGGATCCAGATAAAAAGTAAAATCCGATTTCAGATTCAATGGACCACAGAAATCCTTATGCAGTCATAACTCAAGGGCAACGTAACTGTGCGACCGACAACACCACCGTCCTCTGTGCCCTTTGCAATTTCCACACGTGATCATCCCATTTAAGGAAACCACCACTGCCCTATGTTTTATTTCTTTAACAATTTTAGCAATGGTGAAGGACGATTCCATGGAAAAAAGCTTTCCTGAATACGAAAGTTATTTGCCACTATATTACACGCATATACTTATTGTGTTTTCCTTTTTTCTTGTTCTTGAAAAGACTTGGACTAAGTCATTTCCCTGCCTTTTTTGTTTCTCCCTATAGAAAATCTGCAGTCTTATACAACAAAGAGCATATAAAGAAAATAAACAGAACACTTAAATAACTTACATAAATAGATGAATATTCGAACTAGCACCGTTGTGCGTAATCTCCACTAATAAAAGTTTCATCAAATATTTAGAGCTTCAGCTCTTTACAATCAAGCTGTGCGTGCAGCTGTGTGATTTCAGTGCACATCCTTCCTTGCTTGTACAGATTTCACACATTTGTGTGTGCATACAAAGCAATTACAATTGATGTTATTTAAATAGAATAACTCACTCACTAACAGCTCTTCAACTAGAGCATTCTAAATCTAAACTCATGCTTTAAAATAGTTTGCATGCTACGCATGAATTAAAACAAAAGTATTTTATTTGAATTAAATTTAGTCCTAAACATAGGAATAAAATTGAATATTGAACTAAAACAAACTAAAGCAAAACTAAATGTATTTTTAATATTCCTAAAAAAGCTATGGTTGGAATTCACTATGCATAGTCATGCATATTTTCAACACGCCCCCTTAATTTCAAACTTGTAGCTTTCACTCTTCTGGAGCTTCATTTGCTTTCTTAGATTTGCTATACGCTGGATCACAAACTCCCAAACAATTTCTTAAATATTTAAGAACTTCTTTTGCCAAAGCCCTTGTAAAAATGTCTACAAACTGATCTTCGTATCTGCAAAATTCAAGATGAATTTCCTTGTTGTTAACTAGCTCCCTGATGAAATGATACCTCGTATCAATATGCTTGATCCTCTTATGAAAAACATGATTTTTGGACAATGTTATGGCTGAGTTGTTGTCACAAAAAACATGTGTATCTTCCTCTTGTTTCTATTGTAAATCTATCAACACTCTTCTCATCCAAGCAGCTTGACATGCTGCTCCTGTTGTTGCTACATACTCTACTTCTGCTGAAGATAACATGAAAATGGGTTGCTTCTTTGATGCCCATGAAACCACTCATGTTCCAAAGGAAATGTATAGCCGGATGTGCTTTTCCGATCATCTAGAATACTTCCAGCATTGTCACTATTTGTATAACCAATGAGTTTGAACTCATCTGAAATTGAATAAAGAATTCGATGATTTTCATTGTTCCACATACATACCTCAAAATTATTTTTGCAACTTGACAATGTGAATCTTTTGGAGATTCCATGAACCTTGATATGAGGCTCACACCATACATAATATTAGGCCTTGTGGCCGTCAAAATACATAAGACTTCTAACCAAAATTTTAAACAATGTTGGATCCACAAATGATCTAACACGGTATCCTCTTTGCTCAACTTCAAACCTACTACAACTGGTGTTGGTGTTGGATTACAATTCATCATGTTAAACCTTTTCAAAACATTTTTTGCATACTTTTCTTGTGAGATAAAAAACTTCACCTTCTGATTTTTGAACTTGAATGCCGAAAAAGTAATGCACAAGACCAAGATCTGTCATCTCAAACTCCTTCTTCATGGCTGATTTGAATGACTTTCATAGATAGAATGAATTCCAGTAATGATTCATAGTTATGATCAAGGGATCTTACATAGTATAAGAAACAATTAAAATTTTTCCTTGCTCATTTATCTTGGTGTATAAGGTAGGCTCACTGTTGCTCCTACTGAAACCATTCTCAATCAAATAAGAATCATATTCTATTGTACCAAGCTCGCTAGGTGCTTGCTTGAGACCATAGAGAAATTTCTTCAAAACTCTGTATACTTTGATCCTTCATGACCTTTGGGATCTCATAACTTTCTGGTTACATTCACATAAACTTCCTCTTCAAGGAAACCATTTAATGAATGCTAAAGATTTGTACATCCATCTGATAAATATCCATTTTTTTTGAGCTGTAATTGCTAAAACCATTCTTATCTTGTATCCAAACGTACTACTAGTGTGAATGTTTCATTGTAGGGGTTTCAACTCCATATTGTTATGTAAAACCTCTTGCTGACTAGCCTTGACTTTGTGCTTTTGTAATTTTCCATTAGCATGCCCTGTATTTGGTTCTTGTAGATCCACTTGACTCCCCGATCAATGAAATATTAAGTTCCAAGAAGATTTGCATTTGCCGTCAAAAAATGAGTCCCCTGTTTAGATTAGGGACAGATGGAATGGCAATCTCGATTAGACATGGCCTGTGTTGCACATGGGAGTGGATACCTATTATAACCTCTTCGAGGTATACTGGTCCACCTTCAGCTTGAGAAAACTCCATCGCCAAAGATGACCACAACCTCCCCCTGGCGATATGCACCTTACTTGCTGTCACTAAGACTCTGTAGTTTTCCGCTGCGCATAACTTTAGCTTGCAGGATTAGAGTTAGTGGTGACAGAGTTTACATTACTCTCTAACACTTCTTAATGAAAGGAACTAAAAATATTCTTGCATGGGTGAAAAGAGCATAAAATCTTATCAGAACTGCCGAACTGTAGATTGCCGAGGTTTATCATTAAACGTATATAAAATTGAGGTGCATGTCAAATATTTGTAGATACAATATGTCATTGCTCTACATGTTTTACAAATATAATATCATTTATGTACAATAACTACTTCTATACTCAGGGTTTTCTCTCTAGCTTCCATCCCATAACCTTAAATATAAATGAAAGACAAAACATAATTGATCATCAACCAAGAAATCTAGTGAATGTGATTCAAAATAACTTTTATGCTGGAGGTGATTCTCGAAATACTCAACAAAGATATTTGTTTTAAAAACCCTAGTTATATAAGAGTTTTTGCGTCGTAGCTGAAAAAGTAGTAATTATGCACTATAGCTACGACATCCAAAGTAACCCCTGAAGATTTGACTCACTGTGCTACTCTATTAGTCTATGCTGTGTTGAGGTCACTCATATTCCTATTTGAATTTTCTACTTGGACAATCTATTTCAGAATATAAACTACAGTCTTCCTTTAATTTCTTTCTGAACATTTTTACATTATTTCTGTACTCCACACTTCATTGCCATTATGAAATCATGGTACTACCTTTGACCATCTCATAAATGAAAGCATTCTATTGTGATGTTTACCTGGTAGTCGAATGGATGTTTTATACTATGATATTTGCTACAAAATCATAAGTTCATTAGAACCATATTGACCTCCTCTTTCTGTCCTGAGAAATTTTAGGTAGTATCCACATTGTTTCTTTTTTAATATCTATCAACTGCTGAATCTTAGTTGAAGGCCGCTGATTTATTTTTTGCAAATTGTTTGCTTTTGCTCCTCCGAATTGTGGTTAGTGATCAATGAATGTCATAAATATTTCTAAAATTCTTCAAGGGGCTAGATGGGGCTAGAAGTTGATAATGAATGGGTACCACATAAATCCCATGAGTGCAAAACCATCCTTACATGTGTTCCTCTACATGATCTTCAAACTTCTTTGGTTCCCTTACAGGGAAGAGGCCATCTCGTGTCCAGCTTCCCCATTAATAGCTTCAACTTGACATATCGTGAATGTTGCTTGTGGAATCGTGTACCATTATCTTATTACATGGGTGGGGCCATTAACATTAGGCCATTCTCTCTATAAAGTCAATGGACCACATCCCCCACTCAAATCATACATATCATCTACTAGATTGTTTCAAAGTATGTAATGCCCCGTTTGAAGTTTACACCGGGTTCTTGTCTTGGTGACCGTATTGCCGAGCGTTGAATGATTGTGTATGCTCTTGTTGACTGTTAAGCTGTACTTAGACCTTGTCGCATGGTGGAAGGATTAGCATCCTATCCTCTTTTTCATGCCTTCTTGTATCATTGTCGATGCTTGCTAGTCGCTGGCCTCCGCAACGTCCCTATACTGATTTTTCATATTAAAGGAAAATCTGTGTTCTAGAATTTCTGAGCTTATCTGTCGGTCGTTATTAATATGACTTAATAATTATTTTTAACTTGTAATAATAATAATAATAATAATGATGATAATAATAATATTGTTATTTAATTGTCGAATGACTATTATTTTATTTTAGTGTAAATTTTTATCAATATTATTATTAATTACATCTAAGCTTTTTTTTTTTTATCATTTGATTGTTTATGTAGCATTAGCCTCGTTTCACAGCAAAGGAAGAATCTTACCCTGCATTCTCACGTCATGGTTGGTCGTTGTCTTAAGCTTCCATCGTCGAAAACTCCAACCTCATAGTCTTTCCCCATTGGTCGATTTAGGCCCGCCATACATGCTTGCGTTTATCTTTGTTTAAATTGAAGGAGAGTTTGATATTCTAACCACCGACCTGGGTCATTCTTAATGACGCACTATTCTTATTGTTAGCATGAGGAACTATTGATTTCCTTCCCTCCTGGTCTTCTTGGCATGTGGAGGCGTGGATAGGCCTTGGAAGTTGGGATGTCTACACTCCACTCTGATTTATCTTCTTTATGGCAATTTAATTGGCATGCCTGGCGTGGGATACAAGGAAGCATTTGTTTTTTCTTTTTTGTTTGGGGCCTTGTATCAGACATGCTCAATTGTTTTATTCCCATTTTGCTATTGGCCATGTGGGGGATTGGTTGTGGGTTTTTCTAAAAGTGGATTTCTCTTTTACAATATTGGACTGAAGGCTCCTCTCTTGCGTGTGTGTGGGAAGATGTCCATACCATTCTAACTACCTTTCCTTTTGACCTGGCTGCATGGGTTTTTTTTAGAGATTCGAGCTGTTCAGACTGGACGCCTAATGATGGTGGGAGGGGAAGCAAGGTTGAGTTCAAGATTCCTTTTGTTTTGTTTGCTTATCGTATTGTCGAGGTGTTTTCCTTGAAGACATTTCTCTTGTAGGCGTTAGGTAACAATTTTTTTGCCTTGTGCTTTCCTCCACGCCTTGTATTCGGGCTCTAGTTTTCCTGCAACCCCATGATGCTGGATCAACCTCCTCTGCCCTTCGATGGATGCCCTTTCTTGTTCCAAGATGGTCGTATCTCATCCTTGGTTGTTGTGCTTTCTATCTAGAGTGAATCTGAACAGGTTGTTTATTTTATTAATTATTTATTTTTCCTTTTTTTTCTTGTTCATGCGTTGTGGTGTCCCCCAGAATACCGTGCTATTATTTTGGAGATCATTTTTCCAATAGTTTGTTGGCCTCACATTTAGTTTCCCATATCTTACTTTACCTGGAAAGGAGGCACCTGCATCTGCTGTTATCCAAGAAATATGTTTCCTTGTGCTCCATGGGATGTTATTTCCCTATTTTGTTTTATTTTTCTATCCCATTTTGTGATGCAGGCTGGGAATAAGTTGTAAGGTTGTGGGGTTTGAATTTTCCCCTTCCTACCACATGTCCTTGGGCCTTCCCATTATTCTGTTCATCTTGTGCTTTTACTGCATTCTTAGCAGTCCTTGAGGACAATTTTCCTTTCCACCAGATGAAGCTCATGGTTTTGGGAGGTTCTTGGCTGTGCCAATGTGGGATTGAGTGGAATGTTGGCATCTTGCATTCTGTGGACAAGAGATTCAACTAGAGGGTTGTTGCTGCTAGATGTTGAGGTGTTTGGGTGCCTCATCGAAGCCGGAGGAGCAGGAAATATATTTCTACTCTTTTCTACTATTGCTAGATTTAAAATATCATGAAATCTAACCACCATTTCCTTGAATTGGTTTGTCTTATTGGATGTCTTACTGCGAGATCTCTCCTTTCCTCTTGATTTCTCCTTGTTTTAGCTATTATCGTTGTCAGTGTGTTAGTGGAAAGCATGCATGTGTCCTCTCCTTTGGGTGTTATGTTTTTCTTTCTTAAGTGATCGACCTTCATTCCTTTTTTAAAATCTTCTTTTCTTTGATTGAGTCTCAAGTTTGTTATGTTCTTTCTAGCTAGTAATTCTATCGTCATTTAAGTAAGCCTGCGATAACTATGAAACTCTTTCTTATCACACATGAGATTTTTCATATTTTATCGTACTTTGTTAACTCTCTCTCAAGCCCCTTTGATAACCTTTTTGGTATCAGGAAAGAAAGGTTCTAGGATTGGAGGTGATCAATGTTTGGGCTAGCTGGGTTGGAGTTTTGGTCTTAAAATCTTTTAGAATGAATAAGTTTGTTTGTCCAACATTTTTCAGACCTCGCATGTTTGAGACTATTCTATTTATCATCATTCTTGTTCCTAGGATTTTAAATCCTTCCTCAGGACGTACCTTGACCGTCCCCATCAACTTGAACCGTAACTAGTTTTCGGATCATCTAAGTTTGAGGTTACAATTGTGGCAAATCTAGTACCCAGCTAATACTAGAATTGCTTTGGTCTAATTCCCTCTCAGGAAGATTGTTGGTGGCATAATTTATTTTCCTAATCGGTGTGTTTTAGTCTTTTATAATGATAATGTTGTTAATTAAGATTGGTCGGTTCTATGCACGTAAATACCTTAATGTTTTTCAATGGAAATTGTCTTGAACGTTATTAACCTTGGGGAAAACTAATCTTGCAATCGATAATCTTATGGATTTATAGCAGAAGGTGTTGTTTTCGATAACGAACACTTAGTAATATATGTTAGTACCTATGTTTGAATGGGTTGATTGTGTTATCAAGGGTTGCCTTAAAATATTTTGTTTTGGGAAAGAGATAATTTCTTTTAAATTAACGGAACTTTAGAATTATTGTGGAGGTTTGTAAATCTCTTAGTGATATAAAACTTGGATGATGTTTTGCATACTCTTGTTTGATGGAACTCCCTTTTTTCTCTCACTTGATTGTTACTAGCCTATAAGGGCATTGGCCCTTCTTGAATGATTGGGGAATCTCTTAGAGTTAATGGTCAAAACTAGTATTTTATGCCTTCGCTTCAAAATTTATGTTGTGTGGTGTCCTGTGTATTATATTTCAATCATATAATCTATATGATTACATGATTGAAATCCTAATATACTTGGCATTTTCGTGTTAATCTTTGAACCCCGTGGTTCCTCTTTGTTGGGATGATCAACTATTGTCATTTTAGAAATCTATTATCATAGCCTATGCTTTTGGTATCTTTTGATAATTTTATATGGTTGGTCTGAATATCAAATTTCAATCATGTAATTATTTAATTAATTGATGGGAATCCCATTTCCATGTTAGATTGTTTATTTCTTACTTATATGGGGCAAGGGCCCTTCTCGTACGATTGTTAAACTTTCATTGTCTTTTGAAGTAATTGTTCATAACTAAAGTACAAGGTCTTTCTTCTTAGATTGGCATGGTAGAGACTTTATTATAACTTTAGGAGTAGTTAGTGTTTAGAGCATCGACCCAATTATTGAAATAAAATGTTTCCTTTCATGGTATTGTTAGATAATAAGTTATTGTGGCTTTGTGTAGCCTTATCTTGCTCAGTTCTAGCGAATTGACTCTTGTGGAAAAACTTTTTATAGATGGCTTATGCGAGTAGATGAGGGATAGACTTGTAGAATTTTGCATCAACCTCACTTGTGAAGTTATTTTGTTCGAATACTTTTTATGTTGTAAAACTCTGGAGTGGGGTCCTGATGGAAAATTTAGAAGAGGGTACCTTAATGTCATGTCGTATTGTGGAGTATTGTTGTAACGTAATTACTAAAACTTTGACTTGTTTTTTCTAACATGGAAAAATATAAAATTGATTACCGCATTGTTGTGCATGACATTTTTTATGGTATTAAAAAAATTTCTAGTAAACATTATAGCGAAGTTGATTATGTAGCTTACCTTCCTGTTGTCCTAATTCATAATTCATAGAATTGTTTTGCCACCTTTGTTTGGGCATCGTGTTGGAAAGGATTTATGTATCCTTGTTTATTTTTCACAAACAGTAATGGTAAAAATTTCGCTCTTGAGACCAAAAATGTTGTTCTAAATACCTTCTAAGATATAGTTACAAATGTAATTATATGAATTATACGAATGGGTTGGATAATCCTATGAAAGCATTAAAAATTAAAATTTATATATATATGAATAAATTAATGTAGATGTGATCTACTTGATAACATTTGAGTCCTTCAGAGTGACCAAAGAGGAAACTACCTTTTGTAACGAAATATAATTACTTGTTTTTCCCCAAGATAAACTAAGCAACATTATCCTTTTATGGTGAAGTATTAAGTGATCGTTATAGTGTAATCATTGACTAGTTATTATTTTGGGAAGATAATGATGTTGTATAAATAGGAAAAAAATTATTAAGAAACCATTCAGTCTTTTTCAATCTCTAATCGCAAAGTCCATTTGAAACGTAGAATTGTAATTCCTTTGTCAAACTTAATAAGTAATGAGACCCTGAAGCTGAATTCCCTTTTGACCTCTTCCCATTAACCCTTTCCTTGATTCATGGTGGTCTCTCTTAAGTAATGTCAAATTTGATCCTTAAACAAAGAAGATTATTATACTGATACCCTAAAACGGTACTTTCCTTAAAATTGGAGCTTGTGCTTATCAACTGTGCAATAGAGGTGTGGAACAAGTGTGCAGTGGCTTGAGTAAGATTGATTAACCTTGTGAGAAATGGAAAATGTTCTTAAATCAAATGAATTAAACAATTTATTGACATATAATTGATGACCCCTATCTTAGAAAGCTTGGCCTTAAGCTATTTAAGTCAATAGTAGAAAAGAAAGATGTTCTCCCTTGTGAAAATATTTGTGCGAATAATTACATGAATTTTTATAAAGAACGTAAGTTAAGAATTAAGAGACGTCTTAGTAAACAAGAAAATTTAACAGGACTTTCCTCATGGGATGCCCTAAACAGTAAGTGTGTTCTGTGGTTGGACCTGTATGTGATGTTCTGTCGAAATGGGGAGTGAACAGTTTCATGTTGACATCGTAGATTTCACTTGTACCTAGGTGGTCAGTGTTGTGTCAAGCCTATCGTGAGTTGGTGGTAGCCATTGTGATCCTTTTTTGTGTTGTGTAAACTCCAAGTAAGTCAAAACAAATATTTTTCTTGTACTTTGCTATGTTGTCTTGTGTGTCTATTTCTAGTGGGTGTTACAAAAGCTATGATTCATCCTTCATGACTGAATGAAATTTGATTGTGTTCCCTCAACACAGGACTCAACTTTATTAGCACAAGTCTCGCTTGTTGTAGCACAGGCCTAATTTGTATTAGTGCATGACTCTGTTACCTTAGCGCAAGACTCTTTTACCTTAGCGTAGGACTCATCTATTTAAGCACAAGACTCAGTAGAAGACTGATTTGACTTAGCATAGGGCTTCACTACAAACTGAGATGTTGTTTTAGCTACAAACAAATCTGATTTCTTCTTTTTTCCTAGTTTTAAAATCAAAGGGAACATACTATTGCTGCTCATCTTCACTTTTGCAATTAATTAAGTACGAGGAGATTTTTCCACAATCACACACTCATTGTCTTCCATATAGAATCGGTATCCTTTCTATACCAATTGTCCAATACTCATAAGGTTACATTTCAAATCTGCAACATAATAAACATCTTACATACTTTTTTCATCCCCCTGTCTTATTAGAATACTAACCATGGATTATCCGTTTACAGACATAATATGGTTTTTTCCAAGAGTTACATCAATCTAAACCGAATCATCTAAACTTGAAAACAAATCTAGATTACATGTGATGTGATTACTGCAACCTGAATCCAAATATCATACATCACATGGACTCTTTTTTGACAAATTACATTCAAAAGGGGATAAATAAGGTATTTCTTTGGATATCCTTATACATGCAATAAACATAGGTTTATAAATATAAATTTCAACATGATTTTTATTATTCCTCTCTTGATCATATTAATTTTTCTTAAAATCATAAGATTAGTGCCCATAATTCTTGCAATATTGGCACTGAACATGAGACTTATCTTATCTCTGACCATAAATGTGTTCTTGATTTTGTTCTTTTCCACCTCAGTTTCATGAACCACTTCTGTGTCCTCTAGATGGAATTCTTCCTCTGCCTCTTGGATTAAAACTGCCTCTTCTTTTTCGACGAATACATGTTGTCTAAGATGAAAAATCCTAATCTACACTTGCATGTTATCTATTCATCCTATGTTCATGATTGATTAGTGATTCATGCAACTCATCAATAGAAAATTGACTTAGATCCTTAATTTCTTCAATAACAACAACTAAAGGATAAAATTTCGTAGGAAAACTCTGAAGATATTTTTCAATAATACTTCAGTCTTCCAGAGTCTCACCACGGGATTTTATTTGATTAACTAAGCCAACTATATAAGTAAAGAATGATTTTACATAATCTAAATCTCTCATTAACAAATTCTCAAAATCTCTACGAAGTAACTATAGCTTAGCAGTTTTTACTTTCTCCTTACCTTGATATGTAACTTCAAGTGTGTCCTATGTTCTCTTTTCTTAACTAGATGTTGCCACTCTAAGAAGGATACTTTCATGCATTTCCTGATGAATGAAGAAAATACTTTTGTCGTATTTGTTTCATAACTCCTTCAAAGTATCTTTCTCTATTTGTGAAAGTGTAGTATACACTATTGTATCCATGGGCTCTGTGTACCCATCTTCAAAGATCTCCCAGACATTCTGAGATCTGACAAGTGCCTTCATGGTGAATGACCAATACTCATAATTCTTTCCAATAAACTGTGGTTTCTTCATACCGGATGTAGAAGCCATAGCTTGCTACAATTTAATAAACTGCTGGAATAAACTACTCTAATACAAATTTGTAGAAAATATTTGTACTCTTATACAGCAAACAACATAAAGTAAATAAACAAAACAATAAAATAACATGCAAATGAAAGATTAAAAATCAAACCAACAATGTTGTGCATTCTCCATTAATTAGATTCTTAAAACTAAGAGCTTCGGCTCATTACATTAAAGTCTTACATGCAACACACTTTCTTGCAAAACAATAACAATTTCCACTAATTAAATAACCAACTACATCTCTAAAAATAGAGCTCTCTAAATCTAAATTGTTTCTTTCAAACAACCACATGATTTACATGCATAAAAATAACTTCTTTTGTTTTATTTGATTTAAATCAATTTCCTAAAAATAGGAATCCAACTAAAAATGGATTGCATGCTAAACTAAAGCTAAACGTAGATTTTCTAAAATGATATAGGATGAATTATATGTTACACATGCATATTTTTAAAATTTTCCTTACTTCCTCAATGAAATGAATGTCCAACCCTAAAATTAAACAAAGAATCTTTATAAAATGCAGTTTGCAGCATTACATGCAAGTGAAGATGAGCATAGTGTACAAGTTCAAAGAAAAGTTAATATTTCCAAAATTCTTGCCAAGCTAAGTTATAAGGGAATGACAAGGGATGATGGTAAAAGTTGTATCTATTCTTAATCCTTAGGATTACAATGGGAAAGGTCATTTATATACCATTCTAATTTCAATGGTTACCATTCAATAAATGGAGAAAAGAAAATTATAATTTATTTGGATAAATCATAAGGTTTTTTCTTGAATTTTTCTTTGTGTGACGTAAGATTGAATTTGAATTAGGTTTATAAATATTTCTTGCTCACCCAAACGATGTACTGCACTCAAATTTTAGATTTATCCAACCAATCTTATAATGTAGCCAAATTCTAAACAAACATGATATTCTATAAATAACATGAACTCCAAAAGAAATCAATATCCTTCTTCATTATTGAATAATGAATTACAATGTTTCCTAAAGAGGAAAACAACTCCCAAATCAAGATTTCAAGCAAATTATAACCAACTTGACTAAATCTACTCTAGGTGGTGGAAATTACTATTTTTAGCAGTTTACTAGAACCTGCTATTCTTAGTAAGTTCACATGCTTATTTTTATGGTCATATAAATCACCACGCATCTTCTATATTCCTAAATTATAGGAATTTCCAACTTTCTAACTCATAATGCAAGTAATAGACTAAAATTAACTAATGCCCAAAAATAGGAAAAAACCAAACTACAACTTAAATCCTAATTTTTGGCCTCAAGATGGAGGATTTAGGGCCCGAAAATGTGCCAAAATTTTCCCCAAATGGTAGGGTAGGATTTCCTCTACATTCGTCTCATTGAAACATGGTTTAAAAAAATGGACTCAAACGCACACCCGGAGCTCATGTTATGACCTTATCAAGTTCCTGCTATTGGCGTATCATTCTCCCCTGCTTGAAAAAAACGTAGATGCTGCAAGTTGTCTTCTTTAAAATGCTTCCATTTATCTACATTTAACTTCTTAATCTCCCACTCTATGACCCAAGTATTGTCCTCTTGTTCCAGTCCTTTCCAATGTACCAAATATTCGTTGCATTTCCCATGGCGCGTGTCCATTGTTTTCTTATCTAGAATCTGATCCACTTCTTCTTTATTCTTCACCAAAACTTGCTGCATCCAATCTAATACTTCATCAATAACATCCCCTTATGCACCATCCACATGAAAATAATACAAATTTGAAACATTAAACAATGGAGAAATATCAAAATTCCCTGGAAATTCTACCTCATAAGCATTATCATTTTTTTTTCATGAGTTTTCAAGAACCAATCTTCTTGTACTTCATCTTGTTATAGGTTCCTTTTGGAAACCTTTCCTTCCACAGATATACCATAACCAAGTCACCAATTGTAAATACCTTTCTACATCTGTGTACATTTGCTATTTCCTTATACTTATCATTACTATTCTATAGCTTCTTCCACACTTCTTGCTGCAATTTTTGTATATGTTCGTCAAATGCTTCTGCATCATCACTGACTCTGCCATCAAATGGTAGTTGTACCAAATCTAACACCGCATTTGGATTACTCCCATACACAATTGAAAATAGAGACTTTCCTTTGGATCTGTTAATGGAACTGTTATACGTAAACTGATCTTGTGGTAATGCTAAGTCCCATTGCTTTAGATTTTCCCCAACGATGCACCTTAACAGTTTTCCCAAACTTCTATTTACCACCTCTATTTTCCCATTAGTCTAAGGATGATAGGCACTACTGAATTGTAGTTGAGTTCCCAATTTCTTCCATAAAGTCCACCAGAAGTGACTTAAGAACCTTGTGTCCCTATCTGAAGTAATGGTTTTTGGAACACCATACAAATGAACAACTTCTTTGAAAAATAAATATGATATGCCTATTGCATCACTTGTTTTCTTGCAGGAAATAAAATAAACAATCTTAGAAAACCCATCAACAACCACAAAATTGAGTCATTACCTCGTTGTGTTTTTGGTAATCCAAAAAAACCATCTATACTCAGATCTGTCCATGACCCTTTAGGAACAGGAAACAACATATACAACCCTGTATTATGTGCATGGTCTTTTGAGACTTGGAAAATTCGACTAGGTATGTTAATTTTACCATTATACTCCCGTAGCTTGGTGTCATCAATCTCATAAAAGTACTAGGTGCATTGGATAACCCGAATGGCATCACCAACCACTCATTTAATCCATTTCCTGTCTTTAATGTTTTTTTCCACTTATCTCCTTCTCTAACCTGAATCTGATGATAACCACTACGAAGATCAATCTTGGTAAAATACTTAGATCCAGTAAGCACATCCATAATATCATCAAGGTGAGGTATTGGGAACCTATACTTGATTGTAATTTTATTGATGTCTCCGTTATCTGTGCACATTCTCTACGTTCCATCCTTCTTTCATGTTAATAAAGCTAGTGTTGTACACAGACTCATGGTCTCCCTTATAGACCCCTTTCTCACGAGATTTTCCACTTACCTATTCAACTCTGCATGCAATGTCGAGGTCATCCTTTAAGCCACTATATTTGGGAGTGAAGACGCTAGAATCAAATAAATATGGTGTTGAATATCTCTTTTGGGTGGTAATCCATCTGGTAACTCATTAGGAATAACATATGAAAATTCTTCTTTTAATTTTGTTGTTTTTATTGGTATTTGTGCAGTTATAGGTTCCTTTTTATTTGGGACTAGTGCATAACAAAAACTGGTTTCCTTTGCCTCCTTCACAAATTCCTTTGCAAAAAGCATATTTTCAACCTTCCCCTCTTCCTTAAGAGGTAGCAAAACTATTTTTGTGTCATCCTTCTAGAAATTATAAGTATTATTTCCTCATCATGAATAAATTTTCTATCAAATTGCCATGATCTTTCTAGCAGCATATGACATGCATCCATAAGAATAACATCACACCAAATCTCATCCTTATAACTGTTGCCAATAGAAAAACTTATTAAACATGTCTTATCAACTGTACCTTCATTAGCCTTCTTAAACCATGCAATACAGTAATGGTTAGAATTCTTCTCACAATATAGACCCATTCTATCAACCATCTCATTTGAAACCATGTTCTCACAACTACCACCATCAATAATAGCATTACATAGAGTAAGTGCAACAAGTTGGGGGATAATTAAGTGGACATCAAATCATGAATTTTACATCAAAAACAACAAAACACCAAATTTAGTCTTCTATGGACTTGAACCATGCCAAAAAGTCAAAAATATGTCATAAAAATGGTACCATCGTGTAGGAGAGACTGTTAGCTTTGTCGAAATATTGACTTTAAAGTGAATAGAATAGGATAAATATCATTTTATACTTTTTTACTAATAGTAGGTCTTTAAGACACTTTTTCCCGTGAATATTTATGTATATGTTTAAGAATGCAAATTTTGTTTGACTTGTCAAAATTTGATAAAAATTATACCATCACAACTGTGGTGAAATTATATACATGTTCACAAAAAAACATTTGATTTCAATATTTTTTGATGAAGTTATGGCGGGCAAATGGAAAGTGCTTTGTTTTCTTTATGTTTTCATACCACTTTCACGAAAAAAATTGTAAAAAATAAAATATTTCTCAAAAAAATACAAAATTAAATCTATCCCAAGATAGATAGCGGCATCTAACTTCTCACCAAAGGAAAAATATATATATAAATTTTTGGTCATCCAAATCGTGGGCAAACAGACTCCAATCTTATAGGCGTTTTTTAAAAAAATACCAAGTCATTGAATTTTGAGTGTTTAATATAGCTAAACTTGTCTATTTTTTTAAAAAATTAGTAGTTTAGAAACTAGATTCCAGATCCTATGATTCATATTTAGATAATTTTTTCTAATTCTGAGTGTATGCATTGCTAATAATCCCTACAAGTTGATATCATGTTGTTATTTGCAATATGGCATCCACTTATGACCCCTTTTTTGTCCCCCAACTTGCTGCACTTACCCCATACCTTTCCTCCTAAAGTACATCTTGTTCGAAAAAAATTTATACATAGCCATGCATCCCCCTTGATCTCCTTTCTTGGAGCAATCATCATCTTCTTGATCATCAGATTTTCTCCAAAATCTGGTGGAATTTCCAGGTCATATTCATCTTCTACTTGTTCAGCTTCAACAAGATTTACTCTTGGAACATCTCCTTGCATTTTTTCATATGTAAAAATATGTGGGAATTCAAAAGCTTGATGTCCTTCTTCACCACATTTGTAACAAACAAATGGTATTCATAGAGCCTCCCATCATCTATCGCTAACATATCCTCTTCCCCTAGAAAATCCTCTGCCTCTTTGTTGATTATAGAAATCTTGTCTTGTATCCTCTCACTTTTCCAATCCACGAGATGATTCTCCCCTACCTTGTCTAAAACTAGCTCGTCCCCAAAAGGAAGATGAGGCCCCCCTATTCATTCAAGGTGATCTCCTAAAAATTTAAGCATTTTATTTTTCCTTGACCTTTAAAGGTAATTGATAGGCATCCTCGATGCCTTTAATCATATGCATACTTATCTCATCTTGAATATAAAATTTTAATCCATTCACATACCTTGCAGCCATTTGTTCTTCAGTTTCTTCATGCTCTACACGAATGGAAAACTTGTAGAAATCATATGTGTATTCTTGCACTGTTTGTAAGTTCTGTCTGAGATTTTGAAACCTCCTGTAAAGGGTTTGTGCATAATCCACACAGAGAAATTTATATTTCAGCTTCTTCTCCATCTTACTCAACATCCTAATTATTTCTTTCCCCTTTCTTGAGCGCTCTTTCTGTAGGTGATACCACCATAACATAGCATGACCTTTCAAATTCGTGCATCCAAATTTTGCCTCCTCTTCTTCTAACATAGCCTTGCACTCAAAAAAAATTCCCATGCTAGTTAACCAATCTATCAGCGCCTCTGGTTTTAGACTACCACCATACTCTGAAACATCAACACTTATCCCATCATTCTTTCCTTCTAATGCTCAAAGCATCCTTTGCTCAAAATATAATGGTGGTGCTTGAATTTCATCCTCTTCACAAACTTATTCTTCATTTGTGTCATCTCCACCTTGATTTCCTCTCTAGGTTATCATTGTAACAATCGCAACAACTTGTCTCTACAGATCTTGCATTTTTCTATTCATCTAGGCAATACCTCCTCCTCTTCCTCTTCCTCTTCCTACAACTTTTTAAAAAAATACTTCAAACTAGATCTGATACCAGATAATGTAGCCAAATTCTAAACAAACTTGAAATTATGCAAATAACGTGAACTCCAAAAGAAATAAATCTCCTTCTTCATTATTGAATAATGAATTGCAATGTTTCCTAAATATGAAAACAACTCCCAACTCGAGTTTCAAATAAAATTCTAACTAACTTGACTAAATATACTCTAGGTGGCAGAAATTATTATTTTTAGCAGTTTACTAGAACCTACTATTTCTAGTAAGTTAGCATGATTATTCATACGGGCATAGAAATTGCCACGCATCTTCTATATTCCTAAATTAGAGGAATTTACAACTTTCTAACTCATAATGCAACTAATATTCTAAAATTAACTAATGCCCAAAAATAGGAAAAAACCAAACTAAAACTTAAATCCTTATTTTCGGCCTCAAGATGGCATATTTAGGGCCCAAAAATGTGCTGAAAAGTGCCCAAACCGGAAAGGCGGATTGCCGCTATGTTGTCTCATTGAAACATGTCATTTCAAAAAAAAAATGGACTCAGACAGACACCTGGAGCTCAAGTTATGACCTTTTCAAGTTCCTGCTGATTCTAGTGCATCATCTTATATTTGAAGAATGTTGGTAGGTGTTGAATAAGTATATCTCTCTTTCGAGCATCTCAAATTCAAAGATAAGCAAACTTTTTAGAATACATAGTCCAATCTAATACAAGGAAACTATTTTGTTTTCCCCTTTAATATTTAGTTAATTGTGTGATGTAATAAACACTTTAATGCCAAATTACAAGTCACTAATAAAAAATAACTATAGCAAAGTAATACACTCGAGACAATATAAGTCAAAGTAATTCAGGATGAAAAGTTTATATAAACTAAAAGTAATTATAACAAGATATAAATCGCATACAAACACACTAACTCATATAATTAAAAATAATTTTGAGAGAGTTTTATCTAGAGTGTTTCCATTATCTCCAACTTGATACCTGAATAAGTGAAAACAAATTCACATTAAAATGAGAACACTTTCATCATATATTAAAATATTTATTTTTTGAAGAGGAAGTGAACCAATTTTCTAGGGTAAATATATGATAATGAAAATTTTAAAAGATAAGTTTTGTACAATATTAAAAATTATCACACTAAAATTCTTATCTAAATTTTTGAGGTTCATAAAGAGCTCATCATTAATGTAGCCAAATTCTAACCAAACATGATTAACTAGCTTTGATACCAGATAATGTAGCAAAATTCTAACCAAACATGATTTACTACAAATAATATGAACTCCAAAGAAACTAGATCTCCTTCTTCATTATTGAATAATGAATTACAATGTTTCCTAAATAGGAAAAAAACTCCCAACTTGAGTTTCCAAGTAAAATCTAACTAACTCTGACTAAATCTAGTCTAGGTGGTGAAAATTACTATTTTTAGCAGTTTAATAGAACCTGCTATTCTTAGTAAGTTTGCATGCTTATTCATACGGGCACTGAAATTTCCACGCATCTTCTACGTACCTAAATTAAAGGAATTTCAAAATTTCTAACTCATAATGCAATTATTAGACTAAAATTAACTAATGCCCAAAAATAGGAAAAACCTGAACTATAACTTAAATCCCAAGTTTTAGCCTCAAGATGGTAGATTTAGGGCCTGAAAACATGTTGAAAAATTACACCAACTGATAGGCCTAGTTTTTACTGCGTTCGTCTCATCGAAACATGTGGTTTAAAAAAGAACAAACCCAAGCAGACACCTAAAGCTAAAGTTATGACCTTTTCAAGTTCCTTCTAATTCTGGCGAATCATTCTCCCCTGCTTGAAAAAATGTAGCTCCTGCAAGTTATCTTATTCAAACTGCTGCCATTTAACTGCATCCAACTTCTTAATCTCCCACTTTGTGACCCAAGTATTGTCCTCTTGTTCCAGTCCTTTCCAATGTACCAAATATTTGTTGTATTTCCCATGTCGCGTGTCCATTGTTTTCTTATCTAGAATCTGATCCACTTCTTCTATCTTCTTCACCGGAACTTGCTGCCTCCAATCTACTAGTTCATCAAGAACATCCCCTTCTGCACCATCCCCATGAAAAGAATACAAATTTGAAACATTAAACACTGCAGAAATGTAAAAATTCCCTGGTAATTCTACCTCATAAGCATTATCGTTTATTTTTTTCATGATTTTGTAGGGACCAATCTTCTTGTACTTCAACTTGTTATAGGTTTCACTTGGAAACCTTTCCTTCATATATACCATATCTAACTCACCAACTGTAAATACCTTTCTCCTTCTGTGCACATCTGCTATTTCCTTATACTTATCATTACTGTTCTACAGCTTCTTCTACACTTAGACTTCCTACAATTGTTGTATATGTTCAGCAAATGCTTCTCCATCATCACTGACTCTACCATCAACTGGTAGCTTTACCAAATATAACACCCCATTTGGATTACTCCAATACACAATTGAAAGTGGAGACTTTTCTGTGGATCTATTTATTGAACTATTAAATGAAAACTCAGCTTGTGGTAATGCTAAGTCCCATTGTTTTCACTTTTCCTCAACGATGCACCTTAACAGGTTTCCCAAACTCTGATTTACCACTTCTATTTTTCCATTAGTCTGAGGATGATAGGCACTGCTGAATTATAATTGAGTTCCCAATTTCTTCCATAAAGTCTGCCTTAAGTGACTTAAGAACCTTGTGTCCCTATCTGAAGTAATGCTTTTTAGAACACCATGCAAATGAACAACTTCTCTAAAAAAAAAATCTACTATGCCTGTCGCATCACATGTTTTCTTATAGGCAATAAAATGAACCATCTTAGAAAATCTATCAATAACCAAAAAAATTGAGCCATTACCTCGTTGTGTTTTTGGTAATCCCAAAACAAAATCCATAGTCAGATCTGTCCACAACCCTTTAGGAACATGCAACGGCATATACAACCCTGTATTTTGTGAATGGCCTTTCAAGACATAACAAATTCGACACCTCTGCACATATCTTACCACATCTCTTTTCATCTTTGGCCAATAGTATTTCTCTACTACCAAGGCTATCGTCTTATCTTTACCTAAATGCCCATCCAATCCTCCACTATGCAACGCTTTTACTATGTTCTCTCTCATAGACCCAACTGGAATACATAGTTGGCGTCCCTTGAATAGATAGCCATCCTGTAAAATGTATTCATCCATAACATCTCCTGCATTTTCTGGCAATGGACAAGTTAACCTTTCAACAATATCCTTGAAATCAATATCAGAAGAATACAAACCCTTTATTGTTTCAAAACCCACCACCTCATTTTCCATAGTAGTAAACAAAGTCACACACCTACTCAATGCATCTACTACTTGATTCTGTTTTCGTCATTTATGTTTTAGAGAAAAAGTATAACCTTGCAAAAATGATACCCACTTTGCATGTCTACTATTCAACTTCTTTTGTGTATTCACATACTTCAGGGCTATGTGGTCTGTAAATAACACAAACTCCTTAGGCACTAAGTAATGCCTCCAATTCATTAATGCTTGTACAATTGCATAAAATTCCACATCATAAGTACAATAGTTCTTTCTTACCTCATTCAGTTTCTCACTAGAGAAAGCTACTGGCTTTCCACCTTGACTTAGAACAACACCAATACCCACATGCGAGGCATCACAATCAACCTCAAACACTTCATCAAAATATGGTAGTGCCAAAATAGGTGCCTCTGTCACCATATTCTTCGAGAACTGAAAACTTTCCTCAGCTGCGTTCGTCCACAAAAAATCCCTTCATTTTGTGTAGTCTGTTATAGGTGCTACAATACTACTGAAATTTTTAATAAACTTTCTGTAAAATGTTGCTAGACCATGAACGCTTCTTACCTCTATTATACTCCGTGGAGTAGGCCATTCAATAATTTCCTTTATCTTTTCTGTGTCCATCTGTACCCCATCTGCTCAAATAATAAAGCCCAAGAATACAAAAATCTCTTGCATAAATGTGGACTTCTTCATATTTTCATATAGTTTCTCTTTCCTTAAAACTTCAAATATCACCCTTAGATGCCTCAAATATTCTTCCTTAGTTTTACTAAAGATCAAGATATCATCAAAATAAACCACAACAAACTTACCATTATACTCCCGCAGCATGGTGTTCATCAGTCTCATAAAATTTCTAGGTGCATTGGATAACCCGAATGGCATCACTAACCACTCATATAATCCATTTCCTAGCTTGAATGTTGTTTTCCACTCATCTCCTTCTCTGATCTGAATCTAATGGTAACCACTTCAAAGATCAATCTTTGTGAAATACCTAGATCCAGCAAGCACAGCCATCATATCATCAAGGCGAGGTATTGGGAACCTATACTTGATTCTAATTTTATTGATTGCTCTGCTATCATTGAACATTCTCCATGTTCCATCCTTCTTTGGTGTTAATAAAGCTGGGGTTGCACACAGACTCATGCTCTCCCTCACGACACCCTTTCTCACGAGCTCTGCCACTTGTATATTCAACTTAGCATGCAATGATGGGCTCATACTATAAGCTGCTTGATTTGGGAGTAAAGACCTTGGAATCAAATCAATATGGTGTTGAATATCTCTTTTGGGTGGTAATCCATCTAGAAGATCATAATGCATAACATCAGAAAATTCTTTTATTAATTCTGTTGTTTTTACTGGTATTTATGCACTTGCAGGTTCATCCATTTTGGCAACTAGTGCATAACAAGACCCGGTTGCCTTTGCCTCCTTCACAAATTCCTTTGCAGAAAGCATATTTTCAGCCTTCCCCTCTTCCTTGAGAGGTAGTAAACTTATTTTTGTCCCATCCTTCCAAAAAGTATAATTATTCTTCCCCCATCATGAATAACTTTCCTATCAAATTGCCATGGTCTTCCTAGCAGCATATGACATGCATCCATAGGAAAAACATCCAACCAAATCTCATCCTTGTAACTTTTTGCAATAGAAAAACTTATTAAACATCTCTTATCAATAGTAACTTCATTAACCTTTTTAAACCATGCAATACGGTATGGGTTAGGATTCTTCTCACAATGCAGACCCAATTTCTCGACCATCTTATTTGAAACCATGTTCTCACAAATACCACCATTAATAATAACATTACATACCTTTCCTCTAGAAGTGCATCTTGGTCATACAATATTTTTACACAGCCATGCATCCCCCTTGATATCCTTTCTTGGAGCAACCACCATCCTCTTGATCATCAAATTTTCTCCAACATCTGGTGGAATTTATAGGTTTTGTTCATCTTCTACTTGTTTAGCTTCAACAAGATTTACTCTTGGTGCATCTCCTTGTCTCTTGTCATGTGAATAAGAATGAGGGCATTCAAAATCCCGATACCCCTCTTCACCACATCTGTAACAAACAAATATTCTTTATGGAGCCTCCCATCCTCTATCGCTAGCGTATCCTCTGTCCCTAGAAAATCCTTTTCCTCTTTGTTGATTTTGGAAATCTTGTCTCATATATTTTTTCTTGCCCAATCCACAAGATGATTCTCCCCTACCTTGGTTGAAACCAACTTGTCCTCGGAAGGAAGATGAGGCCCCCCTATTCATTCCAGGTAATCTCCTAAAACTTTGACGATTTTGTTTTTCTTCGACCTTTAAGGCTAATTAATAGGCATCCTCCATGCTCTTAATCCTATGCATACTTATCTCATCTTGAATAGAAAATTTTAATCCATTTACATACCTTGCAGCCATTTGGTCCTCAGTTTCTTCATGCTCTACACGAATGGACAACTTGTAGAACTCATCTGTGTATTCTTGCACTGTTTGTAAGTTCTGTCTGAGATTTTGAAACCTCCTGTAAAGGGTTTGTGCATAATCTATAGGTAGAAATTTATCTTTTAGCTTCTTCTCCATTTTACTCCACGTCCTAATTCTTTCTTTCCCCTTTCTTGACCGCTCTTTCTGTAGGTGATCCCACCATAACATAGCATGACCTTTCAATTTCGTGCATGCAAATTTTACCTTCTTTTCTTCTGACATAGCCTTCCACTCAAAAATTTTTCCCATGCTATTCAACCAGTCTATCAGCTCCTCTGGTTTTAGACTACCACCATACTCTGAAACATCAACTCTTATCCCATCATTCTTTCCTTCTAATGCTCGAAGCATCCTTTCTTCAAAAGCTAATGGTGGTGCTTGCGTTTCCTCCTCTTCACAAACTTCTTCTTCATCTGTGTCATCTCCACCTTGATTTCCTCTTTGGGTTATCATTGCAGCAAGCACAGCAACTTGTCTCTACAGATCTTGCATATTTCTATTCATCTGGGCAATACCGCCTCCTCTTCCTCTTCCTCTTCCTGCCATTTTTAAACAAAATACTTCGAACCAGCTCTGATACCAGATAATGTAGCCAAATTAAGAACAACCAGATAAACTACAATAAAATGAACTCCAAAAGAAAATAGATCTCCTTCTTCGTTATCAAATAATGAATTACAATGTTTCCTAAATAGGAAAAATAACTCCCAACTCGAGTTGCCCAGTAAACTCTAGCTAACTCTGACTAAATCTACTCTAGGTGGCGGAAATTACTATTTTTAGCAGTTTACTAGAACCTGCTATTCTTAGTAAGTTCGCATGCTTATTCCTACGGGCACAGAAATTGCCACGCATCTTCTACATCCCTAAATTAGAGGAATTACCAACTTTATAACTCACAATGCAATTAATAGACTAAAATTAACTAATGCTCAAAAATAGGAAAAAACCAAACTATAACTTAAATCCTAATTTTCGGCCTCAAGATGGCGGATTTAGGGCCCGAAAACGTGTCGAAAACTTGCCCCAACTGGTAGGGCCGGTTGTCGCTGCTTTCGTCTCATCGAAACACGTGGTTTCAAAAAAAAAACGGACTCAAACGGACACCCGGAGCTCAAGTTATGACCTTGTCAAGTTCCTGCTAATTCGGGCGCATCAAACTAGACATTATGCCTAAATGAAACGCCTCCAAATCCTCAATCTTCTTTTTCTTCTGCATACAACTAAGAAAACAAAGATAGACAGTAGTTTCCTCTCAGAGACCATTGTACCTGCTCGAGATACATATATAGATCCAGATCAATCAATTTATATATAGTAAAATGAGGAGATATTAGAGTTATAGATTTATCTGTGTGTAGGTCTGATTTAACTCATAATGGTGTTAATTTTAGGATGGCTATTAGCGAGAGCTCTATGCGCCATTGCAGACTGGTTCCTTGAACAAACTGTCACACTACAACCCCCATTTGCCATAGGACTGCCATCGTGTACCTCGAGAATGGTGATGCAAAGGTTAGAGTGCACATGGCATAGGTGCCTCAAAGCAGAAGAAGCAAAATCATTACAGCTAGACATTACGCCCGAATGAAGCACCTCCTAATCCTCATTCTTGTTCTTCTTTTGCATACAACTAAGAAAAAAATTGTAGGCAGTAGTTTCCTCTCAGAGACCATTGAACCAACTCAAGATATAGATATAGAACTAGATCAATCAATTTATATATAGTAAAATGAGGAGATATTAGAGTTAAAGATTTATCTCCCTATGCAGGTCTAATTTAACCCATAATGGTGTTGATTTTAGGATGGCTATTAGCGAGATCTCTATTTAGCACAGTTCCCCATAAAGTTTTGTTTATTTATTTAATTTAATTCTTGTTGTAACTATCTAATTACTACTAAATGTACAACATTAACTCGGGTTTCAACATGGTTAACGCCTCTGGATCTCAAATAAAGTGCTTTTACTAGTATGCAAGGAAAATGACAAGTCTGAAAGGCCACTTAGGATGTGTCACTCTCCATGTTCTTATTTGGGTTGTCAAGAGCGATTAACGTGGTTGGTGGATTTGTTTGAAATGGTTATATTTTTCCCACTCAACTTTAATTTTCCTATTAAATAGATGGAGAAACAAACAACAAATACGATACTTTTGAAGCTATAGGATTCATATCATATCTTTTCAACTGCAATCTTATCAATCTAAGGAATATCTATATCGAATTCCCTTAAATATAAATTTAACATGTGTCCTTACTCTGCAAACCGTAAATTTCCTACATTAAACTTATCCTATTAAGAAAAAATTGATAAGTACGTACAAGGTGAGGATAAATCTAAATTATCTATACCCTGCAAACCCCAAGATTAAAATCTTGACTTGCATGCCAACTCATCCTCTCAAGACATGGAGAAATTTTTTGTAAGTGCTCGAAACTTTAAGAATCCCAATCGTTGATGCATGAATACACATGGTGAAATATTAATCGGTCATTCCAAAAACGTTCTCAGATTAAAGAGATGGAGATTTTAAAAAGTGACTATTGAACCATTCCAATAAATATCATTCAATTGGGTTTCGACCATGGAACGTATATATATTTTCCATTTCTTATTTTGTCACCTTTAAGTGAAAATTACACTCACGCGCATAATGTCGACTCGATTATCAATGATTTTTCACACTTCATCTATTTCCCTGCACTTACTCGAGCTTCGTATTATAAAGGGTGTCTACAAAGTGCTCCAAGAAACAAGGATTTCAATTGGGTTTCAAACTTGAAACCTGTTGGCTTTTTTCCACTATTTATTTTGTCTCTTTTAAGGATAAATTGCGCTCACAAGAAAAAGGAACACATATAACCGATGTTATCAGGGACATATAACCGATGTTATCAGGGTCTTACAATTTGACCTGTGGAAAATGTGTGATACATGCATATCCGTTGCATCTCAAACATGGAACCTTTTCAAATTTCCCCATTTTTAGTTTGTTCTCTTCAAATGCATATTGCAATGCCATGAAAAATCCCTGTAAGATAGAGACAAAAAAACTGGAACTCAATGTCCCCTCCCTCCATTTAACCATTTCTTAATAACCCCTCATCCTTTCATCTTTTTCACTTCCTCATTTTTTCATTTTTCACTCCATCCCCTTCGGTATTTACATCGTACATTTCATGGAATATATCAACAAAAGTGGGAGGAATAGTGTAGAAAGGGACCCTAAGAATGAGGGGATGCAGTAGTAAATCCTAAAAATAAGGGGCAATGTTTATAAGTTTGTGACGGCACATGTTATGAACATACTTTTCCAAGTTCTCTATATGGTTTCAATCAATCATTGGGAAATTGGACAATTGGACCTCCTCCAGAGATTCTCGCCTTGTTAAAAAAATATTTGTGGGGATAGCTTTAATAAATGGAATTATTGTTTTGATTATGATTCACAAGAAGGAACAACTTGAAACATTGAACCAAAATATTTGACATGTTTCTAATCTATGAACTGTGAAAGCGTAAAATCTCTTATATTTATTTATAAAATAAAAATCTTAAATTATATAAAAAAGGAAAGAGGCTTGCAACTCCTAAATTTGACATTAAACTTTGCCAATGTGTAATTACTAATTATGATAAGTACTTGGGTGTACAAGATTATACTGGATTGAATGTCATGGTAAAATTGAAAATTGAAATTCCAAGCCTGTTGAGCAATACCCGAATGTGATTTTTTTATTATAATAAGTACTTGGATGTACAAGAATATGTTTCTTTGTACTAAAGTCCTAACAAACATGTTTTGTCTTCCTGTCAGTCTTCAAGGTTGATAAAAATTTGTTTACAGACATGGCTACGATTTCAGTACAGACAGGTTAGTGAATATATACAGCAGTTGTGTGGGGTATCAAATATCAGTGGTTTTAGACTGGGGCCAAACATCACCCATATTTCCTAACATGTACAATCTTGGGCGTGTAAATATATACATTTAATATATTCATGGATATGAATATATTGCACATCCAATCAAGGGTTTTAGAGGGTAATCATAATAGCCTGAGTAGTGCACGAGGATCTTGAATAGATTCTGCACCATGAAACATAAAACGCTGATTTTACCATATTTATTAATAAAAACCTGATTTTACTATTGCTGATATGATTTTACTAGTAGCATAGAGGCTGCAGAAATGATTTGAGTGATTTACAGCCATAATCTTCTGTTTTATAATTCATTCAATGAATTTGTAATAGTTTTTTTATTAAATGTTGCTATTTGGTTATCATTATTGAAATCCCAATGGACTCTTTTGGCAAGGATGTTCAACTCTTCGTTTCTATCAAATCAGTATTATTATGAAAAGACAGGATCATCGATGTTTTCTCCTCCAAAATAAGTGCAAGGATGTTCATATATTTTAAAAATGAATAACATATATTGAATATAATTAAACGTTCCATGATATTATTGTCCGTTCATTCGGGTAACTTTGCAAATAAATCTCACCTCAAATGTTATTGATGGTTGAGTTGCTTGAACAGCTGAAAATATTCCTAATTTTTAATCGATGCTTGTAAGATGTTCCATTACTATTTGGAAGATATATAATAAATGGCTAAGCATTTAGATAAATGGAAAGTGAAAAATGTTTCAAAAGTTTAGCTATTTATACCTAGTAATTATATCAGTAAATTGTGTGATATAGAAGACATTTAATTTTTGGTATGGTATGGGTTATTAGTTTCTTGTTAGCTCTTTCTTTTTTTGTCTTCTATTTTTTTTTGGCCATTTCTCTTTTAACACCTTTTTCTACACTTGTTTCTCTCTTATGTAGTCTTTCTTTTCCTCCCTGCTTTTCTCTTTTTTTTTTTTTTTTTTCATTTTTTCCTTTTTTTCAAAATTATAGTGGTGTGATTGTAGTTGACCTGAATCATAGTATTCCAGTTTTGGTCTATTTTATGGTCTTTTTTCAATTCTCATTTTATGTCCCTCGAGGTTTTGGCTCTTTTTTATAAGTATTTCCCATTTATTGCATATTGTCATGTGTCTCAATAAGGTCATAATTATTTGGAATCGTGATATCTATAAATATATTGATGTACGAGCGAATTAAAGACAAATATTGTTATTAGATGATAAGTTTTTAAAAGAAAAAGTTTATTTATTAGACATGAATTCTTATGTCAAAAGCATATTTCAAGTATTTAAAGAAGAGCATCTAATATTTTACTTGTTTCATTAATTGAAAGTGATAACTAGACACTTATATTACACTTGATGGCATACTGAATTGCTTATACCTATTGACATGTTTCCCAAACTACTCAAAATTCTAGGGCCCTTATAACTATGTAAGGATAGCAACAACCCTCGTTAACTCCCTCGAGTATGTACAAATTTGTGAGGTGTTGTCAAATTATTTGGTTTCAATGGAAGGAGAGCAATTTTCTAATTTGTAGTGAATTTTAGAAAAGTGAGAAAGGTTTCTGGAACTTTGAAGAAGACGAATAAATGTAGCTAGATTAGTACCTCCTTATCTAAATATTTCCAAAACCGTATTGCTACAATTTTAGTCATGCCAATAAAGGAGTCATATGGTTCATAGTGATTTTCATTGTTCATTTTTCACTTCATTAGGTGGACTTAGTGCACACTATTTATTTGTTATTGTTATCAATTAAACTATGAAAAAAAAATTATCATTATAAAAAAACAAATTATTCCGAATATTTCAAATTTATTGTTTATGTAATATCATAATTTATGCAATTAGATTTGATTTACTGATTTATTTTTTTGTTTAGGTTTAGTTGTAATGATTTTGATTAGTTATCATGCATTGTTAGTGTGAACCCACTATTTTCATATTTATATCGAAATTGAAATTTGTCTTTCATAAGTACAAAGAAGATATAAAAAGTAACAACATTTTTTTCTATTTTTTTGGAAAAAAACTATTATTTTTCATATTATGTTGAATATGTAGTAATAATTTTCTTATAAAAAAACATACATTGGGAATAATTTAAAATAATTGTAAAACATATTTTCAAAAAATATAATATATATTATTAGACAGCTAATAAAATCTTTATTTAAGTGTAAATTTTCATAACATTATTACTGAGTTGTACCTAAACAAGTGGCATCTATGTGATACATTTAGGCCTATATATTTCTTCCAAAAGTATTAATGGTCAAAACATGCGACATAGGATCTATGTATGGGCATTTGGGTGAAGGGGTGTTCTCCCGAAGAGGGTTCTTGTGAACAAACCTTCGTGTGAACATCCTGAATATGTGTGCTATGGCCATCTCCACAGCCAAATATTTTTTTTTGAAATTGTAGTTTTAAAGGTATAGTTTTGAATGTATTATAAATATTTTTTATAATTAGATTTTGTTTTATTTAATTAGTAGTATAATTTTTTTTAATATATTGAAATTAAAAGAATTATTTTCTTAAATTAACAATAGAAAATATGTTTTATATTATTAAGAGTTTATATATATATATATATATATATATATATATATATATATATATATATATATATAAACTATAATCTATTAAGAAATCTATATAGTAGGAGCTTGTGTATAGTGTAGTTTTAAAATTATTCTTAGTTTAATACAACTAATTTTAAGGAGGTGAAAATTGATGAAGTGCATGAATCATATAAAATAAGTAGAATAACAAGTGAAAATGTAGTGAGATAGATCTATAATTGCAACATGTCAAAAGATCAATTCGTAAGAGAAAGTAAACAAGGGTAGAGAAGGAAACAAAAAGCAAACATTGGTATGTCCTTTTTTTTATAATTGAACCCTTGAAATTATAATTTATTTTTGATATGTATATGCTAAATTATAAAAAACTTAAACTAGTTGAATTGTCAAAAAAATATAGGATATAAATTCTAATATATAATAATATGTGTATGTACATGTATGGTTCATACATATAAGAAACAAATTGGGGTTTAAGAAGATGTTGAAGAAAAGAAAAATTAAAAACTTTATGAGGGCCTATAATATAAAATTATAGAAAACCTAGAGTGTATAGAAAATTAAGATTCAATCTAGATATATTATTTTTATTATATATTTATAATTATATCTGGGAATATTGTTTCTTATCTAATATATTTTATAACGGAGCAACCATTTCCAATCACATAGCAACTTTGTGGATATAAAACTATGAACATCCATTTCCATGCCTCTTCAATGGAATGAATTTGTCCAACCCTAAAATTCCAAAGAAGCTTTATGCAATGCAGTTTGCAGCGTTACATTGCATATTGTACAAGTTTCAAGACAAAAAAACAAGTTAATATTTCCAAAAGTGTTACATTTATACAATGGATTGTATTCTAAATAGGGAATGACGGGGATGATGGTAAAAGATGCATATATTCTTAATCCTTACGATTAAAATCGAAAAAGCTCATTTATATACCATTCCAATTTCAATGATTATCATTCAATAAGTGGAGAAAAGAAAATTATAATGTATTTGGATAAGGTTGTTTCTTGAATTTGTCTTTGTGATTGAATTTGACTTTGGGTTATTGTTGCTTGCTCATCCCTCAAATATTATATTTATCCGGCCAATCTTATATTTTAAGAATGTCGGTGGGTGTTGATTACGTATATCTCGTTTGCAACCAGCATAAATTCGAACGTGACAAAGTTGTCCAGGAGCGAGCAGACTTTTTCAGATTATGTAGTGGACTTTAATAATAAAACAAAAAATTGTTCTTTCCTTCAATATTTAGTGAATTATGTGATGAAATACAAACACATTACCTCGTATGATTCAAAATAATTTTGGAGGAGATTTTTATCAAGAATGTTACCATTATCTCCAACTTGATACATGAATTAGTGAAAAAAAAATCCTATTAACATGAGAACACTTTTATTATGTATTATAATATTTATTTTTTTGAAGAGGAAGGGAACCACTTTTCTAAGGTAAATATTAGATAAATATATATCATAACTAAATTTTTGAAATATTATTTTTGTAAAATATTAAACTAAAATTCTTATTTAGTAATGGATTTGGTATTGGTTTATTATTGAAGTTGTTAGGTTCATAAAAATTGATTAAGAATCAATCTTAAATTAGTATAATAGTCTAGATACCCAAATAGGAATGAGACCTGAATTATATTTCAATTTGGTAGTGTGGATACCCCTCAAATTTTGATGCTAATTTAAAGAGAGCTTGAAAGATTCAACACCTTCATCAATTTTAAATAATAATAATAATATTAATTCTTGGAATATTTTTACGTCTATAACTTCAAAGAAAGATATTCTAAAAAATAATGTATAAAAATATTAAAATCAGCATCTCAAATCACACTAATTCATCTGTAATAAATCGAAAAATAATATTATTAAATTGCTATGTAAGTTTCTATATAAAAATATCAACATTGATGATTTGATTAAATGAATATTATAGAGAATATTAAATACATATACCCACATAATATTTTACAAACTTTAATTTGTAAAGTAACCACTAAAATAGAATCACATAGTCAATTGTGTTATATCTTAATTGGTATATATCTCAGTTTAATATTTATGAATATGGATTAAACTTGAAGAATCGATTATAAAATACATTTTGTGTCTTTTTTTGTTTTTTGTAGATTTTATCCTTTGAAAATAAGTATAGATTGATAGATCAAATGGTACAGATTGATAGATCAAATGGTACTTTCTAACATTATTGTAGATAAGATTTTAAAATTTATCAAATTTGATTATAATTTTAAAATTTTAAAATGTTTATTAAAGTTTAGTAAGTAAAAAACGTTTAATTTATTAATTATTTTTGAGGAGATTGACTATTAACTATATCATGTTATTGAATTAAAAATTAAATGTAAATATTCCTGATAATTTGTTTTTGTCTTTTTTTTTATTTTTAAAATAATAAATATACTTTATTGAAATACGCATTCATGAAAGGATGTAAACTAATGAAATGTTGTATTTTGAGTGTATAATGTCTGCAAATTATTTTATTATTATAAGTATGTGTGTGTGTATGTACGCGCGCGCATATTGTAGTGAAAATGTTTCTCTATTTGAAGTCATATGTATGTTTATGATAATATATTTTCATATTTATATCGAAATTGAATTTTATTTTCTGTAAGTAAAAAATGACAAAAAAAAAAAATAGTAACGTTTTTTCAATTTTTTGGAAATGTTTTACTATTTTTCATATTGTGTTGAATCCGTAGTATTGATTTTCTTATTATACCATACATTGGTAATAATTTACGAAATTAGTAAAACATATTTCCAAGAAATGAAAAATTATATTTTTAAGTAACTAATAAAAAATGTATTTAAGCGTAAATTTTGATAGTACTGTTAATCAATTAGACCTAAATATGTTACACATTTATGCCTATAATTGTCTTCCAAAAATATTAAGGGTAAAAACATGCCACTTAGGATCTATGTAAGGTTGTTTGGGTGAAGGGGTGTTCGCCCAAAGGAGGTTTTGGTGAACTGTAATGACCCAAAAATTCACACAACAACAACACAGGAAAAAGACAGTATAAATTTTTTTTTTGACTTGCTTTGACACAACACGACACAACATGTCGTCACAAGGTTACAACCAACACCAGGAACCACTTGTTACGGGGGAGACCACAAGGTCAGCACGGAAACGTTCACACCTATCAAGGACAATTTACATTTTCCTTTTTACAAGACAACATGGAAGTCCAACCACATGACACACTTACATTTAGGGGCATCCCACGAGGAAATTCTTGTTAAATTTTCTTGTTTACTAAAGTGTCTCTTAATTCTTAACTTATGTTCTTATAAAATTTCATGTAATGATTCACACAATTCTTTTCACAAGGGAGAACTTCTTTCTTTTCAACTATTGACTAAATAGCTTAAGGCCAAGCTTTCTAAACTAGGATCATCAATTTTATGTCCAAAGCTTTCTTATTCATTTGATTTTAGAACATTTTCCATTTCTTACAAGGTTAATTAATCTTACTCAAGCCACTAACACATGTTCCACAACTCTATTGCACAGGTGAAGGCATAAGCTCCGATTGAGTGTAAAGTACCGCTTAGGGTTCATAACAATAACCTTCTTGTTTAAGGATCAAATTTTGACCTTTCTTAAGAAATATCACCATGAATTAAGGCAAGGGTTAACAGAACAGGACAACAGAATTTAGCTTCAGGGTCACATTGTTTACTATCAGTCTTTTATTGAGGTTAAGAGTTTATTAAGATTGGTTAAATGTTCCATCTAGACTTTACTTCATTAAGTTTGACAAAGGAGAACATTTCAACGATAGAGAGAGATTTAAGGTTTAAATAATCAATTTCCCTCCTACTTATTAAATCCTATCATCTTCTAAAATCTAACCATTGATTTCACCATGAGGTCAAAGGACCATAAAAGGATAATGTTTATTAGCTTGGCTCTAATAAAATAAATAAATAATAATAAGTTATCATATTTCGTTACAAAAGATAGTTTCCTCTTGATTGTTCCAGTTCTCAAAGGTTATCAAGTAGATCACATCTACATAGTATATTCATATATATAAATTTTTAGTTTAACTTTTATCAGGATTATCCAACTCACTTCATAGTGCTTACAAAATCATTGCTACTAAGCCTTAGGAGGATTTACAACTCAACATTTTAACTCAAGAGCAAAGTTTAACAGTACTCGTTTGCGGAAACAAAACAAGGTTATATCAATTCATTCCAACATGATGCACAAATCAAAGGGACATACCATCTCTATTGAACCATGACTAGGGAGCAAGAGAGTAATAACATGGGACATGCCCCGCTACTATACTAAGGGTTAAAGTTCACTAGAATATCCCATAACCAAGCGGTAATCAAATTTCATCTTTCACATGATAACCAAACAAGCCAAAGTTTCAACAGTTACAACAACAATACTCTACAATACATTTACTAGGCACTGACCCTTCTTCTAAAATGTCCAAAGGCCCTTTCCAAATTTTTTTATAACATAATACACATTCGTACAAAGGAACATCATAACCAAGATTGATGCAATAATCTACAAGTCTTTCCATCATCTAACCACGTAAGCCATCTGCAACAATTAATAACCTGAGTCAGTTCGCGAGAACTGAGCAAGATAAGACTATACATAGCAACAATAAGCTACTAGCTAACAATACCATGAAAGGAAACATTCTATTTCAGGAAATGGATCAAAGTTCTAACCTCTAACAACCTTTTGAAACAAGATATAATTTTCAACATATCAACTAAGAAGAAAACCATAAGTTTTAGTTATGAAAATACCTCTAAAACTACAAAAGTTTGACAACCAAATACGCAAGACTATGAAATTTAAATGATTAGACACAAGAGTTGAGAGTATTAGGATTTCAATCATATAATCCCGTAGATTACGTGATTGAAATCTAAAGTGTAACCCATCAATCCACATTCTCAAGGAGAAGACAAAAGATAAAAACCAGACCCGATCTTAGCTGCCAAAAAGAATATAGTTTTGGAAATCGTTCCGTAGGGCCATAGGCCTAATAGGCTATAAACGAACAACGAGGGTAAAAACAAAGTTCCATCATGTAATCAAAAAGGTTTAAAGGATGAAAAACTTATATTCAAACCCACAACCATTATATCCTAGGTAATAAGTGACTTCATAGCTAATAAGGATGAGTGGAAAGGACGGTAAGAATGTCTGGAATAGGTATTGCCTAACAGCTTACCTACTGAACATAACCAGGGCCGGAATAGCGACAAGCCTCATTAATACCCAAGTTGAGTAGGCAATCTAGCATTCTAAACACATCCTTGCAATTTTCATAATACCTTAGATTTATAATCCTCCCGTTTTAGAGGAACATAGCCATGAATCTAGACTTGGTTGAAATTTTCCGACATCAACTCACTTCCTAATATCATAAACGATGTATACAAAGGAAAAGGTCTCTCAACTCTCCTTAATTTACATCTCATCACTAAGTTTATGGTAACCTATGCAGAGATTAAACACATAATATACCATTGAAGATAGATATCCTCCAATAACGAACTTCTATAACGATGTAATTACAATTATTACGTTCGACACATAAACAAACTATTCCATAGCTTCTTTTCCCTTTTTGACAACAAAATATATTCACGACCTTCCATCACAATCATTCTAAATTTGCAATGAAAGGTCACTCATCAAGAAGGAAGTACAAAACAAGTTTGACTAAATTAAGGAACTTCATGTTACCTTAAGCAGTTGATGAAAACCTTAACTTTTACGAACCGTGAAAGATATTACCTTACTCCATCAAGGCATTATGTCTATACATGATTAAATCGATCACACAAGGAATCATCAACATACCATATCTTAACACCATAAAGGTCATTAATTTTATCAAATTTTACTCATAGAAAGAGTAGAATCAAAATGGGGTTCTATCAATAATTTATGCCCTTCTATCAACCCAGGACATATTTTCGGCCCAAAACTTCCTTCTTAACAAGCATATATATTGAACTTCTAATTTCCAAAAGCCCTAATAATTTGCACAATACATGAAGTGCATAATCACGCTTATCATAAAAATAATAATAATAATTTAACTGTATGTTTTCCTCTAGGGCAACAACATAACAGGAAACCAATACTAGTCAACGCTGCAACGTTCTAGGGGTGATTACATACCCAGGTTCACAAAAGAAACAACGACATTTTTGTAGAAGGAAGTAACTTTAAAATATGTATATATATATATATATATATTATATATATATATATTTCATATGATCAATCAAAGCATACACTGAGAACCTTTGTTTGTTTTATATATATAAAATGGGTTGATCACGTCAACAAGAACAACCAACAGAGGAAAATCTAGAAGTAACAAACTGTTAACCATGTACTGAACGCAAATCCACAAAATCACAGATTTAAACCAATTTCTAGAAAGAAAAAGTTTCATTTCAAGAGGTTATTAGATACTAGCATATTATGTATATGGTTAGTCTATCTTGCCTATTTTAACGCATCCACCAGTCGTGAACATCCATCAGGGACTGCTACAGCCACACGCCCTCCGCTTTATCCTCTGCTTCACTGGTCTTTTCTTGCAATATACCACACCAGGATTCCCTTTTGAAGGCACGACTAGAAGAATGCAATAGGTGGTTGTCCAAACACTAAATTGCTTCAATGCAGCTGCTTTGGGGGGGGTACAGGCAATGAACTGTCACATATAGCATCAGCTAGTACCAGGATTTGCCTTTGCAAAGCCTTCGAATTTGTATCAGTAACCAAATACACGACTAAGGGCAGGCCCTAGAAGTACTCAGCACATAAGCTAGGCAAGGCTTGCCAAAGATGTGTGCACTGGGTTTGCACAGCCTCATTAGGGTAAACAAGTCCTACAAACTGGACAGCTGTGACCAATTTATGAGAAGACAGAGGTCGGTGGAGCAGCTCGTGGAATAACTCAACGAAGGTAAAAAATTGTGTGAAGGTACGAAACAGAAGAATATCTCCATTTCCACAGACAACAGCAACCTTGCCAGCAATCATCACATCAAAGGCTCTCATCAGACCATCTGTTGCAGACCAGTGCCTGCTTGACAAGCTATCAACACTCTTGGTACATAGAATCATTGTCATTAATAGTCGGGAAGAGCAGCGCTCCAATAGAAATTTGGTACATCCTGTGACACCAGTAGTTGTTTCCTCAGATACAGCAACCAATCTTTCCTTCCTCTTGTGATATATGAGGACAGCATCAAACCCTCGGTGCAAACATTGCATCTGAAGCTTGTAGGGTGTGATAATTCCAACCGAACCCTTTATGCCTGCCAACATAGTGACTCGTTGAAGATGCTCATATAATTGCAAGGAAAATTGTGCTTCATGAATATTTTGACATGATACAGATCCACGCCTAAGAGATTCTCTTCAATGCGTTACAGCGTAAAACAAGTAAAGTTTCAAAAGAGAATCCTTGCAATAATTTTCATCAGGTCTCCTTGGTAACTCTCTCACTGTCACAAGGTCGATTTTGGAGAAACAAAACTCAGTACATGATCTGAGTCTAAAAAATATCCTGCTACCTTCATCTCCCCAGACATTTTCTCCAACATTGCATAGATCTCCTATGCCTGTGGGTGTGATCTGTCACCAACACAAAAGGCATGCGCCATTATTACAGCAAAGCACGTGCTTCATGAATATTCTGATCTGAAACAGATCCGCCTCCAAGAGACCCTCTTCCATGAGCTACATCATAAAACAGTAATGTCTCAGTAGAGAATCTCTGTAATAAAATTCATCGGGTCTCCTGGTAACACTCTCACTGTCACTTAATCGATTTTGATGAAAATATCTTGAAGGAGAATCCCGAATTTGAGGGTGCAGTCGAACTGAACAGATAACAACATAGTGGACAACCTGCTCGTTGGAAGCACTCAAAACGGCTTCTGCTACAGCTGCAAGATTTTGCAACAACTGATCTCCACTGTGGTCGCGTGCAACCAGAACATCAGGATCAACACCAACGGTTCCTTGGGCTCGCCCTGTAGCAGCTGTTACACCCAGCTCTCTCTGGGCCATGGATTTTCTGAGATAAGTTTACTTCTCTACCCTGTAGCTGCTGCATAAATCCAAAAACTTCCTCACGGCACTTTCCTAGGAGAATTTTAGTTCTACGCCCCACTGAAACTGCCTGTACAGCATGATTTTGAGAAAAATATCTTGAAGGAGGAACCCGAAATGACCTGTTGCAGGTCGCTACAGTGAATCCCTGACAAGAACACACCTCACAGATTCAAGAAGGTGGATGCAACACGCCTGCTCCACTAGCATCAAGTCAATTTTGTCTGCGTCCAGTGCATTGAATGAGAGGATCAAAACAAAGATTTTGGTGAAGAAAAAATAGGCCTCCACCGACTCCATCTTTCCCACGCAAAGACAGACATGACAGTCTTAAAATTTGGCAGGTTGGGTGGTTGGGGGGGAGGCCAAGGTGGCAGTGGGGGGGGGCATTTTGTAGCAGACATAGGAATTCAATATCCAGCGATGTCATAACATGAATAGCTCTATAAACTAAACATTAAAAGAGACACATGGTAAACACTGCATATTGTACAAAAGAAGAAATTATGAAGATGAATATAGAAAAAGGAAAAGTCTGTGAAGGTCCAAACATTTGACCAAGGTAACTAAGTTTGAAAAGAAAAGGATAGAATAAGTAATACACTGAAAAACAATTTTAATTTTTTTAAGGGAACACACAAAAATTTTCAAAAATTGTAATTCACATATTACAATTAATTATTTTATTAATTGAAAGTTTCTAAAAATTTTCAATTATTTTCATAAACCAGTGCAAAACAAGAAAACAATTACATTTTTGCAAGTGAAGATGAACATACTATACAAGTTGCAAAAATAAGTAAATATTTCAAAGAGTATTACCCGTATATAATGGATTGTATATTCTAACTGCGGAATGACGGGTAATGAGGGCAAAAGATTTATCTATTCTTAATCCTTAGGATTAAGATTGAATAAGGTCATTAATATAACATTCCAAATTCAATAATGGAAGAAAATTCAAATGTATCTGGATAGTGTCGTTTCTTAAATCTGTCCGTAATGTGATGTAATTTGTCTGTGTTATTGTTGTCTGCTAACCCAAACAAAGTACCCGCCCTCAAATTTTAGATTTATACTGCCAAAGTTATATTTTCAGAATATTTGTGGGTGTGGTATACCAAGCAGCTCAAATTCCAACGTGACAAAGTTAAATGCTGGACTGGAGCGATTAGACTTTTTCAGATTATGTAATCGACTTTAATACACTTCGAAAAATAATTGTTCTTTCATTTAATATTAATTAATTGTATGATGAAATAAAAGCTCTTTAATACCAAATTACAAGTTAGCGGATTAAAAAAATACCTATAACGAAGTATATATCAAATACACTCGAGACAATACAATTCAAAGTATTTTTGGATAACAAGTTTATATAAACTAAAAAGAGGTAATTATAATAAGATATAAATCAAATAGAAACTCACTAAGTGCTGTAATTCAAACTAAGTTTGAAAGAGAGTTTAATGTTGAATTTTATCGGTATCTCCAACTTGATAAATAACTGAAAAAAAAATCTCCTTAATATGAGAAAACTTTCAATTTTATATTATAATATGTTATTCCTTAAAGAACCATTCTAAAGTAAATATGTCGCTTCCATATATGATAAAGGAATATTTTGAAGGATAAGTATTGTTAAATATTAAAAACTATCAAACTAAAATTCTTATTAGTAATGGATTTGTTATTGGTCTCATTATTAAAGTTGCGTAGATTTATGAAGAGTTCATTAATAATCAATTGTTGATAAGTATAATAGTCTATATATTCAAATGGGGACGAGGCATGGTATCATGACCTCAGGGTCATGGAGTGGATACCCCTCGAGACTCTACTGCCTAACATATTCACTAAAAATAAAAAAATTCCCATTCTAGAAAATAAAATCAGATTATTGGAGCAAAGTTGTAATGCTTTTGGTGATAATCGTCACGCTAGTAGAATGGTTGATAAGCTGGAAGGAGTCAACTTTTTCAGTGGGCAGGTGGCACTGTAACCAGTCAATGAGAAAATTCCCAATAATGGAAACACTTTTTTCTTTTATTCCAAGGCCCTAAGCCCATAACGCCGAAAAATTACGCCAACGTTGAAATTTCACAGTAATTGGATATTTACAACAAGTAGTGCGGTTGAGTGTGTTAGTTGGAAAGCATGTGATGAGCCAGAATTAGCAGGAACTTAACAAGGTCATAACTTGAGCTTCGGGTGTCCGTTTGAGTCCTTTTTCTAAAATCACATGTCCCTACTCGATGAGATGAACGCAATGGCAACCCACCCTACCCATTGGGGCAAGTTTTTCACATGTTTTCGAGCCCTAAATCCGCCATCTTGAGGTCGAAAACTAGGATTTAAGTTATAGTTTGGTTTTTTCTGGGTATTTTTGGCCATTAGTTAATTTTAGTCTACACAGTTGCATTATTAGTTAGAGAAGTTGATAATTCCTCTAATATAGGGACGTAGAAGATGCGTGACAATTTTTGAGCTTGTTACGAATAAGCATGCGAACTTACTATTTCATAGCAAGTTTTGGTAAACTGCTAAAAATAGTAATTTCCGCCACTTAGAGTAGATTTAGTCAGAGTTAGTTAGATTTTAATTGGAAACTCAAGTTGGGAATTTTTATCCTATTTAGGAAACATTGTAATTCATTAATTCAGTAATTGCGTTGAAGGAGATCTATTTATCTTTTTTAGTTCATATTATTTGTAGTTATTAATTTGTGTGAGGTTTCTTCATAATGTTGGGTACATTAGCATGGGTGCCCTCACACGCATTCAATCCAACCACCAACGAGGTAGTCAACACATGTTCTAACCTGTCTAGTCGACCCATACCAGCAAGCTCCTGATCTGTGCAAGTGGAGGCCTCGTAGAGGCTTTAGAAACATTTACAAACGTAGCTAATAGGTACCTACCCGATTCATTACCTCTACATACATGCACCATGGCCTCATGGAATGTGTTGAGTGGATAATATACAGAAAATGTCGTTCTAGAGGTTTTGAGTCATCTTTTTAGGAGAAGTCTGTGGGTTTATGGGTGTCACAGTTAAATGGAAGTAAAATAAGTGGATATCTTGTTTATAGTCATCCTAAAATCAGTACCAATGTGGGTTGAATTATTTCTATGCACAAAGATATAATTGTAATTCTATTATCCCCTCATATTACTATATATAAATCGATTGGTCTAAATTTGTGTTTGTACTTGAAATGGGTTTTTTTTTTTTGTGAGACGGAAGAAAATTTATATTGTCGATGTTTTGTTTAATGTATGAAAAAGAGAAGAAGGAGATAGAGGTTAGGAGAAACCTCAATCAGGTATAACCTCTAGTTGAAACTCTGCCTAAAAATGGGGTCGTTATTGTTTTGGAAGCTCCCTATTATGGTAGTTATTATCTTGTTTTGTATCAACTGGTTTAGATGGATTTTTGTGGATTTGCACTCATTGTAATTCTATTGGCTACCATTTTTTGTAAAAGGGTCTGTTAACATTAAAATTTTCCTCCATAATGTCTATTTCATTGATGTATATATTAGGAATAGGATGTTGTTAAGCATAAATAGTAGTAGCGTCCGATAGAAGATAATGGCGCTGCCGGTACGACTCCGGCAATAATGTATAGTATGGTAACAATCAAAGTACAATAAGAATGTTGTGGTAAAAAGTAAATATATTTCGTAAGTGGTTCCGTAATGTTAAAATGTCTAAGTTAGGGTAAGTAGAGAAGTAGGGTCTACATGATTAGGAATTAGAAATATTATATTGGTAATAAGGACAAGGAGTGAGGTCATAAATATTTTGTGTATTTTATTTGTAAAAAGTCTAAAAATGTGGAACCCATATGAAATGATAAGGTTTATCTTATCTTAAAAGATAAGCTTACATGTAAAGATAAGAGTTAAGGTATGGAATTAATGTACCCAAATTCTAACCAAGCATGATTTACTGCAGAAAAATATGAATTCCAAAGAAAATAGATCTCCTTATTCATTATTAAATAATGAATTACAATGTTTCCTAAATAGAAAAACAACTCCCAACTCAATTTTCCAAGTAAACTCTAACTAACTCTGACTAAATCTATTCTAGGTGGCAAAAATTACTATTTTTAGCAGTTTACTAGAACCTGTTATTCTTAGTAAGTTCGCATGCTTATTCATACAGGCACAAAAATTGCCATGCATCTTCTACATCCCTAAGTTAGAGGAATTACCAAATTTATAACTCATAATGCAATTATTAGACTAAAATTAACTAATGCCCAAAAATAGTAAAAAATAGAACTATAACTTAAATCCTAATTTTCAGCCTCAAGATGGCGGATTTAGGGCCCAAAAATGTGTCAAAAACTTTCCCAATTGTAGCGTCAGTTGCTGCTGCATTTGTATCATCAAAACACATGGTTTCAAAAAAAGAATGGACTCAAACGAACACCCAGAGCTCAAGTTATGACCTTGTCAAGTTCCTGTTAATTCTGGCGCATCATTCTCCCCTGCTTGAAAAAAATGTAGCTCCTGCAAGTTGTCTTCTTCAAAACTGATTCCACTATCCCCATGAAAAGAATACAAATATGAAACATTAAACACTGGAGAAATATTAAAAATTCCCTGGCAATTCTACCTCATAAGCATTATCATTTATTTTTTTCACAATTTTTCACACACCAATATTCTTGTACTTCAGCTTGTTATAGGTTCCTCTTGGAAACATTTCCTTCTATAGATATACCATAACTAACTCACCAACTATAAATACCTTTCTCCTTCTGTGCACATCTGTTATTTCCTTATACTTATCATTACTATTCTGCAGCTTCTTCCGCACTTCTTCCTGCAATTGGTGTATATGTTCGGAAAATTCTTCTGTATCATCACTGACTCTACTATCAACTGGTAGTTGTACCAAATCTAAAACCCCATTTGGATTACTCCCATACATAATTGAAAATGGAGACTTTCCCGTGGATCTATTTATGGAACTATTATATGCAAACTCAGCTTGTGGTAATGCTAAGTCCCATTGTTTTGGCCTTTCCCCAATGATGCACCTTAACAGGTTTCCCAAACTCTGATTTACCACTTTTGTTTGCCCATCAGTCTAAGGATGATAGGCACTGCTGAACTGTAATTGAGTTACCAATTTCTTCCATAAATTTTGCTAGAAGTGACTTAAAAACCTTGTGCCCCTATCTGAAGTAATGGTTTTTGGAACACCATTCAAACAAACAACTTCTCTAAAAATAATCTGCTACACCTGCCGCATCACTTGTTTTCTTACAGGAAATAAAATAAACCATCTTAGAAAATCTTTCAACAACCACAAAAATTGAGTCATTATCTTGTTGTGTTTTTTGTAATCCCAAAACAAAATCCATACTCAGATTTGTCCATGAACCTTTAGGAATAGGCAACGACATATACAACCCTATAATCTGTGCATGGTCTTTCGAGACATGAAAAATTCGACACCTCTCCACATATCTTACCACAACTCTTTTCATCTTTGGCCAATAGTATTTCTCTACTACCAAGGCTATCGTCTTATTTTTACTAAAATGCCTAGCCAATCCTCCACTATGCAACTCTTTTACTATGTGCTCTCTCATAGACCCAACTAGAATACATAGTTGGCATGCCTTGAATAGATAGCCATCCTGTAAAATGTATTCATCTAGAACATCTCCTACATTGTCTGAAAATGGACAAGTTAACCTTTCAACAATATCCTTGAAATAAATATCAGAAGAATACAAACCCTTTATAGCTTAAAAACCCACCACCTCATTTTCCATAGTGGTAAACAAAGTCACACACCTACTCAATGCATCTGCAACTTGATTCTGTTTTCCTAATTTATGTTTTAGAGAAAAAGTATAACCCTGCAAAAATGATACCCACTTTGCATGCCTACTATTCAACTTCTTTTGGGTATTCACATACTTCAGGGCTATTTGGTCTTTAAATAACCCCAACTCCTTAGGCACTAAGTAATGCCTCCAATGCCTTAATGCTTGTACAATTGCATAAAATTCCACATCATAAGTAGAGTAGTTCTTTCTTACCTCATTCAGTTTCTCACTAAATAAAGCTACTGGCTTTCCACCTTGACTTAGAACAGCACCAATACCCACATGTGAGGCGTCACAATCAACCTCAAACACTTTATCAAAATCTGGTAGTGCCAAAATGGGTGCCTCTGTCACCTTCTTCTTCAAGAACTAAAAACTATCCTTAGCTACCTTTGTCCACAAAAACTCCCTTCCTTTTGTGCAATCTGTTATAGGTGCTACAATACTGCTGAAAATTTTAATAAATTTTCTGTAAAATGTTGCTAGACCATGAAAGCTTCTTACCTCTGTTATACTCCATGGAGTATGCCATTCAATAATTGCCTTTATCTTTTTTGAGTCCATCTGTACCCCATCTACTGAAATAATAAATCCCAAGAATACCAAACTCTCTTGCATAAATGTGTACTTCTTCATATTTAAATAGAGTTTCTCTTTCCTTAACACTTCGTAATATCACCCTTAGATGCCTCAAATGTTCTTCTTTAGTTTTACTAAAGATCAAGATATCATCAAAATAAACCACAACAAACTTACCATTATACTCCCGCAAGCACGGTGTTCATCAGTCTCATAAAAGTACTAGGTGCATTGGATAACCTTAATGGCATCACCAACCACTCATATAATCCATTTCCTATCTTGAATATTATTTTCCACTCATCTCCTTCTCTGATATGAATCTGATGATAACCACTTCAAAGATCAATCTTGGTTGAAATACCTAGATCTAGCAAGCACATCCATCATATCATCAAGGCAAGGTATTGGGAACCTATACTTGATTGTAATTTTATTGATTTCTCTGCTATCCGTGCACATTCTCCATGTTCCATCCTTCTTTGGTGTTAATAAAGCTGGGGTTACACATGGACTCATGCTCTCCTTCACAACACCCTTTCTCACGAGGTCTGCCATTTGCCTATTCAGCTCAGCATGCAATGTCGGCCTCATCCTATAAGCCGCTTGATTTGGGAGTGAAGACCCTAGAATCAAGTCAATAGTGCATTGAATATCTCTTTTGGGTGGTAATCCCTCTGGTAGCTCATCAAGGATAACATCATGAAATTCTTTTATTAATTATGTTGTTTCTACTGGTATTTGTGCACTTGTAGGTTCATCCTTTTTGGCGACTAGTGCATAACAAAAACTTGTTGCCTTTGCCTGCTTCACAAATTCATTTACATAAAGCATATTTTCAGCCTTCCCCTCTTCCTTGGGAGGTAGTAAAACTATTTTTGTGCCATCCTTCAAAAAATTATAAGTATTCTTCCCCCCGTCATGAATAACTTTCCTATCAAATTGCCATGGTCTTCCTAGCAGCATATGACACGCATCCATAGGAATAACATCACACCAAATCTCATCCTTGTAACTTTTCCCGATAAAAAAAGTTATTAATCATCTCTTATCAACAGTAACTTCATTACCGTTCTTAAACCATGCAATACGGTAAGGTTTAGGATTCTTCTCACAATGCAGACCCAATTTATCTACCATCTCATTTGAAACCATGTTCTCATAACTACCACCATCAATAATAACATTACATACCTTTCCTCCTGAAGTGAATCTTGTTCTGAAAAATATTTGTATGCAGCCATGCACCCCCCTTGATCTCCTTTCTTGGAGCAATCATTTTCCTCTTGATCATCAGATTTTCTTCCAACATTTGGAGGAATTTCTAGGTCATGTTCATGTTCTATTTGTTCAGCTTTAACAAGATTTACTCTTGGAGCATCTCCTTGCCTCTTGTCATGTGAATAAAAATGCGGGCATTCAAAATCCCGATGCCCTTCTTCACCACATATGTAACAAACAAATGGTCTTCGTGGAGCCTCCCATCCTCTATTGCCAACATATCCTCTGCCCCTAGGAAAGTCATCTGCCTCTTTGTTGATTCTGGAAATCTTGTCTCGTATCATCTTTCTTTTCCAATCCACAAGATGTTTCTCCCCTACCTTGGCTAAAACCAGCTTGTCCCTGAAAGGAAGATGAGGACCCCCCTATTCATTCCAGGTGATATCCTAAAACTTAGATGATTTTGTTTTTCCTCATCCTTTAAGGCTAATTGATAGGCATCCTCCATGCTCTTAATCCTATGCATACTTATCTCATCTTGAATAGAAAATTTTAATCCATTTACATACCTTGCATCCATTTGTTCCTCAGTTTCTTCATGCTCTACATGAATGGACAACTTGTAGAACTCATCTATGTATTCTTGCACTATTTGTAAGTTCTTTCTGAGATTATAAAACCTTTTGTAGAGGGGTTTGTGTATAATCCACAAGGAGAAATTTATCTTTCAGCTTCTTCTCCATCTTACTCGACATGTCCTAATTATTTCTTTCCCCCTTTCTTGACCGCTCTTTCTGTAGGTGATCCCATCATAACATAGCGTGACTTTTCAATTTCGTGCATGCAAATTTTACCTTCTTTTCTTCTGGCATAGCCTTTCACTCAAAAAATTTCCCCATACTAGTCAACCAGTCTATCAAATTCTCTGGTTCTAGACTACCACCATAATATGAAACATCAACTCTTATCCCACCATTCTTTCCTTCTAATGATCGCAAAGCATCCTTTCTTCAAAAGCTAATGGTGATGCTTGCATTTCCTCCTCTTCACAAACTTCTTCTTCATACTGTGTCATCTCCACCTTGATTTCCTCTCCGGGTATATCTTTGTAGCAAGTGCAACAACTTGCCTCTACAAATATTGCATATTTCTATTCATCTGGGGAATACCACCTCCTCTTCCTCTTCCTCTTCCTGCCAATTTTTTAATAGAAAACTTCGAACCCGCTCTGATACCAAATAATGTAGCCAAATTCTAACCAAGCATGATTTACTGCAAAAAATCTGAACTCCAAAGAAAATATATCTCCTTCTTTGTTATTGAATAATGAATTACAATGTTTCCTAAATAGGAAAACAACTCCCAACTCGAGTTGCCAAGTAAACTCTAACTAACTTTGACTAAATCTACTCTAGGTGGCGAAAATTACTATTTTTAGCAGTTTACTAGAACCTGCTATTCTTAGTAAGTTTGCATGCTTATTCATATGGGCACAAAAAATTCCACGCATCTTCTACATCCTAAATTAGAGAAATTTCCAACTTTCTAACTCATAATGCAATTTATAGACTAAAATTCACTAATGCCAAAAAATAGGAAAAAAATGAACTATAGCTTAAATCCAAATTTTCGGCCTCAAGATGGCGGATTTAGGGCCCAAAAATGTGTCAAAAACTTACCCCAACTAGTAGGGTAGGTTTCTGTTACATTCATCTCATCAAAACATGTGGTTAAAAAAAACTGGACTCAAACGGACACCTGGAGCTCAAGTTATGACCTTGTCAAGTTCTTGCTAATTCTGGCGCATCAGAAATATGATTCGTCAGAGTAGATTTATTATCCTATCTTAGAGATAAGGTGCATAAGCCAAAAATTTCTATAAATAGAGAGGCCACCACCCTTATTTATCATAGAAGGAAGTAGTGAGAAATATTGTATGAGTAACTGTGTGAAGGAAGCCATCCTTTAGAAGGTGTGTTAAAGAAGCCATTAAGAGGTGTAATTGTGAAGTTTATCCCATAGTTATTGTTGGAAGGAAAGTGGAGTTGGTAATAATTTGCAGTACCTCATGGGTGTTATTGTAAAAATTTCATGTTGATAATATAATTTACACTTATATTTTAGATTCGTCATCATTCCTTTGTATCATAGTCTATGTTATTCTTGTGTTATGTCTGTTATTGTGTTTCCAGATTACTTCCACCAAACTAAAAGTTGTGCATTAGTAAATAATCATAGCATGAGGATTTCCCAGTGGAGAATTATCATAGTGCCAGATTGGTGATGACATTTTGGTTCCGTTACCGGGATCATTCCTCGTTGGTGTGTTTTCTGGAGAAATATTTCCACTTAGTCAGAAATCATTTGGAGGGTAACCTTGCTTTTTACTATGCATAGTAGTTACCATGGTAAAGTCACTTTTTACCGTGAATAATATTTACAACAGTAACTTCACTTTTTATCGTGAATAGTGTTTACCACATTAAAGTCAATTTTTACTATAGTAAGTCAAGTTTTACTAGAGTTTATTGTGGTCATTGCTATTTTACTGTAGAAAGGTGTAAAGTCACTTTCTGTTATAGTGATTCCAATTATTTTTGCACATAATTCTTGTTGATTGTACTTGTGGGTTGGTATTTCACTATGGTTACTTTTGAAAATGGGGAAGATTCCTTTTTTTTAGCCCAATCTAATGAAGAGGCTTCATCTTTCATTCAAGAGTTTAAACGATCTTGTATTTGTAATGGCCTCATAAGAAGAGGTGTAACAATGGACTGAATTTTTTTCCTACCTTTTTGGATAGCTTCAGCCCTTAGGTGGTTTGAAACACTAGGTGATAGCCTTGTGAAAAACTCATGGGATTTATTAACTAAAATTTTTCTTGAAGTATTTGGTGAACAATAGAAATATGTAGATCTCATTATTGATATCACAAAGCTATCCCAAGGAGAGAAGGAGAAGATAAGGGATTATCATGCTCGTGTTCTAGAGTCTGAGGAGGAAGCTTGATGCCCAAATCTAAAAAGAATTGGATTATCAGATGGGTTTATGAATGGCGTGGATAATCTCCTATATAAGCACTTCATTCTTGGGATGAAGACAAAGATTAGACAATGAGTGAAGTATGAACATCCAGTGACCCTGAAACAAGCTAAGGAGATTGGAATAAAACAAGAAGAAAGCATGGAAGAAGAGCCCAAAGAAGTTGTTGCTAAGGTAGAGCCTACACCAACACCTTTGGTCCAGAATCCACAACCACTCTCGGTGAGTACAAATATTTCTCCTAGTACATCTACTGAGTATGAAGATCTGCTCAGGAAGATCAGCCAATTAACTATTAATGATTCTTCAAGGAAAAGAATTCAGTTCTCATGGAGGAGATAATAGGTCCAAAAAGAAATATTTTTGAAGTTGTATGTTTTGGTTGTCATAAATAAGGGTCATTATAAGTATAATTGTCTAGATAGAGCTTCTACATTTGGTACAAGAGATAACAATAAAGGAAAAGTATCTATGAATTTTGTTTTATGTAGTAGATAGGAGCATAAATAATGAAGCATATGTGTTTGTAAAAAAAAGAAACAAAGAAAACGATAACCAAGATGGAAATGATCCTAAGAAGATGAAAGGAGAAACTAGTAACAAAGGAATAGGAGAAGAAATATTGGGTGTGTAGGATTTTCTGATTTCACAGGGACAAGGACCATACTCCATCTTAGAAGATCTATCCAAAAGGCCTGCAAATATTACATATGGTCAACTTCTGGCTACGTATTTTGAGAAGAGGCGGGAGTTACGAAGTGGAATCAATGCTCGATGAAGGAAGGAGGTTGAGGTCTCTATTTTGGAGGTAGAGGCGGATCCCTACACTCCACAAGCGCAAGGTATTATGTAATGGTATTTCAATTCATGATGTCTTAGTTGATGGAGGTGCTATAGTTAATGTAATGACCGAGTCTGTAATGAATATGTTGGGTTTAAAAATTGATCTCCCCTTAACACTTATGTTAAGGTCATTAAATAAGGAAAAAACTAAACCATAAGGTGTTGTTTCAAATGTGGTAATATCTATTATGGGTGTTGTATGTGTGGTAGAATTTCAGGTGATGAAAAATGGTACTATTGTGTATCCAATGTTGTTGGAAAGGCCATGGCTAAGGAGAGTTCATGCGAGAGACTACTAGAATAAAGGCTTCATGAGACATGGACATGAAAAAGAGAGGGTGAAGATAAACATGATCCCTTGGCATCATAAGGCAGAACCTGTGGATTCAAGTGCTGAAACTAATGATTGGACATCCTCTGATTACTCTAGTACCAGTGAAGTGGACACAAAAGATGAAGAAAGTGAGGTTGGTGTTTCAGTCATAGATACCCTTCCCGGTCACACCGACTCATGAACCCATAAAATTATTTGAAGAAGAAATTGATGATTGTCTCCAAAAAATAATGATTGGTGGTGATGTGATGGAGAGTGAGAAGGAATCCTACCTCTAGCTCTTTCAAAGGTACATACACCTATTCAATTTTGATTACAAGGAATTCCATCAAGTAAGTTAGGTATAACATTGTATTGAGCTGGTAGATGGTGCTAAGCCCATAAAGAAAATTCCATATATAATGAATCCTAATTTTTCCAAGACTGTAAAAGAAGAAATATATAAGCTGCTTGATGCAGGTTTCATATTTGTTGTGTATAATTCAGAATGGGTTTCTCCCATTGTGATCTCAATAAAAAAGTAATGGGAAGCTACACATTTGTGTTGATTATAGGAAGGTTAACAAGGCAACAAAGAAGGATTATAACCCTCTTCCATTCTCAGATCAGATTTTGGACGAAGTAGCTAGCCAGGAGTACTATAGTTTTGCTGATGGATATAGTGGATACAACCAAGTTTGTATAGAGGAGAAAGATCAACTGAAGACCACGTTTACCACTCCTTGGGGAACACTTTCTTATAGAGTTATGCATTTTGGGTTGTGTAATGATCCAGAAATGTTCCAGTGTTTGATGAATAGGGTGTTTGAACTCTACATTGGAAGCTTCATCAAAGTATTTCTGGATGTTTTTTACATCTATGGGAGCAAAATGGACCACCTGCACCAGATGGAGATAGCATTTCAAAGGTTAGATGAAGCACAAGACTCACTAAACCCTACAAAGTGTGTCTTTGGATGTTCTAAAGGCATTTTGTTAAGGCATGTTGTATCTAGAGATGGTATCGATACTGATCTTGATAAGGTTTTAAAAATCAAAGAGTTGCCATTTCCTATGAATAGAAGTAAGTTGAGATCATTTTTATGCCATGTGGGTTACTATAGAAGGTTTATCAAGAATTTATCAAAGATTGCACATCCACTAACCTGGTTCTTGAATAAGGATGTTTCTTTTGAACTAGGAAAGAAGGTGCATGAAGCTTTTGAACAACTGTAGGATGATTTGGTGTCTTCACCTATTTTAAAGAATCTAGACTGGAGCAAGCCATTCATTATTTATACTGATGCTTCAGATGCAGAACTAGGAAGTACTCTAAGCCAAAAGGATGAAAATGGGAATGATCATCTAGTTTACTTTGGTAGCAGAACAAATGATCAATGCTGAGGTAAATTATACTGTAACTGAAAAGGAGGCTCGAGCTATCATTTTTGCTATAAAAAAGTTTAGAAATTACTTGCTAGGGTAGAATTTCACAGTTGTAACAGATCATCAAGCTCTAAAATATATTGTAAATAAGCCTAACCCATCACGGAGGATAGCAAGATGGATAATTTTTCTACAAGAATTTGAATTTGATATTATAGATAGGCTGGGAAAGAAGCATGTCAATACAGATGCACTCTCTTGAGGATATGATGGTTTAGGTTCATCCTGTGATGATAATAATTTCACAGATGCAACATCTTTATCCCTTGACACAATCCCTAATGAATACATAGATATTTGGAATTATCTGAATGAATTTAAGTTTCTTGATGGTGCAAATGCAAAGACTACGATAAAGATTACTCAAGCCAGTCGTCCATATTCTATTCTACATGGAGTATTATTTCGAATAAGACCTAATGGACAATACAAGAAGGCAGTTGGACGGATCAAGGGAAGGAGCTAAGAGAAGAATTCCACAATGGTAAATGTGGAGGAAACTTCTCTTGAAAACTTACATCAAGAAGGATCTTGGATGCAGGTTATCACTGACCCACTTTTTTTAGAGATTGTTATAATTATTGTAAGACATGTGATATTCATCAAACACATGGTAACGGTAGGACTTCATACTCTCCATTATGCCCTATTCTTCCACTTGGTCCCTTCGAAAAAGTGGGGAATAGATATTATAGGTCCACTTCCAACTACCCCATGCCAAAATAAGTATATTGTAGTTTCCACAGATTATTTAACCAAGTGGTTTGAATCTAGGCCATTGAAAAAAACTTTCATGGATGAAGTGGCAAGGTTCATATATGAACGCATTGTCACCAGATTTGGTTGTCAATTAGAAATTGTAACAGATCAAGGAAGCCACTTCATTAATGAGGTGGTATAATCCCTAGTCAACAATTTTTCTATTAAGCATAGGAAGGCAAAAAAATACAAGCCAAGCACAAATGTACAAGTGAAATAAACAAATTTTGTGTTGTGTCAAATTCTAGCAAAAGATGCAGCCTTGCAGGTACAAAAATGGGATGAAAGGATTCAGCCAACATTGTGGGCATATAGGGAAACACCAAAGTCAACAATAGGATACTCCCAATTTTTATTGGCTTATGACATTGATCGAGTTCTTCCTATTAAGTTTGATATTGCCACTATGAGAGTTATGAAAAATGAAAGGATGGATGAAAGTTATTCAGTAAAAGAAAGGTTGGTACATCTTCATTTTCCAGAGGAAATGAGAGAAATAGCGAAGGATACAAGCTATAAAAAGAAAATGAAGCAGAAGGAATACTTTGATCAAAAGATCTGTTGGTCTCCATTTCATGTGAATGACTTGGTTCTAGTATAAGATTCCAGATACAAAAAATAAGGCAGAGTAAATTTATTCCCAAATGGATGGGGGCCCTACAAAATAGTAGCAGTGCATGAAAATGGTACATAACGACTGGAGGAATTAGATGGCACTCCCATTACGATATGGGTTAACCACAACAAGTTAAAGATTTTCAAAGAACCAGAATAGTCCTACTCCGAGGACGAAGTAGAAGCTAGGAAGGGGGAAGATGTCGACATTAAAAATTTTCTCCGTAATTTCCATTTCATTAATGTATATATTAGGAATAGGATGTTGTTAAGTATGAAGTGGTTCGATAATGTTAAAATGTCAAAATTAGTAGTAGCGTCTGATAGATTAGTAGTAGCGTCTGATAGAAGATAACTGTGATGCCGATACAATGACACCAATAATTTATAGTATGGTAACAGTCAGTGCAATAGGAATGTTGTGGTTAAAAGTACTATCTCCAAGTTGTGGGAATAAATATTTTTGTAAGTGGTTCGATAATGTTAAAATGTCAAAATTAGGGTAAGTAGAGAAGTAGGGTCTACATGATTAGGAATTAGAAATATTATATTGTAATAAGGACAACGACTGAGGTCATAAATATTTGCAAGGAGTCCGCTACAAGGGCCTTTTGTGTATTTTATTTGTAAAAAGTCTAAAAATGTCGAAACCATATGATACTGATAAGGTTTATCTTATCTTAAAAGATAATTTTACATGTAAAGATAAGAGTTAAGGTATGGAAGTATGATTCGTCACAGGTAGATTTCTTATGAGCATGATTCGTCACAGTAGATTTCTTATCCTATCTTAGAGATAAGGTGGATAATCCCAAAATTTTCTATAAATAGAGAGGCCACCCCCCTCATTTTACCATAGAAGGAAGTAGTGAGAAATATTGTATGAGTAAGTGTGTGAGGTTCGCGTAGTGTGTGAAGGAATCCATCCTTTAGAAGGTGTGTTAAAGAAGCCATTAAGAGGTGTAATTGTGAAGTTTCTCCCATAGTTATTTTTGCAAGAAAAGTGGAGTTGGTAACACTTGAAGTACCTCATGGGTGAGATTGTAACAATTTCATGTTGATAATATAATTTACACTTATATTTCAGATTTTTCATCATTCATTTGTATCATAGTCTATGTTATTCTTGTGTTATGTCTATTCTTGTGTTTCCAGATTACTTCCACCAAACTAAAAGCTATGCATTAGTAAATAATCATAGCACAAGGAGTATTATCATAGTGCTGGATTGGTGATGACAGCTCAAGCTCTGTTTCGATTATAGATCCCTCTATTTTTTATATGGGATCTTCATTTCTTATTCCATCTGGCTATTATTTCCCAATTAAGAGCTTTCCATATATGGTGGTTGGAGATTTAATGCCTCAAGTTCTATTTAAATTTCCCTTACCCGAGTCATGGATTTTTTTATTTGTTGGTTCTTTGATGTGAGCCATTGAAATAAAGCTGTAATAGTTCAAGTTTTAATTTCTGTGTATTGTTGTAACAACTTGGCCACCAAATTCTTATGGACTCCACAACCATTTTTGCTACTCAGGATTTGTGCTATTTTACCAAACTGATATTTGAATTTTCTATTCTTGAGCTAAGAGATTCATTCTTAACCTTTTATCATGCACTTTGATGTTTATCCCATATGTGACCTAGATGAGTTAGATCAGTTATTGTTATGGCTTACTAATTCAAAATTGAGCCATGTTGGGGGACTCGTGTTGCATAGTGGCTCAATGGATAATGCTATGGGCTTAAAATATGGAGAATCAACATGGAACCTTGGATAATAGCGAGAACATGGAACACTTAAAAAAAGAACAAAGAGAGGAAAAACGTGAATATTATTCAGGATGTGGAGCTTGGCAATTATGAGTTTGATGTATGATTCTACTCACAATATCCTGAAGAATACACATATATACATAGGACTTACATTTGTGAATTCTTCTTGAAATTTATGAAGAAGAGAATGTCATATATGTGTCACATGAGGAAATGTGGCTACATATTACCACCTGTCGTAACTCTTACATTATGAGCGCTAATAATTTCCAGGCATGGTTCATCTCACCTTATCATTCATAATTCATGTTCTTAAGTTTTTCATTTGCAACGAAATAAAATTTTAAACCATAGGATTATTTTACATTTGATTATTTTAAATAAACTTGTTTCTTCTAAAAAAACGTTATATCGTAACTTCTGCAATTCAATATTATTTTGTAGACAACCATGAAATTAAATCCTTATCTTGAGATGATATAGATAACATCATAACCAAACTAGATTGCTACAACACCCTTTTATTGATAGGTTAAGGTTGATTTCCCTGTAAATATGTTGACCATTCCCTTGTTAAAACCAATAAATCATGATTTTTGAAGAATAACAAAACAACCTTCGTAAATCTGGAAAAGAGATGTTAAGTTTATTCCTTGTTCCTTGTTATCTGAGGAGTCACTTCAAAACTTAGATCGGAATTTTTTTATTGTCTATGCTCTTCTCGACACTCCTCTAGGCGTCCTATTACCTCATTTTGCACTTTTAGGAAGTTATTAAAATTGAAAAGTTGGGTTTTGTTTCTATAGTGCCCACTCCTCTTCGACACTATTCTCATTATGATGATATTATTGTTCGATCAATACTTAGACATTTTGATTATTATATTTTGAGAAGTAGATGATATACTATGCGGATAATTGGACTATTGACATGTTGTGATTCAAATTTTGACTATGATGCACTAGATGACAATGATGGCCAAATATATATGTTTTTTTGGAATATTATGATTTTATACTAACATTTCATAGTTTGGAGGTGTATCCTACATTGGGTTTTTGAAAGGAATTATGATGTTATGGATTTTCAAATTGAATTAAATTGAATGATGATAGATGATAGAATTACTAGTTTAGGATGAATATTATTGATTTCTATATGTATATTATTCTTGATGTTGTTTATATAGATGTAAGGCCAGAGAGGTATTATGTTTGTGTTGTAGGGATATTTTATCACATACATTGAAAAGGGGATAGGAGACCAACCACGAAAGGATGTCGGGTGTTGTGAAACATGGCCAAAATTTGACAACTTGTGTATAATGTTATGTTGTGTTGTTGCATGCTTTGTTAGTAGGTTCCCATGGGGAAGTAACCTCATTTATGTGTCATGGGTGTACTATGTCATTTTCCTTTAAATTTTATTTGTTTTAATTTGTTTTGCATGTGTTTAATTATTTGGGAAATATTGCCACTTTATTACACTTGCTAATGTTTCTCAGTTAATTAGTTAGTTTAAATTTGAATTAAAAAGGAAGATTTGACATGTGAGCACTAAATTGGGTAGATGGTCCTTGAAGTCTTGTGGATGTAACTTAGATTTTTGTTTTGTTTTGTGTTGTATACTTCGTCCCAACTTCAAAATTCATATTTTGACTTGGGAGAATTTTTTAGAGGCTTGTGGGACAAGCTAATCTTGTCTCATGCCTTTTAAATTCATCCAACAACCATACTTATGGTATGGGTAGTTAATTTTAGGCTTAATTATTATTTTTGGAGTGTAAAAAGGGGTAAATAATAATAGTTGTTGCTTACCATATTTAAGTTTTTTCTTATTAAGCATGGTGTACAAGTTGGAGTGTCATGTGGGCATGTCATAAGTCTTGCATGTGCATTTAATTAACTTGGGCTTGGTGTTTGACTTGTGTGTTGGAATGGAGGAATGACAAAGTGGAATCCTACATGAAGCCACCTCATCATCATCAAATCCCATTTCTATTTATTTTTTAAATTTGAAGTATTTTTTGTTACTTGTCTTATTTCTTATATTGAACTTTTGGAAATTCAGTCTTGAGTTACATGCATGGAGCCTTTTTGGAGTTGCATTTTGGATTGTGCTTCGTTTGAAGGTGTTGAAAGCTTGTTGGAGTGAATTTTTTGGAGGCTTAACGGAGAGGTAGGATCTCCACTCTTGTTATTTTTATTTATTTTTGTCGATGTGAAAATTGTGTTTGTATGAGTATTTGCCTGGTTTTTGTGAATGTGATATATTGGGGTTGGGTAGCTTGCCTTAAGAAGAAAGTCGGAGAGGGAAGTTGTAATTCCTCTTATAAATATTAATAAAATGGAATGAATTGTTTTTTTAAAGGGGTGTGTGAATTGATAGGGGAGTCATGTCAGTGCGCAGCAAGTGGAGAGGCACATTCCCACGTATTTTGAAACATGTCCTTTCCCTTTCACAATAATTCACTAAGCTTATTAAGGCCTCCAACTATGAGTGCAATGTAATGAAGGATATCAGTGGAGGAGTAAGTGGGTTTGGGAAAATGTTTTAAAATAATAATAAAGAAAAAATAATGAATTTTTGATGGAATGTGTGTTGGAAATGGGGTTGGTAGGGTGTGTGGTATTGTAGACAAGATGGAGTAAGTGACCTCTCCCCACATGTGAAATCACGTGCGATCACTCCCAACCCACAGACATGTCATGCTTCTTGCTCAATGATTCAAACACATTAATTTTTTCTCTCCAGCTATCAACCTCCTCCCATCCTGTGTGCCAAATTTGAGGTTTTGTTAGATGCTTTAGTTGGAAGCACTCTGGAAAATGGGCATGCAAAATGTTGAAGCATATGCTTGACATGTGAACTACTTGACTGAATACCTGAAAGTAATGTGGCCTTTGGTTTGCAAAGGTTGTGGGATATTCATAGAATGGGTTGCTAAATCAGCTCGTTTGACCATATGCAAAAAAAATGTCTCCAACCTGATCCGTTCACCTTTCCAGATTGCTCCCAGTCTACGCCGAAATGGGAGTTTTGTCAGTTGTTTTATTGCAATTTCTCTAGGATATTATAAGAAAACGTAAAAACATGCACTTTTGGCATCATGGTAGCAAAATTTAAATAGTTACAGGTGCATTGGTAGACATGGATGCAAACATGGGAGTTATTTCCAAGTTTTTGTGCATTTTTTTGTGACCCGGGTGTTGTTTTTCTATGTAAAATTCATCCTTCCACCATGGATTGTGGTTTGAATTTAATTCTACTCCCTGAGTGGCATTAAATATCTATAGATGCACGGTGAGCTCTATTTTATTGTTAAAGTGAGCTTGAATTCTACTTTTCGTTACCTTGGAGAGGTGGATCCGCACTTCCCTTACATTTAAAAAGGTTTCATTGTTGCATAATGGGGCCATTGGGTTGACATTTGATTCTACCAACTCTCTTTTGCATTTGTTGAGTCATTGTACCTGGGTAAAGATATGGGTTAGACACCATTAAAAAGGGGGTTGGTTGTTGCTTTCATTGACTTGAATCTACTCTTATCTCAACTCGGATTTCCATGGTTGCAAGTTGTGTGAACGAGTTTATCTAAAAGAAAACATATGGATTAAAGTAAATATTGTTTGCAAATCTAGATGAAATTTGAGACCTTTGTGATCATCTTTCCTATCGATGAAAATTTAGAGCTTTTGAATAGGGTAAAGAATTCCCTTGAGCAACAAGGATAGTGAAAATTTATATATATATAGAGGTGATTTTCCTGGTATTCATATATCAAAAGCATGGCAGAATAGACAAGAATGCACACCATTTGACAAAATGTCTGGTAGAAGGATGAAACTTTTTAGAGTGCATGTGAAACTGCGTGGATTACCTCATACGCTGCTGAAGAAAATATCTCCAAGCCATGGTTCATGTCTCCTTATCTTTAATAATTCTTGTACTTTAGTTTTTCTTTTACAACGAAATATAATTTTAAAAGATTAGGATTATCATACATTTATTTGTTTTATAATAACTTGTTGTAAAACAGTAAAATGTTGTATCATATCTCATATAATCAAAATAACCATTTTGTTTTCAACCATGAACTTCAACCCTCATTTTGAGGTGATTCAAAAAACTTCCTGGCCAAACTAGATCGCTAGAGTATTGTTTTATTAACAAGTTGAAGTTGACTTCCTAGTAAATATGTTGACCATCTCCTATTTTAAATAGATAAATTACAATTTCTAGAGATTCGTAAAGTAACCTTCATAACTCTGGAAAGGGGAGGTTAAGCTTCCTTCGTGTACCTTTTTATGTTAGGTGTCACTTAAATCTTTGGATTGACCCCAAATGAACATTTGTGACCTTTTTCAAGCCCTTATAGGAGCCGTGTCACAATGTTTTGCAGCGGCAGGAAGCTGCTAAATTTAAAAAGTTGGCTTCAATTCTAAACCACCGTTTGAAACCTAGATAGAGAAATTGTGATCTGTCTTTGTAAACCTCTAGTGTTTTTACTAGACAATTTCATGGAACCTTCAGTTCAGGGAAAAACACGTTTCTATATAGTTTCATAAAGCTATTTTGTAGCCCTCTTGTTGTAGTTTGACTAGGTCAACTAGACCAATTATGACCGGTGGCTTCAGAAATCAGGTCAACATTTGAAAATAATTTTCTAGTTCTGAGTTCCATCGACTCTGATTAATTATCCATATATGGGGGAACTTGTAGGAATTTTATCATGGCACGTACATCCATCAAATGTTATTTTTGAATTTGGTTTACTGAACCCTTGAGATAAATTTTAATCATTTACAACTAGACCATTTACGACCGATGGGTCCAAAAAATTAGCTGCCAATCATAAACCGTTCGCTAGTTATGAATTCTGTCAGTTCATATGAACTCTTGGTATATAAGTGGACACATATAAATTTAACTGTGGTGTGTTTTCTCAGTGGAATATAATGTTTAAAAGTGGTTTCTTAGCCTTCGAGCCTGTTTTTGATGGTTTTGTAGCTAGCAGGAAAATGTAAAAAGAAAGTGTTAGGACCTTTGTCGAGTTGCCAATCCACTGTGGAAACTTTTGACACATGTAAATACATGTTTGAAACTCTATAGTGTAACTTTTGTGAAATATAACTTTTAACAAAATGGTGCTTCTCTTTGTTCCTTTCCTTTTGTCTCTCCTTGGTTAGGAAATGAAGTGAAATGAAATGAATACATGTTTATAAACCTTTTCTTTCGAATGAAAATTATAATTATAATTATATGTAAATGGGAAACTAAAGACATTAATTATGTTAGATTAGGTTAGATTGCATGCTATCGATTTATCACTGATTTCATGCTCACATGGTTTTGTAGGATGCAAGAATGATGGCGAAAAGGTGATGTGTAATTCATTATTTATTATTGTAATTTATATAGGTCATGATAAAATGAATATATGTGTAATGTAGTCTCATGTTACAGAAAATTTATATTTGAAATTTACTAATATGTATGAGATGTTAGTTTTAGTGATATCTTAGGAAATGTGCATCTAATCATAGGTTCAGTTTCATACATAGTTAGGTATGGTAAAAAGGTTTGATATATATATGGTAAATGAATTTGAAGTTAATATCTTGTAGTGCATTTTCAATGTTCAATAAACAATTAATTAATTAGCATGTTGTATTCTTACCTTGTAAATGTAATAAAGAGATTTAATCGAAATACTCAATCCTACTATAAGATTCCTCCATAACATGTCTTCATGTGTGATCCTTCTTACAATAGACGATATTGAAACCATAGAATGGACTTAAACTTTTCAATCGATGGAACCTCCCAGTTTAGATAAATAAAACCCCTAGTTTGAGTTTACCCTCATAACCATTATGTTTAGCGACATTTTCGTGAGCCCATCTTTTAGGAAAAATATCGTCCAACTTTATATAGAGTATGTAGTTTCCTTATAGGTTTGATAACTTCGAGGGGAATGTCTTCTCTTTAGGTCTGACACCATGTTGAGTGGTGAAGACCACCTTGGAAGTCACCTTTTGAGTCCTTGTTCAAAGCAATGACTATGCGGTGTAACCTTACCATTTATGGAGTAAGAAGAGTTATTAATCCCTTAGTATCCTAGTGAACTAGTAAGTATTACAAGTTAGATCTAGAATTTTTTTATCATTGAATGAACTCCTTGTGGGACCCATAGATGACACAAATAGAGAGAGTGAAATATTTTTTCTATGACTTAAACTCTTGTTAATAAACTCTTTAGTTCCTCTCTTCCAGATTTTTTACCTTGGTTACTAACAACATAACACCTTGGTATTTCATGAAGGTTGTTTAGCATAAATATGTCCTCTCACCTTAAACTCATATATAGTTGATGCGTTTATCCTTGGGTGCAATTGGAATTACTCTAAACCTCAGTTGATTAGGAGGATAACTTGGGGTTCATGCGTAGTTATAGTGCTTCCAATTATATACTTCTACAAGATGTTAGAAAAGTATTTTTGTAACTCTTTATGTTAAAAAGTGACACCAAAAAGAGACAAGAAATAATGTAAATGAAATGAGAAACAAGAGTATATGTGATAATGGTTTAGAAACAAATTTTTCAGTTGAAGTACTTATGGTTGTTTTAAGCATTGAATTTTTGTTAAGAGTGGCTATAATTTGTTCTTGGTGGGAATAGGAATTTGAGCCAGTATAGAGTCCACTTAAAATAAAATAAAATAATTTCATGTAAATTCTTAATTGAATAAAACCAAAATTTCTACTAAAAAAACCATAGCACAAGACCAATTGTGCTTCTAATGGAAGGAAGTTTATAGGAAAGGGGAACTTGAACATTCACCTCCTTTGATATGTATTATTTTCCCTCGACAACTTCTTGTTGGTCCCCTTGCATAATCAAGGTAAAATTAATCGTCAAATAAATATATTTTGAGAAACAAACATTTAGCATAAGAATGAAAGATTAAGGAACGTTGTATGTAATTAGAAATATGGAATTTAATTATGTAAGTTATGGAGATTATCATAAGGGATAAATATAAAACTTAAATGGTCGAACAATGAGTTGAATGTAAAACGAATTTAAGAAACTGTAGGTGGAAAAAGAACAAAATTATCCTCGCATAATAATGTTCATGGAATGATAATCCTAATTAAGATGTAATCATGGTAATGATGTGTGTGTTTTTGCCAATCCTTGGGTCACTTTTCTTGTTGTTGGGTCATTTCTAGCTTTCATTCATTGGGGAAAGTGTGGCATCGACATTTATATGGTGTTGTCGTGTGAGCTATTATAGTCAAAGAATTATGTAAGTGTCATATACGTTGTCGGATTTCTGTATTTGGAGCCCTTACGGTGTTGTGTAGTGAGTAATATAAGTAAAAAAAAATTTATAAAATTTTATCCTGGTATTTAACTATTATATTATTTTGTGTAAAATGTGGGCGTTATAGAAGTATGGGACCATTGGGGAGGGAAAAGGTAGTTTTGAGGCATGTATTTTAGATGTAGTGTGATTAGGAGTTCCACCTATGGGGAGTGAAAAGGGAAAAACATGGACATCTTTTTTTATATTTACAAGGGGAGAGATAAGGATGTATTTGAATGTTTTGTATTGTGCACATGGAGGATTTTGGATGGAACTCCTACTTCACTTAGAAGGAAAAATGAGATTGTTCCCATATTCCTTGCTCCTTTTGGCTTTATGTCAAGCCTATGTGTTGATGAGAAAGTTTTCTATATTGTTGAGTATGTTCATTTTAATGTGTTATATGTTTTGTGAATTGTATGTTTTGTTGAAGCCTATTGTAAAAAGCTGTCAAAAGTTTCTAAAGACTCCACATTATTATTTTGTTGGGGCTTGGGGGCTAATAAGGAGGATGGATTATCATCTTTTTGGATTAAAGGTTGGGTGGAGAGCATCACATATCCCCCTTTATTTTTTTTTATGATCCAAGTTTTTTGAATAGCTAATGGGTGGAGGTTTGAAAGATAAAATTTGGGAGAAGAAATTGAAATGAAGATTTGTGTTTGAACCATTAGAAGAATATCTATGTTGTTATTTGTTCATATTGTTCCCACTTAGAGTGGAAGTTTCTAAATCTTGTCTTATCAAAAGAATTCTTTGTATATTTCATTTATTCAAATTTGTAATGTTATTCAAAATTACTATATATATATATATATACTTGGAAAAGAAAGATGTTATTGAAAGGAAGTGTTGTTGAGTTCTTGTTGTTTTGTTGGCAAAATTGAACATGTGAAAGAGAATGAATTGTAGTTCATGTTATACTCAAATTTTACATTTTATTGCAAAAGAAAGAATAGAGAAATGAGTTGATGTTTACGTAATTACAAGTTATGAAACTCAATATATTATCAATCTTGGAAACAATTAATTTAAAACAACTTAATTAAAATTAATGTTGCATTGACACCAATGTAAGTAGAAAAATTGATGAAAAATGTTTATATTTAAGGTTATGTTTTCAGGAAACAGAATCGTTACTCTGTACAAAGTGACGGTTTCAGAGCCAATGTCCAGCATAGATCGGTGGTCAATGAACCACTCCCTGAGTAGGGTGGCAGTCACATGACTGTTGGTCTGTGTAGGGTGGCAGTTTTGTCATTTTTTATGGAAAAAATAAAATTCTGACTGTGCAAAATGCATATTGAAATTTTATTGAAATCTAAGCTTTAAACCATCAAAAATAAACTACCAGAAACTAGTAATTAATTAAATTTAATCATTTAAACCTTTCAGTCCTTTTATGGGTGCACCCAAATGTGTAAAATTCATAGATTAAATGAAATGGGTTTTTCCCCAATTGTTAAATTCAAAGGATGTTTACTTTAAATAACCAAAAACAAATCTACGGTGGGATCTCTACATTAACCAAATAAGAAATGTTTCAATAGTAAACCTTTTCCTAATATAAACTACGGAGAGAAGGATGGAGGAAGATTTCTCCATAGTTGCACTTCTTGTGCTCATGGCTTCTCCTCTTCCTCCTCTTCCAAACCTGCAAAACATCAATGATAAAATGAGGTTATTTTGAGGAAAATAAAAATAAAACAAAACCCATAAGGATATTTAGTAAAACCCAAATCTAAGGTCTAAGATAGATTCAATTGAATGGCCCAAATTAAACCCTACCTCACTTAAGTGGGAGGTATTTTGTGAGGATAAAATTTAATATAAAAAAAAGAGCATGGGTAATGGGTCAAATGGGGCAACTTAGTGGATAAGAAAAATAATTAAACTTTTGTGTTAGAAAATAAAAGAATCTTGGTGCATGATAATTAATTAAACTGATGGAACTTGGCAAACGTATTGTTTTAAACCATAAATTTATTTTAGGAAGTAAATTAATAATATTTAATTATTAATTTAATTCTAATTTTCACAAGCTTATGTAGAAAGAATTTAGACAATAAATTTATTAATTGTAGATAATGTCTAACCTTGCAAACCCCCTTTTTAAACAAAAAAAAAATTACTGTAAGTTTTACTATTAATTTATTACTTCTAGTTTGTTTTGAGAGTAGAATTTTGTGGGCGTTACACTTTGTATCAGAGCCATGGGTTCAACACTAAAACCCATGGTACACATGGAAATACAAAACATAACAAGAAAACCTAATGCAACTCTACATTTAGAACACACAACATTGCATGATATTTTAAAATGTAGAAAACTTACAAAACTTAAACAAAGCCTAGATGATGATAAACTGTAACACCCACATTTTTCAATCATAAAAACCCAAGAAAACAAGAAAAATTATGGAATAATTTTTTTCAAAGGATCTAAGGCCTTATCTAGGATTTTAATTAAATTGAGATTACAAAATTTTAAGCTATTAACTGGCAGTCGGGACAAAAATATAAATTAGTTACTATTGGCCCAACCCTATTAAAATATTTCCCCGATTAAGTTTTGCTGCTTAGTTCAAATATTAATCCATTTTAATTTTTTCTATTTAGCCTCAAGGATCTTATTAAGTCTATTTATTGAATGGCCTGAAATTAGATTCAAAATTTTATTATGTAAGATTAGTAAACTCTTATTTTTTAAAAAACATCAAATTAACATGATTTAATACCTAAAGGGGTCAAAGGTACACAACATGGTCTAAGCCCTTAGGCCCCATTTAGCATTACAAAAACATATTTTAATTAAAACATTCCCACTTAAATACCCCATCACTTTAGTGATCATGTAAGGTTCATCCTACACCCTTAGATCTAATCTATCTAAACCGTTAGATCTAGGTTAGACTAAATAAACCCTAGATATCCTTATGGGTTCTCTTATATTTCTTTTCTAAATCTAATCTCTCATTTCTCTTGTTTTATTGTGCAGGTTTAGGAAGACGGAAAGAGAATGAAGCCATGGGAGGAGCTGAAACCCTTGGATGGATAATCATAAGAAGATTTATAGTTTTAGCATCCCTCTCCTAGGGTTTTCTTATCCTCAAAATGTCATTTTTCTGGTTATTATTTGCATCCCATTTGAAAACAGGTTGTGGGTATTTTACCAATAAAATGTGGTTTATTTTTAGATTTGGAATGTAAATATACACATTTTAATATTTCATATTTATCATTTCAATGTGTCTATTTATACATGTATGCATATATAGTCTTAATGTTTCAATAACCCCTTTATTTTTATTTTTACAGCCTAGTAAAAAATGGTTTATATAAGCTTGGATACCTCCATTTTATTTTATTTTAATCTTCATGAAATATTTCTTTTATAATATTTATTATACATCTATCTTGTTTTATAAGAGCCACGGAAAAATTTTAACACATAGGCCGCATTAAAAATTAAGGGTCACTAGTTTTTATAGGAGAGCGGATTATATATTGTTTGGGGGTTCAAAAGTATTAGGGGGATGGGTGTCGACCCCACACCCACCCCCACCCCCATATACAAGTATATGGGTTGGGGGTGGGGTCTGCACACCTCCCCCCAACCACATTCTTATTTAAATGAAACCTACACAAGGAGAGGCCGCAACCACTGTACAAAGCGACGGTTTCAGAGCCAATGTCCAGCATAGATCGGTGGTCAATGAACCACTCCCTGAGTAGGGTAGCAGTCACATGACTGTCAGTCTGTGTAGGGTGGCAGTTTTGTCATTTTTTATGGAAAAAATAAAATTTTATTTTTTTTATTTCTTTATATTTTATAAAACAAAAGAAATTTCCCTCCCTTCATAATGTGCTAGGGAAAAGAATATGAATTTTAGTTATTAATATATATTGGTATATATATACTTATAGTAATATGTAAATTATTAAGTCTATTAGTTTCTTTTAATAAGCATTTACACAATGATATTATAAATATAAGGAAAAAATGAGCAGTGAGTAAAATAGTAATATATATCAATTAGAAACAAAAAAATAAAAATTTATTTATTAATTAAGTCTCCTAGTGAACTAGGGAATAATAAGTAGTGTGGAAGAATAAGGGTTACAATTATAAATTTTGTAAGGATAAAAAGTTGCATGAACCTAGGCAATAGTAGTAGTCCACACTTGTGTATTTATTAAAAAATTAATAACTAATCATCTTCAATTTCATTTTTTAAACCATCTTAAGAGTAATAATTAGTTTGTGGTTCATCCCTTTTCCAACAAGGATTCCAATTGCAACAAAGAGGGGACTTGTGTTAATAAATCACTTTTATCAAATCCTTCTATAAAACTAGATGGATAAGTGAAACAAACCATTCTTAATGAAATTTATTTCAATATTCAAGTAAACAAAGATTGTCAATAATGCCACTAATCAACATTTATTTCCCATCCAAGAGGTCTAGCCTTTAAGAGTAATAGATTTTCAAATGTAACTCCTAAACACAACTTTTGGTTTGTGAGAGCTCACTTTCTATTACAAGATCATTTCACAGTTAACATTTCTATGAAGTAAAGTAGGAAAAAAATAAAAAAATAACAAGGATTTAACCACTGAAATAAAATTACATCCAATATGCTATTGATGTCATTTATAGGTTGTACAGCCATAATAGATCTAGTTTCAACTCCACATGTCTTTTCTCAATAGGGTAACTTCTTATATTGACCTCAACCATCTCATACAACCACGCACCCAAAAAAATGGGGGAGTAGGCAACACTCTCCACCCAACCAAAATATCCAATGAGGGAGAGAAGCCTTCTTCCTCATTGGCCCCCCAAGTCCCAACAAGGAAGCTATGAGGGCTATTATACAACCATGGAAACTATAAAATGGCTTCCAAACACACATTGAGTAAGAGACAAACAATAAAATAACACAATACCAAATTCTTTACAACCCACCAAAAAATATCAAAACACATAGGCTTCATGCTAAATCCATGGAGGAGAAAGGAACATGGAGGTTCATGTTATGCCTCCCAAGTGCATGGGTGTCTACCTAGGAGCCTCTAAAACTCCATCACAATACATATAACAGTCTCATGCCTCTGTCCAAGAAGATACATCAATCTTATGCTTCCCCTCAAGAAATCAACCCACTCTTATGCCTCCCTCACTCTTATGGCTCTCTTAAGAAAATAACAAGATAAACACAAAACATATTTATCAACTAGGTGGACATCCCAACTCAAATCCCTCCTAAAATTACCTAATAACATTTCTCTTATGTCTCCCTCAAGTTTTACCCCCCCCATTTCCATTCCTCCCACAACCTAAGAAACAAGTCTATTTCCAACAATTATAACCAATGTAACAGTCAACATATATGCATAAGAGCACAACAAACTAGCAAGGTAAAAACAAAGGTGGAGATCTACCTTATAGAAGAAGAATATCAAGACACAAATAACTCAAAGCCTTACAAAATCCTAAGTAAACATCCATTCTGTTGGTATCCAAATTGATTCTCCTTTGTAAGCTGAGAAACATCACAAATTTAACAAGAATCCTAGAGACAGATAAATCATCATCTATGTCATTTTGTACCCAAGGAGGTGATTTCAGATGGCTCTTTGTCACTCAGATGTTGGAGAAATGGATAGCACCTTCAAAAGGATTTGATTTATCCTCACTACTTTAGGTTGTGCCTTTCAACTAGGTGAGAGAGGACCCATTTTGTAACCTTTGTTGGGTGAAGGAGAATGAAGATATCCTTCTTTTCACAAATTTGAAATGAAACCTTGAGAAAATATGATCAATTCACCACAATTTAACTCTCATGAGTTGTCACTTGTAAATAATGGTGATATTTTCTAAACAATGTTAAGGTTACTAAAAACATTATAGAATCCTGATTTCTTATGCAAATTTTGGCAGTAGAATTTATTGATTTGTGGACATACAGAGAAAACATGGGTAGTTCAAGTAGGATTCATTATTTAATTAATAATTTTTGGTGGGAGATTAAGAAGGATAAACTTGATTTTTCTAGATCTCTGAGAACCTTCACAAAAATTGGAAAACTAAATGATAGAATTATTCATAATAGCTAAAATATTTCTTTCAACCAGAAGGTTTGCATCAATAGAGGTCTAGATTTACACAGTTTCACACAATATCCAATAATTTAACATGAAGGCTCGAGATAAAGAGTCAATTAAACATTAAAGACCCCTGGTTCCTCATGCCTAAGATACACTCAAAGGCTTACAATATTTATCAACAAAAATGACAATAAAGTGATTTTAAATTGTTTATCTCATTATAGGATGAAGGTTCTTATTGTAATGAAATTAAAAATGCCAATAAACTATAACAAGGATGAGATCCTGTGGGATTTGGAGGTATTTTAACACAAGATTGCAATAGGAACAAGAATTACAATTTGTAGACATTCTGAAATAAATCACACATAAATTTTCCCAAGATTAACAGAGATTAATTCGAAGTTGATTATATTTATCAATAGGGGAATTTTTTTTGAATAATCTCAAAGCTTGTCAATGGTTGTACACTTCCAACCAACTTGACATGATCAAATATAAAACATAAGAGATTAACAGGTTTCTCAGATGGTCTCTCTAGAAGACGAGATTTCTCAAATTTTCTCGTAAGAATTCAACCCCTGACCATTTGCATGACTAAATCATGCTTCTTATAACACTTAGTTTGCATCCAAGCTTTCTCGTAGAGAAATCAATATTCGAGGCATTGATTTTTGTTACATGTTTGATCCTGATTTCAATAAAATGACATTTAACAATTTAGCAACAAAAAGTTACCAGTTGTTCAAAAAGGTAAATCATTGCAAACATTTCAATCATTGTTTTAACTGGGACATCCATTCATCTCCTCTAGCAACACATTTTTCATCCTTTGCACCTATAACCTCCATCATTTCATCCTTTTCTCATTATTTCATATACAAGTTTTCTCTACATCCATCTTCTTTAGTAATTCACAATTTTGCAAGTGCCCGAGTAATTTCAACTTCAAAATATCAATGTTTACATTCCTTGGAATCACAAATTAATCTCTAAATCCATTCAATTACACTTTGTAGACAAAAATGACAAAGAATTTCATCAAAAAATGATGAAAAACAATGCGTACTAGCATCTCTACCAGTCTTGGAGAAAAATGGCTACAAAAACAGATGTAATGCACAACAACTCTTGATTCTTCCCTTTCTCAACTTTAGATTAGAGGCGTCCACATGGAAAAAACTTATTTGAAGTGGGCCTAGAGTTACCTTTTTTATTTTATTAATTTTGGAGAAAATGTGCAATTTTAACATTTTTCTTTGCCGCCTCTCCTTTAAAAATCGGGCTTGACATGTGGCTTAATCTGGGCCTTTGATGGAGTCATAGCTCATTTTTACAATTTTACCCTTTATAACAAAAAGGAAAAATTTCCAATTTTCCTCCGCCGACCCGCCTTCCCAATTATATCTTTTGATGTGTGCCCCAATGGAGTTGTGGGTAAATTTATAACTTTTCTCCTTTATTACAAAAAGGGAAAAACACTTTAAAACGCCTAGGTGACCCGCCGCTCTGCTTCTAACTTGGAAAAATTCCATGTTTCCTTCTTCGGGTTCAAAGTAAGACTTTTTTCCTGCCACTTCATATTTGTTGAATAACGAATAAGATGTTATCGGGTCCATCGGGCCAATTTGGTATTTTTACAAATGAGACAAAAGTGGCAATTTTCACCAAAAAGACCCGCTGACCCACATTCAACTAAAAATGAACACGTATACACCTTCGGGGCAAAAAAGAGAAATTTGATCCACCTTTATTAATTTGACCAGCCAATCAAAACTCAAAAGGGCTGCGGGGCCAAATTTATCTCTTTGAAAACATAGAAAAATGTTACAAGATATAAAATAGACCTGACATGCCTCATCCAATCAAAAGATCCCACATAGCTGAAGGTGCTGAGATATAATTTGACAGGGAAACACTCCCATCAAATAGTAAGATTCAGGGGAACTGCACCATTTGCGCCCATAATTGAATCTTTCCTTAAGGACAAAGAAATTTGAAACGATACAAGGCACAAATGTGATCCACGACCATGGATAAGGATCTTTAGAAACATATAAATGAAGAAAACTTGTATGCATCGATTCGGGGAGATAGAAAATATGATGAACCAGGTAGATTGGGAAATTTTTAGAAGAAACGTGGTGATATCAAATTCAGCACCAACACACTTCAAGCTCCATTCACCATCCTCAAGCAAGCTCCCAAAAATTACAAGCATTCCCCAAAATAAATGAGCAAGTAAGTAACCCCTAATACTTCCCAAAAACACCAATAAATAGAAAAGAGGGAGATGGAGATGATGTGGATCCATGCAGGATGCCACATCATTTCTTCTCCATCCCACATCACCTTAGTCAAACCCATACCCCAAGTCATAATAAATGGGTGGTTAAGAGGTATGACAAACCTCTTACACACACCACTCCAACCCATGCCCTATAAGGACAAAAATTAAACATGTAATAAAGTGCAATTAAAACTCACATTTTGCCTTCCAAAACACATATTAAGGTCTATTTTTTACCCCCAAACCCATAGGTAGGGTTGGTATAAGAAATTAAGAGGTGTGGGACAAGCATAAATTGTCCCACAAGGCTCTAAAATTGGCCCTTTAGGAGAAATACGAATTTCTAAGGTCAAGTAGAGTGTACAACACTCAAGTAACTTATACTCAACTTAAAAACACATAAACCAAAGAACCATATAATCTAATAATGAATTCTTTTTGTCACATCCAAAATTAACTTATTCATATGATTAGTTCACTTAATTAAGACACATAAACCAATTAATGATAAAAGGGAATTACATGAAAAATTAAATCACATACACCAAAATTAAATAAAAGAAAGGAAAAGAACTACCCACAAACCCCTTGGTCACAATTGGAGTTATCCTCCCCATGGGAGCCCCCTAACAAAAAATAACAAGACAAAATAATTAAACAAGTTGTGATGGTAACCAATTGCCAATACCCGACATTCCTTCGTTGTTGGTCTCATATCCCATGTAGTTTGTTGTTTTGATATAATTACTTGTAAAAATAACACAATACCCTTCTAACCTCGTGGATATATTAACGATGTCAAACTAATAAAATGTGTACATCTACACAAAAAATTCACACCAAATATCATAGCTATTATTGCTAAGACCAAGTAATTCAACAATTACTCCAAATTTCAACATTTCAATTTTACTCATACATCAGTTTGCAACTAAGATAATAAACCAACTGAATCATCTAATTTAAGAAATAATTTCACTCATTAAAAATTTCACCAATTCTCCAATATCAAAGAAGTCACAAAATAAATTTGAACATCATAGTAAAATTCTATATGAAAATAATTCGAAATATCAACATATATCTAAACTGACAACACATCATTATCCTCCATATTGAATGTCTATCAGAAGTTAATCAGTTTAGTTATAGTAATATCAATCCTTAAATTTACATATCACAATGTGTTAATGTCGATCGTCTATTAATATTTATAGGTACAATGTGCAATGATGTCTATGTGTTCACTCACCGTGTTAGATTAAATATAACAAAACAATATCAAAGAGTAATAATATCAAAATCAATTTATAACAAGGCAACCGTTCTAGCTAATTGTCTTATCCTTAAATTCCCCTCAAGTCCACAATACAACCATACAATCAAAATGATAACCAAAACACAATAGTAATCATGATGTCCCACACATTTTATTTGTGTGCTAACTAGAAGAAAGAAATAAGAATTAGTATTATAAAAAAAATGGAAATAATAATCATTTTTCATTGAGTGTTGAAGAGAAGTTGGTGTTACATAAACTAACTCACATATTGGTTTGTGTAGGAGGCACGACCTAGACGAAGGGTACTTGCACGTGAACCTATATCTACCACCCATAGATTAGAAAGTAGCTACTACATTGCCTCAGATACTGCAGACACTATAGGATGTTAATGCCGATTTACGTGGAGGATACTTAAGAGGGCAACCTAGTAGACAAGACAGAGAGCAATCAATGGAGGTTTTTGCACCATCATGTCACATTGTTTAGGATAGGGAAGAGCACTGCTACGTAGAATCGGTTGGGCATGAGTCACCACCTAGAGAGCATAGAGATAGAGATTTGGGACAAATATACATTTCTAGGAGCTCTAGGCTAAGGGGTGTTCATGAAAAGAGACCTAGAGGCAAGTAGGTGACAGTGGTAGATCACATAAGAGTGATACTAAATTTACACCCACCACATTTTACTAGAGAAACATGAGGATTTATAGTTGAGGCATGGTTGGTTAGCTTGAGTGGATGCTTCAAGGTTTTTCCTTGTACTAACAACACGAAACCTCATGTTACTATCCATCTTCTGAGAGTCGGAGCAAGAGTTTGGTGGAGGATTGAGGAGCTCTTCAAGGAGAATTTTAGGAGTAGATACATAAATAGGATATTCAAGGAGAATTTTAGGAGTAGATACATAAACAGGATATTCAAGGAGAATTTTAGGAGTATATACATAAATAGGATATTCACCTAGTAGTAAATCGATGATTTTCATGATTTGCGACATCCCTCCATGATGGTAGTAAACTAAGAGGGTTATTTTTTGGATATGCTTCATTATGTGCACTACATGCAAGATGAGCAAGTTAGGGTTCACAGGTTGATCAGGGGCTTGAACTTAGACTTAGGTGGGGCTGTGTGTATTCATTTTCTGTAGACAATATCATAGGCTATGGAGAAGGCCTATATTACAGAGGAAACTAGGGAAAGACTCAACAGGTTCAAGACAAAGTGAGGAGCCATATACAATAGATGCAAGATAGTAGATCAAGGGGATAAACTCTTCCTCATCGTGGTGGACACACTTTAACACAATCTTCCTTTAGATCTCCTCCTTACTAGAAGCAACAGACTCAACCACCCTTTTGATCTCCACAATGCCATGATGCCCAAGGAGGGTTTACTATGAGACCTCTAGCTTAGGGGGAAAATAGGACATAGGCTCCACCTTGAGCACAGTTAGCAGGAGTACGTCCACCATAGCACACACAAAGATCTATGGTAGAATCATCCAGTTGAACATCACAAACTACCGGTCCACCTTGAGGATTATCTACTCAATCGAGAGGACCATGTATGTTTTATGGGTGCGGTTTATGTGGTCATCATTGGAGAGAGTGCCCTCAGAATCCTGTTAATCAGGGTAAGGTACCTATTTTTTTATCCTATGGTTGCTGACATGCACATGATAAACAAGATTTATGTTGCAGTAGAGAACCACCAAGAAGAGCACTAGGGTAGGGTGATTGAGACCACATGTAGAATTTGTGGTATTTTTACCCCTATCTTCTTTGATTCAAGATCACCATATTCTTTCATTTCTCCAAATTTATTAGAGTGATGCAAGATGATGGCAGTTAGGTAGGGCCTTAGTTGGGATGTTGAGATGGATTCTAGAGTCAAAATCTTAGTGGAATCCTTAGTTAAGGAGTGTGTAGTGGACCTAGGACCCTTCACCACGACTTTGGATCTTCATATCCTTCCTTTAGGTTCATATGGATCTATCTTGGGCATGGATTGGTTATCTACACACTGAGCTAGAGTTGATTGTTATAGCAAGGTATATATCTTGTGTAGATGATTTGGGAGTGGATTCAGTGGTTGTTGGAGTTATGATACCCATATCTATTCACACCATATGTGCTATACAGTTGAAACTATGTGCATGATGGGGTTGTCAGTTATTTTCCATCATTGTTAGTGTCTGATCATAGGAAGAGACTCATGGATTGTCACTTGATGAAAAATCCATTTTGTAGGATTTTTCAAATTATTTTTCTACTGAGTTTTTAGGATTACCTCGCCCATTAATGTAAAATAATGTCTGGTGGAAGTGGAAAAGATCTAAATACTAATGTATGTAAACTAGTGTCAATGTCTAACTGGTCAGTAGGCTCATTGGGTTATGGGACTTAAGGATCACAACCAAAGAATCGTGGAGGTTTTGGCCCGTGTATGGTCATGCGCATAATCACACCTTGTTGCCAGGATCAGTCCAATAATCTTAGGCTAGATAAGAAATGATTTTTAGTGTATTTACTTGTTCTATTTTCTTAGAAAACGTTACAGGTGTGCATAAGACTGTCAAACGTAAACTTGTATCAATTTCAGCTATAAGTTTTGGCACATTGGGTTGTGGGACCAAGGGATCATAGTTGTATGTATTTTCTTGTTGTGGACTGTTGATGGTCATACATAGTGAAATGAAATGATTTTAATAACAAAACAAACTATTAAAGGAAATCTAATATATGTTTTTGGAGTTTTCAAAATATATCAGAGAAAAACAATGAAAAGTAAACTAATCTATCAAAGGAAATATTTTTGATATCTTCTAGTTTTTAAGAAATGTGTTATAATCTAATAAATAAAATAAAGACAAGAAAGCAACTGGATATAGCTGGTTACTTATGTGAATATAAGAATCTAATAATAAAAAAACCTAATCTAATGAAAACCCGTTGAACCCTACCTCAGAGGTGAAGAACAAATCATGACCCTGAAAGAGCTATTGTTCACCACAAATTCCCCGGTAATTGTTATCTGCTGAAAGTGCACCCTGTAGAGAGATGGCTGCAGGTTTTCTAAGCTTGCAAAATTTTATCTCTCTCTTTTTTAGATACAATGGAAACACCTTAGGTCTATGGGTAACACCTTAGAAACACCTTAGTTCCTTCTTGTTGTATCCTAAATTTATTCTGGGGTTTAAGGGTAAAAGACGACTGCAAGGTAATAAAACTAAGGTGATACACAAAATTTGTATGAGGGATTTGAGTGAGTATATGCACAATTGATATGTGAAAGGATTTTTGATGCATGAACCAACAATTCTTCTATAGAATATCAAGGGAAAAACAGTTGGTTGTACTGAGGGTAAAATATCATAACAACACTAATAAGTTAACATGCACATTAAAATAATGTAGAAAATACTGAATTTACAGTAGGGTAAGATGATTGATCAGGGAATTTGCATTCACAAGACTAATAGAAACATACACAAGACTGAAAATAGTTGGAAAGGTAGAAAATTTCACATTTAGAGGGAAAAAATGTAAAAAGTTGCTTCAATACTCCTATATCAAAAAAGTCATCTTCTTGTGCTTTGCAAGGCACACAATATATAGCAAAATTAATTCACCCACCCTTCCTAAAAGTAGCCTAAGGCTTGTACTCACCCATGCCTTCTATTTTTATCCTTTATTTAAAAATAGATAAAGGAATAAAAATAGAACATGCAATTACAAATAGGCATTAATAGCCTTGATTACATTACAGTCAAAATGAAGTTGACTGTTCTATTTTTAAGAAAAGAAGGGTGAATAATTTTCTAATAATAAGCTTGCTTGTTGGGAAAGTCTTCTTCATGAGCATGCAACTTTGTCCCCTTCTCTGTTCTAACCTCTTATGAAGCATGCAAAAATAAATTCCTTGTTTGTGAGTAAAACAATTGCAATACTTGCAATATTTTTCAAAAATATCCATCCACACACTCATTTGATGGGGATCACCTCTATGTGTACATGTTTCCCTTTTATCCTTACAGTATTTGGGGCCACCCTTGCATTTGATCACTGATCTCCATTTGGTTTGGCCACCCTGTGGACTTTAGCGAATATAAGGTCTACCACCTTTGGGTAATATACACGGCATACTATAGTTCTGCCCCCTTTTGATAAATGCATGCATGTATATCCTTGTCGGCCTTTGCATATTTCAAAATTCACCTTTTGGTGATAGACATGTATGATGGCACTTTGCATTATTTAGAGTTAGATTATAGTTCAGATCTTTAAAAAGTCAAAAATTGCAATGATTATGTTTTAAAACATGGGTTACCTCCTCCCACTCCATGATGACTCAACCCTTGGTATGTCGGTGGCAAATATTAACCTTGATGGATTAGGGTTTCATTGAATTCTCTCCATGTCCATTACTTGATAACCATGGTTGAATAAATTAATCCTCACGAGTTAAGGAAGAAAATTCCAAAACCCTAACCATTTCGTTCATTTCACTTTGAGCTCCACTCGAACTAAGGAAGATCTATGGAAATTGTTATGGACGCCATTCATGAAGCTTCCAAACTTGATTTTTTTGGGGTGAATATGAGCTTTCCTTTCATAAAAGGTTAATATGGAACCTCTATTTCTCTATACTGCAACTGTGGATACCTTCATTGTATGGATTTTTGTCTATTGATTTGGGTACCATGCCGTCGTTGATGAATTTCAAAACTCTGGTTTCTTTGATTTACCAACTGTGGGTAGTCATTGGGTAATCTTGGTCTTGAGGATAAATGGATGTTGAATCTTGTACCCAGCCATGGATTTTTACTTGGGGTAGCCACTATTTTTTTCTCTGAAGCTCGTTAAGTAATTTATCTCTGTTTGGTTATCCACTTCTGTGTGGCATAATACTCTATCATGGCTCGGCCTAGAGGGTTTTGAAGGTAGGCTGAGAGGTCCTTTTCAAGAAAATTTTGAGTGAAGGAATCTCAACTGTCCACTAAAATATTATTTCAAATTCTATCGCTATTGTGTCATTTCAAAGGTATGTCTGTAAATTTCCAACCTTTTATAGCTTGAACAAGGGTTATACTCTATGGACTAGTCTTTATTTCTTTAGATCTACATGTTTTCTGATGTGGGTATATAATTACTTGCCCCGATTTCAATACCCATTTGCATGTTTTGTTTTACATTGTGGGTTTCCCTGAAAATAATTTTTCCTTAATGCTAAGCTTTATCCAGGATGATCTTTGCTATGGAGACCATTGTATAAAATGTGAAATCTATGTTTTCTATTCTTGGGGTCAATTTGACATTTGTGATTTATGGGTTTCTTTCGTCTATTTCTAAGTATTCAAGAATTTTTAGCTCCTTTACGAGTTCTTATGAGTGGGATGGTTGAGAATGTTAGTTTCCTTTTTTTGATATTTGAAGCATGAAAGCTATGTTATTATTCAAACTCTACATTTTTTGTAATCACCAACACCGATTATTTGAGCTCGTATTTGGTTGTTTTAAGGCACTTATAATTAACTCCCTTCTATGATGTCTTGCTACCCAGTACACACATTTCAATCATTCAGGATTTAAGAAAAATGTTTCCATTAACTGTTGACCAAGTGAAATATCTAACATCCACTTGAACACTTGAACTTGGCTTCATTGTTTATCATGTAGAGATATTCATTCTTATATGGTACCAGGATTTGGTTCAGTTGATGCGATGGAGCTCTATCTGTGTAAATTTCTAACTGTAATTTATACTGCTTATTTCATCCTTTGTCTAATGACTATATATGCTAAACAAAAATAGACTGTGCCTTTCTTGTAACTTAGAGATGTTCTAAGATGTATTTTACTCTGAATATTTGCTTTCAATGAAGCTTTTGTTCCTTCATGCTTAATCCATTGTAACCAGATCGAGTCTTGAATTTCTGTGATGAACCTGATGTTAATATTTTCTTGATATATTTCCTTGCATAAATAGCTGTACTTATTTGATATGACAACATATTTGTATTTCATACTTCCTTTATTTGAAAACTGAAATTCATAGAAAGGATGTACTTCGTAAAATTACTTCAAATTTCATGTTATTTAGATGTTAAGCTATAATGAATGCTCCGAGTACTTCAATATGATGACTGAAAGTGCAGTGCATTTATTCTCTACATTATATACTGTATTTACTTTTATTACAACTCTGATATGCATTCTAAAAAATTCGTAAATGTCCACTTTACATGGTGAAGCCCTGTCAAAATTTTCCCAAAATTCTCTTTTCATTATGTTTCAGCTGTAATTTTATCTCATTTCAGCCAACTTCAACCTTTAAATTCTGATTCTTTTGCTTCACCTTTGTTACACTTTAAAATTCATGAATTTATGTGGTTGGAATTATAAGGATTTAAATTAAACCCTAAGCTCAGTATTGATGATTGTTTTCTTCTCCCTTGTCAGGTCCATGATGTAGTTGCAGTGGACAGCTGGAAAAATAGTTCAGAAAGAGAAGAACACTCCCTCAAGGAAATGAAGGGTTTCTTTTACCTCTTTACATTTTCATCTTCATAAATATATGCATTGTTTTTCCTTTCAGTTATTTCTCACAGATTTTGTGAGAAAAATATGTACTATTATTCCTCATGAATAAATGAAAATATTTTCATGTTATGAGATGTATGTCCTTCCTTTCTATACTTTCTTTCATTTGTTTGGATAGTGAGTGAAATTATACAACTCAAAACACTTAAATAATTCACTTAATCATAGAAATAAATAAACAATCAATTGTACCTTATTGTCACTCCCAAAAAATGAAAACTATCCCTCAAAACTACCACCTATCTGTAGCTTCAGAACATCATGTCTGAAACATGCTGCCCTTCCTACCTTCCTCAAGGCCCTAAAATGGTTGTTTACAGCTGTTGTATAATTACAACTATTGTATAATTCTGACGAGGGTTTCAAATGGAATGGATGCATCTTTGAGGCACAACGTTCTTAAACTATACTCAAGTTGTAGTTTTGATTCCAAATGACTTCCAAAATTTCCCAAAATTAAACAATTAAAACTACATCTTAATTCGAGGTGGCTGTCCCAAACATAACCAAACTCGTAATTGACCAATTTGAGAAACTTTAAAAGTTTCGAGTTGGCCCTTTCACACTGGGTGCAAAAAATGTCAACAGTAATGTTAGAGAGTAAACTTTCTAATGATTTGATCTACTTGTAATTACCTAATCAATTTAAAGGAAAAATTTTGGTACTCAATTTGATATGTAATTGAAACCAATGATTTGAAATTGACATTTTAAGAAATAAAGCAAATATACACACAATTCCAACCTGGATAAGCAAGAGCTTTGGAAAATATGGTTGTATCTATATTTGTCCCCTCAATGTTTTCCTTTCTTTCTCCAAGTTTTCATATAAGTGCAAGGGATTGGGAATGCAAGAACAATGGCAGGAGGATGGTGCTTGAGCAATGGCATCTTAAAGGTAGTCTGGATGCAATGTAAGTTGAATAGAGATAACACAATATATGTGAGCTTGGCTATGTAATTCCTAGCAAGAATGTGGAAGCAATATAATGCAAGATACACAAAACTTCTCAGGCCGTTTTCTTGAATACAAGCATGGAATATATAAGAATTGGGGTTGGAATGTGCCTTCATGTACAAGGCAAAAAAATGTGGTTCCAACTAACTAAAGCACATGAAAATATAGAAGTGGGAAGGATAAGAAAGCAATCAAAAATATTTTTAGAAAATTTGGCCCCTAGATACATACTAAAAGTGAAGTTAAGTAAATCGTCACATGTTAAGACATGCATGACGAAATCTAGAAAAATTGGTCAGGACCACCGCCCTAAGCAGGGCGGCAGTCACAGGACTGCTGCCTAGGAAGGGCGATAGTCCTTGTACTAAAGGCCAAAACATGGGTAGAAACAAGAAAAAATATGGAAAAAAGTACGGGAAGCCTAAGTAAGGAAGTCTAGGAAAAAAATATACATTGCGAATGGGTTTCGGAGATTAAACACCTTCTTGAAAGGACTTGAATCATCATTGGGGAATTTTGTAACAATTTTCTGACAATGTAGCACATGTAATTTTGGGTGTCTACATATTTCCCCCTAGAGGAGCATCTTAGCCATGAAAAGGCTTAAAATGTAGAGTCCGAGTATGGCATTCTCGAAATGGGGAGTTAGAAGTTATACCTGACACACCCGTGTGTCGAAACGTCACTATCCAAAATCCCGCTACCTACAAAAGAAAATAAGACTCAAGTGCAAATACATAAAACATAAAAAAATAAACACTAAATGAAAAAAATAAAAGGACTTACCATTTGTGTGGGGATATAGAGATATACCTACACCAACACTCTAGCCCTATAAACACATACACTAAACATGAGGTCAAAACACCATATATATATATATATATATATATATATATATATATCAAAACAACTCATTTTTTAATTCATTTGTGCACATTTGATTTGGTGAATTTGGAGCTCTGGGCCCACGGTGACCATTTTCAATGAGAGTATAGCCAAAATAAGTGTTACAATATCATGATCATGCCTCCGCAAGTGGGATCAACCAACATGGTCTAAGGTTGGTTTTTTTCACTTTTACCTTTTCATACCTAAAATGTAATACATTTGAAAATTTTACATAGGGGGACTATTTTAAAAATTTCTTGTCTTAATTGAGTCTCAAGGGGGTCACACATAGGGAAGTCTTTTATTTTGTGAAAAATGGACATTTTTTATGTTTTTGGGTATTTTTAGGGTTAAGAGTGTATTTTAAAAATAGGCTCAAGACCATCGCCGAAAGCAAGGTGGCAGTTATTGGACCGCCACCTTGCATTGGGCAATGGTTCTCAACAGAATGACCAAAACATGAATTAAATTGAATTGTTTTGGACTTTTTTATGTTTTTTCATGTTTTTGGTGAGGTTGTATTTTGGTATACATTACTAACTTGCTCTTTTTTCCATGTTTTGGTGAATGCAGAATAAGGAGGACTACATCCCTTGGAGCCATGAAAAGGAGTGTCATTAGCTTTTTGGGATCTTAGATCATCTAACTCAGACTCAGAGGGATACTCTCGACAGGGTAGGCATCTGGAGGATTGCATGTGTGTCCCATGTTGCCCTTGCCAATCACATATTGTGTGACTTATTCTCTTACTAGGGTGTAGACCGGAACACTTTCTATTTGTCGGGTGCCAAGGTTGAGTGGACCATCACCCTGGAGGATGTATACAACATTTTTTATCTCCCGATAGTTGGGAGGAAATTGACATTGGAGATAGTAGGATCCAAGGATGAGAAGACTCATTGGGCCACCTATATGGAAGACATCGTTGTTTCATTTGGTTCAAAGAAGGGAATTAGGGTCGGGTCCATTTCATTTTCTCCTATTCCTATCATTCATAGAGCCATCATGGGAATCTTGTCCCCCTTACTAGTCAGGGACAAGGGAGGTGACACCCCTCTATATTGCTCAGATCCTATTATGGCACAAATTAAGGCACATGAATATACACACGCCTATAGAGAAGACCTCCTAGGGACTTGTTATCCAAAATTCACCCATCAAGGTAATTTTGATAACATGCATCAAATTATTTAGTCCCAAGAAATTATATTGAGTCTGGGAAAAAAGGTCATGTTTCTAGGGTCCCCTCAGATTTTTTCTAACTCCCCTATCTGAGAAGAAGGGAGCAAGTTATGAGAAAATGTGGAAAAATTGCAAAAACAAGCTCGGGCCAGAAAAAATTACAAAAAATGGCTAAGTCCTAGTCCTTGCAACATTCGGGACATGAGGGACATCTGGACGCGAAACCGGCCGAAAGGCCACCAGGCGGTCTGCGCAGCATTTGGGACAAAGGGACGCGTGGGACGCGGAAATCCGAACTAGCCGAAAAATGGAAAAAATTGACTAACTGTTGAAACAGGCAGTCTGGGACATCTGGGCAACTAGTACGCGAACCGGCCGGATCGGCCGAAATGAGTCAAGGAAGCCCGAAACAGTTGGGCCGAAGGTACGTGAAGTACACAAACCGGCCGGATCAGCCGAAATGAGAACTTTCAGTCAGGGACGCTCGGGACAAAAGTACGCGAACCGGCCGAACCGGGTGAATCGGGAAAATTTGTCCCAAACAGTCCGAAAGTAAATGGGACATCTGGGCCGCGAGTACGCGAACCGGCCGGTTCGGCCGAAATGGGAAATTTCAGCACTGTGCTAAATGGGACAGAGGGACGCGTGGGACGCGAAAAGCCGAAGGAGCCGAAAGCCAATCAGATCACGCCACGTGTCACCGGAAGAAAAGGGACATGGAAGCCCATTTCGGGTGGTTCGGAAGAATTTGTCCCACACAGCACTGGGACATTTGGGACAAAGGGACGCATGGGACGCGAAAAGCCGAAGCAGGAAAAGGAGAAGAAGAAAAGTCAACATTTGGTCCGGAAACTTCAAACGGCCATAACTTTTGACTCCAAGCTCCGATTTTCACAAAATTGGACTTTCTGGAACAAGCATGATGTCCTCTACACCAAAAAAATTGGATTTCTTAATTTTAATGAGGATAGATATATTTAAATAAAAGAAACATATTCGGCTCTAGTTAGTTAATGCTCATTCCCGTCAAATGACAGAAAACGCCTGCCAGACCCAAAATAGCTGCCCGCACTCAGAAGGCCATAACTTTTGCATTTCTCAACGAAATCACACAAAATTGGTACCGTTGGAATCGTGGTTCCGAGACCGATGCACAAAAATAAATAAATTATATATTAGATTAGATATTGATTGATATTTTTAAGAAAACGTGGCCGGGTTCAGAACAGTGTTTTATTTAGTAGCTAGGAGTGCAATTAAGAGGCATGGTCATCATTCTTTCTCTGCTGCAGCACATAGGACAGTATGGGGATCCTTTTGAAAGTAATGTATAACCATTTCACTCAATTTAATGCCTCTTACAGGTGGTTGAAGGACAGATTTCGGGATTCCCATTTTCCCTTCTCTTTTCCTTCTCATTTTTCTATAAATTGGAGTGTTGGGCTCATTGTAAAAGAGAGAGTTTTTGGGTAGCAAAGCTCTACCAAAATTTCTTTGTGAAGCTAGTGTGTTGGAGGCCCTTGTAGTGGACTCCTTGCATGGTGATCCAGGCCCTTATCTTGTAATAGACTGAACTGTGCATACTAGGAAGCAATAAAATACAAGTTTGTGGATGTATCTTCCCCTGCTGTGTTTTCTTGCATTCTTCTTGCCCTTTTATCTTTCCACAAGAATATTGTGTCTATTATTATGTTCTTGCAGGAATCCATTAACATTGTGTATGCTTGGAATATTGTTGTGAATGCATTTTGATAGATTATGGTGAACTGTCATCACCTCTTCTAGTGTGCACTTTCCCTCTGTATTTCACACATTTGGAGACTACTCTCACACCCTCCTTTTCTGGTGTATCACCGTTTTAGTGTAGGCTTTCATTTTATGCATTCTCTCTCCCTGGTCCCTTGGAAATTTAGATTAGAACAGTTAGCTTATCCTGCGTTAGAGTAGATTGTGGCAAATAGTTTAGGAGCAAGAGATCCCAATGGGACAGTGATTACCCCGGTGATAACAGTTCTACCTATCATAACTTATATAGGAGTTCCTATCATGATTAGGCATGTGGTTTGTGCTCAGAGGGAAACTTGTGGCCTTTGAGCCCCTTTACTTTAGATTGTGGTTGATCCTACTCATAGTGGTGGTATCCATCTACATGACTATTCACGAGGCCCAAAAGGGCTTTAGAGGAGATCCTAATGGGACAGTGATTACACCAGGAGTTCCTATCATGATTAGGCATGTGGTTTGTGCTCAGAGGGAAACTTGTGGCCTTTGAGCCCCTTTACTTTAGATTGTGGTTGCTCCTACTCATAGTGGGAGGAGGATGAGCCCATTGACACACAATCTGATTCTGAGGAGCACACAGGACATGAGACTAAGGAGGAGTCATTCGGGGAGGAGACAAAGGATGATGGTGTTGGTGTTGAGGCTGATGGGGAAGCCTATATAGAGGAGGAGGAGGGGATTTAATTTGAGTGGTATGATACGTAGGATATGTTAATAGGAGAGCATGAGGAGGTGAGTGCAGAGAGAGAGAGAGACAATTGACTCAAAGGAGACACTTCCTCGAGGTGGGGAAGGGGATGAGGAGTCCGTGATGGGATAACTTTTGGTCTCTTTCTTTGGGGAGGCCCCTCAGCCACCAACAACATCAGTAGCATTAGCCACTAACCTTACCTGGATGTCTGGAGATCCAAGATTGCTTAATACTTTTCTCTTGACTTTGTTATTTTGAAGTGTTGATAAGGTAATTTATTTTTATTTGTGTTTTGTGGTTTTCTAACTCACCTATTTATTCTTATTTTCTTTCTTGTAGCGACTACATAGGAGTGGTTGAGAGCTTATCCAATGGGTATCCATGGACACCCTTCTGATTCCCTTGGGGAAGACCCAAGCCGAGCTGACTGAGGATTTAGGTTAGCCACTAGTAGTCAAAAGACACATTGACATGTTTAGTCCTATTTGGAGGATAGTAGAGGTGGTGATCTCCCTTCGTACTGAAGTTTGTAGATATGCAACCACCAAATGTTTGATGAGGCAGATCAATTCCCACAGTGCGACCACAACTAGTGGCTACCAACAGAAGCATTCACACCATTCGGTACATTCCCAACATTTTCATAGCTGTAGTTGGAGCCCTGGATATGGCCGTGCACCATTCGAGGGATCCCACAGGGATTGACAAACCATTGGGCCATTTATTGTTTTTTTACAATTTTTTCAGGCACTATATGATTTTTTTGTACATCTCAGGCTCATTGCGAGTATTTTGACCATGCCTTAGTTTTTGAGGGCATTGTGTACAAACTTGACTCAACATGATATATACAAACTTTTATTTTTGGTTCGGTAATCCACCATATCTTAGTTGAATTTATTTTGGCTTATTTCTCATGAGTACTCTAGATGTTTCGAATTTCTATTTTTCTATGATTTTCAGAATGCATGCAGTGGGTGTGAAATGATGACAAAATGATTTCTTATCTTTCCTTTTTCTTTTTTATAATGTTGATATATTATAATGTGAACACAATGTGATGCTAAAATTTAGTTTATTTAAGAAATATTTGATACTTATGAATGTTGTCTTGGAAAAATGTGATGATACAATGATATCATAAGTAAATGTACTTTCCCCACTCCTAGCTCCACACATCCAGTAGGATGCGAGGGCTCAAAACCAAGAGCAAGAAAGGATGTAAGTGACGATTTTTTTTGACTGGTAATGATTAGGTAAACACAAAGATTTGACAGAACCAAATTAAGACACTTACAACCTCCCCTACTCAAGTTACATCATAATTTAGAATGTGATGTGATTTCCAGTTTATCTAGACTTAGATTTGTAGATGGCAACTTGGTTGACAAAATTTGGTTATGAGGTTTTAAACTCTTTTGGAATTTAGGACATCTAACTCACTTTTTTTTACTTATGATTTCACAACATTTGAATGGATTGTTTCTAAGTTTCAATTTTATCAAAGATACCCCCTACACCTTGCCCCATGCTAACAGTAGGAAGAATGGGCTCATCACTCTAGAAAAAGAATAGGTGAGTAAGGAAATTTCTCTCCTTTCCCAACCCTAAATCACCAGTAACAGATGCAGGCTCATCACCAAAGGTTGGTAGGGAAAAGAAATGTGTAAAATTTAAATTTTCTATGGATTTGAATTTGACTTACTCATTTAGGAAAAATGTTTAGTATCTCCTTATTTCTAAAGAGATATTTATGGGATAGATGTGACTCCATGAAGCTTCTAGAACAAACTATACGCAAAGACACCTAATATAGAAAGAGACTATAATTAGAACCTAGTATGCAGGCTTTGGTTTGGTTATGGTAAAAAATTTGTCTTATCCTATTTGAATTGATGAAATGATTTAGAAATAATTGATGATCCGATGAAAATTTGAAGAGATATGATTTGAATGTTTTTCCATTGTTTTTAGAACTTTCTAGGAGATTATATAAGAATAAATCCCTTGATCACAAATTTTACAGAGTGAGCTGGCAGATGAAACTACGATGCACATGCAATAATGTACATACGAAAATGTTAGTGGATCATGCATAATACCTCTTCAACTGAAGATAGTTCAGAAATTCATTAAACTCCTCACCCTCTAGTGTACATAGGTGAAATTCCCCATGTTTGTAGTCTTCTATTACTCGATATGGACCCAACCACCTGGGTCTGAAAAGGCCAGTATTTTTGTCTATCTGACTATCTAGCCTTAAGACCAAATATCCCTCATCTATTTTACACTCGTAAACCTTCCTATTGTATTTCCGAGCCATCCAATTAGCATAAATATTGTTTCGTTGATTAGAATTGAGTCTAGCATCATCAAGACTTTCTGAATGAGAGAATCAGGCTTCTTGATAACCTTCTTCTCCCAATATTCCTTGCAGCAAAATACAAAGGCTATGTATTTTGAATTTGAGTAGGAAAACTGCTTCTGCACCAAATACCAAAGAAAAGGGGTTGTCCTTGTTAGTTTTCTAATTGATGTCCGAGAGGCCCACAAGGCCAAAAAAAACTTTAAATTCCAATCTCATTTGTTAACGCTCTTGAGGAGTATGGAATTTAATGTCTAATTCATAGTCTCAACTTGTCCATTGGCCTAAGGATAATAAAGAGAAGAGGTGTGATGTATTATCTTGAACTTTGCACACAATTCACATACCTTGTCATTTTGAAATATGTGTACCATTATACAAGATAATGACCTATGAGACCCCGCACCTACAAATGATCTAGTTCAATATGAACTTAGCGATCAAAGAACTAGGTACAATTGTAAGAGGCGTAACTTTTACCCACTTAGTAAAGTAATATATGGCTGTGATTAGGAATTTATCATCATCTGTTGGTGAAGGAGAGAATTTCCCTATCAAATCCAGGCCCCATGTGGAAAAGGGCCAAGGGGTTGCAATTAGTTGTAGATCTTGTGCCGGTATGCGGATCTCTTGGGATAACTATTGACATCTTTGGCATCTAGGTACAAATTATATTGCATCATGCTCTAGAGTGGGCCATAAATAGCCCATTAGATGTATCTTTCGAGAAGTAATGTGGCTACCGAAGTGACCTCCACATACTCCACTATGTGATTCATAAAGAATCTTTTCGGATTCTTTTGCATCAAAAAATCTTAATAACATTCCATCGAAGGCTCTACGATAGAGAAATTTTTCCAAAATAATGTACTTAGTGGAAATGAAACATAACCACATTCTTTGTTGTGATGTTTCCCCTTTTGGATACGTATGGTCCACTATAAAATTAATAATGTTAGTATACCATGGACATGAAGAAGAGGGGGGCCTAGTCTCGATGAAGAATACACAATAATTAGGGAAATTTAGATCTACCAGATCTCCTCCATTCAACAGATTATCAACGAACTAGTCTACAATGATTTATCCTTTGACAAATTTATAATTAACAAATGTGAACTCAAATTCACCCATAAGAGTTATGAAGCACCTGAATTTCTTAGATAAGGATCCTTGTGTGATGAATGTCCACAAGTGATCTATCCTAACAGTAACCCTTGTTTCTTGAGTCAACATATAATGTCTCAAATGCTTTGTTGCAAATATTATTACAAGGCATTATTTTTTTTATCTGTGTGTAACGTGTCTCATAATCAAGAAATGTTTGACTAATAAAATAGACTGCACGTTCTCATTTATCATTATCTTCTTGAGCCAATATACAGGCTAGTGAAACATATGTAGCTCATGAATATAAGATCATAGGGCGATCTGACCTGAGTGGCATGAGTGTGGGATGGGACAATAAGAATCGTGTAACCGATTAAAATTCCTCATTTCATTCATCTATATAATCAATGCAATAATCCTTTTTCAACAAATTGTTGATTGGGTAAATAGAAAAAGTTAAATCAGGGATAAAACTTTAGATTGCGCTAACTTTCCAAAGGAAAGATCTTATGCCAGCCTCATTTGATGGTGGACTCATTTCAAATATAGCTGGAATTTTTGTCAGGTCCACATCACTTCCTCGTGAAGATATAATGTACCCAAAAATATTTCCTCTTATTACACCAAATACACATTTTTCTTGACTCAATGTGATCCCATAATAGATTAAGTGAGAAAGGATGATACAAAGCACCTCTGGGTGATCGTAGTGTTTTCTAGCCTTATCTAGAAGGTCATCGATGTAGGATTCCACAATATTATGTATAAGATCATGGAATATAGAAGCCAATGCTTGTTGGTATGTAGAAAAAAAAATTATTAATCCTGAATGACATAACATCATAATAATAGGTTCCCCAAGGAGTTATGAATGTATTTATGGCCTGGTCTTGTTTAGAGATTCTAATTTGATTGTACCCAAAGAACTTGTCCATGAGAGACAACAAATTGAAACTAGTTGTTGCATAAACAATAACATCAATGGACAGTAATGGGAAATCATATTTGGGATAAGATTTATTTATATCCAAAAATTCTATGTAAATGCAAATATTTCCATTCTTTTTTAGGACGGGGATGATATTAGACACCCACTATGAGTATTCAATAGGATTGATGTACCCTACATGGAGAATATTCATCACTTATTGCTTCACCATGAGGGCTACCTTCGGCTTCATGGGCCTTGAATTTTTCTTGATTGGCTTAGCATCCTGCTTGGTCACTAGATTGTGCACTGTAATGTGAGATGTAATCCCTGTCATTTATTTGTAGCTAAACATGAATGTTTTTTTATTCTCCTTGATAATATGGGTATGTTTTTTAACTTCCTCAGGATTTTAAAGAGGATCCTAGCTTCAATATTTTGTGTTCTTCCTCGGTCCTGATATTTATATCGATTGTTCCCTCGATTAAGGAGGTGTTTCCTTCCTCAAACACAGGTAGGGCAAGATGAAACTATAAATTCCCATCTTCTCCTACCTCACAAATTTTGAGTTCTTTCCCACGGGAAGATTATATCATGGATTTCCAAAATAGGAGGAAGTGTATGGAATCAGGGAAAAATTGATCTCATGATGAGAAAGATGCAATTCTGCGAGAGTGTTTAGATATCCTAGAGTTTATTCATCAATGTCAACATGATCTACAATGACAAACTCACTCCCAGTTTCTATTTATTTCACCATTGGAATTACCAGTGTCTTAAGAACCAAAGGTTCTACATGAACTGAGACCATGAAGTTTGTATCTTCCAACCCATTTCTTGGAATAAAGAGAGAAGCGTAACTTTCTATCAAGTCTACGAGGAGGTTCTAATCTCGTGGAATTTCTTTGATTGAAATGAATTCTAATCTCTTTATTAGATTCAACAATGTTGTTTTATAGAGTTGTAAATGCTCATCTCTAGTCTCATATACTTAGGATATCTGATTTGTAGCAAGTTGTGAATCACCCAGTACCCTAATATTAAGAGCACACATTCTCTTAGTTACAATGAGACCAAGTAAAAGGGATATGTATTCAACCCCATTATTTGTGCATTCAAATTTTAGTTTAAAGGTAAAAGGTAGAATCCTTCCCTCATGAAAGGTAAGAATCACACCCGCCTAGGTACCAAAATGACACTTGGCTCCATCAAAATGGAGAGTCCAACATTTGCTTGGAAAAAAAGATTTTGGATCATCCTTTGTGCCCTCTTATTTTACCTCAATTACTTCAACCATACAAACTTCATCTGCTAGAAGAGAACTGAGTCCTAAAGTATGTGTTATCCCAAATTCACCCCTCAAGGTGAATTGGATACCTTATATGATTCTTCAGAATCAAGAAGGTTGAAATGGCTCTAGGGAAAAATTTAGGTTTCAAAGCTACCTTTGGCTCTTTTCTAACCCCTCTATCTAGGGAAAAAATTCAAGGAGTTAGAAAAAATTGTGAAAATCCAAAAAATTGGCTTCAGACAGTGTATTGTGGGTGAATTAGGTATTTTTTGCCCAAGCCGCACAAACATGCGTGGGATAGTTGATACCTGAAAACCTGAAATAGTCGTATTCCTTTGTTGTGTGGTGAAATCAACCATTTTTACCACGCGTGGTACATGGGAGATTGGGTCACGTGGGACCCGAAGATCTGAAATGGCCAATTTACATGCAAATAAGGAAATTTAGGTTTTTTTGTCAGAGACCGCAGAGGTATGCGTGGGACGTATTCGACCCAAAAAGCTGAAAAGGCCGTAGTCCAAGAAGAAATCAGAATATTTGGAAGTTTTTGTCCAACGTGGTCTATGGGATAGCTGGGACACAAGTATGCATAGGCTCTAAAAGGCTGAAATAATCAATGACAAAGGGATGTGGGTAAAGTGGTGGTCAATGACCCTGATGGCTGAGTCAATGGATGTATGCACGGGACATGATTTCCGCGAATAGCTGACTCGCCTGATTTGTAAAGAGGGTTAGGTGTGATGTAGGTGAAGTGGAGGTTTTCGGCCCAAGTCGTTCAAGGGTCATCTAGGGCACCAAGACCCAAAATAGCCAAAATACTCACATACAAAGGAAAGTAGTGCAAATCAGACCCCAAACTTAGAACGGCCATCACTTTTGACATGGAGATCTGATTTTCACAAAATTAGACTTTCTGGAAAGGAAACAACACCCTCTACACTCCTATACAGTCATATTTTAATGAGGGTAGCTATATAAAAGTAAAATAATCATCCTTAGCTCCAATAAATTAAAATGCGTATTCCTGTCAAATGACAGAAATACCTGGCAGACCCAAAATAGATGCCCACACTCAGAAGGCCATAGCTTCTACAATTGTCAATGAAAGTAAACAAAATTGGTACTGTTAGAATCATTTTTCCAAGACCAATGTACAGAAATTAATATATCTAGAATTTTATGAGGAATCAATGGTGATTTTACATAAAACGTGTCTAGGTTTATAACAGTGTTTTATTTGTTACCTGGGATGCATTAATGAACACTACTAGAAGTTATGGGGCAGTATGAGGGGTATTTTGCAATAAAAATATCATCATTTCACTCCATTTAATACCTTTTGCAAGTGGTTTAAGGACAAATTTTGGGATTTTCATTTTCCTTCTCTCTCTCTCTTCTGAAATTTCTATAAATTAGAATGTTGGGCTCATTGTAAAGGATAGTTTTGAGTAGAAAAAATTTGTCAAATTTTTTTTATGAAGCCAATGTGCTACAAGCCCCTATAGTTGACTCCTAGCATGGTGATCGAAGCCCTTATCTTGTAATAGATTGAACTGTGCATACTTATGAAGCAATTGATGTAAGTTTTCTAATGTATCTTCCCCTAATGTGTTTGCCTGCATTCATATTACCCTTTGAATATCATTGCATATATATTATGTCTATCTTATGTTGTTTCATGGATCCATTATCATTGTGTGTGCATGGAATTTTTTGTTAATGTATTTGCTAGATTGTGGAGAACTGTTATCACCCCTTCTAGTTTGCATTTTGCTTCTACTTTTCACACATTGGGAGAATATTCTCACACTTTTCTTTTTTGGCATATCACCACTTTAGTGTAGGCTTTATTTTCATGTATTCTCTCCACCTGGCTCCTTGGAAGGTTAGATTAGGAGTATATAGCTTTTCCTACATTAGAGTAGATTGTAGTAGGTATTTCAGGAGCAAGAACCAACTTTCTATGGCCGTCTATCTCAAGAAGAAAGTCCCAAAACTCGGAAGATAGTACCCATGTTATCCAATCACACTGTGAGCTAAAGAACACATACATTTGTAGCCATAGGCTGTTGTGATTCAGTGATAACACTATGTCCCATACCCATAGAATTGAAAGGAAGGAGAATAGGTAGATCGTTCTTTAATAGCTCGACAATATTTTCTGTGGTTCCCAATGACAAGTGTCTCTACGATCATGGTTTCATCTTTTATTTCTAGAATTCATTCAATCAAAACCGTGACTTCTAACTCCATTGTAGGAAAAAAAAAATTCCTCTTGTATTGAGCTTGCAGGTTTATTTTAACTAATTTGTGGGAAGCTCAAACTCATAATGGATCCCTCTCCTTTTTTTCAAGTTAGCTAGGTATATGTCGAAGGGTTTTGGATCACCCTACGCCACAAAGACCTTCCCTAAATTTAGGAACCTAAATTCCTAAAAAGATTAGAGGGAATCACATTCATGCGATGAATCCAAGGATGAATAAGGATCATATTATAGCTATTTTCCCAATCTATAATATAAAACTTAGTTAGTACCTTCTTAGGTCCAAGGGTGATTAGAAACAGTATAGTTCTGATTGATGTTGCCTTGAGGTTGTTGTAGCCTCTTAGCGTGTTTTGCATTGAAGAGAAATTGGTCGCTCTGTACCTTAGTTTTTAAAGAAAAGAGAAGGGGATTATGTTGGTCACTTCGTACTCTATTTTTTGAAGAAAAGAGAAGGGGATTATGTTGACCACTCCCCTATCATCAATCATCGCACACTTTACATAATTGTTGTAAATCAAAAATTGTAAAAATGGAGTTGGATCTCCTCTATAAGTTATTTTGGAATTTGTGGGCATCTTGTTGATATCAAATAAAAACCCAACATCTCTTTCAGGCTGCCCTGACAGATAGACATCAAAGTCCACATGGTTTATTTGTGCTTCTAGAGGAGGGGTGATGTTAATCAAATGACCAGGACCTAGTGCTTCCATTAGAGAAGCTCTATGAGTAGGGTAATTATTCAACAGATCTAAGAAGGAAATGTGAGACAAGGTCTTAGTTAAGTCACTGATCAAGTCATAATCACCTGCTAGCTTGCCTAGTGTATCACGAATAACATTTGATATAGTCGGGTAGATCAAGACTGGCTATAAAGAATAGTATTTCATCCTACTGGCATCGTTAATTTGAGGTTTAGTGTCCAAATCCACCAACCCCACAAAATTTCATTTGTTGGTTACCATCAAAAGGAGGTGCCACTTATGGGTTTGACAAAGTTGAGTCTTTACAATCATGGGTATCTATTACAATACCTTTGTTCGAACCATTGGGATCTATTCTAGAATCCTTTAGACGCTAGGGGAGAGGATTTTTAAAGATTCAGAGAGGTGTGTTTTGTGGAGATACTGGTCCCATGTAGGTGTTTTGGGTTGGCACTGTTGGGTTTGCCAAAAATACGTTGAAAAACAACTATGTTTGATCCTCTTAAAAATGCTTTAAAAATTTGTTACAGTCACGAGACGTTCTTGCGTCATGCCCATGAACCATATGAAAACCGCAATATAAATCATGATCATAATATCGATGCCTTTGGTTTGCACCTTATTGTGGTCTGAAATTACAGTTATTGTTCATGTGTTAATTTTTATAGTTAAAATTTGGTAACCCTTTCCCTTGCTTTTGAAATTGGTTTGGATACCAACTTGGGTATTGGTTAGGGCCTTGGGTCTGTGTTTGTATTGATTGTTGAGGTTGTTGTTGTTGTTGATGTTGTTATTGATGGGTAAAACCTACATTGTTAGCTAAGAGAAAAAAGTTATTATTTCTTTGATTGTTATGATTTTTATTGATGTTCTTTGAAGTGATTGTATTGGGAGAATTAACAACGTTGGATTTCTTACATTGGTCCATCACCCCATCCATCATGACTCCACGATTATTATTAAGGTTTTTTGCTCCCTCATTGTTATTCATGTTGTTGGAGTAAATGGGGTTATTTTGATTATGGGTGCCTTGTTAGCAAATTCTAGGTTTGGAGCATGGATTATCTTTGATTTCTTCTTCTATTAACTCTGCTTCATTGCCCATAGTTATGCACTCCATTATATAGGAGTTGTATATTTACAACTCTCATAAGAATGTCTTTGTCTTTACTTGCAAACTTCTTAACAATATTTGGTTGCATATGAAACCAATCTACTCGAATGGTTTTAACCATTAATTATAACATTGATGATAAAACAATATCTCATTGTTTTATTATCTAACTTACTAATTTACGAATTACCATATAGTAAATACAATTTACTATATGTATTATTACATTCACATTATAATAATATTATCCATGATAATATTATATTCATCATATCTAGTGTTCACACTATACAATATATCTAACACACACCCTTAGTGTGAATATGGGTTAAGAGTTCCTTGAAACATCGAACTTATCATAGTAGCCGTTGCTACTGGATGTTGCTGCTAATGATCATCCTTATCGTATAAACATCTTCATCAACTGATCACCTTCCAACAAATTACCTTCCACCGAAGCATGGTAGTCATAGGACCGTACAACAGTCAAAGGACCGTACATAGATGATTTGCTCCTATAAGTTGAGTCAAGCAGTTTACTTCTTCCACACCAAATAGACACTCAGTAAATGTTGATAGTCTATGTGAACACATTAAAATCAAAACATGAAAATAGTTTCATGCCCTTGTTTATAAACACACCAAAAAATTGAAAAATAACATGACCACATTTGTTTGTGACCCCATCGTTGGTGAATGACGAGAGGATGATGATTGTCCTCCTTCCGCCAATAAGAGAAGAGTCTACCATAGGAATTCCTCATCCCTAGGACTGGAAAGTTCTTTAATTCCAGCAAGTCAATTTAATAAGGTACGAAACTTACTTATATGATCTTCCATTTTGGAACTCTCTTCCATCTTCAATCCATACAAACATTGCTTCAATGATGTCTTTGCTATTTCTTCTTCAGATTTGAAAAGCTTGTTGAGGGAATCCGAAATATCCTTTGTAGATTTGGATAAATCCACATGGTGTAAATAGGATTTTAACAATCCTAATCCAATGGTCCCCATGGCTCTCTGATCCTTCATGTTCCACTTTGCCAATTCATTTCCTCCAGTGGATGGAGTTGAATTCAGTTTCACCACATCCCATATATCCTTCTCTATGAGATGCAACTGCATCTATAGCTGCCAGGTGTGAAAATATTGGCTTTCGAATTTATCTATCTAGTTTAGATTAGTCCTTTCCATATTATTCAAGTACTATTAATCAAAATATTGAAATATTCTTATAATAAGTATTTCTTTTCAATAATAGTACAATAAATATAGTATCAATGATATAAGTATTTATGTGTACTATTTTTTTTATCACCAAATGGTTCACTTGAATTATAACATTATGTCAGAACTTTTCTGCACTGAATTAGATATAGATAAAGACTACAAAGTTGTGCATCTTTTCAATACCTTTCGAAAAGAATAAACATCACCTCCATCTGAAATTTTATACAAAATTTATTTCCATTTTACTTAACACTACTTGGAAGCTTTTTCCTGATGGATTTCTTGAACTGATATAAATAATGTTAAGATAAATTTGCAATATAAACATTAATATTAAATTACTAGAGACATCATGAATTTTGAGATCCTTTCTCACAAAGTAGTGCCCATATTTCTCTTATTTGAAACATTCTCCTACAAACCTTCACTTGTTCTGTTACTAAATGTTATCAAATTCTAGGTTTGAAGCATGGATTAGCTTTGATTTCTTCTTGTATTAACTCTGCTTCATTTCCCGTAGCTGTGCACTCCATTATATAGGAGCTGCATATTAAAAAATATCATAACAATGTTTTTGTCTTTATCTATAACCTTCTCAACAATCTTTGGTTGCATTTGAAACCAATCTACCTGAATGGTTTCAACCATTAATTATAACATTGATAATAAAAGAAAATCTCATTGTTTTATTATCTAACTTACTAACTTACTAATTTACTAATTACCATATAGTAAATGCTATTTACTATATGTAATATTAGATTCACATTATAATAATATTATTCATGATAATATTATATTCATCATATCTAATGTTCACACTATATAATATCTCTAACATGTCTATCCTTCCATTAGCTCCATAAGTCTTACCACCATTGTGAATGGTTGCTTAGTCAACTTGAAGAAAACCCTATAGTACTGTTATCTCAATTTTTCCCCTGACAAAATAGATCAAACACGACCCTATACATGAAGAAATTCAAGAAACACTTTTTTCGAATGAACCCATGCTTCAAATCCAATAAACTGGTTACAGACGGGCTCTAAAATGGAGTATAAGGGTTGGGTAAGAAAGAAAACAGTTTCAAATAAAAATAGAGGCTCGAAGGAGAGAAACGGAGAAAACTCAAAGTTTTCGAGCTTTACAAATGATTCAGAGTGAACCCCAAAATCTGATAAGTATGGAAGAACCAGCGAAGGCCTCCATGTGTATCTTTGGCTCATCTCCAAAGATTAAACTCAAAAGGAAGACTCAAATGAGCGTGAAGCCTCCACGTGTCCCAGGCCCAAAAAAGGGGCAGAGCCAACAATTGAAAAGTTCAAACAAGTGGAAAGAAACACATGACATCTCGACACAATTTCAAGATGGCTGCCCAAGGCGGAGAGTCAAACATGCACCAGCCCTACACATAGCTAGGGGTCAACAGAGGTCAAATGTAAAGTGGGCCCAAATCGATTAAGTATAAGAGTGCAGGTGGAAGGTGCCACATGTATTAATGGTGCAAATTAAAAGGCGCAGCCTAAAGTGAAGACTCAAATGAGCACAAGGCTTCCACGTCTCATCCCAGTACATCTTCAAAGATAAATCTAAAAGCAAGTCCTTAGACAAGTGCCAAGCCTCCACGTGTCCCTGGTTAGATGTATGGCCTCGCCAAGAAAAAAAGACTTAGTCAAAAAACATAAAGAGATAGAGAAAATCCGTCGAAGGTGCTGCATGTCATCCTAGTGCAACTTCAAAAGATAAATAAAAAATCCATCCCTAAACACGTGCCAACCCTCCACGTGGCCATATTCCAAGTCAAAGCAGGGAGGCGGGTCTCCAGGAGTAATTTTTAATTTTTTCCTCCATTTCAAGAGACATAAAGTTTTAAAATGAGTCATGCCTCCGCCCATGCCCAAAGAAACATGTGTCAATCCTAAATTGCATGTGGACTGGTAGGCCTTCGAGTGATTTCTTTCCCATATGGAAAATGTGGACCGGCTGACCCGAAGATGATTTTTTGTTAAAAGGGTATTGTGGGACTACGGCGAAAAATTTGTAATTTAATATTTTTGTGCCAAAATCGCAAAGTAAATTTTGATCCCACGGATCTATTCTGCTGACTGGTTTCGACCAATTTTTTTATGGTCCCGATTCAAATATTCAAATGGGTGTATCTTTTGATCAATTGCCTAAAATCCAACAAATTCTACATCGTTGGAAAGATCTTGACCTTGTCTACATCATGGAGATCCGTAACTTTAATTCAGACAAGATTAGGTGGGTAAAAAATGGAACAATGGATTCATTCCATTAATACGTGATCCGATTGTTCTAACAACCAGATTGGATTTGATTTGATCCACCGTGCTTTCCTTCTTCAACATGCTGAGTAGACACAAAGTGATGTATATGATGGATTTGGGGCAGATTTGCAGAGGAATTGATGACCGGTAACTGATCTTCAAATTAGTTTTCCTGCATCTCTCTCCTTCTTATCTCTATGCTAAATCTATAAAGGGAGGGTCAGGGCCCATTGCAAAATATTGGACATTTTTATTTTGCACCCTCCCTTCATCTTTCATTTGCATATGAATTTGTGTAGCTTTTAAAGCTCCCATTTGAGCTATAATACAAATTTTATTATCTCTTGAACACTGTAATGTATAGTATTGACTTTGGAGCAATAATATATGTCTGTGGGTGATTTCCAAACCTTTCATGTGTTCATTGTTATCTTTATGATCTTTCATTGTATTTTGGTTATCTGTATAAGGTGTTATATTGCATTCTTGTGGTCTGTGTTAAGGTAAACAATGGGTGTCTAACATTACTTTCGTGCATCACCTCATTAGCTTAGATTTATTTTCTTACATCTTCTAAACCATGTCTCCTTAGTAAAATTGAGTAGTTTTAGAATAGATCCTCCGCAATTTATTTGTGTGCACCAGAACAAAGGAATATGAACTGACCTTAATCCGGAGATATCTCTCAACTCACAAGGTCACAAACTTTGAGATATGCTCCATGTTTTATAATCACACTGAGAGTCTCAACCCATCTAGTTATAGACATTTAGGGGTGCCGTGATTCTGCACTAAGAAGTACTTCTTCATAGCTCCTTAGTGGGAAGTTTTAAACTTCTTTCTTTGTCTCCCTATTGAGAGATTAGAGGAACAAATCAAAAAGCTCCATCTTATCAATATTTGGAGCGCTTACAAAGGAGTAGAGAACTTGTCACCACCTTTGAATGAAGTGGGTTGCAGTCTCGTTGTCCTCTTGCTTGATATGAAGGAATTCCTTGATTCCTTTTCTCAAAAGTTTGTTGATATAAGAAGTGTCAATAAATTTTGATACAAGCTTCTTGAAGGAGTGTATTGAATCCTCTAGTATCCTATAGTACCAATCAAGAGAAATACCTTCTAACATCGTAGGTAAAATCTTCACAACAACTGCATCCCATGGGAACAGCTCTCGAATGGCCATTGTGAAATCTTTTATGTGGGCATTAGGATCACCCTCCCCTTTTAATTTTGGAAGATCAGGAAAGGGTCTTAGGAGCATGACTATCTATATGGAGAAGTCTAGATCCTCCTTAAGATATTTAGAATAGGTCCCCATTGCGTACATTTCCACCATTGAAGATACTTGTTGGGGAGTTAGAGGTGGAATCATTTGATGAAATGGGATAGCATAAACATTTTTTGTGGCATATGAAATTCCCTGTGGATATCCATACAGACTAAGGTAATTATACATATCTCCATGTAGAGATTTAGAATACATATGTATGTAGGGGTGTTGATGACTTTGATATGGAATTAAAGGTAGGAAGCTAGGGAACCTTACATTTCTAGTTTGCATGGAATTTGAGAACGCACTTCAAAATGGTACCTATTTTAGATATCCATATGTGGCGTGAGGGGGACATACCCAAGTTGCCCATCGAAATAAGAAAATATCCACGGTTTGGAGTACCCACATAAACTGGAGCATTATGTGAAGTATGTATTTATCCATAATTCTATGGATAGGGAGAAGTTCTTGCTTGCCCTGCTTATGAATTTTGAGCATTTTGGGAAATCTCTAGCTCTTTGACTTTGTCTTCCAATGCTGAGATGACATCACCTATTGATGGTGCGGTGCTTTGCTTAGGTGCTTTTTGTTGAACGCTTGGAGGTTGTGTTGATGCATAATCATAACACCCCTAAATGTCTACAACTCAATGGATTGAAACTCTTTGAGTGATTGCATAACATTGATATTTTCCCAAAGTGTGGCAATTTTCTACCGCGAAAGCTCTTCGGATGAAGGTCGGTTCCTATTCCTTTGTTCAAATGTACACATTCAAATGTAGAGGATCTACTCTAAAACTTACTCTAACTTTCCAAGGAGACAGGTTTAAGAAGATGTAAGAAAATAAACCTTAAATAATAAACGTAATGCAGTAAAGGAATGTTGAACAGTTGCTTTTCCTTTAAACAAAAACCATAAAAATATAATACAACCACCATGCACAGATAACCAAAATTACAATGAGAGATTAGAGAGATGCAATGAACACAATAGAGGGTTGAAAATCATCCACAGACATGTATGATTTCTCCACAAATTATATTTAATATAATAAAATTTCCAAGAGGCAAGATTTGTATTATAGTTTTGGTGGGAGGTTTTAGCTCCACAAATCCAATTACAGACAAGAGAAGATGGGAGGGTGCAAATAAAAATTTTCCAACCTTTACAAATATGCCCTTCCTTAAAACATGTAGGAAGAATGAGAGAATGAGATTGAAGAATTTATAGATCCTACTCCAACCACCCAAGAAATGTCTTGAATTCACCTTCAACAATGATGGGTTTTACTGCAAAACCCATGCCTCCATATGTTGTTCCTTGTTGGTCAATAAAGGAAGCCCATACCTTCATTATTGGGGTCGGTGGGAAGCCTGACACCTTCAAAAATGGTGGACTCCATTTTTTAATTTTGAATAGCTTAGCCCCACTAATTTTAAGAGATATTTCTAAAAAGTCCTTTCTTGTGCAAATCCCAGCTCCTAGTCAAAAGTTATGGCCATCTGAAGGTCAAGGTGTCATTCTATAAAAACAGTAAACTAAGAGTTCTCAAAATCTGAAACTTGAAAGTCTAAAATTTCAAAATTTCAGGTTTCTAGCTTTGAGCTTTGATTTTTGACTTTCGGGGTTCCAAAGATCTAAAACATCGAACCCCAAAATCCCGAAAGTATGAAGTCTAAAAATTAAAAAAATTAGACTTTCAAGCTTCAGGTTTTTAGAAATTGTTGGTCACTTTTCCATTTTTTCTCATCGAAGACTTTGAAGCTCGAAACCCTGAACCTCCAAAGTTTGAAAATGTAGTTATGTTGACCCTAAAACCTGTGTTGACTCTCGAAATGTAAACCCTTTTCGACTCGTTTCCTGAGATCTCTGAAACCCTGAAACTCAAAAGTCTGATATTTTAGACTTTCAGAGTTTGAGATTTAGGACTTTTCTCCTCCCTTTTCCATTTATACTCATCGAGAGTTACAAAACCCTAGAACCCAAAAGTATAAAATTTAGGATTTCAAAATTTTCTGTTCCCTTTGCCATTGATGCTCACCTAGACTTCTGAAACTTGAAAGTCTTAAATTTCATACTTTTGGGATTTAATGTTCTAGAGCCTTTTGGCCATTTTTTCCATTTCACTCGGTGAAGAATTCGAAAGTCCAAAACCCAAAAGTTCAAATTTCAGACTTTTTGACTTTTAGACATTTTGATTTTGGGATTTTTCGCATTGCTCACATGCCTTTTCTCTAAAATACTGACTGTGAAAACTCTAAATTTTCAGGCTTGGAACTCCATCCTTCCACTTGAGATTTAATCTCCTTCAACATCCCCTTGGCCACCCCTTAATTTTTCAACCTTGCATTACCATTTTTGATCCTACCTGCAACTTGATTTTTTGGAATCGAATGTGAGCTCCCATGACTAAACCAACCTCTCCATTTTCCCCCATGAAAGGTCGTGTTTGTTCAATTTTTCTTGAGGGGAAAAATTAGATAACAGGTTGTTGAGGAGTGTGGTATCCTGTTATGAATTATTCACTATGTTTTCACCCCTCATTAGTAATATTTCTGATTGGTGGAGGGGTAGTGTTATTGTTTTGGAGCACAACACCACCTTGTCCTTGTAACCTATCAAAAGATCAGTTCATATTCTGGAAGTGTTGTCCACTCCTAGCATATCGTGCTAAGTATTCCTCATCTAGATGCAGGAACTAGTACGATTGTATCCTAATGGGCTATCAAAACAATAAATGAGGAGATGAAATTGCTTCCCCAGTGAAAGTGATATTGTTTAAACTTTATTGTTAGATAGGGTAAGTTTGTGTGATTTGGTAAATTTCCTCAATACATATAGAGGAACCAACATTGGTTCCCTAAAGAATAGGGTTTTGAGCTATTAAGTGGTTGTTCACCCACGTTGAGAGTGAAGGTGATTGTTATCGTATACTTTTTTGGTAGTTGTACATGTCAAAACTTGGGATGGGTTGACTGTACACATTGTATCTTGACATATTTTGGGGATATAAGAATACCCGGAGAATAAATTATGGATGAAGAAATTTGAAAGGTTTAGAGATTAGATCTTCACGTCGGGTTCACCAATTTGTACGACAGAAAATCAACATGTGACCTTCTTCACACCCGAGCTCTCGAGCTTGTGCCGAGACAACCTGTGTAGAATGTAAATGAATGTGAGTGTGGTGATGGCTATCAAGCTAGTTGGGAAATCTTACATCTTCAACACACCATGTTGGGAAATCTTACATCTTCAACACACCATGTTGGGATCTGTGAATCTAAGGTTAAGAATTATCTCCTTACCTGAAGTGGTGTGATGGCTTGGTATGATATAATAGCTTCTTGGAGACTCCAATTGATATTGAGCTCTACCGAGATTATTTTTATTAGTTGTTTAACATGCGGAAAGTGACCTACGAGTGCCTTGTATGGATTTCCATACAAGGCCATGGAAGTGAAAATGAGAGACGTAGTGGAACTATAGGGACTATGGGTTATTTTCTGGTATAGTACAAAAGTTCTTGGCCTAGTCGGTTCCTATGTTTAGTAGGGAAAGTTGTGCAATAATGTCTAGTGCAAGTGGCAAAGATCTGAATACTAATGTATGCAAACTAGTTTCAATGTCTAACTAGTCAGCAGACCTGTTGGGTTATGCCACCTAAAGATCACAGCAAAAGACTCGTGGAGGTTGTGGCCCTTGTATGTTCATGCACGTAATCACACCATGTTGTCAGGAGCAGTCTAATAATTGTAGGCTTGATTAGAAGTGATGTTTAGCGTATTTAGTTGTTCTATTTTCTAAGCAGAAGTTGCAAGTGTGCATAAGACTGTCAAACATAAACTTGTATCAATATCATTTATCAATTCCAACCCGTTGGGTTGTTGGATAAAGGGATCACAACTATACGTATTTTATTATTGTAGACCGTTGATGGTCATACAAAATGAAATGAAATGATTTTAATAAGAATACTAAAAATTAAATGAAATCTAATCTATCTTTTTGGAGTTTTCACAATATATCAAAGAAAAATAATAAAAATAAAACTAATATATCAAACGAAATCTTTTTGATCTTTTCTAGTTTTTAAATAATGTGTTCTAATCTAATAAATAAACTAAAGACATGTAATCAACTGGATGTAGCTAGTTACTTGTGTGAATATATGAATATAATCTAAAACAAATAACCTAATATAATCAAAACCCTTCCAACCCTACCTCATAGGTGAAGAACAAATCATGACCTTGAAAGAGCTATTGTTCCCCAGAACTTACCTAGTAAGGTTAGAGAGCAAACTTTCTAATGATTTGATCTACTTGTAATTTCCTAATCAATTGATAGGATAAATTTTGGTACTCTATTTGATATGTAATTAAAACTAGTGATTTCAAATTGACAATTTAACAAATAAAGAAAACAAACACACAATTCCCACTTGGATAAGCAAGAGCTTTGGAAAATTTGGTTACATCTATATCTGTTCCCTCAGTTTGTTCCTTTCTTTTTCCAAGTCTTCATATGAGTCCAAGGGATTGGTAATGCAAGAACAATGACATGAGGATGGTGCTTGAGTAATGGTAGCTTGAAGGTAGTCTGGATACAATGAAAGTTGAGGAGAGATAACACAAGAGATTTGAGCTTGGCTATGCAATTCCTAGCAAGATTTTCACATAAATATAATGCAAGATACACAAAAATTCTCAATTTATTTTTCTTGAATAAAAGCATGGAATATATAAGAATTGGTGTTGGGATGTGCCTTCATTCATAAGACAAGAATAGGTAGTTCTAACTAACTAAAACACATGAAAAAATAGAAGAGAGAAGGAGAACCAAGTAATCAAAACTATTTTTAGATAATTTGGCCCAGGGATGCATGATAAAAGTGAAGTTAAGTGAATCATTGCATGTTAAAACGTAAGTGCTAGAATCTGGGAAAATTAGTCAGGACTGCTGCCCTGCCTGGGTGGCAGTCCTAGCACTAAAGGCCAAAACATGTGCACAAAGAAGGAAAAATTTGGAAAAAAGTGTGGGAAGGCTAAGTAAGGATTTATAGGCCAAGAAATATACACTGCGAATGGGTTTTCGATCTTGAACACCTTCTTAAAAGGACTTGAATAATCATTGGGGAATTTTGTAACTATTTTCCAGTAATGTAGGACACATTATTTTTGTTGCGTACAATTCCTTTTTGTAGTTAGAGGATCAATACTTAGGTCACATTATTTCTTGGGAAGGTATCAAACTCGATCCTTCCAAGATTAGAGCTACTATAGATTGGTCATAGCTAACTAATGTGACTGAGGTATGCAGTTTCATGGGGTTGGTAGTTTAGTAGAAGATATTTTTTTAGGACTTCTCTCGGATTGCACAACCCCTCAGTTCGATTCAATAGAAAGGGAAGAGGTTTATTTGGTCTTATGGATGAAGGCATTCTTTTAGTACATTAAAGGAATGCCTTACATCAGATTGATTATTGAAGTTATAGATCTTCAGAGGGATTTCTTTGCATCTACAGATGCTTCCTCAATATGATTATGAGGTTTCTTGATTCAAGAGAGCTATGTAGTAGCCTTCGAGTCTTGAAAACTCAAGGATTATGAGTTCAATTATGTGACTCATGACCTTGAGCTTGTGGCAGTACTACATGATTTGGTGAGTTGGCATCATTTATTTCTTGGTAGGAGGTTCATTCCATAGACATACCATTTCATCTTACGTCACCTCTTGATGCAGACCAATCTCAACGCTCATTAACGATGTTAGATCGAGTTGTTATGTGAGTAAGATTTGGAGATAGAGCATGTGAAGGGGAAGGATAATGTGGTTTCAGATACTTTAATTCGTTTGAGATATTTGGTTATGGCTACTTCAGTGGGTACAAACTTGCATGGTAGGATTTTGTGACAACTTCTATGTAGCAGCTACAATAGCTATTGAATCTCAAAGACCCCTTTAGGGGAAGTTTGATGAATTTTAATTAGAGTAGCATTTGTGAACATGGATAAATGATAACATCAAGAAGTAGAATAGAACATGCATTGATGGGATAGGATGCATAAACCTTAGTATTCTTAAATGGGACCAATCCGATAGAGGCACTAATGTGTAAGTTATTATAGTAGAATGTGGCATGGTAATCATGATTAGAGAAAAAAATAATCAATGGCGAAACATAGGTGTTAGCTACTAAGAAATCAAGGCCCCCTGATGTAGAAGGAGGCACTATGTGATAAGTATGATTAGCTTATGAATAAGTTTTTTCCTTTTTGTTTTGTGAAGGTGGGTTATTAAATAGTTTGAGCTTATAATTTTTGTTAACTAGTGCATAGTCTGTAAGTTATGGAAATTAAATCTGGTTGTTATTGATAAATTTTTTGATGATGGTGTAGAGTTTGAGACACCTAAATTTAGAGTTCCCCATAAGGCAGTGATAATCACATCAAAATATTTCAATATAAGTTCTTCCTTTTGGTCATGATGGATGTAATTCAAGTGGTGGATATGGCATAATAAGATTTATTTCCAGAAGCTTCAATAATATGAGATACAGGGCATGAGGAAATTTGGTGAATGTACGCTGAGGTGGTTGTGATTAATCATCCTTAGTAGTGGCTACTACGTTGACAATGATTTTGGGTCAATATGTTTTTTGACGGAAGGTTTAAATGCTGACTTTCTTTGAAATCATGTAGATGATGATGCTTGTTCTTGATACTTAAGCTTGTCGATTGATAAAATCATGGTTTAGTGAAGATTAAGGGTATGATAGAGTTGATCGAATGAAGGAGAGGCCTCAAAGAGTACACTTTCTTGGAGGGGTACTAGTAGAATCTGGATGAATAAATCTTGAAGCTCAAAGTTTGAAAGAATATTTTACATCTAGGCTAATTTTTTTTGTATGTCAATAAATAATTTTCCAAGTGTTTATCCGATCCATGTTTAAGATGTGATAGTTAAGCATAGGATATCTTAAATCTGATATTGAAAAATAAGTGAGTGAGAAAAACATCAGCTATATGTGTATAAGAGGATAGCAAATGGACAAGTATGTCATTGAACCAATGCATCACATAATCATTAAGACTACAAGGAAAGATCTTAGCTAGGAAAATATGATCATCTAAAAAATCTAGGCAAGCCACATAGAATACTTAGAGGTTCTCTCATGGGTCACCTTACCCATTAAAAAAGGTAGTTTAGGGGTGAATTTTTTTGGTGGAAGCGAATAAGTGGATATAGTGGGCGTGAATAGAGTATGTCATAATAGAGTGGAATCTAAAGATGGATATGCACGAGAAGTAGCCTCCTATAATTTATGAATTTATGCTTGAAGGTGTCGATAAAGGGAGGCTAGATATTGAGTGCCAACGAAAGGAGGTTTTTGCGTATGAGAAACAAGATATGGGATATAATGATTAGTAGGACTAGGGACAAAAATGAGAACAATAGAAATGGGTGTAAGTGTAGAAGCCCCTGGTTGGGTAAACGTTGTGGTGGGAATAGTGTCAAACCTATAAATCTCTGTAACATTTGAAGCTTCCTCATGAAAAACATATAGAAGAAAGTATAGATCATTGGGATGCTCAATGATATGATCATTAATGGCTTTAAGATATGCTTCAGAAGATTGATCCATAGTAAAATAAAAGAATGAGCCCCTTAAGTGGAAGGTGGTGTCAAACATTGGGTTTACCAAAATTATTAACTAAAATAGAAGATATTATATTGTAATCTAACGTTATATGATTACTAAAAAAAACTGATTAAATGAAGTAATAAAATACCGAAATAGTTCGCAAGAAATCTAAGAAATGGAATGTGAAACCCTAATATGAAAAGAGGGTTAAGAAGGTCTTAGCTAATTAGTAGATTTCATGAGACTGTGTCGCAAATTATACTAGGGGAATAGGAGGAGGAAACCTTCATAGAGAAGCCTAAGAAAATGCATAGATGGACTGTCTGAATAAAGTGGGTCACCTGGAGAAGGATAGGGGTGACTGTGGACACCAAGGTTTGAGATCTCGGTGCCATGGTCTGCAGGAATGGCTAGGAACCATATTTTGGAGTATTGATGGATGTTTATCTATGTTTGCTTTTGGTCACATGGATATCATTGTATGATCGCTGGAAGTACTAGTAAACCTGTAATGGAATAATCACCTACAAAACCCTAGATAAAGCATCAAAACCCTAGACAAGAAAGATGCATATGAAGGGGTCGAACTATTATCAGCTGAAAATTTTATGGAATTTATCATTGATAATTGCACTACATATTAGACCTAATGTAGTTTTAGGTGTGTGTGTATCTATGTAAATTTTCCCTCATTTCTCATCTTTCATTCACACTTTGTGAAGTAGCGAGAAAATAATAAGATGTAGAATTTAAGAAATGTATGCATGGAAACAATAGAGTCCCCTCCTATGAAGTGTGATGGAATTGAGCCAACTGTGTATGTGTTGTGATGGACCTAGACGAATGCAAATGTAGGTTTATATTCCTTTTGATGGATGTAACCTTAGTTGGTGATATTAAGTTTTTGGTGTTGGGTCCCGCATTATGGTCACATAACTTTATATTTACATGGTTCTCTTTATTTAATTTCGTAATTAACCTCGAAAAGGTTGACTACTAAAAATATAAGAATCTCAAACAGATAGAAAGTTCCCAAAAAGTTAGAGGAAAGTGTAAACCGGATTAGGGCACCCAAAGGGGACCACGACAGTTAGGGTGCCTTAGTCCTTGCTTGGATCCCTAGTCTGAAATACGAAAAACATAGTATGAAGGAACATATTGGCCATGTACGAGTGTAAGATCTAAAATAACAACAAAAATAAATGGAAAATGGGTAAATACATGGGTTAATGGATACTCTTTTCAGTTAAAAACCAAACAAATAGTAGTATGAGACTCTGACTAAATAATGACTGAAAGTGCGTGATTTTTGTGTCTACACCATGGTAATCATATACATAAAAATCTATGTGGTGATAATAAAATAAAAAACACTAAGAATTTATTATCATCACCTAAGGTTGTATCCAATGGCATTTATAATAGTATTCAATCATCCATCTAACATCCATTCAATGGTAAGGTACTGGATTCTTCTACATACACTTCATAGGAGGTGAATTTAATTCTTTCAGGCACACATCTATTTTCATTTTCTACATCTAGCTATTGCTTGATATCAAGTTTGACACACATAAGAGCCACATAGGGAATGATTCCTTTACAAACACACATAGAACTGCATTAGATCTAAGATGTACTAGAATGTTCAGTCACAAGTTCAGTTTGTTTACATCTGAGGACACTCCAAACCCTCATTTAAATTATTTTATTTATGGGATTTTATGCATTTATGAGTTTTACAGGTCATTTCTTCATTGCAAGTTACATATATCATTTGTGAATTTAGTGCGTCATATAGTAAAAAAAGGGAGACAATAGGAAAAAACCTTATGACCTTGTAAAATTGATTTTTGTGGCTTCTAACAAGTCACGGGTTCCCTGAACATGTCCCCAATGCCGAGGGTGCCCCTTGAACCTCCGTAGGTGCCATGGTCCTAAAATCTATGACACCTCTATAATTTTCTGAGATTTAGTCTATAAATTTTCCCTTTCTTTTCATTAGTTCATCACTTCAGCATAGTCTATATTTAATTGTGAATCAGCTAAGTCTTATTATCTCCTCATTTTCAACTAGGGTTTCAAATTTAATTTCTTATTATATCTACTCATTTCTATATTTTACACCAAATATCCCTCATATATTTTACACTCGTAAACCTTCATGTTGTATTTCTGAGCAATTTGTTCAGCATAAATATTGTTTCATTTTTCAGCATTGATTCCAGCATCATCAAGACTTTCTAACTGAGAGAATTGCACTTCTCGATAGCCTTCTTCTCGTAATATTCATTGCAATGAAATAAAGAGACTAGGTATTTTTAATTCGAGTAGTAAAACTACTTCTGCACAAAATACCAAAGAAAAGGGGGTTGCCCTTGTTGGTGTTCTAACTGATGTCCAATAGGTCCACAAGGCCGGAAATATCTTTAAATTCAAATATCATTTGTTAACGCTATTAAGGAGTATGAAATTTAATGTCTAATTCGTAGTCTCAACTTGTCCATTGGTCTGAGGATAATAAAGAGAAGACGTGTGATGGCTTATCTTGAACTTTGCACATAATTCACATACCTCATCATTTTTGAAAGATGTGCCATTATACAAGATAATGACCTATGAGACCCTGTACCTACAAATGATCTAGTTTAATATGAACTTAGTGATCACAAAACTAGGTACAATTGTAAGAGGCATAACTTCTACCCACTTAGTAAAGCAATATGTGGCCATGATTAGGAAGTTATTGTCATATGTTGGTGAAGGAGAGAATTTCCCTATCAAATCCAAGCCCCACTTGGAAAAGGGAAATGGGGTTGCAATTGGTTACAGAGCTTGTGCTAGTATACGGATCTCATGGGATAACTCTCGACATCTTTGGCATCTACGTACAAATTATACTGCATCATGCTCTAGAGTGGGCCATAAATAACCCATCAAATGTATCTTTCAAGAAGTAGCGTGGCCTCCGAAGTGACCTCCACATACTCCACTATGTGATTCATAAATAATCTTTTCATATTCTTCTACATCAACACATCTTAAAAACATTTCGTCAAAGGCTCTACAATAGAGAAATTGTTCTAAAATAACGTACTTAGTGGAAATGACACGTAACCACATTCTTTGTTGTGATGTTTCCCCTTTTGGATACATATGGTCCACTATAAAATTAATAATTTCAGTATACCATGGACATGAAGAAAAGGGGGGCCTAGTCTCGATGAAGAATACACACTAATAAGGGAAATTTAGATCTACCAGACCTCCTCCATTCAATGGATTATCAACCAACCAGTCCACAATGATTTATCCTTTGAAGGATTTATAATTAACAAATGTGAACTCAAATTCACCCATCAGAGTTATGAAGCGCCTGAACTTCTTAGATAAGGATCCTAATGTGAAAAATGTCTGCAAGCGATCTATCCTAACAGTAACCCTCATTTCTCGTGTCAGCATATAATGTCTCAAATGCTTTATCGCAAATAATATTGCAAGGAATTCTTTTTTTATCTATGTGTAACATGTCTCATAATCAAGAAATGTTTGACTAATAAAATAGACTTCACGTTCTCGTTTATCATTATCTTCTTGAGCCAACATGTAGGCTAGTGAAACATATGTAGCTCACGAATATAAGATCAAAGGGTGATCTGACCTAAGCGGCATGAGTGTGGGATGTGACAATAAGAATCATGTAACTGATTAAAATTCCTCATTTCATTCATCTGTCTAAATCAATGCAAAAATCCCTTTCAACAAATTGATTATTGGGTGAATAGAAAAAAGTTAAATCAGGGACAAACCTTTGGATTGCATTGAGTTTCCCAAGGAAATAGATAATGTCAGACTCATCTTAGGGTGGACTCATTTCTAATACAGATGGAATTTTTGTCAGTTCCACATCAATTCCTCTTGAAGATATAATGTAACCCAAAATATTTCCTCTTGTTACACCAAATACACATTTTTATGGATTTAATGTGATGTCGTATTTGATTAAGTAACAAAGGATGATAAAAAGCACCTCTGGGTGATCGTAGTGTTTTCTAGCCTTATCTAGAAGGGCATCGATCTAGGATTCCACAATCTTATGTATAATATAATGGAATATAGAAACTAACTTTTGTTGGTATGTAGCACAAAAATTCTTAATCCTGAATGACATAACAACATAACAATAGATTTATTTATATCCCGAAAGTCTATGTAAATGCAGACCTTTCCATTCTTTTTTAGGATGGGGATGATATTAGACACCCAATGTGAGTATTCAATAGGCTTGATGAACCCCTACGTGGATAATTTTCATAACTTCTTCCTTCACCATCAGGGGCCACCTTTGGCTTCATGCGCCTTGAATTTTTCTTGATTAGCTTAGCATCTTGGTGACAAGATTGTGCACTGCAATGTGTGATGCAATAACTGTCATTTATTTGTAGCTAAACATGAATATTTTTTTATTCTCGTTGATAATATGGGCATGTTTTTTTAACTTCCTCGGGAGTTTAAAGAGGATCCTAGCTTCAATATTTTTGGTTATTCCTTGGTCCTGATATTTATATCGATTGTTCCCTCGATTAAGGAGGCATTTCCCTTCCTCAAATGCAAGCAAGGCCAGAGGAAACTCTAAATCCCCTTCTTATCCTACCTCAAAAATTTCGAGTTCCTTCCCAAGGGAAGTTTATATCATGGGATTTCCAAAATAGGAGGAAATTTATGGAATCAGGGAAAGATCAATCTCATGATGAGAAAGATTGCAATTCTGTGAGAGTGTTTAGATATCCTAGAGTTTATTAACCAATGTCAACATGATCTACAAAGATAGACTCACTCTTCATCTCTATGTATGTCACCATTAGAGTTACCAGTGTCTTACGAACCAAAGGTTCTACATGAACTGAGACCATGAAGTTTGTATCTTCCAAACCGTTTCTTAGAATAAAGTGAGAAGCGTAAGTTTCTATTGAGTCTACGAGGAGGTTCTGATATCATGGAATTGATTTGATTGAAATGAAGACAAATCTCTATGTCAAATTCAACAATACTTTTTTAAAGAGTTGTAAATACTCATCTCTAGTCTCATATATTTAAGATATCTGATTTGTAACAAGTTGTGAATCACCTAGTACCCTAATATTAAGAGCACACATTCTCTTCGGAGACCAAGTAAAAGGGATTTGTATTCAACCCCATTATTTGTACATTCAAATTTTAGTTTGAAGGTAAAAGGTGGAATCCTTCCCTTACGAGAGGTAAGAATCACACCTACCCGCGGCGCCAAAATTACATTTGGATCCATCAAAATGGAGAGTCCAACAGTTGCTTGGAAAAAAGGATGTTGGATCATCCTTTGTGCCCTCTTATTTTACCTCAGTTACTTCAACCATAAAAACTTCATCTGCTGGAAGAGAAATAAGTCCTAAAGTATGTGTTATCCCAAATTCACCCCTCAAGGTGAATTACATAACTTACTTGATTCTTTAGGATCAAGAAGGTTGAAATGGATCGAGGGAAAAATAAATTTTGAAGCTACCTTTGGCTCTTTTATAACCCCTCCATCCAAGGAAAAAAATCAAGGAGTTAGAAAAAATTGTGAAAATCCAAAAAATTGGCTTCAAACAGTGTATTGCGGGTGAATTGGGTATTTTTGGCCCAGGCCGCATAGATACACATGGGACAGTTAGGACCTGAAAACCTGAAATAGCCATATTCCTTTGTTGTGGAGTGAAATCAAACATTTTTTCCCTGTGTGGTCCACTTGAGATTCAGACATGTGGGAGCCACAGAGCTGAAATGGTCAATTTACATGAAAATAAAAAAAGTCAGGTTTTTTGGTCCCAGACCGCAGAGGTATGCACGGGACATATAGGACACAAAAGGCTGATAAGGCAGCAGTCTAAGAAGAAATTAGAAAATTTAGAAGTTTTTGTCCAACGCAGTCTATAGGAAAGCTGGGACACAGGTATGTGTGGGATCTGAAATGCTGAAATAGTCGATGGCAAAGGAATGCGGCTGACACGGTGGTCAATGGCCTTGACAACCCGGTTAACAAATGTATTCGCAGGACACAAGTTCCCTGAATAACTGACTCGTCTGATTTGTAAAGTGTGTCAAGTGTGATGTGGGTGAAGTGGAGCTTTTTGGCCCAAGTGACTCAAGGGCCATCTAGGACACCAAGACCCGAAATAGCCAAAATACCCGTATACAAAGGAAAGCAGTGCAAATCAGACCCCGAAAATCAAACGGCCATAACTTCTCACCCCGAGCTCTAATTTTCACAAAATTCGACTTTATAGAAAGGACACAATGTCCTCTACAATCCAGTAAAGTCATATTTTAATGAGGGTAGATATATTAAAGTAAAATAAACATCCTTAGCTCCAATAAATTCAGATTCTTATTCCCGTCAAATGACAGAAATGTGTGGCTGACCCAAAATAGCTGCCCACACTTAGAAGGCCATAACTTCTTCAATTCTACATGAAAATGAACAAAATTGGTACTATTCGAATCATTCTTCCAAGCCCAATGTACAGAAATCAAGAAATCTATAATTTGATGAGGAATCAATGGTGATTTTATATAAAACGTGCCTAGGTTTATAATAGTATTTTATTTGTTAGCTGGGATGCATTAATGAACCATGGGATGACATATCTCACTGCTGGAAGTTATGGGGTAGTATGGGGAGTATTTTACAATAAAAATAACATCATTTCACTCCATTTAATACCTTTTTCAAGTGGTTGAAGGTCAAATTTTTTTATTTTCATTTTCCCTCTCTCTGTCTCTTCTGTAATTTCTATAAATTAGAGTGTTGGCGTCATCCTCTTAGGATAGTTTCGAGTAGAAAAACTATATCAAAATTATTTTATGAAGACAATGTGCTAGAAGGCCTTATAGCAGACTCCTTTCATGGGGATCAAAGTCATTATCTTGTAATAGATTGAATTGTGCATACTTATGAAGCAATAGATGCAAGTTTGTGGATGTATCTTCCCCTACTATGTTTGTTTGCATTCCTCTTGCCATTTCAATATCATTACATATATATTGTGTCTATCTTATGATTTTACAGGGATCCATTACCATTTTGTGTGTATGGAATATTGTTGTGAATGTAGTTGCTAGATTTTGGAGAAATGTTATCACCCCTTCTAGTTTGCATTTAACTTCTACTTTTCACACATTGGGAGACTAGTCTTACATTCTCCTTTTTTGGTGTATAACTGATTTTGTGTAGGATTTATTTTCATGTATTCTCTCCCCCTGGTTCCTTGGAAGGTTAGATTAGGAGTATATAGTTTTTTCTGCACTAGAGTAGATTGTGGTAGGTAGTTTAGGAGCAAGAACCAACTTTCTCTGGAGGTCTATCTGAAGAAGCAAGTCCCACAACTCGGGAGATAGTACCCATGTTATCCAATCACACTTTAAGCTAAAGCACACATAATTTTGTAACCAAAGGGTGTTGTGATTCATTGATAACACTATGTACCATACCCATAGAATTGAAAGGAAGGAAAATAGGTAGATCCTTCTCTAATAGCTCAAAAATATTTTCTGTGGTTCCCAACGACAATGTCTCTATGATGATGGTTTCATATTTTATTTCCAAAATTCCTTCAATCAAACCTGTGACTTCTAACTCCATTGTAGGAAAAAAGAATTTCTCTTGTATTGAGCTTGTAGGTTTATTTAATTGATTTGTAGGAAGCTCAAACTCATAATGGATACCTTGCCTCTTTTTCAAGTTAGCTAGGTGTATGTCAAAGGGTTTTGGATCACATTGCGCCACAAAGACCTTCCCTAAATTTAGGAACCTAAAATCCTGAAACAAATTGGAGGGAATCACATTCATATGATGAATCCAAGGATGAATAAGGATCATATTATAGTTGTTTTCACAATCTATAATATAAAACTTAGTTAGTACCTTATTAGGTATAAGGGTGATTGGAAACACTATAGTTCTTATTGATGTTTCCTTGAGGTTTTTGTGTCCTCTTAGCGTGTTTTACATTGAAGAGAAATTGGTCGCTTTGTATCCTAGTTTTTGAAGAAAAGAGAAGGGGATTATATTGGTCGCTTCGTACCCTAGTTTTTGAAAAAAAGAGAAGGGGATTATGTTGATTGCTCCCCTGTCATCAATCATCGCACAATTTAAATAATTTTTGTAAATCCAAAATTGTAAAAATGGATTCGGATCTCCTTTATAATTTATTTAAGAATTTGTGGGCATCTAGTTGATATCATATACAAACCCAACATCTCTTTTAGGCTGCCCTGGCAGATCGACATCAAAGTCCACATGGTTTATTTGTGCTTCTAGAGGATGGGTGATGTTAATAAAATGACCAAGACCTAGTGCTTACATTAGAGCGAGTCTATGAGTAGGGGAATTATTCAACAGATCTAAGAAGGAAATGTGAGAGAAGGTTTTAGTTAAGTCACTGATCAAGTCATAATCACCTATTGACTTTCCTAACATATCACGAATGTCATCTGATATAGTCGAGTAGATCGGGATTGGCTATAAAGAATAGTATTTGGTCCTAGTGGCATCGTTAATTTGAGGTTTAGTGTACAAATCCACCAACCCCACAATTTTAATTTGTTGGTTACCATCAAAAGGAGGCGCCACTTGTGGGTTTAACAAAGTTGAGGCTTTACGATCATGGGTCCCTATTACAATACCTTAGTTCGAACCGTTGGGATCTATTCTATAATCCTATAGATGCTAGGGGAGAGGATCGTTAAATATTCCGAGAGGTGTGTTTTGTGGAGATACTGGTCCCATGTAGGTGTTTTGGGTTGGCACTATTAGGTTTTCCAAAAACATGTCGACAAACAACTATGTTTGATCCTCTTAAAAATACTTCTAAAATTTGTTACAGTCACAACACGTTTTTGCATCATGCCCATGAACTGTAAGGAAACCGCAATATAAATCATGATCATAATCTCAATGCCCTTGGTTTGTGCCTTGTTGTGGTCTGAAATTACAGTTATTGTTCATCTATTAATTTTTATAGTTAAATTTTGGAAACCCTTGCCCTTGATTTTGAAATTGGTTTGGATACCCGCTCTGGTATTGGTTAGGGCCTTGGGTCTGTGTTTGTATTGATTGCTGAGATTGTTGTTGTTGTTGCTGTTTTTATTGATGGGTAAAAGCTATAGTGTTGGATGATGACAAGAACTTATTATTTTTTTCATTGTTTTCATTTTTATTGTTGTTGTTTGAAGTGCTTGTATTGGAAGAATTAACAACGTTGGGTTTCTTAGGTTGGTTCTTCACCCCATCCATTGTGACTCCTCGATTCTTATTAAGTTTTATTACTCCTTCATTGTTATTCATGTTGTTGGAGTAACTGGGGTTATTTTAATTATGGGTGCCTTGCTAGAAAATTTCAGGTTTGGAGCATGGATTAGCTTTGATTTCTTCTTCTATTAACTCTTCTTCATTTCCCATAGCTATGCACTCCATTTTATATGAGCTGCATATTAACAACTCTCATAACAATGTCTTTGTATTTACCTACAACCTTCTCAACAATATTTGGTTGCATATGAAACCAATCTACCTAAATGGTTTCAACCATTAATTATAACATTGATAATAAAACAATATCTTTTTGTTTTATTATCTAACTTACTAATTTAATAATTACCATATAGTAAATACTATTTACCATATCTAATATTACATTCACATTATAATAATATTATCCATGATAATATTATATTCATCATATCTAATATTCACACTATACAATATCTCTAACACACCCCCTTACTGTGAATATGGGGTAAGATCTCCTAGAAACATTGAACTTGTAGGAGTAACCGTTGCTACTGGATCTTGCTGCTAATGATCATTCTTATCGTATGAACATCTTCATTGACTGATCACATTCCAATGAAGTACCTTCCACCAAAGTATGGTATTCATAGGATGATACAACAGTCAATGGACCATACTTAGATGATTTTCCCCTGTAAGTTGAGTAAAGTAGTTTGCTTATTCCACAAAAAATAGACACTCAATAAATGTTGATAGTCTATGTGAACACATTAAAATCAAAACATGAAAATAGTTTCAGCCCCTTGTTTATAAACACACCAAAAAATTGAAATAGAACATCACCACATCTGTCTGTGACCCCATCATTGGTGAATGACGAGAGGATGCTGATTTTCCTCCTTCCTCGGTTTCCTCCTTCCTCCAACAAGAGAAGAGTCTACCATAGGAATTCCTCGTCACTAGGAAAAAAAAGTTATTTAATTCTAGCAAGTTGATTTAATAAGGAACAAAACTTACAATTACGATCTTCCATTTTGGAACTCTCTTCCATCTTCAATCCATACAAACTTTGTTTTAGTGATGTCTTTGCTATTTCTTCTTCATATCCGAAAATCTTGTTGAGGGAATCCCAAATATCCTTTTTACATTTGGATAAATGCACATGGTTTAAATAGGATTTTGACAATCCTAATCCAATGGTCCCCATGGCTCTCTGATCCTTCATGTTCCACTTTTCCAATTCATTTCCTCCAGTGGATGGAGTTGAATTCGGTTTCACCACATCCCATAGATCCTTCTATATGAGATGCAACTGCATCTGTAGCTGTCAGGTTTGAAAATATTGGCCTTTAAATTTATCTATCTAGTTTAGATTAGTCCTTTCCATATTAATCAAGTACAATTAACCAAAATACTGAAATATTCTTGTAATAAATATTTATTTTCAATAATAGTACAAAAAATATAGTATCAATGATATAAGTATTTATCTATACTATTTTGTTTTCACAAAACTGTTCACTCGACTTACATCAATATTTCAAGTTTTGTCTGCACCAAATCGGATATAGATGAAAAATAAAACATTTTGGGTATTTTTAATACCTTTCCAAAAAAAAAAAACATCACCTCCATCCGACATTGTATATGAAATTTATGTCCACTTTACTTAACACTACTTGGAAGCTTTTTCCTGACGGATTTCTAAAACTGATATAAATAATGTTAAGATAAATTTGCAATATGAACATTAATCTTACATTACTAGAGACACCATGAATTTATATATCCTTCTTCAAAAATTAGTGCGGATATTTCTCTTATTTGAAACCTTCTCCTGGAAACCTTCAATTGCTCTACTACCAAATGTTATCAAATTCTAGGTTTGGAGCATGGATTAGCTTTGATTTCTTCTTCTATTAGCTCTTCTTCATTGCCCATAGATGTGCACTCCATTATATAGGATTTTTATATTAGAAAATATCATAAAAATGTCTTTGTATTTATCTACAACCTTATCAACAATTATTGGTTGCATATGAAACCAATCTACCCAAATGGTTTCAACCATTAATTATAACATTGATAATAAAACAATATCTCATTGTTTTATTATCTAACTTACTAACTTACTAATTTACTAATTACCATATATTAAATACTATTTACTATATGCAATATTAGATTCACATTACAATAATATTATCCATGATACTATTATATTCATCATATCTAATGTTCACAGTATACAATATCTCTAACATGCCTAACCTTCCATTAGCTCCATAAGTCTTACCACAACTGTGAATGGTTGCTTGGTCAACTTGAAGAACACCCTATAGTACTGTTATCTCAATTTCTCCACTGAAAAAATAGATCAAACATGACCCCATACATGAAGAAATTCAGAAATTTGTTCATTGTACGAACTAACTCCAGTGCCATTTCTTGCTCAATTGTGTTTGTCTGATGATTGTAATCATTTACAGACATGTTGGGGAAGATGGCACTCCCACTCCTTCCCCAACAACACTCCAGGCTGGAAGTACTACATTTCGGACATACCACTCCTCATTTGTGTCGTGCTTGACAAATGATCTTAGAGTGCTTGCCCTTTCCCTTTCCCTAAGTATGGGTGTATCTAGTTGAAGTTTCCATGGGTGTCATTGGTCTTCTTCTCAAAAGATTCAAATCACTTTGTAGTTACTCTATTGAGCTTCGGAGTCTCTCCAACCTGTCCCAGGCTCTTAAACATGTGAAGTAGTATTACTTAGAAACTCGTGCCCTAGTTCTTCAAACCCTAACTGGAAAGATACTCATTTGCACAAGACTTGGTGCCTTCTCACAGATGGGATCTCCTATGCTGAAGTGTCAAATCCCTTGCGCTTTTGCCCTCGCAAACCTGAACTAGGGGTCACCAGACGCTTCAAATGCAAAGAGTGCTCCAAATTGTTTCTGTCACACAGATTGCAGTTTTTTTGGAAGCTACCACATGTCTGTAAAGGTTCACATTCAAAGGGCTTCAGTTCAAAGTTAAGACGCAAAGTGAAAATGAAGGCTGCCTCATGTCAGCCCTTCACATCTTCATAGTTAAATCTAAAAATGGGTCCCTTTTTAAGAATTAAGTGCTAAGCTTCCACCTGTCCACTGGTCAATTTTATGGCCCCACCATTTAAAAAGCTACTTTTTAAAAAACATAAAGGGACAGAGAAAAGCCATCTTTAGGTGCCATGTGTCACTCATAGTGCCCCAACCTCATGGGGATAAATCCAAAATCCAACCTTTTGGCATGTAACCAATCCAACTTGACTATTAGTGTGAGTTATCCTATGTGTCCTCCTCTCATATTGGAGGGGACCATCTCACATGGGTTAGGTTTAGGGTTAGGTTTAAGGTTTCATGTATGTCATTTCACTAGGGTTACTCATCACCCTATATGTACCCCTTTACTATTCATTTATGAGCATGCCAAGACACTTCCGCTATCTTTTTCTCTAATGCAAGCTTTGTTCTTGTTGAGCAAGTTCTTCCATTACTGATCAATTCTTTCTTGCAATTATTGGAGCTATCATGATTCCGTTGGAGTGTAACTACTTTATGGTGCCTCAGTTTCCGATTCGATTCTCACAAACATTTTTCATGGTATCAGAAGCTGACGATCATGGTAAATGTGCACTCGTTATTTTTTAGTTGTGATTACTCTTGTATTGGTTTCATTTTTTTACTCTGCATGCAATCTTTTTGGATCACTATTTTTCTGGAATTTCTTGCTAACGCATCTCTTAACAAGCTGTTCTCAGAAAAAAAAAAATTGTGTTCAATTTTTGTAGCCTTTTTTCATGCATGTGCAAGTTTTCTTCATGCCTTCAACAGTTTCTATTCTTCTTGTAGCTATTCTAGGTGGATTTACTCTAACAAGCTGGTTCCTTTTTTTGGTTCTCTCAAAATTTATTAAACCAGAAGTTTTTTTTTGTAATTTTTTTTATTATTAAAAGAAAATAATAATAAATAAACTGTTCCGGGTGGAGGACCTCTGTTGTTTTGTCCTGTAAGTTTTTCATGTACTATGTGTGTTTACTCTACGCTATAGCCTCAACCTGCAATTCCAGACCCTGTCCCTACAACTTCTTTAGCTGCTGGACTCATGCTCCCGCCATTCAGACTCCCCCCCGCATGCTAACTGCGTTTTTTTTTTACACAATGGACTAACCCTGTGTTAGTTGTACACATGTCAAACCCTGTGTGGATTCCCGTGTTCCTGGCTGTTTTTGTTTGACTACTAGGTGCTGTGCCATGGCACAGATATTCCTTGTTGTTCTCTGCTACAACCAAACTGGCCATACTCTGACCGCTCCAACAAACCCTGCATTTTTTTTTTTGCAACAGACTGTTCTTCCAATGGCCTGCGCCATGTTTTATACCATGATTTTTTGGTTTCATCGTTTCCTTTAAAAACCATGGCTGCGCCATATTTTAAAACGTGGCAAGTCATCGTTTGGGTATGTGGCTTAGACTTTTCCCTCAAGGTTGGTGCATTTTTTAGATCCTTTCTGTGGTAATATGTGGTAAAAATTTCACAGTTTGAAAATATGTGCTCTTTTGGCAAAATATTTCCTAAAGTTTTACAAAAAAAACTTGCCTTTTTTTTTTAAACGCATTCCTTCTAAAGCTTTTACGTTTTTAGTAACCGTAGCTTTCTATCGTATTTCCTTTTATTAAGTATTTTAAAAATTTATGCTTTTCTTTAAAAGTTACCTTTTTTCAAATAGAATTTTTTTTAAAAAAATGGAATGCTTTTAACTTATGGTAAGTTTTTAATAGATCTGAAACTTTCCTTTAATTTAATTAGATTTTGTTTAAATTAAGTCTATTTTTTAAGATCTTATCTTAATTCATAATATTTAATTAAATTTTAATTAATTAGATATTAATTTAATTAAAAAATCTAATTTTTTATTAATTGCAAATTATTGGCATCTATATATCTTACGATTAGGTAATTTTTTTAATAATCGACATTTAAAATAACGTTATTTTCATTTTTTTGTCCTAATACTGCTCTAACTTTAACTAATACTGCGACGTTTCTGAATGATAATTTATTACACATTATTGTTATTTTTTTTCTCTAATCGTGTGCGTTCGAGTGTGTAATGACAACATTCATGGGCCTACTTTTGTCTTCCAGGAGCTGTTTTTAACCATTCTGGAAGACTCATCAGGATTCCTTTTGAGTTCCTTATTTTAAAACCTTGTATTTCACCCTTATTATTGCTTGCAACTAGTAAGCGCGTCTACCACAGTCTGTAGCAAGGGGGTTTCCTTTTATGACGTGAGATATTTTTTCTCACCACTAGGGTTGGCTTTCATGCCTCCTTTCTTGTTTTTTTGCTTGTGCTTGTTTACAGTGTCCTATTTTGTTGCGCTTCACAAAACACTGTTATGGTCTCCTCTCTTGTGCACGTTATTACGCTAATTGTAAGACGAGTTACCAAGTGTTTCAAACCAGCACCGCACAGACCCAATTTTAATCAACACACTAAACTATAGAGTGTTGAAAGTAGGGGGGTTGTTATTTTCCTGGGTGGTTTTGTTTCTTTTCTACATTTCTTTCTCTCTCTCTCTCACTATGGATTCTCTTTCAATTCCTTTACTTACGCCGTTCAAATTTTTTCGAATGGAGATCAAAAATAATAATGAAATTAAGGGGTAAAGGGTTATTCCACATCACCATGGGAACTGAGACTGAACCAAATGACGAACCTAAAAAAATATAAGTGGTTAAACCGTAGTGATGAAGCTTTAGGTCTTCTTTACATGTTTTTTTCTCTTGACTTGCTCTTCCACATTGAGGCGTCTAAAAACACCTAAATCTACATGGAAAAACGATGGATGCAATGTTTGGAAAACTAGATGACATGAGAGCGCATGAGTTGGAAAATAAACTACTAGGGTTGAATACTAGTGACTTTGAAAACCTATAAGCCTTCTTCTCCTTAAATTTGTCCACATTAGATTATTGTTAAAAGGATGTCAAGTAGAAAAGAAAGATTCTCAATTGATCTTGTCGATTCTCTCTAAGCTAGGTCCCGAATATACTATCTTTGTGTTAAATTTCTACGCTACAAAAGCTTGCTTTGGGCGATACTTGGCCTATGCCCTCCTTTGACTATTTTTCATCCCAACTCATTCAAGAACAGGACAAACTCATTCAAATGGGGTCTCTCAATTCCAAGTCACATGCCCTTGTAGCAAGTACTAGCAAGGGAAATAAGACTAAAAAGAAGAAAGAAAAAAAGGATCAACCTAATAAAGAAACCAAGATCAAACCTAAAAATGACACAAACACTTTGACTTCTGAGTCTAAGGCATAGAAAAGTCAAGTATTTGTGTTCTTATTGCAAGAAGTCTGGTCACGACGAGCAACACTATTTTCATAAATAGATTTATCACTTATTTCATTTACTTGAGAAGAATAAAATAATTGTTCCTAAATCCATAAAACAAAGTGCTCTGAAGGCTGAGTCTTTCTGCTACAAAAGGTGCTAAAAATGATAAGAAGAAAGGAAAAGACCCTTGTAGCCAGAGTTGCTCCTTCATCAACATGGATTATAGATTCCGGTGCCTTGCACCACATGGGTTCTTCACATGTTGAGTTTTCCAACATCGAACCTTGTGGTATGTCCCAAATCACGATGGGTAATGACACGACAGTCTCGAGTTTCCAGTAGTGGAACGGTAGAGATGGATGGAGGAACATTTAACTAAGTGTTGAGTGTTCCTGATATCTTTACCTATCTCCTATCGGTTTACCAAATTACTCACCTTGGTGAAGGAATGCGAATGGAATTTGGTCCTAATTCGGTGATTATTCGTGAGCTTAACAATGAAACTACAGTGGCTAAGGGAAAGGTAGATCACCATGCATGGTTGTACACCTTCTCACACTTTACTTTTGATTCTATGCCCACTTCCTTGCTCACTCATGAAAATGATGTTAGTAAGCTATGACATGAACATTTCAGACATCTAAATTATCACTACCTTAAGCAATTGAGCCAAAATGAAATGATCAACGAGTTTCCTCGTGTTAAGTTTTCTAAGGGTCTTTGTGAGGGTTATACCCTTAGAAAGCATCCTGAAAAGAACTTTGACAAAGGAAAATCCTGGAGAGCCACTCATCCTTTAGATCTTGTTCACAACGATGTTTCTGGTCCATTTCCTTCTCCTTCGTTTACTAGAGCTCTTTATGTGCTAACCTTCATTGAAGACTATTTGCAATATACTTGGGTATATTTTATTAAGCTTAAGTCTGAAGTCTTTGAACATTTTCAGGAATTTAAGGCTCTTGCTGAGAAACAGGTGGAATGATCTATCAAGGTTCTATGAACTAAAAATAGAGGTGAATATGTAAACAAGAGGTTCATGGATTTGTATACTTCTAAAGGGATCTCTTTGTAGCATATAGTTTCTTATAGCCCTTAACAGAATGGAGTCATGGAAAGAAAGTACCATACTCTGAAGGAGATGGCCACTTGTATGATTCACTCTAAGTCTCTTCCTCCGCAGTATTGGGCTGAAGCAGTATATTTTGTAAATTATAGTCAGAACTGTGTTCCACACAAGGAAGTAAGAGGGATGACACCCTTTGAAGCCTGGTCTGGATGTAATCCTGATGTTGAGCATTTTTGAGTCTTTAGATCCAAGGCTATGGCTCATATTCCAAGGAAAGAAACATAATGCCTTGGAACCACAATCCAAACCTTGTATCTTTATAGGGTATCCTGATGGCGTAAAGGGATATCAATTGATGATTCCTACTTCTCATTAGTTGTATATTGAGAGAAGTGTTAAGTTAAATGAGTCTTCTTCAACTTTTAATTCTCCACCTATAGAGGTTCTTCAACTCGTTGATTGGAATTCTAACTCATCAGATGATGATACTATTGAGCATTCTCCTCTTCCTAATCCTCCCGACCCTCATACCTTTGAATCTTCTGATTCTGACAGTAGTGATGATGAGGACTATGTCCCTTCTCACTCAAATAGATAAACTTCTGACTCTAAGCCTAATCCTCATGGTCCCCTTTGGGCTAGGAAAAATTTGCAAAGTGCTGGAGATTTAGTTGGAGATACTTCGGATATGAGACATACTCGCTTAGATTTAGTTGGACCTCACTCTTTCTTTGCCTCTGCTTCTGATCCACAGTCTTTTCAAGAGGCTTTTGGTATTCCTGAGTGGGGATTTTCCGTGGGTGATGAATATTCCTCTCTCGTGAAGAATGATACTTGGGATCTCACCACTTTTCCAAAAGGAAGAAAAATCATTCGGTGTAAGTGGGTGTTCTGAACAAAGTATGGAGTAGATGGAGATGTCAAAAATTTTAAAGTGAGATTAGTAGCTAAGGGTTTCTCCTAGATAGCAGGGGTTGATTATATAGAAACCTTTGCTCCAGTTGCCAAGATGACTTCTATTCGACTGATCCTAGCCATTTCCGCAGCGAACAGATGGAAAGTCCATCAAATGGACGTTAAAAGTGCCTTCCTTCATGGTGACCTAGAGGAAGAGATCTATATGGAAAAACCTCCAAGTTATGTCCAAGATTCCTCCCTTGTTTGTAAGTTAAAGAAGTCTCTTTATGGCCTTAAACCAGCCCCTCGGGCTTGGTATGCCGAGATGGACTCCTTCTTACTCACATCAGGGTTTACTAGGTGTCACTCTGATCCAAATGTTTATATTCTACATCAAGATGAGTCCATACGCATTCTTGTTATATATGTTGCTGACTTTTTGATCACAAGTAGCTCTTCCTCTATTATTGATTCCGTGAAGATCGCCTTAGCCAACAAGTTTTCCATGACTAACTTAGGTATGCTTCATTACTTCCTTGGGATCCAAATTTCACAATCTGACTTGGGAATCTTGATTTTGCAACCTAAGTATGCTCTTAATTTGTTAGCTTGGTTTTAGATGCCTGATTGCAAGACTTCTCCTACTCCTTTTCTTTCTGGGGTGAATTTGGTTTCAGATTGCTCTACTCCCTTGGTTGATGGTACTCTTTATCAACAGTTGGTGGGAAGCTTGATTTTATTGACTTGCACTCGACCGGATTTATCGTATGTTGTTCAGATCATGTCTAGATTCATACAGGAGCCACATGAGCTACATTAGAAAGAAACTAAATAGATCCTTCACTATGTTCGTGGCACTTATACTGATGGCATTATCTATCATGGAGGAGTTGATATTGACTTGATTGGATTCACAGATTGTGATTGGGCCAGTGACTTAGATCATCATAAATCTACTTCTAGCTACATTTTCTATCTTGGTTTGGGTCCTATTATTTAGTCTAGCAAGAAGCAGAATGTAATTGTGATATCATCTACAGAGGCAAAATACAGAGGAGTAGTTAACACTACCACAAAAGCTATTTGGCTATAGGGTATTCTGACAGAGTTTGGCATCCACTTTCGGTAACCTACCATTATATACAATGATAACACAAGAAAAATCTCTATCTGTAGAAATCCAATTTAGCATCAGTGGATGAAGCACATTGAGATTCATATGCACTTCATACAGGAGCTTATTCATGATGGTATCATCGACATTCAGTGCATTCAGATAGCTGACTAGATTGTAGATTTATTCACCAAGCCCTTCACTGAGATGAATTTTATTCACTTAAGGTATTTTCTTGGGGTGAGGTCTTCTGTAGCTGCTCATATTCTTTGGGCTATTTAGTCCTTCTTTTCTTCTTCTTCTTCTAGGAAGATTATGTTTGTATATGGGCACCTTATCAGGCCTTTAGTTGCCGAGCCCCAATGGCACATCTTTCTTAGTTATTTAGGAGTGTCTTCCTCTTTCATCTGGCTCATTACAGCCACTACCCTAGCTTCGATGAAGGGGGGTGTTAGTGTGAGTTATCCTATGTGTCCTCTTCTCATATTGGAGTGTCATCTCACATGGGTTAGGTTTAGGGTTAGGTTTAGGGTTTCATGTGTGTCTTGCACTAGGGTTACTCAGCACCCTATATGTACCCTTTTACTATGAATTTATGAGCATGCCAAGATACTCTGTTGTCTTTTTCCTAATGAACAATCTTTGTTCCGTTATGCAAGTTTATTCAATTATTGATTGATTCTTACTGGTGATAACGCTGGAGCTATTTCGATTCAAATTGAGTGCAACTTCTTTGTGGTGCACAGTTTCCGATATGTTCCATCAACTCTTTCATCCACGTGGCCATATTTCAAGTCAAAGCGGGGAGACGGGTCTCCGGGAGTAATTTTTACTTTTTGGCTCCATTTTCAAGAGACATAAAGTTTAAAAATGAGTCATGCCTCCGTTAATTCCAAAAGAAACATGTTTGAATCCTAAATTACATGCGGGCTGGTAGGCCTTCAAGTGATATCTTGCCCAAATGGAAAACACGGATCGGCTAACCTGAAGACGATTTTTTGATAAAAGGGTATTGCGGGGCTGCGGGGAAAAATTTGCACTTTTATATTTTTTTGTCAAAAGCGCAAAATAAATTTTGAGTCCGTGGATCCGTTCTGCTAACTAGTTTCCACCAATTTTTGTATGGGCCTGATTCAAATATTCAAATGGGCATATCTTTTGATCCAGTGCCCTAAATCCAATAAATTTTACACCGTTTGAAAGATCTCGACCTCGTCTACAACATGGAGATCGAAAAATTTAATTCAAATGAGGTTAGGTTGGTAAAAAATGGAACAATGGATTCATGCCATGAATATGTGATCCGATTGTTCCAACAACCAGATTGGATTTGATTTGATCCACCGTGCTTTCCTTCTTCAACATGCCGAGCAAACACAAAGTGATGTATATGACAGATTTTGGGCAGATTTGAAGAGGAATTAATGACCGGTAACTGATCTTCAAATTAGTTTTCCTGCATCTCTCTCCTTCTTGTCTCTTTGCTAAATCTATAAAGGGAGGGTCAGGGCTCATTGCAAAATATTGGAAATTTTTATTTTGCACCCTCCCTTCATCTTTCATTTGCATATGAATTTGTGGAGCTTTCAAACCTCACATTTGAGCTATAATAAAAAATTTCTTGTCTCTTGACCACTGTAATGTATCGTATTGACTCTGGAGCAATAATATATGTCTGTGGGTGATTTCCAACCCTTTCATGTCTTCATTGTTATCTTTCTGATCTTTCATTGCATTTTGGTTACCTATACATGGTGTTGTATTGCATTCTTGTGATCCGTGTTAAGGTAAACAACGGGTGTCTAACATTACTTTGGAGCATCACCTCATTAGATTAGGTTTATTTTCTTACCTCTCCTTAACCCTGTCTCCTTTGTAAAATAGAGTAGGTTTAGAATAGATCCTCTGCAATTTATTTGTGTGCACCTGAATAGAGGAATATGTACCGAACTTAATCTAAAGAGATCTCTACACTCACAAGGTCCTAAACTTTGAGATATGGTCCATGTTTTGCAATCACATTGAGATTATCAACTCATATGGTTACAGACATTCGGGGGTGCTATGATTCTACACTAAGAAGTACTTCATCATAGCTCCTTAGCGGGAACTTTTAAACTTCTTCCTTTGTAACCCTATTGAGATATTAGAGGAACAAATCAAAAAGCTCTATCTTATCCATATTTGGAGTGCTTACATAGGAGTAGAGAACTTGTCAACACCTTTGAATGAAGTGGGTTGCAGTCTTATTGTGCTCTTGCTTGATATGAAGGAATTCCCTAATTCATGTTCTCAAAAGTTTGTTCATACAAGAAGGCTCAATAAATTTTGATACAAGTTTCTTGAAGGAGTGTATTGAAGTCTCTGGTATCCTATAGTACCAATCAAGAGAAATACCTTCTAGCATCTTAGGTAAAATCTTCACAACAACTACATCCCATGGGAGTAGCTCTCGAATGGCCATTGTGAAAGCTTTTATGTGGGCATTAGGATCACCCTCCCCTTTTAATTTTGGAAGATCAGGAAAGGGTCTTAGGAGCATGACTATCTGCATGGAGAAGTCTAGAGCCTTCTTAAGATATTTAGAATAGGTCCCCATTGCGTACATTTCCACCAATGAAGATACTTGTTGGGGAGGTAGAGGTGGAATTGTCTGATGAAATGGGATACCATAAAAAATTTTTGTGGCATATGACATTCCCTGCAGATATCCATACAGACTAGGGTAATTGTACATATCTTCATGTAGAGATTTAGAATACATATGTATGTAGGGGGGCTGATGAATTTGATATGGAATCAAAGGTAGGAATCTAGGGAACCTTACATTTCAAGTTGGCATGCCATTTGATAATGCACTTCCGGATGGTACCTATTTTAGATATCCATATGTGGCATGATGGGGCATACCCAAGGTGCCCATCCCAATAAGAAAATATACATGGTTTGGAGTACCCACATAAACTGGAGGATTATGTGGAGTATGTATTTGTCCATAATTCTATGGATAGGGATAAGTTCTTGTTTTCCCTACGTATGCATTTTGAGCATTTTGGGAAATCTCTAGGTCTTTGAATTTCTCTTGCAATGCTGAGATGACATCGCCTATTGATGGGGTAGTGCTTTGCTTAGGTGATTTTTGTTGAACCCTTGGAGGTTGTGTTTATGCGTAATCATGACAACCCTAAATGTCTACAACTCAATGTCTTGCAACTCTCAATATGATTGCATAACATGGATATTTTCCCAAAGTGTGGGAATTTTACGTTGGTAAATCTCTCTAGATGAAGGTCGATTCCTATTCCTCTTTTTAGATGTACACATTCAAATGTAGAGGATCTACTCTAAAACCTACTCTAACTTTCCAAGGATATAGGGTTAAGAAGATGCAAGAATATAAACCTAAACTAACAAAGGTAATGCACCAAAGTAATTTTAAACAGTTGGTTTTCCTTTAAACACAAACCATGAAATATAATACAACCACCATACACAAATAACCAAGATTGCAATGAGAAATTAGAGAGATGCAATGAACATAATAGAGGGTTGAAAATCATCCATAGAAATGTATTATTTATCCACAAATTTGATACAATAAACTAAAATTACCAAGAGGCAAGATTTGTATTATATTTTTGGTGGGAGGTTTTAGCTCCACAAATCCAATTATAGACAAGAGAAGATGGGAGGGTGCAAATCCAAATTTTTCAACCTTTAGAAAAATTCCCCTCCTTAAAACATATAGGAAGAATGAGAGAAGGAGATAGAAGAATTTAGAAATCCTACTCCAACCACCCAAGAAATTTATTGAACTCACCTTCAACAATGATGGGTTTTACTGCAAAACCCATGCCTCCATATGTTGTTCCTTTTTGGTCAAGAAAGGAAGCCCATACCTTCATTATTGGGGTCGGTGGGAAGCCTGACACCTTCAAAAATGACAGACTCCATTTTTTAATTTTGAATAACTTACTCTCACTAATTTTAAGATATCTCTCCTAAAATTCCTTTCTTATGAAAATCCCAGTTCCTAGTCAAAAGTTATGGCCATCTGAAGGTCAAGGTGTCATTCTATAAAAACAATAAACTAAGAGTTCTGAAACTCTGAAACCTGAAAGTATCAAATTTCAAAATTTTAGGTTTCTATCTTTGAATTTCGATTTTTGTATTTTGGGGTTTCGAAGATCTGAAACCCCGAACCCCAAAATCCCGAAAGTATGAAGTCTGAAAATTCAAAATTTTAGACTTTTAGACTTCTGGTTTTTAGACATTGTTGGTTTCTTTTCTTTTTTTTCTCGCCGAAGACTCTGAAATTCAAAACCTTGAACCGCCAAAGTTTGAAAATGTAGCTACGTTGACCCTGAAACCTATGATGATTCTTGAAATGTAAACCCTTTTCAACTCGCTTCCTGAGATCTCCAAAACCTTGAAACTCAAAAGTCTAAAATTTTGGACTTTTAGAGTTTGGGATTTAGGACTTTTCCACTCCCTTTTCCATTTATTCTCACCGAGAGTTACAAAACCCTAAAACCCAAAAGTATAAAATTTAGGATTTCAGAATTTTCCACTCCATTTACCATTCACGCTCACCTAGACTTCTGAAACCCTAAAGTCTGAAATTTCATACTTTTGGGGTTTAACGTTCTGGAGCCTTTTAGCCATTTTTCCATTTCACTCGGTGAATAATTCAAAATTCCAAAACCCAAAAGTCTGAATTTCAGACTTTTGGACTTCTAGACATTTTGATTTCGGGATTTTTAGCACTGCTCACCTACCTTTTCTCTGAAATACTAAATGTGAAAAATCTGAATTTTCAGGCTTAGAACTCCATCCTTCCGCTTGAGATTTTATCTCGTTCAATGTTCCCTTGGCCACCCCTTAATTTTCTGACCTTGCATTACCATTTTTGATCCTACCTGCAACTCGATTTTTTGCAATCAAATGTGAACTCCCATGACTGAACCAACCTCTCCATTTTCCCTATGGAAGGTCATGTTTGTTCAATTTTTCTTGAGGGGAAAAATGGGATAACAGGTTGTTGAGGAGTGTGGTATCCTGTTATGAATTGTTCACTATGTTTTCACCCCTCATTAGCAAAATTTTCGGTTGGTGGATGGGTAGTTTTATTGTTTTGGAGCACAACATCACCTTGTCCTTACAACCTATAAAAAGATCAGTTCATATTCTGGAAGTGTTGTTCACTCCTAGCATATCGTGTTAAGTATTCCTCATCTAGATGCAAAAATTGGTACGATTGTATGCTAATGGGATATCGAAACAATAAATGAGGAGATGAACTTGCTTCCCCAATGAAAGTCACATTGTTTAAAATTTATTGTTGGATAGGGTAAGTTTGTGTGATTTGGTAAATTTCCTCAATACATACAAAAGAACCAACATTGGTTCCCTGAAGAATAGGGTTTTGAGTTATTGACGGTTGTTCACCCACGTTGAGAGTGAAGGTGATTGTTGTTGTATACTTGTTTGGTAGTTGTACATGTAAACACCTGGGATGGGTTGACCGTACACATTAGATATTGAAGTATTCGGGGGGTATAATAATACCCGCAGATTAAAGTATGGATGAAGAAAGTGGAAAGATTTAGAGATTAGATCTTCATGTCAGGTTCTCCAATTTTCATGATAGAAAATTAACATGTGACCTTCATCACACTCGAGCTCTCGAGCTCATGCTGAGACAACTAGTGTAGAATGTAACTGAATGTGAGTGTGGTGATGGCTATCAAGCTAGTTGGGAAATATTACATCTTCAATACACAATGTTGGGATCTTTGAATCTAAGGTGAAGAATTATCTCCTTACCTGAAGTGGTGTGATGGCTCAATATGCTATAATAGTTGCTTGGAGACTCCAATCGATATTGAGCTCTGCCAAGATTATTTTTATTAGTTGTTTAACATGTGTAAAGTGACCTGTGAGCACCTTGTATGGATTTCCATACAAGGCCATGGAAGTGAAAATGATAGACATAGTGGAGCCACAGGGACTTTGGGTTACTTTCTCTTATAGTAAAAAAATTCTTGGCCTGGTCGGTTGCTATGTTCAGTAGGGAAAGTTGTGCAATAATGTCTGGTGAAAGTGGCAAAGATCTGAATACTAATGTATGTAAACTAGTTTCAATGTCTAACTAGTCAGCAGGCCCATTGGGTTATGGAACTTAAGGATCACAACCAAAGACTTGTGGAGGTTGTGGCCCTTGTATGGTCATGCACATAATCACACCATGTTGCCAGGAGTAGTCTAATAATTGTAGGCTTGATTAGCAGTGATGTTTAGTGTATTTAGTTGTTCTATTTTATTAGCAAAAGTTGCAGGTGTGCATAATACTGTCAAACATAAACTTGTATCAATATCAGTTATCAATTCCAACCCATTGGGTTGTGGGATAAAGGGATCACAACTATGCGTCTTTTCTTGTTGTCAACCATTAATGGTCATACAAAATGAAACGAAATGATTTTAATAAGCATACTAAAAATTAAATGAAATCTAATCTATCTTGTTGGAGTTTTTAGAATATATCAAAGGAAAATAATAAAAAGCAAACTAATATATCAAAGGAAATATTTTTGATATTATCTACTTTTTAAATAATGTGTTCTAATCTAATAAATAAACTAAAGACAAGTAATCAGCCAGATGTAGCTAGTTACTTGTGTGAATATATGAATATAATCTAAACAAAATAACCTAATTTAGTCAAAACCCTTCCAACCCTACCTTAGAGGTGAAGAACAAATCATGACCCTGAAAGAGCTATTGTTCCCTAAAACTTCCCTGGTAATGTCAGAGAGTAAAATTTCTAATGATTTGATCTACTTGTAATTTCCTAATCATTTGATAGGATAAATTTTGGTACTCTATATGATATGTAATTAAAACTAGTGATTTCAAATTGAAAATTTAACAAATAAAGAAAACAAACACACTATTCCCACTTGGATAAGAAAGAGCTTTGGAAAATTTTGTTGCATCTATATCTGTCCCCTCTATTTTTTCCTTTCTTTCTCCAAATCGTCATTTAAGTCCAAGGGATTGGTAATGCAAGAACAATGACATGAGGATGGTGCTTTAGTAATGGTATCCTGAAGGTAGTCTAGATGCAATGCAAGTTGAAGAGAGATAACACAAGAGATCTAAGCTTGGCTATGCAATTCCTAGCAAGATTGTGGAATAAATACAATGTAAGATACAAAGAAATTCTCGGGTATTTTTTCTTGAATACAAGCATGGAATATATAAGAATTGGGGTTAGGATGTGCCTTCATGCACAAGGCAAGAAGAGGTGGTTCTAACCAACTAAAACACATGCAAAAATAGAAGAGAGAAGGAGAACCAAGTAATCGAAAGTATTTTTAGACAATTTGGCCCATGGATTCCTAATAAAAGTGAAATTAATGGAATCATTGCATGTTAAAACATGCATGCTAGAATCTGGAAAAATTGGTTAGGACCGCCACCCTAAGTAGGGTGGTGGTCACAGGACCGCTGCCCTACCTGGGTGGTGGTTTCAAAATTGCCACCCAGGAAGGGTGGCAATCATGGCACTAAAGGCCAAAACATGCGCACAAAGAAGGAAAAAGCTGGAAAAAAGTGTGGGAAGGCTAAGTAAGGATTTCTAGGCAACAAATATGCACTAAAAATGGGTGTTGGAGCTCAAACACCTTCTTAAAAGGACTTGAATAATTATTGGGGAATTTTGTAACTGTTTTCTAGTAATGTAGCACATGCAATTTTGAGTGCGTACAATTCCTTTTTCTAGTTAGAGGATCAATACTTAGGTCACATTATTTCTTAGGAGGGTATCACACTTGATCCTTCTAAGATTAGAGCTATTATAGATTGAACAGAGCTAACTAATGTGACTAAGGTATGTAGTGTCATGGGGTTGGTAGTTTAGTACAGGATATTTTTTAGGACTTCTCTCGGATTGCACAACCCATCAGTTTGATTCAATGGAAAGGGAAGAGGTTTATTTGGTCCTATAGATGTGAGAAATTTTTCAGTACATTAAAGGAATTCCTTATGTTAGCATCGATTCCTATAGGTCTAGATCCTTAGAGGGATTTCTTTGCATCTATAGATGCTTCTTTGATAGGATTAGGAGGTTTCTTGATGCAAGAGGGCTTTGTAGTGGCCTTAGAGTCTTGCAAACAAAAGCATTATGAGTCTAATTATGCAACTCATGACCTTGAGCTTGTGGAAGTGCTACATGATTTGGTGCATTGGCATCATTTACTTCTTGGCAGGAGGTTCATTCCATAGACATACCATTTAATCTTACATCACCTCTTTACACAGACCAATATCAACGCTCGTTAACGGTGTTGGATCGAGTTGCTATGTGAGTATGATTTGGAGATAGAGCATGTGAAGCGGAAGGAGAATGTGGTTTTAGATTCTTTGAGTCGATTGAGATATTTGGTTATGGCTACTTCAGTGGGTACAAACTTACATAGTAGGATTTTGTGACAACTTCTACATGACTTCTATGTAGCAGATACAATAGATATTGAATCTCAGAGACCCCTTTATGGGAAGTTTTATGGATTTGCGTTAGAGTATAATTTTTGAACATGGATAAATGATAACATCAAGAAGTAGAATAGAACATGTGATGATGGACCAGGATGCATAAACTTTAGTATTATTGATTGGGACCAATCTGATAGAGCCACTAATGTGTAAGTTATTATAGAAGAATGTGGCATGGTAACCATGATTAGAGAAAAAATAATTGGTGGAGAAACATAGGTGTTAGCTACTAATAAATCAACGTCCCCTGATGTAGAAGGAGGCACTATGCGATAAGTATGATTAGCTTATGAATAAGTTTTTTTTTTCTTTTTGTTTTGTGAAGGTGGGTTATTAAATAGTTTGAGCTTATAATTTTCGTTAACTAGTGCATATTTTGTAACTTTTTGAAATTAAATCTTGTTGTTATTGATAAAATATTTAATGATGGTGTAGAGTTTGAGACACCTAAGTTTAGATTTCCCCATAAAGTGGTGATAATCACATCAAAATATTTCAATATAACTTCTTCCTTTTGGTCATGATGGATGTAATTCAAGTGGTGGATGTGGCATAGTAATATTTATTTCCAGAAGCTTCAATAATATGAGTTATAGGACACAAGGAAATTTGGTGAATGTACGCTAAGGTGGTTGTGATTGATCATCCTTAGTAGTGGCTACTGCGTTGAAAATGATTTAAATGATGACTTTCTTTGAAATCATGTAGATGATGATGCTTGTTCCTAATACTTAAGCTTGTCGATTGATAAAATATTTGTTTCGTGAAGATTAAGGGTATGATAGAATTGATCGAATGAAGGAGTGGTCTCAAAGAGTACACTTTCTTGGAGGGGCAGTAGTAGAATCTGGATGAATAATTCCTAAAGCTCAAAGTCTGAAAGAATATTTTACATCTTGGCTAAGTTTTTTTGTATGTCAATACATAATTTTCCAAGTCTTTATTCGATCCGTGTTGAAGATGTTATAGTTAAGAATAGGATATCTTAAAGCTGATATTGAAAAATAAGTGAGTGAGAAAAACATCACCTATATGTGCACAAGAGGATAGCAAATGGACAAGTATTTCGTGAAACCAACGCATCACATAATCGTGAAAACTATAAGGATAGATCTTAGCTAGGAAAATATGATCATCCAAAAAATCTAGGCAAGCCACACTGAATTCTTAGAGGTGCTCTCATGGGTAACCTTGGCCATTAGAAAAGGTAGTTTAGGGGCAATTTTTTTTTGTGGAAGCGGATAAGTGGATATAGTGGAGTGAATAGAGTATGTAATAATAAAGTGGAATCTAAGGATTGAGATGCACGAGGAGTAGCCTAATTTAATTTATGAATTTATGCTTGAAGGTGTCGATAAAGGGAGGCTAGATATTGAGTGCCAACAGAAGGAGGTTTCTATGTATGAGAAATGAGAGGTGGAATATTGTGATTAGTACGACTAGGGACAAAAATGAGAACAACAAAAATGGGTGGAAGAGTAGAAGAACCTGGTTGGGTAAAAGTTATAGTGGGAATATTGTCAAACCTATAAATCTATGCAACATTTGAAGCTTCCTCATGAGAAACATATAGAATAAATTATAGATCATGGGGATGCTCAGTGATATGATCATTAATGGCTTTAAGATGGCCTTCAAAAGATTGATCCATAATAAATAAAACAATGAGCCCCTAAGTGGAAGGTGGTGTCAAACATTGGGTTCACCAAAATTATTAACTAAAATAGAACATATTATATTGTAATCTAACGTTATAGGATCACTAAAAACAACTTAATAAATGAAGTAATAAAATACCGAAATAGTTCCCAAGTGATCTATGAAATGGAATGTGAAATACTAATATGAAAAGAGGGCTAAGAAGTTCTTAGTTAATTAGTAGATGTCATGGGACTGTGTCACAAATTATATTAGGGGAACAGGAGGGGGAAACCTTTACAGAGAATCCTAAGAAAAGGCACAGCTAGATTGTTTGAATAAATTGGGGCACATGGAGAAGGATAGGGGTGACCGTGGGCACCAAGTTTTGAGATCTCAGTGCCATGGTCTGTAGAAATGGTCAGGAACCCTATTTTGGAGTATCGGTAGATGTTCATCTATGTTCACTTATTGTCATATGGATATCGTTGTATGATCGCTGAAGTACTTGTAAACCTGTAATGGAATAATCACCTAAAAAACCCTAGATAAAGCATCAAAACACTAAACAAGAAAGATGCATATGAAGGGCTTGAACTATTCTCAGCTGAAAAATGGATGGAATTATCATTCAGCATTGCACTACATATTAGACCTAATGTAGTTTTAGGCGTGTTTGTATGTGTGTAAATTTTCCCTCATTTCTCTTCTGTCATTCGTATTTTGTGAAGTAATGAGAAAATAATAAGATGTAGAATTTAATATTTGTATGCATGGACACAATAGAGTCCCCTCCTATGAAGTGTGATGTAAATGAGCCAATCATGTATACGTTGTGATGGAGCTAGATGGATGCAAATTTAGGTTTATATTCCTTTTGATAGATGAAACCTTAGTTAGTGATATAAAGTTCTTGGTGTTGGGTTCCGCATTATGGACACATAACTTTATATTTACATGGTTCTCTTGCTTTAATTTCATAAATAACCTCGAAAATGTTGACTACTAAAAATATAAGAAGCTCAAATGGCTAGAAAGTTCCCAAAAAGTTAAAGGAAAGTGTAAATAGGTTTAGGGCACCCAGAGGGGACCACGGCGGTTAGGGTGCCTTAGTCCTTACTCGGATCCCCAATCTGAAATACGAAAAACATAGTATGAAGGAACATATTGGCCATGTACGAGTGTAATATCTAAAATAATGACAAAAATAAATGGAAAATGGGAAAATACTTGGGATAATGGATACTCTTTTTAGTTAAAAACCAAATAAATAGCAGTATGAGACTATGACTAAATAATGACTCAAAGTGCATGACTTTTGTGTCTACACCAAGGTAATCATATAAATAAAAATCTATGTGATGATAATACATTAAAAAAACACTAAGAATTTTTTATAAGGTTGTATCCAATGGCATTTATAAGATAATTTAAGCATCCATCTAACATCCATTCAAGGGAAAGGTACTGGATTCTTCTACATACACTTCACAGGAGGGGAATTGCATTCTTTCATGCACACATCTATTTGCATTTTCTACATCTAGCTATTACTCGATATCAAGTTTGATGCATATAAGAGCCACATAGGGCATGCTTCGTTTACAAACACACATAGAACTACATTGAGTCTAAGATGTAGTGGAATTTTCAGTCGTAAGTTCACTTTATTTACATCTGAGGACACTCCAAACCCTCATTAAAATTATTTTATTTTTGGGAATTTATGCATTTCTAAGTTTTACAGGTCATTGCTTCATTACAGGTTACATATATCATTTGTGAACTTAGTGCGTCATATAGTAAAAAAAAGGAGACAATAGGAAAACACCTTATGACCCTGTAAAATTGACTTTCATGGCTTCGAAGGAGTCACGGGTTTCTTTAAAATGTCCCTGATGCTGTGGGTGCCCTTGAACCTCCGTAGGTGCCATGGTCCTTAAATCTATGACACCTTTGTAATTTTTTGAGATTTAGTTTGTCATTTTTCCCTTTCTTTTCTTTAGTTCATCACTTTGGCATAGTCCATAATTAATTGTGAATCAGCTAAGTCTTATTATCTCCTCATTTTCAACTGGGGTTTCAAATTTAATTTCTTATTATATCTGGTCATTTCTATATTTAGTTAGTGTTATTACATATTTAGATTAACATTTATTCATTGTAAATATTTGTTTATCAAGTGGATTTCTCTTCACCATGTAGCATACTCATCGATAAATTCCTTGTGGTTCCCAAAATTAACAATCTATAAATTATACATTTGTATTGACATGTTTATAGATCTTTTAAAAGAAAAATCAACCTATGGTGAATAAAAATATCATTATTTTTTCTTATCTCCACTATGCAATGTACAAGAATTCCTAAAATTATGTTTATTACTTATATATTTCCATAAGTTTGAGGGTGATATGGATTACTGAATGGTAGTTTTGTCGACATTTTCTTGCATAGATTCTTCCAAAAGTGACTCAAAAACTTTGTGTCCCAATCTAAAGTGATCATTTTTTGAACTCCATGATACCTAACAAATTCTCAAAAAATAAATTTCCAACTTTAGAAGTGTCATTAAGTGTCCTATAAGCAATGAAACGTGTCATGTTAGACAACCTATCTACTAAAAAATATTTAATAATTCCATCATTGTTTGTTAGGAATTCCTAACATGAAATCCATATTTAAATCAACCCATGTCTCTATATGGAAAAGTAATGACATATAAATCCAAGTATTTTGTGCATGTCCCTTATCCCTTTGGTAGACTCTATATCTTGATATGATCCTACTAATGTCTCTCTTTACCTTTACACAATAATAATTTTTTACCACAAGAGTAATTTACTTACTTATACCAATGTTTCCATCCAAAACTCAACTATGTAAATATTTTTAATCATTGAATCAAAATGGATGAACAAATACTTTCCCCTAAATAAATAACCATTCTTCTTCAAATAATAAGAAGAACCACTACCTAATTTAGGCTCCTTATATTTTCTCACAACATCAAGAAAATATTTATCACTTTAATAAACTTCCTTAAATACCTCAAACCCTATGACTTCATTTTCCAGTATTATCAAAAGTGCTCCATGCCTACTCAAGGCATTAATAGCTTAATTCTTCTTATGTGACTTACGCTTTAAGATAAAGGTATTTTCTTGAAAAAGTGAAATCCACTTTGCATGCCTACTATTTAGTTTCTTTTATGTGTTTACATACCTCAATGCTTCATGTTCAGTAAACAGTACAAATTCCTTAGATAGACAGTAATTTATTCAATGCCTTAATGCCTGCACACTAATATAAAATTCCACATCATTAGTAAAATGTTTCCTCCTGAACTTATTCAGATGTTCACTAAAGAATTTTATAGGCCGTCCACAGTGACTCATTACAAATCCAATATCAAAATGTGAGGCATCAGAATCAAACTCACTGATCTTTATAAACTATGGAAATTCCAGAAAAATCAGCTCTGACACTTTCTTATTCAATAGTTCAAAACTGTATTTTGTTACCGTGGTCAATAAAAAATCCTTTTCCTTCATGCACTTAGTTATGGGTGCAGAAATGCTATTGAATATCCGAATTAAATTCATATAAAAAGTTTCAAAGCCATGAATAATACAAACCTCTATCACATTCCTTATATGAAATTCTAAAATTACCTTCATTTTTTCCTCATCCACGCTCACTCCATCCTATGCGATGACAAACCCTAAAAAACTATAATTTTATGAAGAAATGCACACTTTTGCAAGTTTGCATAAAAATTCTCTTTTTTTAATAGTTCTAACACCAATTTAAAATACAATACATTTTCTTCCATTTTCCTACTAAATACACAAATATCATCAAAATACACAACCATTAAATTACCATTATATTTTCGTATTACTATGTCCTTCAACATAATGAATGTGCCCAATGCATTAGATAACCCAAATGGTATCACAATCCACTTTTACAATCCCATTCATGGATTCAAATCTGGTATTACCCACTCCGAAGCTCAATCTTACTAAAATATCAGGCTCTCGCAAGGACATCCATCACATCATCAAATCTTGGAATTGAGACCCGAGAATTATTTATGATTTATTACTTTATTAAACAACCATATTCTCTAGTATCCATCCTTTTTGGGAGTTAATAGTGTAAGAGTTGTGCACATACTCATTCATTCTCTCAGCACCCTTGGTATAATATATTTCACTTTTGTATTCAACTCCTCTCTATGTTTTGGGCTCATCCCAAAGGTTGCATGATTCAGAAGGGATAATCCTGGGATCAAATCAATAAGGTGTTTTATATCCCTATCCAGGAGTGACCCATCTTGTATATTATCTGGTATGACATCTATGTATTCTTCTAGTACCTTTTATTCCATGACAGTTATATGTAAAACATCTATTTCAACCTTCTTTACCATCAATTCATAACCTTAACCCACTTCTTCAATTTGCACAAAAAACTCCTTTGTAGCCATGAATCCCACAATATTATCTTCTTCCTTGAATATTAACAAGACCGCATTTACACCATCCTTCCAAAAATTATAAGTAGTCTTTCCTTCATCATGTGTAACCTTTCTATTATATTAGCAAGGCCTCGACAATAATATATGGAATACATATTAGTAGGAAATCACACCAAACACCATCCTTGAAGGTATTTCAAATTGAAAAATGTATTAGTCATATTTTATCTATTGTTACCTTGGTCCCATTATTTAACCGTGATATGAGGTATAGATACGTGTTCTTCCCAAGTTTCAGATGTAGTTTATGAATCATCACAATTGAGACTATATTTTCACATATACCACCATCAATAATAATTTTACATATTTTCCCTCTAGAGGCGAATCTTGTTCGAAATATATTTTTCCACAGCCAAGAATCATCATATTTTCCTTTATCCTTCCTCAAAATGATCATCATCCTCCTAATCACAATGATTTCACCCAATTTTGCAACAACCTCCATTTCCTCTTCTTCTTCATCTTCAACCAAGTTTTCTCATTGTTATTCCAATTTCCATCTATCCTGTGTAGGATAGTGCACTCATAATATTTTTTCCCTTCTTCACCAACAATATAAATAATACTACCTTTGGGGGGATATTCCAACCTCTACTTCCACCATATACTCTTCCTCTCTGAAACCCGTTACCTCTTTGGTAGTTACCATGAATTTGACTAGATTCTTCGTGCCCTTTTGCATTCTCAGATTAAAATTTTAGGGAATAAAATCTACCTCTCACTCTCATTGAAGATGATGATTGTCCTCTCTTCACTCCTCTTCAAAAATTAATCCTTTTGTTCTTTTCTTCTAATTTTAATGTGAGTTGATAAACATCATCTAGGCTTCATATCTGAAGCATACTCAACTCATCTAAATTATGGTATAAATCAACCCATTTTCATACCTTTTAGCCTTTTGTTATTGAGACCCTCCTTATTCTAACTAGACTGATATCTTATAAAATTCATTGGTATACTCTTTGATGCTGAGATCCTTCTGTATTAGGTTTTGAAACCTTTAAATAGTGTTTGGGAATAATCTATAGGAAGAAAAATTTCTTTTAAATTCTTCACCATTTTGTACGACTTGTGGATTTTTCGCTTTACTTTCATTTTTCATTTATTTTGTAGGTGATCCCACAAGAATAATTTGTATCCATCAAAACTATTCAATTCTAAATTAACCTTCTTGTCTGAAAGGATTTTCCACTCAAATAATTTTTCCATGTGATTCAAGTAGTCAATTAACACCTCTGGTTGTAAACCTCCACCCAAATATGGAAAATTAATCTTGATATAGTAATTATTTCCCTCAGAATCTTGGACCAATCTCTCCTCAAATGGTTACTCATTCAAGTTTTCTTCATCTCTCTAATTTTGTACTTCATTCCCTCCCTCATTCCTTAACAAATGTAATTCTTCATCATCGCTATATGGGTCTACATCCCCATTTGCATATCTTTTTCTGACGCAAGTAACTTCTCTTATGAGCTCAATGACTTATCTCTGTAGATTTTACATATTCCTATTCATCCAGGAATAACATCCTCTCTCGCCTCTAGTAAGGGTTCATTTTAGGGGTGAATATTCATACATGTGTTAATATTAGGATTTGTAAAGTTTCAAATTCGTGATTTTTTACTACCATATAGTAGCGGTTTTTCCAAAATTTTATGGGTCATAAACAAATTAGACCCTAATTTCACCTGACTATTTCCCCTAAGGGCCGACTAGTGTTTTTTTATTATTATTAAATGGTTTTGTATGAGGGACCATATTTTGAAAAGTGGGGACCACACAGGCACACCCGATGGGACAACAAATCAGATTTGCATGCAAGTTACAAATTCTACATTAGTTCCACAATAGATTTATAGAAAATTAGAAGTTACTTCTGGGAGAAAGCTGCAGCAATTTATTCTAAAGATTTTATGATCTTTTGTGACTCCATAAAGCTGATTTTACACTAGTATTGCCACATGTTCCATGTTGAAAGTGACTACAAGATCATCGATCTGAGGAATTTCTCTTGAGTTTGCTTGTTTACCTTTGAATTCTACTAGAAGGAGAAGTGTTGGTAATACTTTAACTTATAATAGACTTGGTTTTAATAAACCTCATCCTAACATTCATTTGTCACGAATCAATTTCTCCATTAACATCCCATTTTTTTTTATGGCAATCCAACCATCTAGAAATTTTTTGACCTTTACTAATGGCATCACATTAGTAATCATAGTTTACCATGACATCCCTAATGTTGTAATGAAATTTTTTCCATCATTCACTAGTGAAAATCAGGTGACACCTACAGATCACATTAAAGATGTCACAACCTTATGTGCAGTTCATAATATTACTCATGAGGATGTAGCCTCAAGACTTTTAGCTACATCTCTTAAAGGAAAATACTTGCAATGGTATAGAAATCTAAAGATTGGATGCATAAGAACTTGGGATGAATTAGGTGATAAACTGCTGAAACAATTTCAAGACAATTCAAATCATTTATCTCTTATAGAACAACTATCTACCATTAAAAGAGCTCCCAACAAATTTATGTCAAGTTTTAACATCCAATTTTCCAAAGCTTGGGAAATAATTCTAGCAAGTGTCAAGCCTCAAGCTGGTCACACTTTTCTTTATTATCTTAGGGCACTAAACAGTGATATTTCAACTATGATTCAGTCTATGGGAGGAGAGACGCTTCCAATAGCCTATGATATTGCCATCCAAGCTGAAAAAAGTATTATTCAAGATGGAAAGTTAGCACCAAGACCTTCAATGCCTTTTTTGGCATATTTAGCCCCTATCCCATAGCTTATTACAATCATAGAACCTAATGTTGTAGCCCCATCAGATGACGTATTTCAAACTTTGCAGACTATGGGGAATAAGTTGACTTCAATTGAGAATAGGCTTGCATTACCTAGTAGACCTTATCAGGATCCTTATCAGCAAAATCAAAAAAATCAACAAAATAAGCAGCCTTACCACCAAAATAAAAATTATAGGCAACCTTATCAGCAAAGGAAATTTTACCCAAAGGATCCTAGTTCATCTAATGATCTAGTTCTATTTTACATGACTACAGAAGAGTGGTGCCAACCTTGCAATGAACCTCATTCAACTGCAAATTTCTTAAATGCTTTTTTTAATCTGAATCTTGTTGTAAAACCTCACTCTAAAGCATTGCTCATGCCTCAAATGGAGAAGTGGTAGAAAGAAAATTTTGTTCAGAAAGCACCTGAACAAAATTTAGTTAATTTTAATTAGGAGGATTTCATTGTAGTTACCACCAGGGCTCAAGGAAAGTTGTCTTGTCAAAACAACAAAATAGGAATGTTTCGCCTACTGTCTTTGATAAGACAACATCAAAAGTCTCAAAACAAGCTAATAGTCCTGTTGTTCCTAAAAAACAACAAGTGTTTCAGTTGATAAAGGAAATCATAAACAACTATATTCTAACCCAAGAAGATTGTTTATACATCAGATATCAAAGACAACTGAAGCAGAATCATTTTTTTCTAAGGCCTATGCTAAAAATGTTGAATCTGTCTCTAAAACCATTGCTTCTTTTAACATTGTTGATGTAATGAAAAAGTATAATGTTAACATCTCAATATGGGATGCTCTAAGTATTCCAAGACAACAAGATTTACTTTCTCATGAACTAGCTAAGTTGCATATTTCTTAAAAACAATAGAAAAATAAGTTCAAAAGGAAGACATGGTCCTCTAAAATTTTGAACAAGACCACATTAAAGAAGTTAAGTGGATGGTTTAGAAAGTTTTGAATTCTCATTACATCAAGAATCCATCACCATTTTATCTATCACTGATTATTATAGAACATCTAGTTCATAAATGCATGGTGGAAAGTGGTGCAAGTAGCACAGTTATGCCTAAAGCAATTACAGAAAAATTGGGTGTATAGTAAATGCCTACAGAAAAGAGTGTCTTACAGCTTGATGGAACTGTAAGTAATATAGTGGGTGTAATCATAAATTTGGAGCTAACATTGTATGCTTTCTTGAATGTTTCTATTCTGCAAGATGTTAGTGTTGGAGATTTACCTCGATACTTTGCTTAATGCTTATCTAGAGATTTCACAGTAAAGATAGGAGGTTATCTCTCTTTAGATTGGTCCTTATTTTTCACTACTCATTATGGCACCAAATTTACTATCAATTCAGAACCATTGGCTAGATTTCACATTGAGCCTCACTCTCCAAATGCAATGGCTAATTATTCAGCCTTAGATCAGTCTAATGTTGATGATGTAGCTTAGGTTTCAGCATTAGATGGTGTTTCTAACATGTTTATGGATGAAAATACAGTTGAAGAACATGCACATGATCCTTTTAAGGAAGTCGAAGCGCATCTATTTGGTGTGTATTGTATGTATGAAGAAAATACACCACTTCCCTTTTTGTCTAAAACAGAAAATTCAAAAAAAGGGATTTAGAAGCTTCATTTTGATGGAGCTAAGAAAAAAAAAGGACAGGGAGTAGGTCTGATGCTCACTTCCCCAACAAATGAAAGGTATTTCTCATCTTTGAGTCAACAATTTTCATGCACTTTTAATGTAACTCAGTACTAAGCATTAATTCATGGCTTGCTTTGGGCCAGAAAGAAAGGTTTCAACACATTACAAATTTTTGGTTATTCTGAGTTGGTTATCAAAAAAATAAATAATTTTAATGTTTGTAAGAATCCATTAATGAAGTCTTCCATACATAGAGTTTCAGACTTAATGGAAGATTTTAATGCTATTAATATTCAATTTATTCTGAAAACTGAAAACAATCATACAAACAGACTTGCTGCAGTTGGTGCTAGTTTTGAAATGCTAGAGTAGATTGAAAATAGCAAAATAAAACCTCATATAAAGCTTATTGTTAGGCCTTCGATACCTAATAATGATTTGAATTGGAAATTTTTTGAAAGTGATGATCAAATCTCTAGGTTTTTATAGCAAGAAGCTAAATTTTCTGTAGTACATCAGGATAAATTAAAACATTTATACGATGGCCAAGTTGTTCAATTAAAGACAAATAAATTTCCTCGAGGTCTATTCATATTAGAGGACATCTTCAACACTGATGATCAGTTAAGAAAAGACAAAATGAAGATGTCAATGTATGCTGATAACTATGAAGAAATTTCAGTTGATGAAGGGAAAAATTTGTTTCTCGGAAAGGTATGCTCCTTAGCTGAAAAATAGTCATTTATTAATCTTTGCAAGGAATTAAAATATGTTTTCACTTGGAAATACCAAGACTTGAAAGGGTTTGATCCCATTTTAGCATATCATACTATTGAATTTTAGATAAATTCTAAACCAGTTAGGCAAAAGAAGAGGCCTATAAATCCCAAAATAGATCCTCTAATAAGGAAAGAGTTATCCAAGTTAATTGAATCAGGTATTATCATTCCAGTTAAGAATTTAAGTTGGGTTAAAAATCTTGTTTCCGTTAGGAAGAAGAATTGAGAAATGAAATTATGTGTTGATTACAGATATCTTAACAAAGCTTTGTTAAAAGATCATTACCCACTACCAAATTTTGAGAACAATTTCTGGTTCAGATAGACTATCTCTTCTAGATGGATACTGCGGATACAATCAGATTTTAGTCTTAGAAGAAGATAGGTACAAAATAGATTTTAACACCAAGTGGGATAATTATGCTTACAAAAGGATACCTTTTTGTATTTCAAATAATGGTGCAATGTTTCAATGTGCAATGGACATGGATTTTTTTAGCTTGCTAAATAAATGCATTCTTGTTTATTTAGATGATGTTACTGTATTTTCAAAAAAAATTGATGAACATCTGATGCATCTAAGGTAGACTTGTTAGTTGTTCAAGTAGTTAGGAATATCTTTGAATCCCAAAATGTCCATGTTTTCAGCACATCAAGGTAAATTTCTATAGTGCCCACATTTTTATAGCCTCAGTTATTTTTTGTTCTCTTTACTCATAGGCATGTTTTGACAGGGAATTGCTATATTTTGGACATTTTTAATTTGATCTTATTAGACATGTATTGATATTTAGGTGTATAACGCCAATTTATCTTGATTACTATGTTGTCATCTTATCTTATGATGTCATGAACAATAACTGTTATGATGTTGTTTGGACCGTATTTATAATTGATGGATACTCAGTTTAGATTGCATGGTTGGATTTTATGGATTTATGTCACTTTATCGTTATGTCTAACTCATGGTGTATTGTGTAAAAGTATGCATGTTTTCACATTTTTGATTCCAGAATGAAGATAAGCTAGTATAGAATTCATTGATTTCTTATTGAGTAGTTGATTCACATTTTATCGGACAAGAGAATTTAATGGTGCAATGAGTGTGCAGGTTACAGGTCACAGGAGAATGTGGGATTCAGGCCAACTACACAATTTTGTACAAGTAGCCCACTGGGCTATGTCCTAACCGTGCTTACTGTATGAGGCCTTAGTATTAGAGTTATTTTTCTGGGCACCATGAGTGACCTTCCTTTGTAATGTAATATGTCTTGTAATATTAATCTTGCTTAGGATGTTAAGTTTTCTTTGTAAGCTTGTTTTGGGGATTTAATGGCCCCAACTGGAATTAAGTTTTGAGTTTGTATAATGATGTACTTAATCAAATATATTAGGGTCACATGTGTATGCTTGTGTGGGCCCCACATCCTCTACCCTTGTGCCCAAATGTTCCAAACCCGAAATTGGGCTATTTTAGCCATTTTTTAGTGACCCCCTTTTTAGTTTGGGAGTTTACTTGGACATGAAAATGGGCCCTTGGACCCTACCTAATAGGTACGGGGGATTAATTTCAAGGCATAGAAGGATTTTTCCCTCCCATTTTCTCTCCCTTTGGTCACATCCATGTAAGGTGGATGGGTAAGTGTGCTTTGTTAAAAGTTACACAAGTTTGTTTATTGTTCATTTTTGAGTAATTTGGGAGAAGAGGGTTAAAATCTATTTTATCCTTTCTCCCTTTTATTTTGAGAATCTTTGACCTTGAGGGAAAAGAAGGTTGACACATGTCACCCCTTTATTTGTGAGTATTTTTGTTGGATCCTCTTCAAATTCTCCCTCATGGGGAAAGAAGTGAACCTTTTTTTTGGGAGCTTTTGCTTGGAGGCTTATGGATTTTGGAGCTAGAGCTTGCTTGGATAAAGAAGAGGAAAATTTAGAGTGTTGGAGATCTTTTGGAGGTAGGATTCTTGAGATAATTTTTATTTATGTTTATATCATGTTAGATTGTAGTTTTTTTTGTTTAAAATGTGTGTTGCTTTTGGGTGTGGCTATTTATGGTTATGTTTGTAGTTTTATTTTCCTCCATCCATCATATGGCATGATGGGTTTTTGGAGTTTGTGGGGGAAAAGGAGGGATTTTTCCCTCTCAATCCTCATGGCTTGATGGGCAAGCCATGTAGGATTTTAGTTACTCCCCTAAAATGGTTTGATGTGGGGAAGGTGGTTCATATCGCATGAACCCCCTTCCCCATTCTTGGAGAGGAAATACCTTTCGGTTTGAAAATCATCCCAAGAAGGATTTTGGTGAATAGATGGAGAAGAAAGGAGGATTTGATGGCTTTGGAGGAATAAGGAGGTTGTGGAGATCATTGTTTTTGTGCAAGCAATCTTGGCTACACTTTTGGCATTTTGAGATCTCTTTCTTTTCTTCCCCATTTTAGAGGTAGAACATGGTTTCTCCTCTTTTTCATCTTTAAAAAATTTGTGTTTTATTTTAATATTTGTCTTTTCTTTATGTGAATGTAATGTTGGTTGTTCTCTCTTACTCTTGTGAAAATTTGTGGATAGTAGTCCTCTTCCCCATGGGCTTAGGGGGGGCTAGTATGCCTTCCAACCTTGGAAAGGCATGAAATGATGGCTGAAGTTTGGGTGGTTAACAAGACTTTTACTATTGGAGTTGGATTCTTGTAAGAGTATTTGAGTTGGAGCTCAAGTTAGAGATGGTTGGAGTTTGTGGCGTTTTGGTATCTCCTTGTCCTCTCAAATTTTTGTGAAACATCACTCTCATTCTATCTCTAAGAACATGGCTATGTGGAAGCTTTCATTACATTGTAAGATACCTATTTTGTATTTGATTTTACTTGTAAACTTAAGTCATTTTTCTTAAGAATTTGAAAAATGTGGAACAAAGCCTTGGAAGTGAAAAATTGTAAAATAGATATGAAAATATCTTCATAAGAATGGTTACAACTTCATTTTGGAAAGAAAGTTGTTTATTGGAAACATTGTATTACAAAAACAAATAATGTGAAGTTACTAGTATTAAAAAAAACTGGTTTTCTTCCTTGTTGGAATCCCCCTCTTGTAGAAATATGTGATATTTACTACATTTGAAGGAAATTTAAAGTTACATGGAGATTTCAGCCTTATTTTAAATGGTTATAATTTCATTTTTATATTGGATCTTTTCTTGCAAAAAGTTACTAGTATTATACTATGGAAAGAAATTAGTTCTTTTTTTGGCTACTTCCTTCCCCTTTATGTGAGAACTAAAATAAGTTCTTGCATTTAAAAAGGACATATATATCAAGTATTTTATTTCCATGAAAAAGTTTACATTGTAAAGGTTCATTTTGAATGTAATGTAAATAAAAGAAGAAGAAATTTTACGATTAATATCTATTCATCACACATAGATGTTTTCAGTATTTTTTTAAAAATTTGTCATATGGTGATTTTGAAATATATATTTATATACATACATATATATGTATATATATAAATAATAATAAATAATTAAAAGAAAATCAATATACTAATGAATATATTATTCTGGTATTTTCCTTACACTGCATTCTTTTTAAAAATAATATATATATATATAAATAAATGTTAGTTATTAAAAACAAAATAGAATATTGCTTATTGTATAAACAAAAAAAAAACAATAAAAAAAAGAAAAGGAGTTGGGGACAACTGAACCCCATCCCCACTCCCATTGCATCCCTTGTTGGCACCGCTTGTCCCCACACCCCTGCGCCATCGCTACTACCACTGCCCCCCTCCTTCTACCCATACATTGAATCCTTCCCCCTCATGCCACTTCCCCCTCCTTTGCCTTCCCTGACCTGCGTAGTGCCTCCTCCAAACCGTTGTCCCCACATTCTCTGTACACCCCTGCCACACTCCACTCCACTGCCTCCTTCCACACGACCCTGTACCACTCCCCTTGGCCACGTAATACCTTCCACCTCAAAAAACACCCTCCTCCTTACACTAAACAAATACAAAAAAATTAGAATACAACCACACCAGATCTCTAAAGGAACAAATACAATAAGGGTAATCTCTTCCCTTTCATAAATCAAGCCTCCATAGATCCTCCACCTGCATAAGAAGAAAAAAAGAAAACAAAATAAGAGAAAATGATATGGAAAAGAAAGGATAGAGATGATTAGGGTAACTTTAGGGAAAGTTTGAAATCAATGGTAAAGATTATAAATTATCCTAGGGTCCTCCTTCAATCCTACCTTTCTTTAAGTCATGATATTTTTATGGGAATGGAAAATTAATTAAAAGGGGAATGTGAGGAGTTAATTAAATAATAAGAGGGGTGAAGACTTATGATTTACGGCCCTAGTAACCTTAAAATAGAAGTAAATAATTAGTTTTGAGTTGGGACTAGTAAATAATTTATTTAGGTAAATTTTATTAATATAAATTAATTATTAAAGGGGATAGTTGAAGAAAACATTAGTATTATTTTAGTTCACTTTAAAAAAAAAATTACCCAATATTTTTAGTCATTCTTGGTGTGTTTTACAATCTCCCAAGGCAGGGAATTACATTTGGTATAAGAGCCGAGGTTCGCACATGTGGACACTCTGGGTAATTAATTAACTAGTCGACTATATTTTAATAACATTAAAATAAATAAATAAATAAAAATAATGGATTTTAAAAAATACAAAATAAAAACTAAAAAATAAAAAAATCAATCACTATAATTTAATAATCTCTTTTCTTACCTCGTGCATAGGATGGCACCCATAAGACGACGTTCACTTAGGGGATTGGGGCGTAGTTCACCTACACCCGAACCACATGCACCTGAGTTAGGGCCTTAGATATTAGAGGCTCTTCAACAGTTGATCGGTGTTGTGTAGCAATGCTTACACCACCACAGGAGGTTAGAAAGGAGGAGATTCTGTTAGGAGATGAGGAGCCGATAGGCGAGGAAGTGCACTCAGAGCCACCAGAGCACGATACTCTGAGGTGGGAGAGGTAATGTATCCCTTCCATTCACCATGAGTGGGTAGCCTCGTACTGTCGTAGCCATTCACATAGTCTTGAGGGAGCTTTTGGGGATAGGCGACCCCACTCACTTGTTGGACTACTTCACCAAGATTGGGATACAGGTAGTGTGATTAAAGACCTTATTTGCTTGCAACCACCTACTTACACTAGCTCTACAGATGGATTTGGAGCTGAGTCATGGATCCTTAGCTTGGATAACTGCTTTGGCTTGCAATCTTATGAGAGCAATGTCAAGGCCAGGTTTTCCATACACCTCCTATGAGATGTAGTAGGCATGTGTTGGAGTAATGAGGAGCAGAAGCTTGATTTGGCATGAGAGACAGTGACTTGGGAGTTATTCAAGGAGTGATTCAGGGCCCGCTATATGTCAGAGCATTTCATGTAGAAGAGGATTGATGAGTTTCATGACTTACGACAGGGATCTGACATAGTAGCACAATATACGAGTAGGTTTCTGGATCTTCTACAGTATGTGGACTATCTAGAAGATGAAAAACTATAGGTAAACATATTCATTCGAGGCTTGAATACAGACATAGTACGAGCAGTTAGGATGTTATCTCCTCCCATGCTTGAGAAGGCCATTATGAAGGCCTATTTAGCTAAGGAGAATAGGACCAAGGAATAGGAGCACCGAGATAGAAACAAGAGAAAGTTTTAGGATAGGATGCAAGCATTTCAGAGTCAGAGGTCACAGGGTACAAAACCACCCTCTAGAGGTGGATTATGGCCTCCACCAGTAGCTATGAGGGCTCCACCACACCCACAGTAGCAGACACAACATCATGGCCACCAGCAATAGAGGGCTAGAAAGACTCAGAGCTTACAGAGAGGTGGCACTCGAGGATGTTTTGGTGGAGCCAGGGATAGGAGATAGGGTACTCAACAGGTATAATGAGCTCACAAATAGCAGTCTGCTAGGGTTAAACCAGTAGGATCAGTTCACTAGAGTACATTAGGAACCCCATCTAAGAGGGGTAGAGGAGGATGTTTTATTTTTTGGTCTCCTAAACACTATGTGCGTATGTACCCGCATAAACCCAATACTATGGATACATAGAGAGCCTCTATATTTGAGCAGATGGTGGGTGATGTAGGACACGCCCATCATGTATATGTAGCGGTTGATAATAGTCAGGCTGAGCATCAGGCCACAGTTATTGAGATGATAGGTACTATCAAGGGTATTTCTTTCTCAGTATTTTTTGATTCAGGTGCTTCAGATTCTTTTATAGCTCCTTCTATAGTGGACCAGTGTGGGCTAGTGGTGGCTAGGAAACCAAATAATTGGCAAGTTGAATTGGCCTCTGGGGCAAAACTCGTCATGGAATCGTATGTGGAGAGTTGCGTACTTGATTTAGGAGTTTTATCCACTACACTTGACCTCCGAGTCATCCCTCTAGGATCCTATCAGGTAGTTTTGGGTATAGTTTGGCTCGAAGCTCATCAAACTAAGGTAGATTATAGAAATAAGGTTATTGAGTGTCAGGATGATCTTGGGAGAGCAGTTGTGATATCAGCGATGCAGAGGCCTATCTCTTTGTGTAGGATCTCGGCTAAGCAACTTAAGCGGAGCATGTGTAAAGGTTGTTAGTTTTTTTCTATCACCATCAATGATCAATCAGAGAGCACCCCAGAGCATTCACCCTTAGATGATTATGCAATTTTGAGGGAGTATGAAGATGTGTTTCTAGGCGAACTTCTATGGTTACCACCCCATAGAGAGATGGATTTCACTATCGATTTAGTGCCATGATCCGCACCAATTTCTAGGGTACCCTATTGGATGCTGACTCCAAAGCTTCATGAGCTCAAGATTTAGTTAGAGGAGTTATTGGAGAAGGGTCTCATTTTTCATAGTGTATCTCTTTGGGGAGTGTCAGTCATATTTGTGAAGAAGAAGGATGGTTCTCTCAGACTTTTTGTTGACTTCAGACAGCTCAACAAAGTCACAATAAAGAACCGTTACCCACTCCCCAGGATTGATGACTTGTTTGATTAGATGCGGGGAGCTAGAGTGTTCTCCAAAATCGATCTCAAAGCAAGGTACCATCAGTTGCATATTTCAAATGCAGACATTTAGAAGACAAATTTTTGCACACGTTATGGGTATAATAAGTTCACATTTGTCCCATTTGTTTTGACTAACGCCCGAGTTGTCTTCATGAGCCTCATGAATGGAGTATTCATGACCTTTTTGGATTTTTTTTTCCTAGTATTCCTAGATGATATATTGATATATTCTTGTTCTGAGGAGGAACACAAGGAGCATTTGAGATAGGTACTATAGGTTTTGAGAGAGCAGAAGTTATATTGGAGCTTGGAAAAATGAAGCTTCTTCCAGAAAAAGATTTAGTACTTGGGTCACATCAAATCAGGAGAGGGTATCTCATTGGATCCCTCTAAGATACAAGATATCATGGATTGGCCAGCACCCACATCAGTCACTGAGGTGAGGAGATTAATGGGCTTAGCAGGTTACTACCGTACGTTTGTTCAGGATTTCTCTAGGATTTCTCACCGTATTACTTCTCTCGAGAGAAAAGGGAATAAGTTTGATTGGTCAGAAAATTGTGAGCAAGAATTTTAGTTGGTTAAGGAAAGGTTAACCACGACACCAATCTTAGCAGTTCCAGACCTGAAAAAGGACTTTTTTTTTGTACTGATGCATCACTAGAGGGTTTGAGATCCATTCTTATAAAGAGAGCCAAGTGATTTCCTTTGATTCATGTAAGCTCAAAGACTATGAGCTTAACTATCCTACCCATGATTTAGAGCTTGCAGTAGTTGTTCATGCGCTTGTGCATTGGCGTCATTTCCTTCTGGGTATACCTTTCATTCTGAGGACTAACCATCATAGTTTACAACATATATTTTCATAGCCAAACCTCAATTCTTGACAACAACGTTGGATGGAGTTCCTATGTGAGTATGATATGGAGGTACAATATATCAAAGGGAAAGAAAATGTCATTATAGATGCACTTGGTAGATGATGACATGTACTTACTTCATTGACATTGCAGTCATATTTGAGAGGCAAAATTCTTGAGAATCTTCCAGAGGACAGGTTTTATGAGAGTGTTACATAGATGTTGGAGTCACACGGTTTTTTAGAGGGTAGATATTCAGGGTGTATTTTAGAGATAGATGGTCTACTTCAGTTTCATATGCACATCTATGTGCCTAAGGTAGGTGACCTGGGTAACTTCATCCTATCTAAGGCTCATCACATTCTATATAAGGTACATCCAAGAGTGAATAAAATGCACGCCAATCTGAGGGAGTTATATTACTAGCCAGGTCTTTGATGAGACATAGCATATTTTGTTGCATGATGCCTTGAGTGTCAGAGGGTCAAGGCAGAACATTATCATCCCGCAAGACTCTTACATCCTCGTGATATTCCAGAGTGGAAATGGGATGTGATCTCTATGGACTTAATATTAGGAATCCCTATGTCTTCTTATCATCATGATGCCATTATGGTCACTATGGATAAGTTCACCAAGGTTGTGCATTTTTCGCCAACCAAAGTTACCTATAATGCACATGCCATCACCAAATTATTTATGCAGGACATTGTTATGTTGCATGGGATTCCAAAGACCATCATCAATGATAGGGATACCATTTACACTTCAATTTTTTGGATTTCCTTTCAGGCCACTATTGGTACACAGATTAATTTTAGCTCAGCATATCATCCAGAGATACATGGACAGACAAAGAGGGTTAATTAGGTACTGGAGGACATGTTGAGGATGTATGTGATGGACGAGTAGAATAAGTGGGAAGATTATCTTCATTTAGTTGAATTTTCATACAACAACTCTCATAGTTCCATTGGTATGGCTCCCTACCAAGATTTGTATGGTTGACCTTGCAGGACACCCTTGAGTTGGGAAAGATTAGATGATAGGATTATTCTAGGACAAGAATTTCTTCAGGAATTAGAGCAACAAGTTATTCTGATTAGAAAACATCTTGAGTAGGATAAGACATGCCAAAAGGCATATGCAGAAACTAAGAGGACTGATCGTCACTTCTCTGTGGGTGAAAATTTTTTCTTGAGAGTTCATCCTCATAAGATCCCAATCTGGTATGGAAACGTTTCTAAGCTATCACCTCATTTTGTGGGGCCTTTTGATATTTTATAGGTCATCAGTCTAGTTGCATATAGCCTAACTTTTCCACCACACCTTGCATGGGCCCACAATGTATTTCATGTTTCTGTACTACGTAGATATGTACCAGATGTTTCTCATGTTTTGGATTGGTCGACATTACAGGTAGCGGACGGAGGGCAATAGATACTAGAGCCAGCACCAGAGGTTGTCCCTTCGGGTTCTAGAATTGGACCAGGTTAGAGTGCAGTGGGACATATATGATGAGAAAACATCTACCTGGGAGGATGCTACACTATTGAGGGAAAAATATCCCTATCTCTTCCAGTGACTTCCAGGAGGAAGTCTAATTTTAGTAGAGGGGGGTGTAGTGCCCACATTTTTATAGCCTCAGTTATTTAGTGTTCTCTTTACTCATAGGCATGTTTTTATAGGAAATTGATATATTTTGGACATTTTAATTTGATCTTACTAGACATGTATGGAGTTTTAGGCGTATAGCACCAATTTAGCTTGATTACTATGTTGTCATCTTATCTTATGATGTCGCGAACACTAACTGTTATGATGTTGTGTGGACCATATTTGTATTTGATGGATACTCATTTTAGATTGCATGGTTGGATTTTATGGATGTATGTCACCTTATCATTATGTCTAACTCATGGTGAATTATGTAAAGGTATGCATGTTGTCGCATTTTTGATTCCAGAATGAAGATAAGATAGTCTAGAATTCATTGATTTCTTATTGAGTAGTTGATTCACATTTTATTGGATAGGTGCATTTAATGTGTGCAATGAGTATGCAGGTGATAGGTCACAGGAGAATGTGGGATTCAAGATAGCTACACAATTTTACAAAGACAACCCATGGGGATAAGTCATAACTGTGTTTACTATATGAGGCCTTAGTATTAGAATTATTGTTTTGGGCACCATAAGTGACACTCCTTTGTAATGTAATATGTCTTGTAATATTAATCTTGCCTAGGATGTTTAGTTTTCTTTGTAAACTTGTTTTGGGGACTTAATGGCCCCCACTTGCATTAAGTTTTTAGTTTGTATAATGATGTATTTAATCAAATAGATTAGGGTCACATGTGAACCCTTGGGTGGGCCCCACATCCTCTACCCTTGTGCTCAAATGTTCCAAACCCAAAATTGGGCTATTTTAGGCATTTTTGGTGACCCCTTTTTAGTTTTGGAGTTCACTTAGCATCAAAATGGTTCCTTGGACCCTACCTTATAGGTAGTGGGGCTTAATTCCAACGCATAGAGGGAGTTTTCCGTCCTATTTTTCCTCCCTTTGGTCACATCCATGTAAGGTGGATGGGTAAGTGTGCTTTGTTAAAAGTTGCAGAAGTTTGTTTGTTGTTCATTTTTGAGTAATTTGGGAGAAGAGGGTAAAAATCTATGTTATCCTTTCTCCCTTTTATTTTGAGAATCTTTGACCTTGAGGGAAGAGAGATGTTACACATGTAACCCCCTCATTTGTGATGATTTTTGTTATATCCTCTTCAAATTCTTCTTCACAGGGAAAGAAAAGAACTTTTTTTGGGAGTTTTTTCTTGGAGGCTTGTGGATTTTCAAGCTAGAGCTTGCTTGGATAAAGAAGAGGAAATGTTAGAGTGTTGGAGATATTTTGGAGTTAGGCTCCTTGAGCTCATTTTTCTTTATGTTTAAATAATGTTAGATTGTAGTTTTGTTTTGTTTAAAATATGTCTTGCTTTTGAGTGTGGATATTTGTAGTTATGTTTGTTGTTTTATTTTCCTCCATAAATTATATGGCATGATGGGTTTTTGGATTTTGTGGGGGAAGAGAAAGGATTTTTCCTTCTCAATCCTCATGGCTTAACGGGCAAGCCATGTAGGATTTTAGTTACTCTCCTCAAATGGTTTGAGGTGGGGAAGGTTGTTCATATGGCTTGAACCCCCTTCCCCATTCTTGGAGAGGAAATCCCTTTGGGTTTGAAAATCCTCCCAAGAAGGATTTTGGTGAATGGATGGAGAAATAAGGAGGTTGCGGAGATTAATGTTTTTGTGCAACCAATGTTGGCTACAATTTAATCATTTGGAGATATCTTTCTTCTCTTCCCCATTTTATAGGTAGAATATGGTTTCTCCTCTTTTTCATCTTTGCAAAATTGGTGTTTTGTTTTAATATTTGTCTTGTCTTTATGTGAATGTAATGTTGGTTGTTCTTCCTTACTCCTATGCAAAGTTGTGGATAGTAGTCCTCTTCCCCATGGGCTTGGGGGAGGCTAGCATGCCTTCCAACCTTGGAAGGACATGTAATTATGCCTAAATGTTGGGTGGTTAACAAGCCTTGTTCTCTTGGAATTGGATTCTTGTAAGAGTATTCGAGTTGGAGCTCAAGTTAGAGATGGTTGTAGTTTGTGGCATTTTGGTATCTCCTTGTCCTCTCAAATTTTTGTGGAACATCACTCTTATTCTATCTCTAAGAACATGTCTATGTGGAAGCTTTCATTACCTTGTAAGATACCTATTTTTTATTTGATGTTACTTGTAAACTTGAGTCATTTTGCTTAAGAAGTTTCCCTTCTGTTATTACAAGGATCTTGTAGAAAAAAAGAGGTTGTCTTGGATAGCTATGTATTTGAGCATATTTTTTTTACAAATGTGGAACCAAGACTTGGAAGTGAAAACTTGTAAAATAGATATGAAAATCTCTTAATAAGAATGGTTGCAACTTCATTTTGGAAATAAAGTTCTTTATTGGAAACATTGTATTACAAATAGATAATAATGTGATGTTACTAGTATTAAAGAAAACTGGTATTTTTCATTGTTGGAATCCCCCTCTTGTAGAAATATGAAATATTTATTTATTAACTATGTTTGAAGAAAGTTTAAAGTTACACGGAAATTTAAGCCTTATTTTAAATAGTTATACTTTCATTTTTATATTGGATCTTTTCTTGCAAAAAGTTACTAGTATTATACTATGGAAAGAAATCAGTTCTTTTTTTTGCTACTTCCTTCCCCTTTATGTAAGAACTAAAGGAAGTGCTTGTATTTAAAAAGGACATATATATTAAGTATTTTATTTCCATGAAAAAGGTTACATTTTAAACGTTCATTTTGAATGTAATATATAAAAAATAAAAAATAGAAAATTGTGACTAATATCTATTCCTCACACATAGATGTTTTTAGTTTTTTTTTAAAATTTGTCATATGGTGATTTTGAAATATATATATATATATATATATATATATATATATATATATATATATATATATATATATATTTAAAAATCACCATATGACAATTTTTTTAAAAAACTTAAAACATCTATGTGTGAGGAATATATAGAAATAAAAATAAATAAATAAAAGAAAACCAATATACTGAGGAATATATTATTCTGCTATTTCCTTACACAACGATCTTTTTAAAAATTATATATATATATATATATATATATATATATATATATAATAAATGTTAGTTATTAAAAAGAAAATAGAATATTTCTTATTGTATAAACAAAAAAAACATTAAAAAAAAGAAAAGGAGTTGGGGAGGGCCGAATCCCCTCCCCACTCCCTGCACATCCCCTGTCATCACCGCCTCTCCCCACACCCCTACGCCATCGCCGCTGCCACTTCCCCCCTCCTTCTAGCCATGCGTTTAATCCTTCCCCCTCACGTTGCTTCCCCCTCCTCCGCCTTCCCTAGCCTATGCAACGCCTCCTCCACATTATCGTTAACACATTCACTGTCCTCCACCTTTCCCCACTCCTCTCCACTCCATCCTTCCACATGACCCTATACCACTTCCCTTGGCCATGCAAGTCCTTCCACCTCCAAAACGCCCTCCTCATTACACTAAACAAATATATATATATATATAATACAACCACACCAAATCTTCCCTTCCATAAATCAAGCCTCCATAGCTCCTCCACCTACACAAGAAGAAAAAAAGAAAACAAAATAAGAGAAAATTATATGGAAAAGAAAGGATAGAGATGATTAGGGAAACTTTAGGGTAAGTATGAAATCAATGGTCAAGATTAGAATTGATCCTGCGGTCCTCCTTCAATCCTACCTTTCTTTAAGTCATGATATTTTAATGGGAATGGAAAATAAATTAAAAGGGGAGTTTGAGGTGTTAATTAAATAATAAGAGGGGTGATGACTTATGATTTATGGTCCTAGTAACTTTAAAATAGAAGTAAATAATTAGTTTCGAGTTGTGACTAGTAAATAATTTATTCGGGTAAATTTTATTAATATAAATTAATTAGTAATGAGGATAGGTGAAGCAAACATTGGTATTATTTTAGTTCATTTCAAAAAAAAAATTTACCCAAAACTTTTAGTCATTCTTGGTGTGTTTTTTCGGTGTCCCGAGGTGGGGCATTAAAAATTCGTGGCCATATTATTTCTAAGAAAGGATTAACAATTGATCCTTTCAGAAATGAAGCCATATCACAGCTATCATTTCCTCATCATTAAGAAGGCCTTAAAAAGTTTTCTTGGAAAAATAAACTTTTTTAGAATATCTGTTTTCAAATTTTATAGCGTTGGTTAAACCGTTGACATCTATGTTAAAGAAAGAGAAAACGTTCCCTTGGACCAGCAAAGAGAGAGAAGGGTTTGAAGTAATCAAAAAAATTATCTCTTAGGCTCCTACTCTTGGAAATCCAAATTTTGATAAATATTTTACAATGTATGCACTTGTAGGAGCTAAAACAATCTCAACCATAGTAACTCAGGTCAATGATGGAAATATTGAGCAGCCTATTACTTTCTTCAGACAAAGCTTGCATGATTACAAATCAAGGTACACATTCCTTGAAAAATAGGTACTTTCACTAGTTAGAGGACTAAATCATTTCAAGTACATGCCTTCGAACAATAAAATCCATGTTCTTATTTCTCATCCAAGTGTGAAAGCTTTCTTGCTAAATAAAAAATTGAATGAGAAAAGAGCAAACTAGATAATGAAGGTCATGAAATATGATGTTGATATTCGTGTTGCAAAAAAAATTCAAACGAAAGCCTTGTGTGAAGATCTAATTGCTGATATAGAAAAATAATAAGTTACATAACCAGATGATTCAAAACAACATGCTAAAATTGAGTATTAGCGATCAAAAATCATGGTTCAACTAGAAAATTAGCAACCTGAACTTGCTCAAGAAGTCCATGAATCAAGATGGATGACTGATTTTGTTAACTATATACAACATGGAACCTATCTGGAAGGTTTGGAAAAAAATAAATGAAGATATTTCAGATTACAAGTTGTCCCCTATATCTTTATTAATAATGTGTTGTTCAAAAGAGATATAAATGAAATCTTGCTTCGATGTGTTGACAATGAAAAAATTTAGAAATTACTATCATAATTCCATGAAGGACCTACAGGAACTCATTTCTAAGCACGTACCACAACTCTAAAAATCATGAAATTTGGTTACTATTGGCATAGCATATTCAAGGATTGTTTTGAATGGATCAGAGAGTGTAAAAATTGTGCTTTCTTTGTTGGAAAATAACATCTGGCTTTGTTGCCCTTACAACCTAGTTCAATTGATCAACCTTTTATGCAGTGAGGACTTGAGTTTATTGGCATGATAAACCCACCTTCGTCAGAAGGACACAAATAGATTTTAACTGCTAAAGATTATTTTACATGATGGAGTCAAGTAATAGCCTTGAAAGATGCTAATGAAGCTTCGATACTATCCTTTTATGAAGAAATAGTTTACAAATTTTGTGTTCCAAAAACTATCATATCAGAAAATTATTTAGCATTTCTTGGTGCGAAGATAACAGATTGGGCTATCAGCCATGGAATTTACTTAAGTTCTTCATCTAATTATTACCCACAAGGTAATGGCCTAGCTGAAAGTACTAACAAGAACCTTTTAAGGATCATCAAAAGAACACTAAAAGATAATCAAAGATCTTGGCATCTGATGTTGAATTCAACACTTTGGGCTGATAGAGTAACTCCTAAAAGATCAGTTGGCAATTCACCACACAAACTTGTGTATGGAAAAGAAGCAAGAATTCCTATTTCAGTTAGGTTACCGACATTGGATTTTCTGCATCAAATGGAGCTACTTGAGAATGAACCATTACACGTTCATTATGCAGAGCTAATGGAATTACAAGAGCTAAGAGATCAAGCCCATTTGAATATGGAAAAGAATCAAAAATAGATGAAGAAGAATTTTGATAAGAAATCCAAATTTATAATCTTCAATGAAGGAGATATTGTGTTAAAGTGGGATGTTGATCGTACAAAGCCAGGAAGACACACAAATTTTGATACAATATGGAGTGGCCCTTACATGATTTCATCTTGCAAAGAACACAATGCTTTTCAGATTTTGAAGCTAAGTGTAGAGGAACTTCCCATTCCTGTAAATTGTATGTTTCTCAAACACTGTTATTGAAAATCCTATAGTGTTTGTTTAGAGTAGGATTTCCCTTCAATAAGTACAATTCTGCACATTGCATTGTTTTTCCCTTCAATAAGTGCATTCATACACATGATATGGTTTACCAGATCTTTTCCAAGTTTTAGTTTGTTTTGGAAGGGTTGGACCTTCTAGAAAGGGTGATTTTGGTTATATGTTTGGACTCCATGCCCAATAAACAAGAGCAAGGAACTAGTCTATAAGCTAGAAGACAAATTTCCCCACAAGATCGCCAAAAATGTTAACAATTTTTGCACTTGTGTAAAAATGGGCAACTCAAAAATTCGTTACGATGGAAGGAATTGTTGAAGTATACCTAAGCTAAGGATTTTTTATATTATTGTTACTACTGAATTAGTTAATGATTACATGAAATCTACAAGCTATGTGTGATGTTACAAAACATAATAGATCACATAGTCTACAATTTCATGACTATCTTCAGAAAAAGAACACAAGGCCCTGAAGGATAGTTGTGTTCTCTTGATGAAGACTTTCAATTACAAAATAGGGGAAATGTTGAGTTTTCAAACAACAAACATAACTGTAGATTGCAGAAATCAGATTTCATTACTGGATATTATAGGTTTTCTTGGGTTTCATTCCTTCATGATTAAGACATTCAATTATATTACTGAGTTGTTTAGTCATCATACAATCCATACAGAAAGCTGAAATGTAGAAAGAAATATACAACTCATTTTCAGAATTCAATGTTTTATTCATAAGGAATTTCAAATGTTCCCACACAAGCCGTGGGATGTAATTGAAAATTAAAGTACAACTACTAAAATAAGAGGTACACATGCATGAAAAATAAATTAAAGGAGTATGAGTGAACCTGTCATTACCTTGGGGGTTTTCTTCATTGTTTGAAGCATCTCCATTCTAGCTTTTATTCCTTCTTCATCTTCCCTGTAGAATTCGTTGTACCTGAAAAGAAGAAAAGAGAAAATTGTCAGTGACGAGCTCAGAGATCAATTTATATTCCTATATTGTCCTAATTCATGCCTATGGATCTCTAATAACAGGAGATATAGATTACTTGAAGATCAACTTCATACATGCTTTACTCACTCAAGAAGAAGGAAAGAAAAAGAAAAGAAAAGAAAAAACCATGGACATAAGAGATGCTAAAAAGCCTAGATATTTTGTAACTATTTTCTTAAGTGTGCAGATGTAGGTTATAGCCAAGAAGAAATAGATAAGTAATAAGTACATGAATAAAGATTAGAGAAATAGAAGAATGTAACTCAGGTTTCAACAACTGTCTTACAAAGGGAAGAAGTTACAGTACATAAGAGGGACTGGAAAATAGAAGTACATGTTTCAGTTTGCAACTAAAGAAGAAGAATCAAATTTCAAGAAGTTGAAGTTAACAAGAAAGAAAGGGTTACAACATGAAAATTATAGGGAAATTTTGACAAGCTTCGCCATGTAAAATGGACATTTTACAACTTTTTCATCATGTTGTTTTTAACTACTACATGTTTTAAAATAATTATGTAAATCAAGTAAGTGATATAGAAAAGTAGAAAAGCATGCCATGATCAAGATAACAATTAGTATGTTTCAGTTTCGAACTACCAAATTAGCTTCAATAGAAAAGTGTTATATTCGGTATTCTTAAATCAAAGGGAGCAATACAACTACTACAATTGAAAAGGGAAGAAAGAGAAAATTTTGGAGAAAAATTTCTAGGGCTCCGCCATGAAAAATCAACATTTTAAATTTTCCAACATGCTAGAAATACTACTATTAGGGAAGTAAAGCATATAAGTAAAAGAAACAAGCTACAATGTCTCAACAAATCATCTTAATCAAGGTTTATGTTGAAAATGGTATTAAATAATTGAAGAACTACTTATAATTTCTAGAAAGCCACTTGTAGTATACAAAGACATCTTAAGTACAAAAATATCAGAAAATACACTTTTTTATAGTTGATAAATCATAGTTTAGTTTTTCAGCTATCAGAATCAACTTCAGAGTAAGAGAATGAAAATGTAGTTATAGGTTACGGGAGATCAAAACACAATCCATTTTGACAAACGTAAAAATTAAAACACAGTTGTGTCATTTGAATCCCTCAAGTAAACAAGCATGATACAACATCAATTACTTCAAGAAAAGATCAAATTCAGAGTAGAAGAGATAAGTTGTTCATCAGAATCATCATCCAGTATAAAGATACAAACAAGATTTCATTATCTCCAACAAGTGACAGGAATCATCCTTAGAATACAAAGTAAAGGCTTACACATGAATGGTTCTTAATTCAAGTTCAAAAGGTTAAGTATGATCAGAAAACTGTGCAAGCACAAAAAGTTTTAATACCCAAATGGATCCATGAAAAGAAAAATAGCTCATAACAAAGTTTTCAGTAAGCATCTTATCAATGGTCGGCTCATAGAAATACACAGAAAACCAAAATGCAATTCTAACTTATCAATGTTTCAAAAATGGCTTTACATAGGTTATCTACACAGAAATGAAGAAGTTCTCAAAAACTCAGATCTACGAATACCCATGTCTTAGAAAGCACAATTTCTGGCTTTGATTGTTAAACCCATTAATGGGTATGAATTTCAGAGTAAGAAGTAACTACTTATTGGTTCATTGAAGGTGAGTAAACTCTCGAGAAGTGATTAAGTCCAGAAAGAGAAGATCAAACTCAGAACTTAGTTTAAACTCAAAACGACCAAGGGATGAACCACAAATCACATTAAAATGCAAAGAAAAATGAGTATCAGTGTTTAAAAGTTGAAATGGAAAAGGAAAAGTAACAGTGGTGATTAGGAGATTGAAGCTTACCATTCATTGAGAAAATAGTATGAAAGTTACACAGTCCCGATCTTGAAGGACTTCAACATAACAAATACAAATCAAAGCATTGAACTCCAACAAAGGGTTTCTAAAGACTAAATCCCAAGCTAATTACAAACAATGGTCTCTACTAAGAAATGAGTCCTCACATAGCTCCGTAGGAAGCAAGAAAACTATAAATCCAAGCTCAAATCTTACTCAAAAAGGGAACCAAAATTGGGAGAAGAAAATAATGGTGGAAAAAGGACAACACTAGTCGGATATCTCAAAAATAAAGAAAACCTTACAAATCTTGGGACGATCAATATACAGTCAGGAGATCATTGAAACACAAAGCCATGAACACCTTTCTTAAAATAATGATGATACAAGCATGGCATAAAGCAACAGGTCATCATTTGTGTAGAAAGACCGAGAGCTCAAACCCAAACCATGGCGGATAATACCAAAAACTGAACTCAGATCTTACTAAGAAGGAAGGGCCAAAATGGTGACCACATAGAGTAGAATAGGAAGTGTACAATCCAGATAAATTTGTTACAGAGCTTCACATATAAAGCTCAATGATGGTCTACACAAAAATTTGTCAGGGCTTCACCACTCTCTGCGAGAAAACCAGATGTGAAATGAAAAATGAATCAAGTTCGAGTTTTTTTAACTCACCCACCTCAAGAGCTTGGATTAATTCTAACTCAACCTGGTAGTTAGTGATCAAACAATCTGAATTCAACAGTACAAAGATCAAAGGATGAGAATCGATCTCCACGTTCAATGCAAACCATCATGGTCACTTTCCAACAACCACATTAAAATCCAAGTGAAACCCTTAAGTGAAGATCAAGATCAATGGTTCACAAGAATCCAAGTGCTAGAATCAATGGTCATAGCCAATCACAGTGGCCAATATATTTAAGACAAAGTGCCAGCATAAAATGTGAAGGGGTGAGTCACCGTGGAGAGGGGGCCAGCCCCACGTTTGAAAAATTTATCACTGCATTGAATCTCAAGAGTCTAAACCATAGTGTTATTTCCTCATGATCAAAGTGCTGACCAAATCATGCTAACAATGATCACCGAAAAGGTGAATTTTTAAACTATACGCAAAAGTCCAACCAATATACTATGCATGTATTAATCAAAAGGTGGTAAGTATTATAGTATGGCATGTGCATTGTCAAAAATGGTCGACCTTATATATTGCTAAGTCCACAAAGGTGGCCAAACAAGTAGAATGTAAAGGTGGTCCCCACCTCAAGGAGGTTGAAGGTGATCTGCAGAATTTCACCATGTGACCACTTAGACAAGGAATGTCATACATCAGAATTTGAGCATGGAGGTGGTCCCCACCAAATGGGTGTATTCATGTTTATTTTTGCAAATATTGCAAGTATTGCAATTATTTTACTCACAAAAAGAGAGTTGATTTTTTGCATGCTTCACAAGAGGACAAAATAGACAAGAATACGAATTCACATGCACAAGGAAAGAGACTTTTCCAGCAAGCAAGCTTATTATTAGCAAATTATTCACCTTTTTTTCTTAAAAATAGGACAGTCAACTTCAGTTTGACTGTAATGTGATCAAAGGCTATTAATGCCTATTTGTAATTGCATGTTCTATTTTATTCCTTTATCTATTATTAAATAAAGGATAAAAATAGGATGCATGGGTGAGTACAAGCCTTAGACTATTTTTAGGAAGGGGTGAAATTTATTTTGCTATATATTATGTGCTTTGGCAAAGCACAAAGGAGGAACTTTTTTGGATACAGGAGTACTGAAGCAATTTTTGCCAGTTTTGCCTTCTGAGTGTGAAGTATTTTCAGCCTTTCCAATTATTTGCAGTCCTTGTGTATGTTTCTATTAGTCTTGTGAATGCTAAATTCCCTGAACAATCATCTTACCCTACTACAAATTCAGTATTTTTTGCATAATTTTAATGTGCATGTTAACTTATCAGTGTTGTTGTGATATTTTCCCTCAGTATAACAAGTGTTTTCCCTTAATTATTCTATAGAAAATGTTGGTTCGTGCATCAAGAATCCTTCCCATATCAATTTATGCATATACTCAGTCAAAGCCCTCATATAAATTTGGTGTATCACCTCAGTTTTATTATTTTACAGCCATCTTTTACCCTTAACCCTAAAAAATCAGTTTAGGATACATCAATAAGGAACCGACCTTGATACCGAGACTCACCTCAAAATAGGTATACCCACAGACCTGAGGTGTTTCCATTGTATCTACGAAAGAGAGAGATAAAATTTTGCAAGCTTAGAACACCTGCAACCATCTCTCTACAGGGTGCACTTTCGAGAGATAACACACACCCTAGAGAAAAAGATCCTAAAAGTTAAATATAACAGTTAAGAACAAAAGTAGGGAGCATCCTACCAAACGGAATCATGAAAAAAACACCACTGTAGCTCCATAAAAGCATAAAACAAGAAAAAATAGAAAACAGAGGAGAAACTTAAATCTTCACTTAAACACCTTGTTAAAGAACTGCTAATTAGTAGCAAAGAAATAGAGAAAAAACATTAAAATCAAGGTAGGATAAGATCAGGATACGTTTTATACCTTCTCCTTGTGATTTTGTTAGAGATCAGAACAAAATGATTATGTTTATCTTCTTTAGAATGAAACTACATTTTTCATTCATCATCAAATTCATCTATCACACCTCCCTCAAATGTCGAATTAAAAAAATACCTATAAAATTCTTCCTCCTAGACATCTAGTGTCTTGAGTGAGTCGAGACCGATTGGCAGGTAATCCACTTTTAGGATGGAAAAAATAACTTCTATCTCACCCTTTCAAAAGTGTTCAGCATCCCTCTTCCAAAAAATTTCTTCAAATTATTCTACAAGCTCCTTTTCCTTAACCGAGGGATCCTTCATTGCTCGAAGAGTCCAATCGGTTTTAATAATTAGAACCATATAAATTCATTCTAGTATGACAATTGGTGTGTTTCTATCAATCATCTGAGACTCAACCTAGACAATTTTCTATGCCTTCACCTCCATCTCCCCTAAGGGCACGAACCGTAACCCAAAATATGTCTTCTATTTAAACAAAATATCATCCACAACAAAATATGGCTCGATAAATTAATTTCTCTCAATATTTTCATTTATATCCACCTCATTATCTAGCTCTTCAAAATATGCATTTGATTCTTCCTAGGAATAAAAAATTTCATTAGAGCCAGCTTTAATTTCATATCCAGAATCAATCTTTTGTTTTTTGACAGAGTCAACTTTCCCTCCTCTGAAATTCAAAGCAAATATAATAACACGAGCATTGACATCCTTAATGACTATCTTCTGAGAAAAATTCTGCATATTGACCATCATCCTATTCCTGGAAGGAGGCACTGAGTTCACACCTTGGCTGGATAAAACAAGGTCCCACATCCATGAATCCTCCTGCCATGAAATGGGATCATCTTTTCTACTCTAGATCTTCTATTTTGGGAGAGAGGGCTTTTCCTATAACCTTGTCATGCCTAACAATACAACATTTTGTTATCCAAAATTTACCCCCCCTAGGGTGGGTAAATTTTGATAACATGCATCAGAAGATTCAAATCCCAAGCAAATTGATTGATTCAGAGCAAAATCAGGTTTCTAGGGTCCCTTCAGGTATTTTTCTAACTCCCCTGGCCGAAGAAATAGGGAGCAAGCTCTGAGAAAATGCAAAAAAAAAAAAAAAAAAAAAAAAAAAAATTGCAGAAAGGCAAATAGGTTGATCCAGGAAAGAGTGTGAAAATTGGCTAAGTCCTGCTCAAGGTAGCATTTGGGACGAGTGGGACAAATGGAAGCGGATCGGCCGAAAAGCCTCTAGGCGGCCCAAAAAGAAAATGGGACAAATGGGACAGAAGTACGCGGCGGGGCGCGAAATGCCGGTTCGACCAAGAGAAAATCGACTAACTGCTGAGAGGGACAGTTCGGGACAAGTGGGCCGAAAAGGCGCGAACCGGCCGAACCGGGCGAAAGAGGTCAAAACAGTCCAAAAGCAATTGGGACATCCGGGACGAATGGACGCGAACCGGCCGGTTCGGCTGAAATCAGCACAAGGAGCACTAAGCAATTGGGACGTCCAGGACAGAAAGACGCGAAGGGCGCGAAAGAGCCGACAGGGCCGAAAACAAGCCAGATCACGCCACGTGTCTCAAGGAGAAAAGTCAAAAGGGTCAAAAGGTGAGTTTTTGAGGGGTCAACCCCAGCTAATCGAAAGAGGAAACGTGTCCTATGAAGCAAGGAATGTGGAGCTCGGGGAGAAGTTAGAAAATTTGGCCAAGTCAAAACCAAAAAGGCTAAAAATAAAGGAAGACCCCGCGCCCCTGTCGACAAATCAATACATGCCACGTGTCCCAAGTGGCGGGGGCGCGGGCGGAAGGTGGAAAATGTTCCAAGATCACAAAAAGTCAAAGATTTCAAATGAAATCCCGCGAAAGATGGAGGAGAGAGAATTGCTCATCCAATCAGCACGTCCCACGTGTCGTCCAGGTGGCAGAACGCGGGAAAGGTTTTCAAAACACGCTTTCGCCTGTTTTGTGCCCTAGATCTTCAGATCGCCATAACTTTTGATCCAGAGCTCGGATTTGCACGTTCTTTATATCAACGGAAAGCTGGTGAAATTCTCTACACGATTCCGGGGTCAATCTTGCATTTTGGAGCATTCTGGAGGGAGAAAAATTGAGAAACGGCTCTGACGCGTATTCATGGCCGGAAATGACATTCCAGCAACCAGAGTTAATGCAGAATGGGTCGCATTCTCCTGTAATCCGGTCAAAATGACAGGGTATGGGTTTGTAAGGTCCTCCATGCCATTTTAATACACCTGCAGTCAAGAAAGAATGGGCTCCCATGCCTTTGTACGTCTCCTGTCCCCTGGGTTCGACCCTTGCATTTTAAAAAGCCAGATTTGGCTCATTTTCAGGGGGGGAACATTTTTTTTGGGGCATAGCAGACTTCTTCTTTCACCTTCTTCAAGGGATTGATGAAGTATCAGACCTCTCCAAGGATTGTAATAGTTTTCTTTACCTCTCTGAGGGTGTAATGCATATTTTGATATTAAATTGATAATGCAAGCTCTGTGAATGGGTTTCAATCCTCTGTTTGTATTATTTGCTTGATTTCAGATGCTAAATTATACATTATCAGTCTGTGTATGTCTTTATGTTGTGAACCTTGGTCTGTGTCTATTTGCATGACTAATATGTTTCACCACTCCTTTTTGGTGCATCACCATCTTTAGTTAGTTTCAAATTTTTGCACTTCTACCCCTGTCTCCTTGCAAGTTAGAATAGGATTAGGATCTAGACCTCTGTAGCTTTGCAAAATATAGATCTAAATCAGAGGAGTTTGAGGAACTAGCCTCTAATCTGGAGATTCCTCTCTCAGTTTCCAAGTCCCACACTTGGAGAGAGGTTTCCATGTTGTGCAATTACACTGGATGCAAGAGTGATCAACCTAGAAATCTGATCAGCATCCAGGGGTGCTATAATTTTGCACTAACAATTTTGGCACACCCGGTGGGACCTTAGAGGTCTTTAATTTCATTGCAACAAGATTGATGTGCACTTGTTGTAAGTTCCAGCTTTGAAGGATCTTTAAAATCACACATCTGGCGACTCCAAAAGAGGCATAATCCACTGGTTTCTGCAGTCCAAGCCTGACAAATTTATGAGAAGAATACAGACCAGGTCAAGAACTAGGGAGGAAGGATTGTTTGTTTATCTACACCTATCTCCAGGCAGAGAAAGAAGGGGAAGAAGAACTCAAAGATCTGCGTCTCCACCTAATAGAACTTTGTCTACACCTCCACCTGGTAGACCTTTTCTCGCATCAAAAAGGGTTCTCAGGCCAATCAGGATGGTGCAACCACTAAATCCCTTTGTTAATTTCACTGGCAGCAGCCCACTTGCCCTCAATGCACAGAATCCAGTTCCAATTGCAGCATTGAAGAACATTCCATTTTTCACTGGAGAAAATCATACCACTCCTGGTGATCATGTCAAAGACATTGCTAACGTCTGTGCAATCCATGAGATAAACGAAATGGATGTGGCTGTCAAACTGTTGGCATCATCATTCAAAGGGAAGGCATTGCAATGGTTCAGAAGCCTTGAAGCCGGTTCTATCACAAATTGGAATCAGTTATGCATAGTTCTCCATGAGCAGTTTGGAGAGAAGGGAGACAACTTGTCTCTTCTAGAACAATTGACAACTATCAAGAGAGCCCCCAACGAGTAGCTGACTGACTTCAACTTCAGATTTCAAAGGTCTTGGGATAGGATTCCAGTGGCAGTCAGGCCAACAGCAGAAGGTGCTTTTCTATACTATCTTAAAGCTTTGAATTCTGATATTTTTATGTTAATTCAATCTATGGGAGGCACAACCTTACCTGCTTCTTATAGCATTGCCATTAGGGCTGAAAATTGTCTTATTCAAGCTGGTAAGCTAGCTCCCAGGCCCCCAATGCCATTATACCCAAGTTTGGAGAGCCCAAATACTAGTCAAGCACCTGTCTTAGCTCCTATTCCCACTCCTAGAAATCAAAGTTCAAATGAAGCTTCCACTTCATCTCCAAGTGCCCCAAATGAGCTTCAAGAAGTTATGAAACAATTGCAAAATTTAGGTAATGAGCTGGTCACACTCAAGAGACAGCAAGCTCAAAGTTTTAGACCTTCCTATCAGCCTCAAGCTCAACCAAATAGGCAACCATATCAACCTCAAAGACCACCCAATCCAGCTGCAAATCAAAATCAAGCAAGGCCTCCTGCCAACAGACCATTTCAGCCCTACAACCCCAATGTTGCATCTGCATCCAGAGCTTTGGTGCCAGTCCAAAATAATATGGCCCAAGAATATGATTGGTGTTTCCCGTGCAGTCAGCCACATAACCAATCAATGTGCTTTAACGGTGCATTAAATCAGGCTCTAATGGTGCAAACCATTGGTGGGTCACAAGAGTCCAGCCACGAAGGAGATCAGCAGCAGGAAGCACCTCAGCAAGGGACATCTCCGAACGAAACTACTCTTGTCAATTGGCAAGCAGAGGATTTCTGTGGCATGAATCAGGCAGTTTCTCAGGGTGTTGCTGCCAACACAAGGTCAAAAAGGAGAAATTTGGGTGAAGAACAGCCATTAGCCCCAGCCAATCCACAACCTTCCACAGCTCCACAAATGATTGGCAAGCAAAATCCAGTTTCAAATGCACAAGGGCAGCCAAGAACAGCCCCTAGGCCAACTCAAATGCCAGTTGTTGCTGCCCACATACAAGGAGCGAATGTGCAAACCAAGGGACAGCAGAGAGATCCTTCATCACCATTCAGTATCATTGATCAGATGAAGAAGACAAACGTCAATATATCTATGTGGGAATCCCTATCCATCCCAGGCCAAAGAAATCTGCTGCAAGCTGCCATAAAGGATTGGCCAACTTCGAATCAGCAGATCCAAATGCAGGAGAAGGTACTCACAAATGCTGCCCAGCCTGAAGGAAATCATGGAGCACAACAAGGTAGAATGCTGAAGCCTCCCCCCTTTTATGTTTCGTTAATCATTGAAAATCAGCTAGTGCATAATTGCATGATAGATTCCGGGGCAAGTAGCTCAGTAATGCCTAAACAGATAGCTGATCAGTTAGGGCTCCAGTATGAATTAACATCTAAGGGAGTAGTGCAGCTGGATGGGACAGCAATAGCAACAGTTGGAGTGATTAGAAATTTAATCTTACCTTACATGCATGTCCAAATGTTGTTGTCTTACAAGATATATCAGTCATAGACCTTCCACCACTCTTTGCCCTCTGTTTGTCAAGGGACTTCACTGCCAAAATTGGGGGATATTTGTCCGCTGATTGGTCTCACATGTTATTCAGAACAAGGTATGGAACTAAGGCTACAATTAGGTCAGAACCTATTGCAAACTTCCACATTGAGCCCTATACTCCAAGTCAGATTAATGCCAATTGCTCAGCATTTGATCAAGAAGATCACCCTGGCACTGATGAAGCCGACACTAAGGTTGGAAGTATTCCAGATTTGACTCTTGATGAATGGGCAAACAAGATACATGCTTTTGATCCTTATCAAGAAGTAGAAGAATCTGAGCTAGGGGTCTATTGTATACACGAAGAAAGTCAACTTATTCCTAGCATCACCAGGCCAAACCACAAGGATGACAATGAAGTATGGCAGCTGTTTTTCGATGGATCAAGGAGTAGACAAGGCGCAGGAGGTGGAGCCATGCTTATTTCACATCAAGGAGTAAAGTATTATTTAGTTTTTAGATTTCAATTTGCATGCTCCAATAACACTGCTGAATATGAAGCCTTGGTGCAAGGGATGCATTGGGCAATAAAGAAAAAAATAAAGAACTTGCAAGTTTTTGGGGACAGTGAGCTGATTGTAAATCAGGTCAAGGGACAACATGCTGCCAAAAATGATCTACTCAGATGCTACAAGAATAGGGTGTGGGACCTCATGGAAGATTTTGAGGGCTTTGGCATCAAATCCATCCCTAGGAATGAGAATCAAGCTGCTGACAGGCTTGCAGCAGTAGGGGCAGCCTTTGACATTATAGAAAACATTCAACAAGACAAGGTACAGCCAAACATCCACGTGATTGTGAGGCCTTCAGTGCTGGATAACGATGTCAGTTGGCAAGTATTTGAGAATGATCAGCAAATCATCCACTTCTTGCAAGAAGAAGCTGAGTTCTCAGCTAAGAATCAAGAGAAGTTGGAACAGCAATATGGTGACCAGGTAATACAGTTGAGAACTGACAAGCTGCCCAAGGGACTTATCACTTTGGAGTCCATTTTTAACCCCAATGATCAGTTTAGAAAGGAGAAAGCAAACATTCAGGTCAAGGGAGAAGATTCGGTATCCATCTTGGTAGAGGAGAACAAGCCACTGCAAATTGGAAAGATGACAACTGAACAGGAAAGGTATGAGTTCATACAGCTATGTCAAGAATTCCCTGACGTGTTTGCTTGGAGTTATGAATATTTGAAAGGTTTCAATCCCAACTTAGCTCAGCATACCATTGAATTGGACCCAAATACTAAGCCTATCAGGCAGAAACAGAGACCAGTCAATCCACACATGGAGCCTCTCATGAGGAAAGAACTGGACAAGTTGATTGAGTCAAGAATCATATTCCCAATCAAGCATTCTAGTTGGGTTGCCAACTTAGTTCCAGTCAGAAAGAAGAGTGGAGAGATCAGGCTATGTGTTGACTTCAGAGATTTGAATAGAGCCTCTCTCAAAGACCATTATCCACTCCCTTCCATGGAGCAAATACTGCAGGTCGTAGCTGGTTCAGAAAGGTTTTCACTACTTGATGGTTACTCAGGCTTCAATCAGATTATGGTAAAGGAGGAAGACCAGTTCAAGACAGCCTTCACAACCAAATGGGGCACATATGCTTACAAGAAGATGCCATTTGGACTGTCGAACGCCGGAGCAACATTCCAGCGAGCTATGGATATGGCATTCAAAGGCTTGATCAACAAGATAGTGCTGATATACTTAGATGATATTACTGTCTTCTCAAAGAATGCTGCAAACCATCTCTTTCACCTCAGGCAAGTGTTTCAGAGGTGTAGAAAGTTCGGTGTGTCTTTGAATCCTAAGAAGTGCATCTTTCTTGCACACGAAGGGAAGCTCCTTGGCCATATTGTCTCCAAGGAAGGATTAGCAATTGATCCAGAGAGGGTTGAATCCATAAGAGCTCTACCATTGCCAAGTCACAAGAAAGCCCTTCAGAGTTTCCTAGGAAGGATAAACTTTGTTCGGAGGTTTGTCCCAAATTTTGCAGCCCTTGTCAAGCCCATCACCAAAATGTTAAGAAAAAGCATGGCTTTCAAATGGACGGCAGAAGGCAAGGAGAGTTTTGAAGCAATCAAAGAAGCCATCTCCCAGGCACCCACTCTCATTGACCCAGACTTTTCCAAGGATTTCATCCTCTATGCATTTGGAGGTGATGACACTATTTCTGCCATTCTGGTACAGCAGAACAAAGATAATGATGAGCAGCCGATTGCCTTCTTCAGCCAGAGCCTAGGTGACTGCGAAATGAGGTACTCTTTTATTGAAAAGCATGTGCTTGCAGTAATCAGAAGCTTGAAGAAATTCAAGCATTTAGTCTCAAACAACAAGGTACAGTTGCTGGTCTCACATGCTGGGGTTAAGGATTTCCTCCTCAACAAGGATTTGAATGAGAAAAGGGCAGGTTGGATCACCCGTGTCATGGAGTATGACATTGAGATCAAGATCACCAAGCTGGTAAGAGGCAAAGGTTTGTGTGAGCAGCTCGCTTCCAAACAACTAGACAACCCAGAAGATGAAGAAGACGATGTCCTGCTATTACAAGATAATCAAAAACAGGAAAATGATGATGTGTCCACTCCCTGTTGGACTCAAAATATGATACATTTCCTACAGACGGGCATGTGCCCTCTAGAAATGAGCAAAGCAAAAAGAAGATACTTCAGGTTGCAGGCAATTCCATATACCATCATTGATGGAGTTTTGTTCAAGAAGGACGTGAATGGAGTGCTGCTGAGATGCATTAACACAGGTCAGATTCAAAGGGTGTTGGAAGAATTTCATAATGGACCAGCTGGTGGCCATTTTGCACCAAGAGTAACAGCTCTAAAAAACATGAAGGCTGGTTATTATTGGCCTAAAATCTTTTGTGAATGCTATGCATGGATCAAGAGGTGTAAGAATTGTGCATTCTTCACAGGAAAAGAGAGACTCGCTGCCCTTCCATTGCATCCAATTACAGTAGATCAGCCATTCATGCAGTGGGGTTTAGACTTCATTGGAGTCATCAATCCCAATTCGAGCCAAGGGCACAAATGGATTTTGACAGCCACAGACTACTTCACCAGATGGACAGAAGCAGTAGCACTCAAAGAGGCGAATGAGTCTAGCATCTTGGACTTTTACGAAGGGATAACTACCAGATTTGGTGTACCTGCTATAATAGTCTCTGATAATGCATTGGCATTCATCGGATCTAAAGTGACTGAGTGGGCTGTCAAGAACGGGATTTACCTGAGCACTTCATCAAACTATTACCCTCAAGGTAATGGCCAAGCCGAGTCTACAAACAAAAACTTGCTGAGGATCATTAGGAGGACTCTTGATGAGAATCAGAGGGCTTGGCATACCAAACTGAAGTCAGCCTTATGGGATGATAGGATAACTCCCAAAAGATCCACAGGTAACTCTCCATTTAGGCTTGTCTACGGAAGAGAGGCAATCTTGCCCATGTCACTTGAGTTGCCAACGTTGGAACTCATGAAACAGCTGGAGTTACTAGAGTTTGAGCCTATGGAGGTGAGATATGCAGAGTTGATGGAGCTGCAAGAGATCAGAGATCAGGCATCCCAAGCAATGGAAAAGGATCAAGATTTGATCAAAAAGACCTTTGATAGGAAGGCCAAAGACAGATCTTTTCAAGTAGGAGATCTAGTGCTGAAATGGGATGTGGACAGAGCAAAACTAGGAAGGCATTCAAAATTTGATGCCATTTGGAGTGGCCCATACATGGTCATAGAGTGCAAGAGCAACAATGCTTTCCAATTGGCCTCATTGGATGGTGAAGAACTGCAGATTCCAGTAAATGGAATCTATCTCAAGCGTTGCTTCTAGAGGGAGGTTCACTATACCTGTAGATATTAGATTAGATTTTCTTTCCTCCAAGTGCTTGTGCACATTGTTTTGCTGTAGGTTAGTTTTGTCTTCCCTAAGTGCCTTGGCACAGCTTGCTGTCCATGGAGATGTTTAGCATGTCTTTGCTTTCATCAGGTCACATTCCATCTTCCCCCTTGCACATTCTGAGTCAGTTTGGATTCTAACAAAATATTTGAGGACTCCATGCCCAATGGATTGCTTCAGGCAACTGGTCTTTCCATCTAGCAGGCAGATGATGCCGCTAAGTCGCCAAATTGTTATCCAAAATTTACCCCCCCTAGGGTGGGTAAATTTTGATAACATGCATCAGAAGATTCAAATCCCGAGAAAATTGATTGATTCAGAGAAAAATCAGGTTTCTAGGGTCCCTTTAGGTATTTTTCTAACTCCCCTAGCCGAAGAAACAGGGAGCAAGCTCTGAGAAAATGCAAAAAAAAAAAAAAAAAAAATTGCAGAAAGGCAAATAGGTTGATCCAGGAAAGAGTGTGAAAATTGGCTAAGTCCTGCTCAAGGTAGCATTTGGGACAAGTGGCACAAATGGAAGCAAATCGGCCGAAAAGCCTCTAGGCGGCCCAAAAAGAAAATGGGATAAATGGGACAGAAGTACGTGGCGGGCGCGAAATGCCGGTTCGACCAAGAGAAAATCGACTAACTGCTGAGAGGGACAGTTCGGGACAAGTGGGCCGAAAAGGCGTGAACTGGCCGAACCGAGCGAAAGAGGTCAAAACAGTTCGAAAGCAATTGGGTTATTCGGGACAAATGGACGCAAACCGGCCAGTTCGGACGAAATCAGCACAAGGAGCACTAAGCAATTGGGACGTCCGGGACAGAAAGACGTGAAGGGCGCAAAAGAGCCGACAGGGCCGAGAACAAGCCAGATCACGCCACGTGTCTCAAGGAGAAAAGTCAAAAGGGTCAAAAGGTGAGTTTTTGAGGGGTCAACCCGAGCTAATCAAAAGAGGACACATGTCCTATGAAGTAAGGAATGCGGAGCTCGGGGAGAAGTTAGAAAATTTGGCCAAGTCAAAACCAAAAAGGCTAAAAATAAAGGAAGACCCCGCGCCCCTGTCGACAAATCAATACATGCCACGTGTCCCAAGTGGCGGGGGCGCGGGCGGAAGGTGGAAAATGTTCCAAGATCACAAAAAGTCAAAGATTTCAAATGAAAGCCCGCGAAAGATGGAGGAGAGAGAATTGCTCGTCCAATCAGCACGTCCCACGTGTCGTCCAGGTGGCAGAACGCGGGAAAGGATTTCAAAACACGCTTTCGCCTGTTTTGTGCCCTAGATCTTCAGATCGCCATAACTTTTGATCCAGAGCTCAGATTTGCACGTTCTTTATATCAACGGAAAGCTGGTGAAATTCTCTACACAATTCCAGGGTCAATCTTGCATTTTGGAGCAGTCTAGAGGGAGAAAAATTGAGAAACGGCTCTGATGCGGTATTCATGGCCGGAAATGACATTCCAGCAACCAGAGTTAATGCAGAATGGGTCGCATTCTCCTGTAATCCGGTCAAAATGACAGGGTATGGGTTTGTAAGGTCCTCCATGCCATCTTAATACACCTGCAGTCAAGAAAGAATGGGCTCCCATGCCTTTGTACGTCTCCTATCCCCTGGGTTCGACCCTTGCATTTTTAAAAAGCCAGATTTGGCTCATTTTCAAGGGGGAACATTTTTTTTGGGGCATAGCAGACTTCTTCTTTCACCTTCTTCAAGGGATTGATAAAGTATCAGACCTCTCCAAGGATTGTAACAGTTTTCTTTACCTCTTTGAGGGTGTAATGCGTATTTTGATATTAAATTGATAATGCAAGCTCTGTGAATGGGTTTCAATCCTCTGTTTGTATTATTTGCTTGATTTCAGATGCTAAATTATACATTGTCAATCTGTGTATGTCTTTATATTGTGAACCTTGGTCTGTGTCTATTTGCATGACTAATATGTTTCACCACTCCTTTTTGGTGCATCACCATATTTAGTTAGTTTCAAATTTTTGCACTTCTACCCCTGTCTCCTTGCAAGTTAGAATAGGATTAGGATCTAGACCTCTGTAGCTTTGCAAAATATATATCTAAATCAGAGGAGTTTGATGAACCAGCCTTTAATCTGGAGATTCCTCTCTGAGTTTCCAAGTCCCACACTTGGAGAGAGGTTTCCATGTTGTGCAATTACACTGGATGCAAGAGTGATCAACCTAGAAATCTGATCAACGTCAGGGGTGTTGTAATTTTACACTAACAACACCAAGACAGACCAGTAAGGACCATGGAATCCATAGAGGCCAATGGCTTCCACATGTATATATTAAAGATGGTTTTTCCATAAAACCAGATCCCCCATGTAACACTTGTAAAATATCATATTCTAAACTAAAAATTAATAAAAAAATCTTAATTGGCTAGAGCAGTGACATCTAGTGAACCCTTGATCGTCCATTTTCTTTTGGTCCATTCCTTGACCTAATTTATTTTTGATTTGAAACTAGAAAAAAAAAATAATAAGAATTATCTTATACCTTGTGGTGGCATTGAACAACACCATATTAGGAACAAACAGAGAGGGGGTTCCATTCTTTTAGGAAGGGGAAAGAGAAAGCACTCTGGAAGTATTCTTGACATGATCTCATTTCACAACCCCAACCCATGACTGAGACCTATTTCTTTTGTTCTCCAAATTCCTACCAGAATCCCCATTCGCAAGGTCTATTTCCTCCTTCCAGCCATCCTTTTTTTAATATCAATTTCCCTCTTATTTTTGTTCCTATAATTTCCATCCATTTCAGTGACTTATCATATTAATTTAGATAGAGCACACCAATGTTGGTATATTATCCATAATGTTATAATATACTATTATATATATGATTAATTTTTCATAATGTAGTAATACAATATAATTCAAAATTTTGTTAATTTAGAGATTTGGAGTCAAAGCTGAAGGTAAAAGTGAATAATCCGGTGAAAAGGCCAAAAGTATAATCTAAAAACCAAAGGTATGAGAAAAAAGGTAAGCGATAAATTTTCAACTAGAAAGTAATTGTGTAAAAATTTTACCGTATGATAACATAAATTCATGATGTCTCCCAGTAAAATACATGTATAACACCAAATGGTAGAAAAGTTCATATTACTTGATGGTAACCTAATTGTGAGTCACGGTTTGGTGGCATGAATTTATACAACTAAATAATGACATAATATAGCATGTTCACATATCATTTTTCACTACCCTAAGCCATGTTACCATGTTATCATGTAGCATGAGGTTGATTTTTCACAATGTCTTGAATTTATTTTCTACAGATTTTATTTTAAAATTTTATATTTTGTCACATGTGAAGACTTCAAAATATCCAATATGATCGACCCTATTGCAAATGAGAAAATATCTCAAGGAAAAGGAAAACGTGATATGGACATTTCAAAATATTTCAGTTCTCCCACAGTCACACTAGTGCCAATACATAATTTCCAATCTTATAATGTTGATGTTACTTTATATGTTGATTTCCTAAAGAATGAAAAAATAACTCAATTTATTTCAAATGAAAAAAACCCTACCAATTACTTTATATTAGATGAAATTCATAATCATCATAGTAATTCAATTTAGTTAGATAGTAGTGATAATCCCAATTTCCATGAAACTCAAATTTTAGATAAAGATTCTAGAAACATAAGAGTGGGAAGTGGCCTTTAGGAAGGAATTATAAATTTGAATGGTCAACCAAATATCCATTTATTTAACTTATTGAACCATAAAACACTACTGATACTCCTACCAAAAGTAGATGTACTTGGAAATTAGGAAAATACCACAAAATTCAATTGAAGTTGGACACAATAGAGAAGCATTATGGGAAAGTATATGAGTCAAAAAATCAAGAAGATGGAACAATAATAATGTTAGAGTAGGTATTTACCTTAGCTCATGTTCACCTAGGTACTTTATTTGCCTTTATTATATTTATCCTCACCCACTTATGTGTGTGGATATTTATTTTATATTATTTAGATATTAGGAGATATTATCTAGTTGTTAGGTATAATTCTTTCCTTGATGTTTAGTTCTTTCCTAAATCTATGGTCTTGACTAGTTCTTTTATGACTAATTCTTTTCCCAATTTATGGCTTGATCTATGACCTTGACTGATTCTTAGATTGTTATTCCTTGCCTATTTAAGCAAGGCCCATTCTCAATGTATTGCACTGAGTTCCATAATAATATATGATATTGCTACTCACTTGTTTGCAAAGGTTTTATGTAAATTTATTATAGAAAACTACTTTCATCTTATTGATCATGGTTTTTGATTAGCATCTGTGTCCTTGGCTTGGTATGATCTTGTTATCATTCCTTTCATGGTATACGAGCTGGAGATTACTTTTGGCATCCATCTGTAAGTTTTATTTTGCAAATAAATTCATTGCATATTCATATATTTGGGATTTGGTCATATTTTTCATATTCAACCCGACACACATTATGATGTTCTTTTGCATGCACCCATTATGCGTTTTACACCAAGTCATATCCAGGAATCTTCTTCATCCATCCGTATTGATTTGGGGTGGATATCTGATCACTCGTGGTGGTGACATAGGCAATCATTGAGAGGACTCTATAGGCATGGCTTCTTCACCATTAGGCCTCTTGCTCCACTTTCTATACCTTATGCATTGTGATGCTTCTTATTTTGAGCATTTGTCTTTAGCAGGTTTAGTGTATCTCTCTTGTTTGTTGAGAGATTTTGTATCTGTATTTTGGACACTTTTGCAATGTTGACAGTATCTCCTAGGGGTGATCTATTCCTGTGCATTCCAGTGTTAGTTTTTCAGTGTTGGAGTAGTTGTTTTGATAACTCATACAGATTTGTAGCATCACTCCACCCATTCAGCAGTATGGAAGGGTGTGGTGTTCATCCTACTTCTTCAGGTTTTGTGTCCTTATCTTGTTACCTTGGCTTTTCATGTATCGTGGACACTCTGGAGTTTGTGTCCTTGCCTTGTTGCTTTGGTTTTTATTCTTGGATCATGGCACACTTAGTTGCAGTAGTTGATCGAATTATGTTTGGTGTTTTTTTTTCACTTTCGACATCACTTTGTTGACAGTCTCCTTATATGGAGCAATTTTGGTGAAGCCCAATGTCTAGTTGTTTTTTATTTTTGTGATCGAGTAGTGGATTCAGACCACAGTGCACACCAAAATTCTTCAGCATTATACGTGTTTTTTGAGCCGAGCTTCTTGAGATGCCTTGGAGTGGGTCTTTACTCTCTTTACTTTGTTATTACTAGTTTTGGGTACCTTGCGGTGTCCTTTTTTTCATAGTTATTATACATGAGTACCTCATCATGCCTAGTTTTCGAGACTCATACTGTGGACATGCCACTTCTATTTTGGCCCCTATCCTCACTTGAGGGGGGGTATTAGAGTGGGTATTTACCTTACCTCATGTTCACCTAGGTACTTTATTTACATTTATTGTATTTATCCTCACCCACTTATGTTTGTGGATATTTATTTTATCTTATTTACATATCGGGAGATATTATCTAGTTAGGTATAGTTCTTTCCTTGATCTATGGTATTGACAAGATCCTTGATGTATAGTTCTCTCCTAAATCTATGCTCTTGACTAGTTCTTTGATGACTAGTTATTTGCTCTATTTATGGCTTGATCTATGACCTTGACTGGTTCATAGATTTTTATTCTTTTCCTAACTAAGCAAGGCCCATTCTCAATGTATTGCATTGAGTTCCATAATAATATATGATATTGGTACTCATTTTTTTTGCAAAGGTTTTATGTAAAGTTATTTTGGTGAATTTCTTTCATCTTATTGATATTGGTGTTTGATTAGCATCTGTATTGTTGGCTTGGTATGATTTGGTTATCGTTCCTTTCATGGTATTAGAGCTGGAGATTACTGTTGGCATTCATCTGTAAGTTTTATTTTGTAAATAAATTCATTGTATATTCATATATTTTGGATTTGATCATATTTTATTGCTGCATGCTTTTTTATGCAAAACAGAGGCTTCCATTGGATCCAGAAGGTGGGAAAACCCTAATATCAACAGTAAGCTTGATCATTTTTTGAGGCAGTCACTTTTCTAAGTTTTTGTATTGCACCCATTAAAATCCTTAGCCATTGGTCATATGCTATGGTCATATGAGGGATTAAAGGTTGATATTCCTACTTGTAGGTGATTAACTTCAGCCCCCTTTAATATTATTTGTGTTGTGAAGGACAACAACAATTTATTTTGTTGTAGTGGCAACTAAAATAAATAACAGAGTAAAATATTAAAAATCTTCTAAATTTTGATAGAAAACTCAATTTTGAGTATCATTTTTATCAAAAGTGCTAGTTTTTTCGTGATCTTTCCATTGGATTTATTTACTTTGAGACTTGTACTTAATTATAAATTGTCAAATATGGAGGAGTGTTGTAATCAATTGTGGATGCAATTTCATCTGAGCCCGACGTCCTAATTTTTTGGGAGTTGTAGTTTGTACCTATCATGGATTGTAAGAATGATATACTTTTCTCTGAAGTATGTGGACTTCAAGAGGATATTGTAAAATTTGTGGAAAAAAATAGATCACTCGAGAAGTGAAATTATCTTCTACAATCACTCATTCAAGATAGGGATACAATAATACGCTCCCTGTAGAAAAAACTTACTAGCCTACAGCATCACCATCATATTGTGGACAACCATATCCATGCTCCTAGTCCACTTGTAGTTGTTGCTCTCATACCCACTAACATTGATCTACCGGTCATTGAGCCCGAACCTACTTTTGATGCTTCTAAACGTGTAAGGCTTATTATTGCATTCTCTTCCACATCTGTGCCTATTACAGTACCACATGTTGTTTATCCTACTTCTACTAAGCTGTATGGATTTTTTAAGAAGAATACCACTGCATTCAGTTATCATATGCTCTGTTCTATGGGTGTCACTATTAGAGTCATTGACATACATTCATAGTGTATTATTTCCTCTTTTCCACATGTTAAGTGGCATTCTCGTCGTGAAATTTGTTTTTGAGCAGATACTTCATTGGGATTACACATTGACAGATCTTCTTTTTTTGTTCAAATGAATCTTTTTGAGGATCATGAGCAACACATGAGTTCTGCACCTTCACTCAGGCTTGAGAAACCTGAGATTTCATTTGTTAGCAAACTAGATAACATAAATAATTTGAAAACGTCACTTAGGAAAGTATGTTCAATCATGATTTCTCAATATTTTATCCACACAAGTTCACAAATATATTATTATCAATATATAAATCAAGATTCTAGGGATTAATAAAATACATATGTGTTTAAAGATATAGTTTTCTATATTTAATTCAACCAATTTAAAAATACTTTATAAGTATAATCTACTTATGGATCAAGGATAAACTATCAAGATTGAAGTGTACAATGTACATCTAAGTTTTCAATATTGAGTCCATCCAAGTTTGAATCCATATTGTAAATCCATGTATTCATCAAATGTACATGTTTTAAAATACATTTTTTCAAATTTGACAAATACAATGATTGACATTAATAGTTTATCTTCATTTAGATCCTTACCCTAGAGAAACTTCTAAAACATTCACATTTTTCTATATTTAATAGCACCAAACTTGAAAAATTCATTTGTAGAGGCATTAATATTTTCAATATTCTTCCTATCATTGCTACTTGCATCTCCTATCAAAAGGACACTAGTATCATTATCAGTTTTTTCTTCAACAAAATATCAAGAGCCAATCCATGCTCCTTTATAAACCTTTACAATGTATTGTTTTCTCATTTAACAGAACAAGTTTCTCTTTGAAGATTATTTCTCCCTGTACACTTTATCTATATTTTTTAAGGTGCTCATCTAACACCTACACTTTAGGATTCAATATACGGTATTTGGAATACACGAAGAATTCCCATAGTCAGAAACTAGATAAACTATAAAAATAAAAAATACAACCTTTAAAATATTAAGTACATACCAAGGATAATAATTTCTCTGCATTTATAGTACTAATTTTTTTTTGTCTCTATTCCACTTATTGTAATATTATTATACCTCGGCATTCAAATTTTCCAATCTGTTAAGCATTATATTTAAAAAATTATGATTATTGTAACTGTTGTTGGTGACAATATTACCAGACTGTGCTTAATAATTTAAAGAAACAACATTAACTAGTTCATTTTTATCAATGAAAAAAGTTTTTCCCTATGTGAGAAATTATTATATCATTCATTAATTCATTTTATCAAAGTTTTCATTCTGGTCTCCCATATTTTCAATTCTTTAATATCAAGAAAAATATTTTCCATCATAAAGGCTATACAATTATCAACCAAAAAAATATCAACCAAATGTTTTTTATGGCCATCATTATCAAAATTTTACTCCCCAATTGGTGAAGGAGGATCTGAAGTGGCTTATTGTTGTCGAATTGGATACTCTTATTGCGCAGATTGGAGAAGATCATCATGATGGACTTTTTGTTTCCTTATTGCTTCCATGTCATAAATGATGTCAAAGCCAAGATACTCCTCATCCATATCTATATTATTTAAAACAAAAGTTCCTATAGAACTTTGTATGATGCCCAATGAAAATTATAGAAACTTTGAAGTGGTAGAAATTTACGTCTCTGTGCTTGTTTGAGGGAACACTATTATCTCTCCCCTACCATGAGGCGGAAGGGTAGGTGGACATGGTTTATTCGTTAAGATCTGAGCATAATGTGTCGTTGTGGCTTGAACATGCGGCTGAGGTTGTAAAAAAGCTACGAGCATTAATAATTTATCAATATCAGTATGTTAAATGAATCAATTCAAATAGGATAATAATAAATAATTTCAAACAATGAAATCAATATGGATATTTTTTTGTTGTCCATAATCGATATATTGTGGAACTATATTGAAAGGAGTTGGTTGCATTGGAAGCCTTGATTTCATGGAAAACCTATTGAATTGAATGCTAATTCTTAAAACCAATACTAATATAAATAAAATTTAAATCTATGATTAATTTATATCTGAACTTGAAGGGAAAAGAAAATATGTAAATTAAATCTCATATTATTCAGGTATGTAAGTAACGTCTAGAATATTAGACACCATGGGTGATGTGCCAGATGTGGATGTACATTAGGAAAATGACATATATCATTGTCAAGACTCATATTATCAGTGGTCTATAAAATAATTTAATCAAAATTAGCACCATTATGCATTGTAGATTAATTAAAACCTATATCCCTTTAGTACACATTTTTTCATAGTTGTGGGATGATCCAAATGAACCACGTATGCATTTTATTCTACTTCTCAGAGTAGGTTATTGGGTGCTAGTGAAATTCATAGTATCATCGATCATATTGACATCAATCACAACATTTTCAACGTTATGTGCACGTACTGCTGGAACACATCGAGCCATTGTTTTTCTTTCTTTCGCATATTTAAAATCCATTATATAATTTCTAGAATTGATTTAAAAATGATTATTTTTTATGAAAATAATCAAGATAGAATGGTTTTACAACAAAATTCTCATAAACTATCGATCCATGAAATTACACATTTTTTCATGTTCTCGTGTAGTGTAATTGGAATAGTTCTTGATTTTAGTGCGTGAAAACCCTCATAATAGAAAGAAAGATTAAAAAAGAAGAAAACTAAGTAACAACACTAGGATTCACAATGAATTTGTCAAGGTCAAAACAGATCGTTGTTAAAATATATGAACACCAATTGAATCTAACATGGAGAAGTTTTGAAGAAGGTAGTACACTACCAACTGAGGAAAGTGAGTCTATCTTCCATGTAAAATGATGCGGGCATGGAAAAATTCCACCATGGCTAGCAGAAAGGGGTATTTGATTGAGTGAGTGTTATTCCCTCTTTTAGTGGGATTATTATCCTCAACCTCAACAAAAATATTGTAATGAGACTTTAAAAAATTATTTCCCTAATATGGTAGAATGGTTTTTGCTGATACAGGCAATGAATTTAGATAGGCTAGCATCATAAGACAATAAATATCATCAAGGATTATTGTGATGAAAAAATGGTGAGATGGTAGTGAAAATTTGAAAGAGCAATCACAACTATTGAATGTATGCATTAAATTGTATAACAACTTGGTGTCTATCTCATATTGAGTCATGTAAAGTAGTCCATGGAATATTTTATTTTCCAATGCATTCAGATTGATCTTTAATTTTAGGGTCTTCTAACAGTTGTAATAAATTTTGATACAATAGGTTTCTGTAAACAAAAGACAAAGTGACAATTGAATTTTTTCTTGGTGACAAGATTCTTTATCTTTTAAAAAAGAGAGGTGTTGGAATATATATGTATCGGTACTGTGTACATGTCATATGAAGAGCTAGTAATGTGGATAATACTAGAAGTGGATTGTAGAACAAACCATTGTAATAGTGGTGGGCACTGTGAAAAACTCTATACCCAAGAAACTGGTAGTGAAAATGGGATAAAACAAATGGGGATGATTTTATATATAGGTAAGGATTAGGCCTAATGGTAAAAGTTGAAAACAAGAAACTGGTAATGTCCAACGCAATGGGAATGATACCAGGAAGAAACAAAAATGGGGAACCATGCGGTAACACTATTATATGTCATTGAATATCAAAATTTGTGGTGTTGGCCTATGTAAATATCTTGGATTATCCAAGATCTAGAAATTATGGTACATTACTAGAGGGAAACCTAAATTTGAAGATTTCTAACAATATGTAGGATATTTCGTACATAATTATTGCTCGCAATCCTGACCAGAAACAAGGCCATATTTTTATTTGTGTCTAACATCAGGACGCTGGAACTAAACAAAAATAGTAGTGTGTTACTAGGTGGAAGCATCCATGAAGATGTTACACGTTAGCATGATATCAAATTACCATACAGTAATAGATTTATATTAGTAGACGATAACATATATTTGAATACATATCACTACCCAAAATTCGAGCTATTAAATGAATGAATGATTATTTTTCTGTTGCGCAAGTTACATAAAGATAATAGGCTATAACTACATTTCCCTTCTGCAATTTTGAAATGGTGCTTCTCCGGAACCCTAATCCCTTGAGCCCTAATCATAATGGTGCTTATGTTGCACCTGCAAAGGAATATGGTGGCAAAATTGATACATATGAAGTGGAGGTTGCTATAAGGGCTCTAGCAGCATCGAGGACATTTATTTCCGTAATTTCTACAAGTCCCCAATAGCTGATGTGAAGACATCTGATGGCAACAAGACTATTTCTGGAGTAGCTTATGCATCCCTTGTTCAGTTCAAGGTAAATGGGTTGGGGATTGGAGGATATATAAATTCCTTAGCTACCATGGTTTCTAAACAGACAAAGGATGGTGTCAGAAATGTAGGGAGCTTTTTAAAACCCTTTCAGAAGATTCCGGTGTTGAAGATAGAAGAGGATCTGCTACAAAATGTTCTCATGGATGATGTAAATCTCTCCCAGTTTTGCCTTATCTGCATATTTCACAAGTTATAGCTTAACCTATCTCCAATCCATGAATGGATTTATCAAAAAAGGAGGGAAAATATTAAGGGTAAGATTGAGATTTATCCCTATCATAAATCTTATTTCATTGCTATATTTGAAACCCATAAACAAAGGTATTTTATTTATGACCGGTATTCGGTTTGGGATGAATGCGGGATCATTTTCACACCCTAGTATTTGTTTTTTGATCCTCTACAAGAATCCTTTGATACCTACCCTATTTGGATTCACTTACTAGTACTGCCATTACAACTTTGGAACAACTCATGTCATTCTATTATAGGCGATACTTTCGGATTTTTTTAAAAATAAGATGGCAAAACCTCTGAGAAGCTTCGTACAACTTATGCTAGAATATTGGTAGATCGTAACACCTCTCAAGACCTTCCAATAGAAATTATTTTAAAAATTTGTTTCCTAGGATCGACTGTGAGGGTTTAGTTTTAAGATGCCCCTGATGCTTTCAAATGGGGAATCTTTCGGATTATTTTGAGCACTCTAGATGCAACCGAAGCAAGAAAATAGTGTGGTGAAAGGAATCTCTTCCCAAACATCTCATGTTCAGTCCCCATTAAGAACCGGTTGAGGAGATCCCACCAATGGAAGACACTTCCACTACAATTGAAGAATTCTCGAACCATCCAAAGAAGGAGCACCCACTTTCTAATCCTCTCTACTCTCTTAGGATAACAAAAAAATTATGATAACAAAGAGGTTGTTTATGAATCCATGATGGATTGTTCTTGTTGCTCGTTCATGGTAACACACCTATAAAGGATCTTGAATTTTTTCTTCTGATATTTGTAGAAGAAGATAACGAGGAGTGGATGGTGGTGATCAAGAGAAAGAAAGGACATGCCAAATTAAAACCCACCATCGATTCAAACAAGGAATGAGATCTCTATTTCTCCTCTATTTTTTCTTTTTGCTAGTTTTATGTGGTTTTTGAGATGAAGTGGTGTAGCAGTGTTGTTTTATTCATGCTTCTTTTTTATAGGATACTCCCTGTTTTTTCTTAAGTGCTATATTTTTCCTTCAGACCATTTTTCTCTAGGGTTTGGTCCCAACTTCTTAAGAAACTAGTGATGTTTCTTTGTAAATATGGATTTTGAACCTTCTTGTTGTTAGGGTACAGTCCCTATTAAAAAATCATTTAACATTAACTAGAAAACATATATTTGAAGACATCTTGAAAATTGGACAAAAACTACATTCTGATTCACCTCCATGTCGAAATGCACCTTTTCTAGATTTGCCAAAATTGTGAATACCTTTTTCGAAACATTCAGATCCTATTATATAATATTTGTTTAGAGGGAGGATATTAAAATGAACCTTACATCTAGGCATGATTATATAAATTATAGGTAATAAATCAAACAAAAAAATGTAAGCTATATTACTTTCTTCATTTTCGTAATTTTCAAATCCTATAATGATACAAATTTATGTGGATTTTGCTGCTAGAGGTCACAATGCCTCCAAAACACACACAATTTTATAAAACTCTAAACTCTTAAAAACATTTTTCCTCTTATTCCTTAATCCATACTAGTCTTTTCCAACATTACAATCTTCATTTGATTTCCTATTATCTCAGAGGAAACCCCAAATTTTGAAAAAACCCTATAACACTAAAAATCCTACAAAGTAAAACACCTCGTATGGATCCCAATTTTTACATAATAAGTGTGCCTTTCTAAATAAAGGCATATGTAAGAACTTGCTTTATTACATATAACATAGCAAAAGATATTAAAACTGTAAGTTCTAGACAAAACCAAGAAAAACGTTAGAAGCTAATTTTAGACAACTGAATGAAGAAATTTTCCCTTGAAAATAATCCTAACACTCACCTAACCTTTATGAAAAGTATTTCATGGCATATTATTCATCAAGATCTACCACCATGGAAAATTTCAAGATGAACCAACTGTGCAATCAAAAGTTATGGTCTTTTGAAGTGATGTTCATGCATCAGTTCCCTCTAAAATCTAATTGCACAAAAAAAAATACATTTCTCTTGGCCTTAAATGGAATGAATTATCCATCTGGGGCCTAGGATAATGCCATAAAAAACAAACACCTAACTAGTAAAACCCACTTTATTCACTGGGTAGACAATAATGTTCTCAAGAAAATCTACGAAAAACGCTTATCGAGCTTTGAGGTAGCCCATAATAAATCTCAGACAATTTTTTAATTTTTTGTAAGAATCTTAAGAATACGCCAAATATAAAGAATAATTCACTTGTGTTGTAGCCATGAGTTTACAAAAAATATGGAGTTTACCTAAAAATGAAAGATAATTTGTAATCCAGTATAATAGTTTATTCTTAACACGATCAACCACATACCACCAAAGTCGGGAAGTGTTTTGTGAATGTTAAAAATGGATGCCCAGAAAATGGAAAAATTCTTCATTTTGAATTCACTTCGACTGGATGATAGCTAACCATGGAGTTTGGGTCAATAATAGTTTCTGTAAAAATGCATCTTTTTTCACTAGATGTTTGAGCCTAGGAAAAGTTAATAAACGTCATGAAAACAAAAAATCTACCGTACGTTGTTCTAATATTCTATTAATGTCAGAAAAAAGACATAAGAAAAGTGACATTTGTTCGATTGAATGGAGGGAACCCCAAGCCATGTTGAGTGCCATTGGAAACGAGATATGAAAAGCCTTCAACTGTTAACACTTACAAAGCCAAAGCTAGAGGCCAACCCTGGTGAATAGAGTGAAAAATACTAAACGAATACGAGCAGACACAATTGATAAAAGATAAGGAAAATGTATTAGTTAGAAGAATGGACACGTTGATGATAAATTTAAGACCATAGACAAATGATTTGAGCATCGGCATAATGAATTTCCATTCGAACCTGTAATAGGATTTCACAAAGTCTAATTTCATAAATAACTCTTTATGATAAGATCGGTGAGCCCATTACATACCTTTCCAACCTACAATATTTTTTCTAATTTGTAGTTTCTTTGTAAAAACCCCATATTCTCTAGACTAAAATTTCTAGGTAGTAGGTGAAAAATGTGTAGAATAAAGGCTTTGGAAAAGTTTTTTTAAAGTTGTTGAGAATCGTAATCAGCCACTAATTTTAAATAAGCTATGGATCCCATCTTTGGAATGATTATGTGTCCATAGTTTATGGAAGGGCCAAATGAGTTGGGAGTGTTATGCTTACAAATACACTTAGAAGAGATCATTCCCAACTATATCCAAAAAGTTATATAGAATTCATATAATAGCCCAACTATATCCAAAAAATTATATAGAATTCATATAATAGCCCATCACGATCCTATGATTTTTCATTATCCATTTGAGAAATAACTTCATAAATACTTAGAGGATATAGTTGTCTATTGAGAGAAACAAAAGAAATTGAGACCACTTCTAGAGGACAATAGAAATTAATATCTCACTCGATTTTTTTAGTTAGGTAACAAGAAGTTTTTGACAATGCCATCAAATATTTTACAAATTGAAAGATGAGACGATATAATAAACCAAAATAGATGTTTTACAAACATAGCTCCCAGTCTACATTCCAACATCCATTTGGTCTCGCATTCTTAACCAAAATTTAAGTGAATGCATAGTTGAGAGATAGAAAGTAAAATATATATCAATCTCCAACACCTAGATGACCAACAAAACAGGTTCTCGTGAATCAATCAATTTCTTGGCCCAATCATTTGTATTTGGTTTTTCAGTTATGTACAATATTCCAACCTTCCTCCTCTTTTGTTTCTCTTATCCTCTCCATTTGACCCATTTTTTATAATCCATACATCATTTTTATGAATTTCTTATACTTACGATCCTCTCAAAAAATGAACACCCTTATAAATACCAAGGCCAATTTATTTTGAAGAAACCTCGACCCCAAGGATAATGTTCATGTGATTAAAAAGCCTTTTAGTAATGGAAGATAAAACTCTAAACCATCTTTCACACTTTAGATAGATATCGTGATATATCCTAGATCTTTTTTAATTATTTGTGTGCATTTTTAGCTTTGAGAGAGTGGAAGAATTCTTTGGAGACATTATCTTCCACCTTTAACCAATGCAATGTAGATTTTATCTGAGCACCTCTAGTATTGTACACGTCAACAATTTCGATGCACTACCAAAGATTTTACACCTATCTCTATAAATATTGAACATGGGAAGGTGTGTGTTCGAGAGTGGAAAAATAATGGCTGATATCTGAGGTGGTCGTAGAATAATATTGGCACCAAATTTGGGCTATCTTTTTCGTAAAGATCTGCAAAAAATACATTAGTCACACAAAGACATGTTTTTAATTATTGATTCTCTTTAATGTGGATATTCCTTCAAATCCATAATTGTTTAGTTCTGTGTGGATGTTATACTTTCCTTGTAATTAAAAATGGTTGAAAACATAATAATATAGAGCACAAAATTATATTAAAATAAATTAATTTACATTTAAAACCATTTACCACTAATAAAAATAAATTAATTAATATTAAATTTGACCAATTTACAAGGAAAATATATAACAACTTTATATATTTTCACACATTCATATGGGTGACTTCAAACAATAGTAATTTAATCATATCGGAAAAAAACCCTTTCAGATGTGGTTGGTAATGACCAATTCAAGGTCTATCTAAATGATTTTCATTTCATCGCCCAACTAACTAAATATTAAGGAAATAACAAAATAATTTTCTTATATTAATGTCAACTATATAATATAAAAAAGTCTATATTATTGTTGTTGTTTTCATGCTTCTTTTTGGTGAGATACTCCCTGTCTTTTTCTTAACTGCTATATTTTTATTTTAGACCATTATTCTCTAAGGTGTGGTCCCCACTTCTTAAAAAACCACTAATGTTTCTCTGTAAATATGGATTTTGAACCTTCTTGTTGTTAGTGTATAGTCCCTCCCCAAAAACCATTTACCATTGATTAAAAAACATATATTTGAAGATGTCTGGAAAATTGGACAAAACCTACATTCAGATTCACCTCCATCTTGAAATCCTCCTTTGCTAGATTCACCAACATTGTGAATACATTTTTTGAAACATTCACTGCCTATTCTATGATATTTGTTTGGAGGGGGGGTTCTTAAAGTAAACCTTACGTCTAGACATGCTTATATAAATTATAGGTAATAAATCAAACCAAAAATTGTAAGCTATATTACCTTCTTCATTTTCACAATTACCAAATCCTATAGTGATACAAATTTATGTGGATGTAGCTGCTAGAAGTCAAAAAGCCTCCGAAACACACACGATTTTACAAAAAACTAAAAGCTTAATAATAGTTTTCCTCTTATTCATTTATCTTCCTTTTCTAGATCCACCTTTGAGAAGATTCATACAACTTATTATAGAATATTAGTAGATCGTAACACCTCTCAATACCTTCCAATAGAAATTAGTCTAAAAATTGGTGCAAAACATTCGTTTTAGAGGATCAACTATGAGGGTTTAATTTTCAGATGTTTGTGATGCTTTCAAATGGGGAATATTTCAAATTATTTTGAGCACTCTAGATGCAATCAAAGTGAGAAACCAGTGTGGTGAAAGGAATCTCTTCCTAAACATCTCAGAGTCAGTGACCGTTAAGAACCGGTTGAGTAGATCCCACCAATAGAAGACACTTCCCCTACCATTGAAGAATTCTCAAACCATCCAGAGAAGGAGCACCCACTTTCTAATCCTCTCTACTCTAATAGGATAACACAAGATTATAATAACAAAGAGCTCATTGCTGAATCTATGATGGATTTTGTCTTATTGCTCGTTCATGGTCACATACTTATCAAGCCTCTTGAAGTTGTTCTTCTGGTCTTTGCAAAAGAAAATAATGAGGAGTGTATGGTGGTGGTCAAGATAAAGAAATGACATGCCAAATTAAAACCCACCATCGATCGAACAAGGAATGAGATATTTATTTCTACACTATTTTTTATTTTTTCTAGTTTTATGTGGTTTTTGAGTTTAAGTGGTGTAGCAGTGTTGTTGTTTTCATGCTTCCTTTTGGTAGGATACTCCCTGTCTTTTTCTTAATTGCTATATTTCTATTTTAGACCATTATTCTCTAAGGTGTGGTCCCCACTTCCTAAAAAACCGTGCTAATGTTTCTTTGTAAATATGGATTTTGAACCTTCTTGTTGTTAGTGTACAGTACCTCCCAAAAAACAATTTACCATTGATTAAAAAAACATATATATTAAGACATCTAGAAAATTGGACAAAAACTACATTCAAATTCACCTCCATTTAGAAATCCTCCTTTGCTAGATTCACCAACATTGTGAATACCTTTTTCGAAACATTAACTTCCTATTCTATAATATTTGTTTGGAGGGGGGGTCTTAAAATAAACCTTATGTCTAGACATGCTTATATAAATTGTAGGTAATAAATCAAACCAAAAATTGTAATCTATATTACCTTCATCATTTTCACAATTTCCAAATCCTATAGTGATACAAATTTATGTGAATGTAGCTGCTAGAGGTCAAAATGCCTCTGAAACACACATGATTTTGCAAAAATCTAAAATCTTAAAAATACTTTTCCTCTTTTTCCTTTATCCATACTAGGCTTTTACAACATCACAATATTTAATTGATTTCCTATTGTGAAAACCCTAATTTCACATCTATCCTGAATCAATTAATTCCCCTTCTCATTTCCCACAAAAATACGTTTCGAATTAATCAAATATAATTTGATTAATTATCCATTTCAAAATCTAAAAAATAACCCAATCCACACCACATGTCATTATTCTCCATGTTTTTCTACTATTGAATTAAAAATTGAAATCCTCACCCACCCTTCATGGTCCCCACTCACCTAAAATCCTCCACTTATGAATTAAAAATCTAAAATCAAATCCTTACCCATTCTTCGTGGTCCCCACTCACCTAATCTTGCCCACATTTTAAAACCATGATTACTTAAATTACTCTAAGTTAATCACTCCGTCAGGCTATAAATACAACCTTACCCCTCCCCTCTAAACACACGGAGAATAAACTTGAATGCCTTATCTAAGTTCTTACATCCTTTCAGAAAATAACATCCTTCTGTCTCATCCTAATGCCCAAATATCATCATAATCATTTTTCCCATCTAGTGCAAAGTAAGAGGATCGTTGTTGCAAAAAAGGCCTTGCATCGTCTTGAAGAAAAGCACCTACATATCACACAATCAAGTCTCAATCCAAGTTTCCTAGCCCATTCCAAGGTTCGCTACAAAACGCGAAGGAGGAGGTATGATTATTGGTATTTTACTTCCTTATTAGTAGTGTATTTTTCCTAGCTTACATTCTGGCACGCCCGGTTACTTTTGATCTGTTACCATTAATTTCCCAATTAGTAGTTTTATCTGTTCTTTATTTATTATTATTCATTATTATTTCCTTTTCTGTTCCTTATGGCCTCCTTTGGTCAACCTTCACACTTTGAGTAGTGTTTTTGTTGTGTACGTTGTCTTGTGGTGTATCTGTAGGTTATAACAACAATGAAACTATGACGCTCATCTTGTCTTTGATCTCCTCGGTGCTTGATGTTTAGTTCCCAATTATGGATTTTTTATTCACTTGTAATCTGTAGATACACATGAATTAGTCATTAGTTTATCATCTTACTGTCATGGGACAACCAATCCAGAAAATGCATTTATTCATTTACTTTTGCTAAAATAACTGCTTTATCGGAAGTTTATTATTATTATTATTTTATTTCATTTTAGTTAATAATTTTGTGATCTAACTCTTTATTTCTATTTATTGTTCTTTTTTAACCTTGCTGTCAAAATTTTAGCTTCTCAGGTGAAGTCCAGAAGTTAGAAAATAAAAAAAACTAACTCCTGAGACGTTTTTCTCAAGTTCAAAATTTTCATTCAGAGTGCTACCATAGCCCATCTTCCGGAAGCCATAAATTTTTCTCCCAAACTCGGAATGACTTCATTTTTTTTAATGGAAAGGTATCGAAAAGATATATGGAATGAAAAAATAAATTTTTGATTTAGGCTTATAGAAACATTTTGGTTTCATTTCTTCTAACACCTGTCTTTTTAACAAAAAACAACAAAATTATAGTTTTTTTTTAAAAAAATTAAATTTTATTTTATTTAACGTAACAACCTCACGCATATTCTATTTCCTCGCACTTCAAAATTGATATTAGAAATATGAAACGTGAGGCCACCCGGGCTCTGCAAAACAATTTTTTTTATTTTTTGCCTTACATTTCAATTTTCCACGACAACACTTCTAGGTAACGTTTTCACACTCTTCTTTCATCATTTTTAATTTTTGTGAAAACAATCATTATCATAATTTCACAATCATGATTAATTGCAATAATTATTAAAATTTAAAAAATTAAAAAAAAATATTCCAATTGTATCTGCGTATGCTCTTTTCTTGCGCCTTCGAGCGATCTACAAAATCAGAAATGATCACAATTTTTTTTAGTTTCTTGTTCTAACATTGTTGCATCCTCTAAATTTGTTTTCCAATAGTCATTTCAATCATTATTTTGCTTTTCATATTATTAATATTTGTTTGGTCATTGGTTATGTATGCTCTTTTCCTGTGCCTTCGAGTAATCTGGAAAATCAAAAATAGCCACAATCACTTTTCTAACATTTCATTTGTAGGATAAATACTAATTTATTTTTTGTATGAACGTGTCGATAGAATATTGTCAAAAAAAAACATAAAAACAAAAAATCCCATAAAAATACCACCATTCAAAGAAAATTACTGAAACCAAAAAAAAAGTATGCTCAGGTACGTAATTATTTTCTGCTAGTGATTTATTTCAAGTTGGAAAGAAGTTTGTGTTTAATCACTTTATCATTTTGTTTTTACACGTATATGAGGTTGATTTCATCACCACAAAAGCTACACTAGTGGCGTGGACTTGACTACCACGCATCAACAACATTTGCATCTGCATTGCAGTTTGAGACCTAGTCTCATTACAGCATTCGATATTTACCTCACCCCTGCTCTTCACTTACAGGTAATGCTGTCATGCAGCGCATGTGAGTGATGAATAAATAGCTATAACAACGAAGCCTAGGCATCGTCCCTGTAAATCTTTGGGGAGTTATAAGGACACCATACACATTCATCCCTCCATCACCTTCCACCTTTTCACAAAACCTATTCTAGACGTGGTGATTCACTCTGAAATAGGCAAGTAAGAATTGGTGAGTCTCCTCCAGTGCTCTAAGGGCTCCCCATACAAATTTTTCCCTTGTACAAAATAAGGTATATCAGGACCAGGGTATATCGGAGGACACATCTTTTTTTTTGGAGTAATAAGAGCCTACATCCATCAGTCCATAGCATACTTGTATGATTGCATGAAACAATGATCATTCCTGAAGAATTTACCTCATAAGCCAAAACAATTGGATCCACATGATTGCTTTTTGTTTGAAAACAAAATATTTTAGCATTGTTTTATCATAAAACTTGGCATATATCAATGTGTTCATTGTAAAAGCTTAGACCCTAGTGGTGTTCCACAAAAAAAATAGTTCTCGACAAATTCAATACCAAGTGAAAATATCCAAACAATCCAACAACGCAGACCAAAACATCACACCAATTTCATTAGCTTGCCTTATCCAACAATATATCTGTCATAGCTTGTCTTCGGCTATATCTAACTTGTATTGAGTGACTAACATTCACTCCTTGTATCGTTAATTGTCAAAACATCATTCATAGCTCGTTTCCAACTATATCAAACTAATATTGGGTGACTTGTTTGAGTTCACTCATTATTTTGTCCACCATCGTGTTTATCCAAATCATAGCTAACATAAATCCTTTCATAACTCATTTTGAGTTATATCACAACCATATCATGATGAACCTATTTGTGTTACTCTCCCCATCAATAATTCAGAGCTTGTTTAAGCCAAATCTCAACCATTTTCATCATAGCTTATTTAATCGATCACATATTTATCCTGAGTAGCTTGTTTAAGCTTGCTCCTTATATCCTTACTTGTTAAAACTCGATTGAGCCAAAAAAACCATCACAAGCAATAGGTCGAGTTCTTCATCGCACCTTTCTTCATTCTCCCTCTCTTTCAAACATGATGAATTCATGAAAAACATCACGTAACGAGATATTAGAAAAAATAAATAAGTTGACAACACAAATCTCTCAAATGGATAGCCAAATCAGTGTATGATCACCCAAAAATCCAATCATACAACCTAATGAAGACGTAACTTCATGTAAAGTCCAATGCCAATTTACCCCCCTTGAATAAAGTCTCTCTAGTGTTTTTCATCAACTAAAAGAGGCTAAACTGATAAGATATCCAATTACAAAACCCTTTTCCGAAGGGGAAGTTAAGCCATGTTGGTACAAACCTAACACATACTGTGAATTTCATCACATTGATTGTCATCACACAGATAAATGTGTGTGATTTAAGAATTACGTCCAAGACTTAATTGATGATGATGTCATCTCTATAGAACTTGATGAAAATGCTCTTGCAACCAACAACACATCCAATGCCAAAACTTTCCATGAAGAGCTGACTACTTTCGAAAATCCTATATATACTAAAATTCCATGAGATCATAACGATAACAGTCAAGAATCTCTAATTCCAAACCAATCCATAACTTATTCAAATTTCCTTCCATTAGTTCAAACATACTATTATCCATTTTTATCCCCTTTGGTAAAATGGACAACAAGAGAAAACTGAACTTGGGCAGTTGATAGAGCTTTATGGTGAAGCCTGGGTTCTCAGAGGGAAATGAGTTCATTTCTTGGCCAAATTTGAGAAAATTGAGTAAATCAAGAAAATGTGGCTTTGGGGCACTCTACTTTTTTTTAACTCCCTAATCCAAGAAAATTCTAAGGAGTTAGTGAAAAAATTAAAGGAGGAAAGCCGCAGAAAAAATACGCGAAAGCCGCATAAAACATCTGCAGAAGTCGTAGAAAAAGTCCACGGAAGCTGTCATAAAAGCCATAGGAAAAGTACGTAGAAGTCACAGAAAAATTCCGTGGAAGCCATAGAAAAGCCGTAGAAAAAGTCCGCAGAAGTCACAGAAAAAGTCTGCAAAAGCCGCAGAAACGTCAGAGAAAAAAGTCCACAGAAGTCGTAGAAAAAGTCCATGGAAGTCACAGAAAAAGCCACAGAAAAAGTTCATGAAAGCTACAGAAAATCCACAGAAAAAGTCCACAAAAGTCGGTAGAAAAAGTCCATGGAAGTCGACAGAAAATCCGTAGGAAAAGTCCGCGGAAACTATAGAAAAGCCACAGAAAAAATTCCGCGAAAGACGCAGAAAAATCCCGCAGAAGCCACAAATAAGGAGTCTACAGAAATTTCCATAGAACAAAGTGCTACATAAATCCATGAAAAGCTGCAAAGAACCAAATCCGTGGAATGTTGTAGGAAAGTGGGAAATCTGCAGAACAAAGGAAAATGACATTTTTTGTGCTAAACTTCGGATGGGCATAACTTTTGATCTAGTGCTCAAAATTTGACAAACCTTATATCACTAGAAAGGTATAAATTCCCTCTATACAATGGGAATAATATTTCTTAGTTTCAATAAGATTACATGTACAAAAAAAATGGAAAATGTTTGCAACACAGAAATACACAATTCAGGGCCCAACCAATGCAATCAATGAAGTATGGCACCCCCATTTTCTTCTTACAGAAGCTAAAGTACATATGTAAGATGATTTTTAAGGGTACCTGTACAATTTTTATACCATTTAATGGTAGTTGTTTTTTGGTGAGAGAAGAAATATGAGTTTCACTCTTTCTCTTTCTCTCATTCATTTTCTATATACTGTAAAGACTTCTCATTTGAGAAGAGAGATATTCTGGGATGTGGGGAAACTCTGTAAAAAAAAAATTCTCAACACCACTGAGCTACAAAACCTTCTAATGGGCCTGAAAAGTATATTTTTGCCTCTATTTCAATAATGCAATGGACTGTGCATATTCTAGGAGCAATAAAATTGTGTTCGTTGTGTTTTTTCAACCCTTTCATTGTTTTTGTTTTATCTCCTTGCCCTTTTATTTTGTTGTTGTTTTTATGTGCATGTATATATCATTTGTAGGTGCAAAATGTTGTGTTTCATGTATATTTAGTGGTAAATGAAGATCAGGGTCTGTGTCACATTGGTCTTACCTCTCTCAACTCAATTTTTTTTCTATATTTTCCCTCAACAGGATATTTCACCTCCTTTTCTGGTGTATCACCCGCTTTAGTGTAGGCTTTCATTTTCATGCATTCTCTCTCCTTGGTTCCTTGGAAAGTTAGATTAGGAATGATAGTTTTTTCCTGCATTAGTAGTAGATTGTGGCATGAATTTTTAGGAGCAAGAACTCGGCTTTCTCTGGAGGTCTATCTCAAGTAGCAAGTCTCATAACTTGGAGATAGTAACCATGTTATCCAATGACACCGTGAGCTCAAGTATATGCACTTTTGTAAACATAAGGGTGATGTGATTCAGTGATAACACATACATTGAACCTACTTTGGACAACAACATTCTTCTAACATCTACTAAGCACTTTAACTTATTTCAAGACTCTCTTTCAACCCAAACATACATTGAACATGTTTTGGAAAACAACATTCTTCCAACATCTATTAAGCACTTGAACTTCTTTCAAGACTTTCTTTCAGCCCAAACATATATTGAACTTATTTTGGGTGAAAAAATTCTTCCAACATCTAACGAGACCTTGATCTCATTTCAAGACTACCTTTCAAACCTTGATATTACTGTAGATAGAGCAGAAGAGGTTCCATCAATAGGTACCATTAAGTTTGATTCTATTATTCCAATATTGGCTCTTATGCCTAACATCTCTAGCCTTGTTGTCAAAAACACAACCACATCGATTTAAGACACTTACGACAATGCAACCTATCATGTCCATCATGCTTTCAATGATCGATCTTGCAAGCATCTCATCACTAATTATTCTGACCTGTGAAGACTTCTACATGCATATATTGTACGAGGTAATTATACCCAGGAATATATTTACACAACATTTTCCATCTTTAATCATGAATCAATCCTCAAAACAGTTAATTAATTGACAAATAGAAGTAAAAAACCAAATAACACAAATCATCATTGTCAACACACATGGAATCTATTGGCTTAACCAAATCTATCCCACTATTTGGGCTTACCACACATCTTATCACACATCTACTTAAGCCACTTCTTTCTCCTTTGTTTATGGTTGGAAAGCTATTTTACATGTCAAGGTTGAATTTCCATCCTTCATAATATCCTTCAAAGATGCAATTAATAAAGATTCTTTTTGACACTCACACCCTTGCTGAAATCGAGATTCTTGATGAAAAATGACTTAATGCCTTAGATCATCTTCAAGTATATCAAAATCGGCTACGGCATACCTACCATAAAAAATTCCAACCTAGAAAATTTAAGGTCAATGATTTCATTCTCAAAGAAAATCAAAAGAACACACCCAAAGAACGAGACAAACAAGACAAATTTGAGCCCAAAAAAATCATAGATAATTTTGGGTTTGGAGCTTATAAACTGGCCATTGACATAGGCCAAGTCCTTGAAAAACCCATGAATGAATTCCATTCAAAGAAATTCTATTCTTGAAAGCACTCTCTATTCCAAGAAACAACAAAGTGTATAGTGTTCCTTCTATCTTTCTTATCTCTAAATAAATTTATTTATTTCCATTGGAAGACATTTTCGTTATCAAAATCACATCTTCATATTTATCATCATGACACAAGTGCTAATATAAATCCTATTAAGTTTGTGAGCATAATACTTCTTATCATATCTTCCATTTTCAATCGCTTTCATATATGGTCATACCTAGAAGTTTACTGATGGTAATATATTCCTTTCAAAAATATTCTCTCTTTCATAACAAAGCTCTAAACTTCTTTACGTAGTTCGTTTGGTTGTCCATCTCAATATTTGGTGTTGAACCCTCATGTCCTACTAGTTGTGTGGGGCTGAGATTGGGGGTAGAAGTTCCTTCCCAAATACAAAGTGCTATTGTAAAACCCATCAATTCAATAACTTATGAATAATTCATCATCACATATTTCATCCTTCATAGTCTTCGGTGTAAAGCGCACACTTCTTCCTAGTAGTGTGGGATTGGGAATGGAGGAAGGTGCCATTACTCATATACATATTGTCTTTGGTGATAAACCCTTGCCTCTTACCAGTGGCATGGGGTAAGGCGTAGAGGTTCATTCTCAAAAAAACATTAAAAAATTGAAAAATATTTTTAAAAAAACAAATCAAAACAAAAACAAAATAAAAAAAGACAAAAAGGGAATTCACTCACCTATATTTTACCTTTGGTGATGAGCCCTTGTTTCTCACTAGTAGCATGGGGCAAGTCATAGGGATTCATTTCAAAAATACAAAATCTTACAGTGCTTACAAGTTATAGAATCCCCAAAGAGATAATTTAGAGCATGCCTAAGTGAAGAGAGAACTATCCATTCACCTCATATCTTACCAATCAGCAGGCTACATAACTATTTAAGCCTAGCACGTGACTCATAAAGTGAAAGCCATTTTTGAAACTGGTTCAGTATTGTTATTAAGAATGCAGTCATAATATGCCAAAGGGATTGTTGTTAGCATTTGTCTCTATATTCATTATCTACCTCCTACATCCTTCTTGATTCTCAGTGATGAGCCCACGCATCTTACTAGTTTTGTGGAGTCAAGAAATGGAGTTGGACTCTCTTTTCATCATATCATCACCACCATATCCTGCCAGTGGAAAGAGAATTTGTGTTATTCTGATCATAAGTTACCACATGGAACATGATACATATGGATAATATCCTGGTTTATCACCTCTCAAAAATAAGTTTGCACTCTGGTCCATAAATTTCCAATTACAGTGTAAAAATACACAAACAGTGTGAAAATTGTCAAAAACCCAAAAAAGATTAGAAACAATTGTCTAAAATCCAACAAAAAAATTAGAACTCGTCAAAAATCTAAAAACATTAGAAAACACTTGTCAAAAATATAAAAAAACATTAGATATATATATATCTATATATATATATATATATATATATATCATAAACAAAAAACAAAAAGGTTGTAAAATCACAAAAACTCTAAAAATACGAACACAATTCAACCTTTGAACTATTAACCCCAACGGATGATCCAATCACTTTATGACTACCGAATTCAAAACACTTCTCCTCGTATGAATCCTCGCTTAGGGAAAATGTGGCTCTCATTGCTTCCTTGTTTGAGGAAAATGACCCAATACTATACTATGTCCATGTACCCCCACTTGGGGGCACATCTGATCAATCCTCACTATGGTACACATTAGGGACATGTTTATTGCTTCTTGTGTTGCATTATTAGTTATAAAATATTAATTGCTTTCTTGTATCTTGATATATTACACAAAGCATATTGATTTTATGTATCCTGGTATTCTCTCTAATATTCTTATGTTATCTGATTACATTTCATACTAGGGAATCAAACCTTTTTATGGCCCCTGTCTATGCTATCATGTATATTACAGTCTAGTCATTCCGATATTTTATATCATGATGCATGCTGTTATGTGCTATATTAAAATTAATATGCTTTTCGTCACGTGAGTATCTTCCTACATGATCAACATCTTACTTTGCACCTCATCCATTCACCCATACTAATACATTCCCCAGTTTGGGAATCCTACTTGATCACCATTACATTTTACAAATCCTACTTGATGATCTTTCTCAAGTAGCATTCACTATCCAGTAGCTCCTTCTCCCCCGCCATGATCACCATATATTTGATCCATTCATCCTCACTCCTCATTTTTACTCCTTCGCCACTTATCCCAATATTACCCTTCTCACCATTCATGTCCCCTCTCACCCATTTGTATTCTTTCCTTTCCCCCTTTTATTTCCCACTTGACAATCTTACTTAATAACCCCTTCTATATGGGATCCTCGGTGGAGGTTTACTCTCTCCCTAAGATCTTCCCACTGTAGAAGCTTCTTCACCACCTTCTTTCTCATCAAACAAAAATCACCACCAAACACATCTTCCCATTCTACCTCTTTTACTTCTCATTCTCACATCATTACTCTTACAATGCGGGAATCCCAATTAAGGATTCCCCTCACACTCTCCACTCTCCACTACATATATTCCTTCATCCATTCATGTTACACTCCTTTGTTTCCTTTCTTTCTTGTTATCACCACATCTCATATCATCTACCACTCAGGCATCCCTCACTCACTCTTTTCTCACCCTTCCCCAAATCCATCTTATACATGGTCATCCTACTTAACGCTCTTGTAGCATGGAAAATTCACTTGAGGGTTCCCCTTCAGTCTATTTTTTCATACCCTATTCCCACCAACTCTATCATTAGCCTTCTTCATCTTCAGCTTGGCGATCTTACTTAACCATTTCAGCCGCATGATAATCTTACTTAAGACTTCCACTTAAGGTTGATCTGCCCTATGGCCTTCCCCCATCCCATCATATTTCCCCCATCTTATTTCTCCCACCTCTCTTCATGAACATCTTCTTCAACCTACCATTCCATCCCTGTCCCCAATATCATCTTGTCTTTCTCCTTGCATATCATCCTTGTCACTTAGGTGATCATATGAAACCTCTCTGGCAGCATGACGATCTTACTTAAGAGATTCTCTTAAGCATGACATGTCATCTTACACTCGCCCATCACTCTACAATCTCACCATCCATATTTCCTCTTCATTCCCCATCATCACATCTTTTTACCACCACTATCAACCTCCTCTCCTCAGAAATCTTACTTAACCACTTCTGTCACATGACAATCTTATGTCAGGGTCCTCCCTACACTTAACTTGTCATCGTGAACTTCTCCTACACCTCATTCTTTGTTCACTTTGTCGATCACTTCTTCCACCTGGTATCTCCTACTACCCAATTTTTCCTCCTACTATTATCCTTTCTCCACATATCCTCTTATAACATACATCAAATGTCTTCCTCCTACAATCACGTTCATTTCCCCCATTTACTCCTTCTTGATCCATCATCCTTCATACCATTTCTTCCCATTCTTTTTATGTCTTGTTTCTTCATCCTCCCCTCGTTCATTTTCATCACCCACATCCTCTCCTCACTTTCACCTAGTCCCAACTCATCACTCCCATTTTCTGTACTCTTTCCATTTCATCTTCTCAAATCCCTTCCACATTTCTACCCACACACGCATTTGCCATTATTGTTAACAATCCTCTACTTTGATCATCATCTTCTATTCTCGTGCAAATAAGTGTAAGTGGAATTTCCCTAAAAATCATCAATCATCATTCCGCATGACCTCATTCACTTCCTTGGACCTTCTAGAGTTTCCCTTCATTCCTTACCTCATCTAAGCCCACCACTCATTGTAAGGGGGCTTTCCCTAACATCCCTTTGTTAGCGTTACCCTTTCCAATCCTCGTTAGCTTTCTCCATTTCTTCATTTTTTCTCTCACCCTTCCCCACCACTCATTGTAAGGGGGATTTCCCTAACATCCCCTCATTCACATTGCCTCTTCTATCTCCCATTCTATTTTCTCTCCTATTATTTTCCCTCAATCCCACCATTTCTTTTCAGTTCTTACTCATCTCTCAATCTTCTCTATCACCTCTTCAATATCTTTACTGTCTTCATCATACATCCTTTTTCTATTTTCTCGTCATCCTAGTATCCTCATTTCATGCATCTCCAGATCTTTTCCAATCAATGTCATTCCTCCCCTCTATCTTCTCTGAACATTCCTTATATTGTTATCTTTCCACTTATTACCCCCTTTCTTTATTCCCTTCTTTCTACATCATTTTCTTTGTTATCCTCTTCTCTCTCCCACCCCTCGTCTTATTTCCCTTCCCCTGTATTGTCTTCTTCCCATTTTCCATCACATTTCCTACTTACTTCCCCATCAATAACCTAGCTCTTCGGCGTTGTCATTTATTTTTTATCATAGCACCCTCCACATGTATCTCCATATGGTCTATTCCATATTCTTTGCCTTGGTCTTCCTTGCAATGACATTATTCCTTCAATATTCTCCCTATATTCGCTCTATCTTCATTTCCTCTCCCCTAATTTTCACGTTTCTTTTTGACCAGTTCTCATTTTATTTGTTAGCATTAGTTTATTTTTAATACATTGTTGTTTGTTATGTATTTGATTGACAGTTATAATTTTCCTCCTTCCTCCCACAGGCTTTATATTTGAGGCTCTTCTCATTTATTTCATGCATTGAAAAAAATATTCTTATCTCTGCCATCATTGGTATCAGAGTGTTTTTTCTTTCCTTGGCGTGGAGTGTACTGTAACAAAGATATGTCAAAGTGTGGAAACCTATCTTCCTATCTTCCTTAGGCATTTTTTGTTTTTCTCCTGCCAAAAATTTGCATGGAAGATCATTGGTATTTGTTTTTGGCTTGGTAGATCTGTTTGACATGTAGCATTTCCAACACGCAGCAAAGAAACTGTGTAGATCAAAGTGGATCGATCTGGAGGAGTGGATGCATTAAAGGAGTGAAATGTGTTAGATTGGCATTTTTTTTTCTCCTTGGCTGGAGCAACTTGTTTGGCATCTTGACCTTTGTGGAAGTGGAAAATTGACCTGTTTGGTATCCTGATCAAATACTGTAGCATAGAAAACGTACATGTTCCTTGTGCAGAGGAGAGGACATGCTAAATCAGGTATGAAACATGGAAGCATCAACTTGGAGAATTTATAGACCTATAGTTGAGTGTGGAGATCCACTCTTTGAAGCTATTTTGACCAGCAAAGAAAGCACACAGTTTAGCTTAATGTTTTGGCATGTGAAGATGAAGTTCCATTAACCAGTGTGAAGCGTATTATACCAGACCTATGTGGCTATTGAAGAACATGTCAATCGCTTCATACAACACCATAAACCTCGCCACGTACATGTCACACATTTCCAATTCTGAGAGTGTTATGAGTAACCCTTCTGCTGGGTCACCTCTGAGAGCCCAAGAGGACACCATCGGCATCTATTTTACCTTGCTCAATGAATTATTGAATACCGGCAACATATTATTTGACAAATTGGTGTGTCAAGGATTGTTTGACTATTTCTGGTTTGACGTGTGTTGTCAAGCGCATCGAATCTGTGAAGAATTGGAGCACGGCTATGATGTAAATGATGAACGTGAAGTAGAACACCCATAGGAGCATCTGCGTCTCACTGCACGAGCTTATAGAGTCCATCTTCATGATAGGTTCCTTTAGTAAGCATTTGTAACCGTTTTTGAACAATCAATAAATAAAATAAAATTTTGAGTTTTTGGAAATGTTTGCACTTCACATTTTTTTGTCGGATGCCCAGTTGCTAAAAGGGCCAAATTTCACTGCATGGAAAACCAAGATGCGGATGATTCTTCAGTTTTAAAATCTTTGGGGGATCATTTTTGGCACAGATGCCCCTCCCACAGATGATGATCTTTTTGCTAAGTATGAAAATACAGATGCAAAATCATTAATGCTTATCACTCTGAGCCTTTCTAATGAGGTCCAACCTCACATTCGGGAAGAAACCACTTCCTCTACGGAATGGGCCACATTGTGTACCATATATGAAGCCAAGAATCTAACACTGATGCTCCATCTTCAGACAAAGCTTCACACAATGAGTGTGCATGATGGTGAATCAGTCGAAGCCTTCTTACGGCGTGTGGCCAAGTTACGTGTAGAACTTTCTGCTCTCAGTGAACTGGTGGATGACAAGTTGCTAGTCCCACTCACCTTGTGAGCTATTCCTTCCTGGTTTCAGACACTGATCGCCATGTTGACCATCATTCAATAAGAGGTGAGTTTTACCAAACTGGTGAATTATCTCTAATAGGAAGTATCCATTCAAAATGTTCAAGAAGCCTTCAAAGACAAGGATCTCATTACGTGGCAAAATCATAAGCCTCAAAAATGGTAGTAATCTCTAGAATCAGAAGTAGCATCCACAGTAGTAACCTTCTTAGCAGCCACCCCCCAAAAGCAACAGAACAACAAGGCAGATCGATGGTGCCACAATTGCTCCATAAGTACGCACACGACTAAGAACTATTATTAAAACTATCGCAAGCATGGAAACTCTTACAAAGAGAGCACTTCTGGCCAAGGATATTCCAAGAAATCCCAATAGTGTGCTTGTAATCAAAGGCAGACGGGTCATATTACTGCTCAGTAGGATGCCTCCTCCGATGAAAAGGTTCCAGACACAACTCATCTGGACATTTTCCTAGTCTCACAGGCTTTGCAACCGTCAGAAAGTGTCAGGTTGATTGATTCAGGTGCCAAAAAACACATGACTGGCAATAAGAAGTTGTTCCATACCCTGAGTGACTAGCCCACTAGATATTAGATCACCATCGCAGATAATCAGGAGTATATTATGGCAGGGATTGGTGATGTCATTATTCCTCTTGGGACACGAAGATGTACACTCACGAAGGTGCTATATGTTCTAGGTTTGACCTAAAATCTCTTGTTTTTGAGTCAGCTTATTAATCATTGAATGCGGGTCAAATTCTTTGTTCAGAAAGGGGTCAAGTCCTACATCATTTCCTAGGGAGATTCAGTTATTGGTCAAGCATTTATGAGGGGCCGTCTATTTGCATTGGATGTTGTCACTTCATCTAACATTACTCTATGTGCTTTAACAGCGGAGTCCATTGCACTATGGCACTTTTGATATGGTCATCTTTCTGTTGTGGCTCTACATCAGCTTAGTGCCAAGGAAATGGTAAGAGGGCTTCCTTCACTCTCCCATTCCTTACCTGTTTATTCGAGATGTCTTGAGGGAAAACAACATAGAGGTCCGTTCAAACAAAGCTCTTATCATTCTATAGAGCATCTTCAGGTTGTACACACCGATATATGCAGACCCCTGCCAGATAGCTTTCGAGGTTTTGAATACTTCTAGCTCATCATTGATGATTACTCATGAAAAATGTGGGTATATTTTCTCCAAAAGAAGAGTGAGGCATTTGCCAATTTCTAAACCTTTTACCAGCAAGCCACCAGGAAATTTAGGAAGCCTCTCCTTCTCCTCTACTCAGATCGATGGGGGTAATTTGTTTCACAGAAGTTCTTAGCATACCTAAAGCAACATGGCATTCAACAACATCTCACTGCACACTACATGCCCCAACAGAATGGGATTTCCATGTGACACAATAGGACTGTCATGGAGATGGCTCGTTGTATGCTCTCCACCACCAAGTTGGAGGATTAGTTTTGGGCAGAAGCAGTCTAGACAGTAGTGTATCTACTCAATCAGTCACCCATGAAGATCTTGTAGAACAAGACACTATAAGAGGTATGGACTGGTCGTAAACCTTCTATCTATCTTTTGAGATTTTTTTGGTTATACTGCATATATGAATGTTCCAGATAAGAAAAGGAAGAAGATCGATCCAAAGAACTGCCATGTCTTTTCTTGGGGTATAGTACTACCTCAAAGGCATATTGTCTCATAGATCCTGAGATGAATAAAATATATGAGAGTCAAGATGTGGTGTGTGATGATTCATTCTTTGACTCCCTACCACACATGGAGATCTAGTACTGACCTCATCACATAGATTGCTCACACATCCAGATGATGGGCAAGACAATTCTTCTCAGAGAGAAGAAGAGCTTAGTGGAGACTTATTAATTGATATAGGCACACTGGAAAACACATCTTCACATCAGCAGCAACAGTACCAACATCTGAAATGGGTCGAGAATACTATTAGGGATGCACACCTGAACTCACTTCTAGGCATTTCTATGGGAGTCAGAACATGAAGTCAAGCTAGACATGAGGTAAATTTTTCACTCATGAGTTCAGTTGTTGATAGCACTGAATCTGACACTGTTCGTGAGGCATTAGAACAACCATAGTGGAAATAGGATATGAATGTTGAATATGATTACCTACTTCAGAATCGAACGCGGGAACTTTTCGATCTGCCTCTAGGTAAGAAATCCATTGGCTGCAAATGGATTTTCAAAACAAAATATAAGGTAGATGGTTCAATTGACAAACATAAAGCATGACTTGTTGCAAAGGGTTATGCTCAACAAGAAGGAATTGACTATGACGAGACCTTTTCACCCACTGCAAAGATCAAAACCATCAGAGTTGTCTGTGCACTGGCATCACAAAATGGATGGAAACTTTAGCAGATGGATGTCAAGATTTCTTTTCTGAATGGTGATCTCAAAGAAGAAGTATACATGGCCCAACCTGAAGGGTTTGTAGCTGAGCACCAACCACACAAGGTATGTCATCTGATAAAGTCACTTTATGGACTCAAACAAGCACCTAGGGCATGGTATATAAAAATTGATGATCACCTATTATAGCATGGATTCACTCGTAGCCCCTCAGATACAAATTTGTATATCAAGAAGGTAGGAACATATATTGTTACTCTGGTTTTGTGCGTAGATGATCTTGTGATCACAGGAAGTTTTGACAATCTTGTGGATGATGTAAAGAATGATCTGAAGAAATCCTTCAACATGACCAATTTGGGGCTACTTCACTATTATCTTGTCTTAGAGATATGGTAGAATAATAATCATATCTTCGTCTCCCAGATGAAATATGCCAAAACTCTCCTATAGAAGTATGGAATGTTAGATTGCAAACCAATGTCCACACCTATGGAAAAAAGTTTGGAATTATCTAGATTTTAATATTCACCATAGGTAGATGGCACTCACTACAGGTAGCTTATGGGGAGTCTCATTTACTTGACTTATACCACGCCAGATCTTTGCTTTGCAGTGAGCTATCTCACTAGATTTATGCAGGAGCCAAAGAAATGTCATTGGATAGTAGCAAAGCATGTGTTGAGATATGTCTGAGGTACAGTTGAATTTGGTCTGGAGTATCAGAAGAACACTCATTTCTTCTTATAGGGATATACAGACTCGGACTATGCAGGATCTGTTGATGACAAGAAATCTACATTAGGGTATGTTTTTCATCTCGGATCTGGACCTATCTCGTGGATTAGTAAGAAGTAAACTATTGTTGCTCTCTCATCCACTGAGGTTGAATACTGTGCCGCACGAGGAGCTATGTGTGAAATGATTTGGTTACGTCACATTCTTGCATATATAGGGATTCCTGAAGAGAAACCTCCCATCATTCATTGGGACAATCAAGGTGTGTTGAAGCTTGTGAAGAATCCTGTTTTTCATGAATGGAAAAATGATATTGAGGTCAAATGTCACTACATTCATGAACATGTCTTAAACCACCAAATTTAGATCCAGTATTGCCCTACTGATTTTCAAGTTGCAGAAATTCTCACCAAGCCTCTCAGCAAGGTGAAGTTTGATTTGTTAAGGGGGTGCATATGTAGAAACAATGTATTAAGGGGGGGAATGTTAGCATTAGTTCAGTTTTAGTACATTTTTGTTTGTTATGTATTTGATGGACAGTTATAACTGTCCTCCTTCCTCCCGCAGGATTTATATTTGAGGCTCTGCCCATTTGTTTCACGCATTGAATAAAACATTCTTGTCTCTGCCATCATTCTCTACCACCCCTACCCTTTCGTTCATTTTATATCACTTTCTCTTGTTTTCTCTAATCTTTCATACACTTTCCTCACCCCTCATAGTTTCTTTTTTTTTTCTCCGTTCTACTTCTTATTTCATCCTCTTTCCATTTTCATCTATTTCACCCCCTACTGCCACCTCATTTTCTCCTTCTTATTTATCCTTTCCCATTTCATGCTTTTCTCAGCTCTATCATTTCTTTCACTTTCACACATCCCTCTTTACTATCTCTGTTGCTTCCTTCATTTTTCACATCTCTCTTTTTCATCCCTTCACCCTCTACTTTGTCATTTTCCTGTTTTTTTCCTTGTTTGTCCTTCATCATTCCTTTCTTCCCCTATCATCCTTCTCTCTTATTTCTACCTCTTTTATTCCTTTTCCCCCCTCCCCTATCTCCCTTAATCTTCTTGTAATCAACCTCCAATCCTATCCATTCCCTTTTCTCTTTCCCACACACCCTCACACCTAGCATTCAATGCCAATTGAATCCTTTCTCCATTTGCATCGTGCGGTCATTCCAGTATCTTCCACTCCATTATCGTCCTCTTCTCCGCATAATTCATTTCTCTTCTTTTCAAGAGTTTTGTTCTATATTCCATTCTCGTTAGTCCTCTCAAGGGGGCATCATCACATCTATCCATAATCAAATCTTCTCATGACAATTTTTTCTTGAAGGATACTATGACATCCGTCACTCACCACTTTCCATTCTCTCTAAAAAAACATTCAGTCTACCTTTTGCTTAAGAAAAGTAGATTGAATTCTTGCCCCATCCCGTCTACTTTCTTTGAAAGGACACTACTTTGATATTACCCTTCCAAAAAGGTGAAAATGTAGACACCCTAATTTCACATCTATCCTAAATTAATTAATTCCCCTTCCTTATTTTCCACAAAAATACACTTCGAATTAATCAAATATAATTTGATTAATTATCCATTTCAAAATCAAAAAAATAACCCAATCCTCACCACATGTCATTATTCTCCATGTTTTTCTACTATTGAATTAAAAATTTAAATTCGAATCCTCACCCACCTTTCGTGGTCCCCACTCACCTAAAATCCTCCACTTATGAATTAGAAATCCAAAATCAAATCCTCACCCATTCTTCGTGGTCCTAAGTCACCTAATCTTTCCCACATTTTCAAACCATGATTACTTAAATTACTCTAAGTTAATCACTCCCACAGGCTATAAATACAACTTTACCCCTCCCCTCTAAACACACGGAGAATAAGCTTGAATGCCCTATCTAAGTTCTTGCATCATTTGATCAAAGAACATCCTTCTGCCTCGTCCTAATGCTCAAATAGCCTCATAATCATTTTTCCCATCTAGTGCAAAGTAAGAGGATCATTGTTACAGGAAGGCCTTGCTCCGTCTTGAAGAAAAGCACCTACATATCACACAATCAGGGCTCAATCCAAGTTTCCTAGCCCATTCTGAGGTTTTCTACAGAACGTGAATGAGGAGGTATGATTATTGGTATTTTACTTCCTTGTTAGTAGTGTATTTTTCCTAGCTTACACCTATTATCTCTAAGAAAACCCTAAATTTTGAAAAAAAAACCCCATAACATTAAAAATCCTACAAAGTAAAACACCTTGTATGGACCGCAATTTTTACATACAAAATGTGCCTTTTTAAATAATGGCATACGTAAAAAATTCTTTATTACATATAACAGAGCAAAAGATATTATAAACTCGAAATTCTAGACAAAACCAACAAAAACGTTATAAGCTAATTTTAGACAACTGAATGAAGGAATTTTCCCTTGAAAATAAACCAAAAGTTAAATGAATGTGCTGTTGAAAGATAGAAAGACAAATAACTATCAATGTCCAACACCTAGACGACCAACAAAAAATTGTTCTCATGAACCAATAGATTTGTTGACGCAATCATTTGTATTTGGTTTTCCAGTTATGTACAATATTCCAACCTTCCTTCTCTTTTGTTCCCCCCATCCTCTCCATTTAACCCATTTTATGTAATGTATACATCATTTTTATGAATTTCTTATACTTAGGATCCTTTCAAAAATCTAACACCCTTATAAATAGTAGGGCCAATTTATTTTGAAGAAACCTCCACCCTAAGGATAATGTTCATGTGATTTAAAAACCTTTCAATAATGGAAGATAAAACTCTACACCATTTTTGGCTCTTTACATAGATGTCATGAGATATCCTAGATTTTTTTTACTTATTTTTGTGTATTTTTGGATTTGAGAGAGTGGAAGAATTCTCTGGAGACCTGATCTTCGATCTTTAACCAATGCAATGTAAATTTGATCTAAGCACCTCTAATATTGTATGCATCAACAAATTGGATGCACTAGCAAAGATTTTGCACCTATCTCTATAAATATTTAACATGGTAAGGTGTGTGTTCCAGAGTGGTAAAATAGTGGCTGATATCGGAGGTGGCCATAGAGTAAGATTTGCACAAAATTTGGGCTAGCTTTCTCCTAAAGATCTACAAAAAAAACAATTTAATCACGGGAAGCCATATTTTAACTTATTGATTCTTTTTAATGAGAATATTCCTTCAAAGCCGTAAATATTTAGTGCTATGTGGATGTTATATTTCCCTAGTAGCTAAACATGATTGAAAAACATAATAATATAAAACACAAAAATATATTAAAATAAATTAATTTTAAATTGAAAAATAAATTAATTTACCATTCAAAACTATTTACCATTAATAAAAATAAATAAATTAATATTATAGTTGACCAATTTACAAGCAAATATATAACAACTTTATATATTTTCACACATTCATATAGGTGATTTCAAACAAGAGTAATATAATCATATTTGAAAACGCGCTTTCAAAAACCCTTTGGGACGTGGTTGGTAATGAGCAATTCAACGTCTATCTCAATAATTTTCATTTCATCACATAAATAACTAAATATTTAAGGATAGAACAAAATAATTTTCTTATATTAATGTCGACTACATAATCTGAAAAAGTCTATAAAACTTTATCGCGTTCGAATTTGAGCTGGTTGGGTGATCAATGTGAAAACCAGATATACTTATTCAACACCCGCAAATATTCCTAAAATATAACATTGGCCGGATAAATCTAATATATGAGGGCGGTACTTTGTTTGCTTGAGCAAGCAACAATAGCTCAAAGTCAAATTCAAGAAATAGCCTATCAAAATACATTAGAATTATTGAAAGATAATCATTGAATTTTATATGGTATATAAATCATGACCTTTTTCGATTTTAATCGTAAGGATTTAGAATAGATACATCTTCTGCCATCATCCCCCGTCATTCCCCAGTTAGAATACAATCCATTACATACGGGTAAGACTTTAGGAAATATTAACTTGTTTTTTTGCTTACAACTTGTACAGTATGCTCACCTGAGAAAGCTTCTTCGTTGAATTTTAGGGTTGGACCAATTCATTCCATTGAGGAGGTAACGAAATCTATGCTATTTATAGGCCTTAGTCCCATGACTAACTCATAACTTTATATTCACAAAGGTTGAACTGTGATTTGCAATAGCTTCAGGAATGTTTTTCCTTGCTGTTATCTTTCTTGCAATAATATCATGTTCGTGTGGTGTTGGAGAAGAAAGAAATATAGTGTTTTACATGCATGACATTGTGAATGGACCCAATGCAACAGCCATAATAGTTGCAGGAGTAAATGGAACGTCTTCAAATCTGTTAGGCTTCGGAACGGTGCTGGTCATAGACGACCTTCTAAGTGAAGAACCAAATCGATCCTCCAAGATTGTGGGAAGGGCTAAAGGATTTTATGCCAATTCAGATGTGAAGGGCACTTCCATACACATGGCATTCTCTGTTGTGTTTGAGAACGATTTTTATAATGGAAGCACCCTGGAAATGCAGGGGACTGATCCCTTCATGAAGACCTCGGAAAGAGAGGTCTCTGTGGTGGGAGGGACTGGATTATTTCGATATGCTCGTGGGTATGCCATCATTACCCTTGAATCTGCAGATGGCCTTGATGGTAATATCAAATTTAATACTACCTTCCGCGTAGGTTAAAAGTAGGTTAAAATTCCTACAAAGCATTCAGTAGTTTTACATGTGTTTTACGTGATTCCTTTCGATATGTGTTTTACATGATTTGTTTCATAATAAACTCAATGTATTATTGGTGGTAATATTTACACTGACCTCAGCTATGTGAGTTGAAGACTCCCTGATATTACTGGTACTATGGTTTAAAAACTATTATTTATATTTGTACTGGTATTTACCACGTTCAAAGGTTGGAATAATGAATAGAAAAGGTTTAAGATACAAGTGTGTGAGTTTTCAGAAATTTGTTTTCTCTATATTCATCCATGATATTAATTTTTTTTCTATTTTAATAATTGATTTATAAAGTAGACCTGAAATATTAATAGAAGAGATATGACACTTATTTAAAATTCACATAATGTTTATTACTAAATGTTTGAGGTTAGAAATTGTATTTAATGTTGAAAGGATGTAGATGTACCTACTTTCAATAAAGGAAAACAGTAAAAGAAATTGATATTTAAATAAAGGAGAGCCCTATAAATAGAAAGTTATAAGACCATAATTAGGGTCTTACATCATTGCATCTTATCAATACTATTGAAGCTAGGATATCTACATCACACACACTTCATAGGGGGAGGGATTCCATTCTATTCCATACACATGTGATACTTACATTTCTATAGCTACTATTGCTCATTACTTCACAAAGTGTGACTGACACGATAGCACCTAGGGAACGACACACACACACACACACACCATAACTACATACGGGTCTGAAATGTAGTACAATGCTAAGTGATAAGTCCAGTAGCTTAGTGGTTGAGGTCAGTCCAACCCATTTATATGCATCTTTCATTTATCTAGGGTTTTATACTTCTCCTTGCATTACGAGCCATTCTCCAGTTCATCTGATGAATCCATCACGACAGAAGGGAAGGACTAAAATATACTTAGCAACCATACCAGATTCAGATTCTGATAATTTTCATTGTTACGTGCGCCTAGATTGTAGACCGCGGTGCCCTCGAGTACACTCCTAGGCACCTATGTTATTTTAGACATTCTAGATATTTCCTTTGCAGGGCCTCTGAGGGTTCGTCTGCACTTCCAAATTTTATTTCTTGATTTAAGACATTATGGGAAAGAATTTTGTTATCAGCTGAGCCTTTTCCTTAATCTTGTCTTGTACTTTAAGGTTACATTTCATTTAGAATAATTTATTTACATTAATTTCATACTGCTTCAGTTCATTTACAACATTTTAGTCCTCATAACTAGATTAACATTAATATCCTAGATATCCCATTAGACCATCTATGTAATATCATTATTTTCATTAATCAGTCAGTGAATCGGCTTGAGACGAACCTCTAGAGTCGGTAGGTTACTTGGATCAATCACTTAAACTAGTTCTCTGGTGGGGTTAAGAGAGAGACAAAAAACAAAAACTTAACAAAAAGCATACAAAAATTAGGTGATACACTAATGCCTTATAAATTTAAGGCTACACTAGACACACTATTTTACACTTTAAGACCCACAAGGTTAATTGAAATTACAATTTTATTTACTTGCAAACTCACAAAAGGAATGTTGAATCTTTAAAACTAGCATGGAAGGGTTTATTTTGATCTTATCCACTTCCAGAATGAATAACAAACAAAATCTGCACTTCATATGAAATGTAAAAGTTTCAAAAATCTTTAATAGAGGTGTTGGAATAGTTCATAATATGTAAAGGAAAGAAAACATTCACTAACACATACCAATAAACTTCTGTAGCACTTTTCAACAAGATAGAAATGGAGGAAATAAGTATTTATTGCTTCAAGTAGGTGTTATATTACAAAATTGGCATAGCGTAGGAATGAGAAAATTGAAAGCCCCTCCTTGATTTAAAATAAAGGGTGCATAAAGAAAAAATAAAGAGGAGTTAGCATTAATCCTTCTAAAAAAATAACACTTTCTACATCATTTCAATTAAAAATAGCTAATTGGAGACAAATATAGTGGTAGAAAAAATAGAACACACTTGCATGGTTTGACCCCTTTTTCAAATAAATACCATTTCCAATAATAATAAGGCAATTTTTATGTGCATGAGGTGAAGAAAAAGGATAAAAATACAAGTTTATAGTCTATTTCCATCTTTGTCAAGCAAAAACTAAGGTAACTTTAACCCTGATAAGGTAATTATTTGTCTTTTAGCAATGATTTGTCCTGATATTGGTCATGTATAAATTAGTTGACTATGGTTTTTGACTTAGAAATGTCACTTTAACACGGTCCCCACAACCCTGGGCATTCGTGGCAGAGAGATTGATAACGTTCAAGTCTAGTGGGACAGATATGACGAGGTTGTATCTACTTGGGACGATGCTACCTTACTACGAGTGCAGTTTCCACACCTGTTCCACTGACTTCGAGGAGGAAGTCGAGTCTAATGGGAGGGGGATGTAGTGCCCACGTCCCTTTGAAGCCTTTTTTGTTATTGTTTTAGATATTTTCATTTGCACTTATGGATATATTATTGTTTTTGATATAGCATGTTAGCATATATCAGAGATACTGAACTGTTATTGATTTGATTCTTATATGATGCATATGGACTATTGGAGACATTTGATGTTGATATTGATATACTTTTGACATGATTATGTATCTGTATTTCTGATATGTGATATATTTAATCATGTTTAGTAGACCCTTGATAACTGGATTAATGTTGTGATTGTTTTGACGTGGATAAAATGTGGAATGGAAAATGTGCTAGAAACTTTTAGTGATATCGTATCTTGCATAGATGATATTAATTCATATATAGTTGATTTCACATTCATATTGCATATTTGACATGAATGTTTAATACAGCCACGAGGCCAAAGGAGGTATCCTTTGTTTTGCAGGTATATTATATTCAAAACAACATCGGGGGATTGGAGACAAACCACATCAGAATTTGAGAAGAATTCAGCTAGGGTCACCATGGCAAAATGTAATTGTGTGTGTGTGTGTGTTAGAATTATTGGTTAAGAGAAATTGTGACCTAGGGGTCATGTTTTGTTTTGTTTTAATTTCCCTTTATAATATGTTAGGATGTGTTTCCTTTCAGTAATGAAAATTATTTGTTTTATTATTTAGATTTTTTTGGATTTGCATTTACCCCTTTATTAGTCATGGGTTGTAGTGTCTTAATTAAGCTAATTCTAATTTGTCCTAAACTAATTAAAGATGTGACCCAAAAGGAGTTAATTTATTAGAATTAATATACTCTTCGATTTTTTGTTGAGTGAAGTGTGTTTGATTTTTGATTATAGCACACTCTACCCTTCATGGGAAACTCGAATTTGGCCTTAGAGGCCAAATTTGGAAGCTTGTGGGACAATTCAAACTTGACCCACACCTCTTAAATGCCCATGACAACCCTACCTAAGGGTTGGGGGGTTAAATTTAGGCTCTTTTAGGTGTTTTGGGGGGATAAAAAGGTAAAATTTTAATTGCACTTTCTTTCAAATATTTAAGTTTGTCCTTTGGGGGAGTGGGCTTAGATGGAGTGTGTAAGGTTCTGGTCATTCCTCTAGCCACTGATTAATTATGCATTGGAATATGAGGTTGACCAAGTGATGTGGTGTAGAAAGGAAATGAGGTGGCATTCTACTTGGAGCCACATCATCCTTCCCTCTCCTTTCTCTATTTATTTTATTCTTGTTGTTTGTTTTGGGGTTGGATAATCATTTTTAGTCTCTAGAACTTTTGGAGAGTAAGATTATTTTTTTGGGAGATAGTTATGGATTTCGGAGCTTGGTGGATGCTTGTTTGATCTTTGGAGAGGAGCTTGGAACTTCATACTTGGAACATGATCTACCATGGAGAGGTAGGAGCTTCACCTTAGTTTAAATTATGTTATTTTTTTTATTGTATGTGTGTATATGTTGTGTTGAATGTTGTTGTCTCTTTATAATATTTGCTGGGTGTGGGTAGAATACCCAAGTTGGGAGTGGGAGGAGACTATGGGGAGTTTTTCTTGTAGGGATGCATAAGAGATCACTTTCTTATGGAGGGAGTTTGGGTTGGGTGCCCCATCTAGTATGAGGAATGCTTGCATTTCTTCTTGTTCTTAATATGAGTGAGCCATAAGAGTTTTGAGGGAGGCATAAGAGTGTATGGAGGTATAAGGGGTACTTGAGCGAGGCATAAGAGTTGATAGGGGAAATTGTGTTTTACACTGGAGGCTTTTAGGTGGGAAACCCATTCCCATTGGGAGGCATAAGTGGCCTCCCCATAGGTCAAGTACTCTTTTGGCTTTCTCGATAAGCCTTGTTATATTGTTGTTTTGATTTTTTTCTTCTTGTTGAGTTGTTATTGTGTTTGTATGAAAATGGAATGAATGTGAAGCTATTTTTTAAGTATTGTGGAAGCTAGTAGTTGCCATGAGTTGAGATATTCTCCCATTGTAATGTGGTTGGGGCTCGGGGGCCAAAGGAGATGATGGCTTCTCTTCTCCTTTGGATATCTTGGTTGGGTGGAGAGCATTGCCTCTCCCCATAGTTTGTTGTGAATCAAACAACCTATTGGAGGAGCTACCTTGTTGGTGTTTGGAGCATTGGAGCCTTGTTGATGACCATGTGAAATTTCTTGTATTTTTACCCACCTAGAGTGGAAGAAATCGTAATAATGTATTCATTCTTGTATTTATATTTTGTTTGATTTCCCACTTCAAGTGGAGAACTTTGTAAAGACTTGGTAAATGAAATTTTTATTCCAATTGTTGTTATTGTTGTTTTATTACATGTAGAAAGAAACAAATGAGAAAAGAAAGAAGAAAGAATGTTACTCTAAAGTTAGTTTGCAAATAGAAAAGAAAGTATTTTCTTCTTGTTTAAATCTTGAATGTATTGTGAGAAAAATAATGTTTGTATTGAAAGATTAATCTATTTTTGCAATGGAAAAGAAAGTATATTTTCATTGATTATTTATTGTATTGTAAACGTGAGAAAGAAGAAAATGTAGAGATTGTTAGAAGTTGAATTTGTATACCAAATATCATTGTATGGAAAATAAAGTTAATATGGTTATTTTGAATGAATGAACATTGTAGTAAAATGAAAGAGGAAAATATTTAGATTATATTGCATTTGGAAGATTGATTTTATGTAAGCAAATGACAAAGTAGTGAAATAGATTTATGTCCTTTTCTCTCTTGTAATGTAAAGAAGTTTTTAGTTAAACAAGTAGATATTATTCTTGTAAGTAGATGAATTTTATTAAAAGTGGAAACACTTTAAAAGGACTAGACTTAACTAAGAAATGAGTAAATGAGTAATAAATCTAAATTCTGGAACTTTGAAATGAATAAAGATAACTTAAAATGCTTTTTTACATCCCTTAACAACTTTTAGTTTTTGAAAAATTCTCGACATTATGGTTCTATTTTTCAGAAATAGGACTGCCGCCCTATGCAGAGAGGCAGTCCCATAACTTTTGCTCAGACTAAGGCGGTAGTCTCAAAACTGCTGCCCAGAAAGGCGGCGGTCTTGTGTTTGTCACCAAGGTAAGTCAAAAGTTTCTCAACCGTTGCTATGGAAGGCAGTGGTACACTATTTGTCACTCTGGCAGGGTGGCAGCGGTCCCAGAACCGTTGGTTTGCTCTAGGTAGCTATCATGTCACTTATGACAGAATTCCACGGACCCGCGTCTATGCGTGAAATTTTTCCAGATTGCTCTAATTCCTAATTTTTGAAATTTAACATTGCTACTAGCAAGTAACTAAAGTTGAATGCTATGGATTGGAATGAAAAAACACTCAAATAGTGAATCTAAAAGCATTCTTTCATTTATATCAAAGGGGGTAGGGTTTTCCCCAAAGTTAAACCAAATACACTAAAATCTTGGAATAAGAACTAGATTGGAGGAGGAAACTCCTCCCAATCCTTGAAGGAAATAGATTACAAAAATAAAATACAAACTAAGCTAAACCTAGACTAAATCTTCTTGTAGAATCCTCCATGGCTTCTTCCTTTTTTCTCCCATGGCTTCCTCCTCTCCAACCTATAAATTTAACAAAAGAAAAATGAACCAAATGAGAAGAATAGAATGAGAAAAGGTTTTAATAGACTTTTATAAGGATTTTATGGATATGTTGAGAACCTTAGGATCTAGTGGCTAAGATGAATTTAATCCAAGGGTGGAGAATTGACCCTAAAATTTTAAAAGAAGAAATGTATTTTTAAATGTTTTAATTTAAAATCTTTAAGGGTATGTGTAGATGTTTGAGTGGGGCCTTTTGATTGCCTAGGGATGTAATGTTCCCTACCCTTTTAAACCCTAAGTGTGTGTAGAAAATTTATTAAAAGACCCTTTAAGCTATTAAAGCAATGGATTTAATATTTTACCATAAGGTTAACCTTGTTAGGATTGAAGTAAATTGAAACGAAGAAAAAATCTAATTAAGTGAATTTAAACCTTTCTATTTTTCCTATAGAACTATCATGTATTGTACCCTAGAGATAATGGTGTTAACACATAACTTTCAACTCGACCTGATTCTTCAATCATAAAATTGAGTTAAGTAGTGTAAGTAAATTAATGAACCCTAAGGGTTAAGCACTCTTGTAACATCCTTGTATCATAACCTCCGCTTTTAACCTAAAAAAAAAAATTGGTCGCATTTTTGGGTTAAGTGCTTGGTTGAAATGAGTTCCTACAACATAATTTTTGCGGGCGTTACAGGTTAAGACAAAGAAAAAAACAAAAAACTTAACAAAAAGCATACAAAAATTAGGTGATACACTAATGCCTTATAAATTTAAGCCTACACTAGACACACTATTTTACACTTTAAGACCCACAAGGTTAATTGAAATTACGATTTCATTTACTTGCAAACTCACAAAAGGAATGTTGAATCTTTAAAACTAGCATGGAAGGGTTTATATTTGATCTTATCCACTTCCAGAATGAATAACAAACAAAATCTGCATTTCATATGAACTGTAAAAGTTGTCAAAAAATCTTTAATAGAGGTGTTGGAATAGTTCATAATATGTAAAGGAAAGAAAACATTCACTAACACATACCAATAAACTTCTGTAGCACTTTTCAACAAGATAGAAATGGAGGGAAATAAGTATTTATTGCTTCAAGTAGGTGTTATAGTACAAAACTGACATAGTGTAGGAATGAGAAAATCAAAATCCCCTCCTTGCTTTAAAATAAAGGGTGCATAAAGAAAAAATAAAGAGGAGTTAACATAAATCCTTGTCTAAACATAACATCTTTCTACATCATTTCAACTAAAAAATAGGTTATTGGAGACAAATATAATGGTATAAAAAATAGACCGCACTTACATGGTTCAACCCTTTTTCAATTAAATACCATTTCCAATAATAATAAGGCTATTTTTATGTGCATGAGGTGAAGAAAAACGATAAAAATAAAATTTTATGGTCTATATCCATCTTTTTCAAGTAGAAACTATGGTCTATTTCCATTTTTACGAGGCAGAGGACGTTGTGCTCATTCCAGAAAGTCCGAATTCATGAAAATCAGAGCTTAGAGTCAAAAGTTATGGCCGTTAGAAGTTTCTGGAGTCAAACATTGACTTTTCCTTTAAATTCCGGGTATTGCGGAAAAATCGAGTCTACATGTGCCGATTGTCTTGGACACATTTTATCTTCATCATCTGATTCAGGCTTCCTTGTGTGGTGATTTCACCTTTACACGTCCCATGCGTACTTCTGTCCTGACTATCCTGGATAAAAATATCCACACCACCCGCAATAGATTGTCTTGCAGAAAATTGGTTGATTCGCATCCCGTGCGTACTTTTGTCGCAGCTGTCCTAGACCATACGAAATGAAAAATTGTACTTTTTCCAATTTTCTCTGCCTACGGCCATTTCAGCTTTGCGCGTCTTGCGCATCTTGACGTCCCAACTTTCCCATGGACTGCCTGGGATAAAAAGTTCTGAGTTTTTTTATTTCTTTGTATTTCGGCCACAAACTTGGTACAACGAACCTTGGTACGATCTGCACTGGTACGACCCATAGCCTTCAGACCCGCAATGCATTAAAACAAGCCTGCGACTTCATTGTTTGCATTTTTTCTAGCTCGTTGGGATTTTTTCTTAGATGGAAGAGTTAGAGAGAAGCCAAAGGGACCCCCAAAACATGATTTTGGGCATTGAATCAATCTACCTTCTCGATACTGAAGAATTTGATACATGTTATCAAAATTACCTTAAGGGGTAAATTTTGGATAACAGTAACTCTAACCATGATACGGTAATTATTTGTCTTTTGCATTCATCATGCATAAATTAGCTGACTATGGTTTTTGACTTAGAAATGTCACTTTAATGCCCCCACAACCCCACATGCATAATAAACATTTACAACCTCATCCAATGCAGAAAAAAAGTTTCAAAAGGCACATGACCCAGAACATGGTCAAATTGACCATGGTTTGACAATCTTGGTCGAATTGCCAAGGAATTAGGGAAGAAACCTAAAAATTATTTCTCATTTTACATTTGCATTTGTGGTGTAGCCTGTGTAGAGGAAATTATGTTAATTTATTTTGGGCAGAAAATGAGATTTTTTGAGCTGGTTTATTAGTGCAAATATGCATTTGTTACCTATTTCATCTCTGAGTGAGCTTTTCTTTCTCCTAACTCATCTGTCATTCCAATTATGATCTTACGCCCTTTGTTTCTCTTGATGGCTCATTGCTTTTGCATTTACTCGTTTTCAAAGATCAACCATTATTAGAAATAATTTCTACTTTATAAAAGTGACTTTATTAAAGTTGATTTATTATCACTTTAGAAAAAATGAGGATCTAGAATCATTATTTCTACTTTATTAAAGCTACTTTATGAAAGCTATTCTATTAAAGCATAGAAAAAGTGATGCTATTGAATAACGGTTGGACATTTGTAATTTAATTATTGTGTTCTTTTTCTATCTTTTTCTATATATATCTAAGTCCTCTATATATGTGAGACATTTTTTATGTGTTTCATAAACAACAAGAAGTGAAGCTCATGCGTCTTCTCTCCTTTTGGGTGTTTTATTCTCCAATATTTTTTATTACTCTATTTTATGCTCTATTTTTTTGCTTCATATTTGGTCTATTTTATTCAAGTTGTAGCTTGATTCTACAAAGTGGTATCAGATCTGGAAAGGTCAATTTGAAACAATGCATGGAAATCTTAGTACCAATGAGAACCAAATCCCTAAGACAATCAATTTGAGTGGCTTTTGGTTATTTTTATGGTATGTAGGTTTTGGTGTTGAATTGGAAGTTGATTTGGGTAAATTTGTAGGATTGGTTTGAAGTTTATTATTATCTTAAATGCATTTTTTGGTGTTTTTTGAATTTTAATAACTTGACTTAAGATTTGAAAGATGATATTGGCATACTCTCTTGAGTTAACATTTTGTAAAAATGTATTTTCTTCTAATAACCATGGCTTCCACGTCAGGTGCATCCCTGTAAAGCTTACAAACCAACATTTTCAAAGGTAAAAATTATGAATATTGGTCATTGACCATGAAATCCTTGTTGAGATCCCCATGAGTCGCAAGAATGTGATCTCCATGAGTCACCAAATTGTTGACCAAAATAAGCTCACACTTATTTTTGATCAACTACCACCATTTTCCCTTTTTTGTACTTCAATCTAAATTTTTATATGTTTTAAGCACTTAAGGTCCCCTGAAAGCATTTCCATCAGATATTAAATTTCTTCCCCTTTCCAAAAATATAAAGAAGTCCTTCTAACTCCTCATAGTTTGCAAGTTATGGGTCGACAGGGCTTTGAAGGACTTTTTGCCAAAAGCGGGCCGACGGGCCTGGGGAAAATTTTTCACCAAAGGTAAATTACAGATCGGTGGGGTGGAAAAATATATCCTAGCACTTTGCACTTTTATTTTAAAGTACGATTTCCAATTGTAGGCTAGTGAGCCCACGGAGGATCTTTGCGCCAAATAAAAAAAAAAGCAATTCCTAAAGTCCGCAAAGGGACACATGGCCATGTATCATGACAAAGCAGGAAGGTGGGTCATCGGAGGAAATTTGGAATTTTTAGATTTTGTTTTTAAAAGGCATACAGTACAAAAGTAAGGTGCACCTCAGCTGACACCCAGAGAAGCCACATGTCAAGCCTTTGTCAGCTGCAGGGATGCGGGCCGTCGGGGAAACTCTGGAAAATTTGCAACTTTTGTAAATGGCACAAAATGTAATTGTGGGTCCTTAAGCCTGAGGAGGTTTTGGGATTTCAGGATTGAGGGGGACTTTTGTAATTTTGTAATTTTTGTACAAAAGGTGCAATTAGTAATTTCGGGCCCGTGGATCCATTTTACAAAACTAGTTTTTTGCCATTTTTTAACAGATTCAATTAAAATATTAAAATGGGCATATCTTTCGATCCAGTGTTCGAAATTCAACAAATTTTCTACCATTGGCAAGATCTCAACATCCTCTATGCCATGGAATCCTAAAATTTGAATGAAAAATTGGAGAATGTCTCTGTCTTGAAAAAAGTGCAGTTTTAGGTATCCCAACCACCAAAATTTAATGAATTATGGTTTGGTTTCTTCTCCAAAAAGATTGAGTGAATTGGGGAATGGATTTTCAAAGGTGCCTGTTAATTTTCTAGACCATTTAAAAAAGATTATCGGTTGGTAAGAGAAGGGTTAGATTTTTCCTTCTTTCTCTCGGGTTTCCATCATTCTATATATTGAAAATACTTCTCATTTCAGAAGAGAGACATTTTGGGCATGGGGGAACTCTTTTGAATTTGTTTCTTGAATCCATTTTAGTTGTATACCTTATCCTATGCCTAGCAAGTGGATTTTATGCCTTTGAGAAGAAATGTAATGATCTATGCACCTATTAAAGAAATAAACTCATGTTTTCATAGTGTTCTTCAACGCTTTTTCATGTTTTGTTTATTCTTCGTGCATCTCCCTTTCAAATCTATTTCTTATGCATATATTTCACGTTTGCAGGTGTGGGATGTCATGTTTCGTGGAGTTTTAATGGTGGATTAGGATCTAGTTTTGTGTCATTCCTGCCTAGTCTCCCTCATCTCCTTTTTCCCTTGTTTCATCCTCCCTCAGCAGAGTATCTTGCCTCTTTCATTTTTTGGTGTATCACCACTTAAGTGTAGGCTCTCTTTCACTCTATCTTTCTCTCTGGTTCCTTGGAATGGTTAGATTAAGATAGATTATCTTTTCCTTCATTAGAGTAGATTGTGGCAGGTAGAAGAGGAACAAGAACCAGCTTTCTCGGGAGGTCCATATCAAGTTTGTAAGTCCCATAGCTTGCGAGATGGTTCAATGTTGTGTAAATAACCCTGAGTGCCCCACAAAAAACTAGGCCATTTTGGGGGTGTTGTAGATAACCCTAAATTACCAATAAGGTACTTGGCTTCATTAGAGCCAAGGGAGAAGCCACAACTAGTCATGCTTACTCCTGAGCATGAGGATGAGCCTCAAAGTGCCAAGGATCAATGACAATACCTCTTTGAACCAAGTGAGCAGTAGACTAAAGAGGTTTTTGTTTTGTTTCCAACGGATACCTTGATGAAGGGAGTGAGGAAACTATTTTCATTCAACCTTCCATTCCTAATAACAGCCATATTCAATGCCCAATCATTTACATGGCTATCAATTGTAAGAAAGGACAGTTATTTCTCATCACCGGTAGAAGGTTTTGTTTGAAATTTCCCATCTCTCTAGTTAGAGTAGAGTAGGTAGGTTTGATTTTAACAGAAGATGTGATTGTGCACACTCTGCATATCCCACTTGGGGTATGTATGATTTCAAGTTTTTTACATAGTTTTTGAGGTGGTGTTTTATATCTCGTGCACAATTCATTAGAAAAGGCATTTGGTGAGATCAGCTCTAGTTCCAGCAGTTTTCAAGTGGCTCAGGGATCATATTTTCAAAGTTTAGATAAAATTTGTGATTACTAGGAAGACTCAGTACCCAATGGATGCTTCAAAACAACTGATCATTTCTCCTACTAGGCAGGTGATCCCCATGAGTGAACAAGTTGTTGACCAAAATAAGCTCAGACTTATTTTTGTCAACTAACACCATTTTCCCCTTTTTTCTGCTTCTATATGAATTTTTACATGTTTTAAGAACTTAAGGTCCCCTGAAATAATTTCCATTAGATAGGAAATTTCTTCCCCTTTTCATAAATATAAATAAGTCCTTCTAAATCCTCACATTTTGCAAGTTACAAGCCGGCAGGCCTTGTAAGGATTTTTTGCCAAAAGCGGACCAACGGGCCTAGGAAAGACTTTTCGCCAAAGGTAAATTGTGGACAGGTGGGGCGGCAAAAGATATCCTGGCACTTTGTAGTTTTATCTAAAAGTGTAATTTATAATTGTAGTCCCGTGAGCCTGTAGAGGATCTTTGTGCCAAATAAAAAAAAGGAATGCCTAAGAGCCACAAAGGGACATGTGGCCATGTGTCAGGTCAAAATGGGAAGGCAGGTTTTGGGAGGAGCTTTGGAATTTTTGGATTTTATTTTATAAAAGGTATAAAGTATAAAAGTAAGCAAAAACTCCACTAACAACTAGCGAAGCCACGTGTCAGGCCTTTGTCAGCTGCGGGGAAGCAGGCTGTCAGAGAATCTTTGGAAACTTTTTCAACTTCTGCAAATGGTGCAAAAAGTAAAGTGTGGGCCCCCGAACCCGAGGAGGTTTGTTCACCAAATGAGAAATATAAGGTTGTGGGATTTCAGGACTGTGGGGAACTTTTTCACTTTTTTAATTTTTGTGCAGAAGGAACAAGATTTAATTTTGGGCCCGTGGATCCATTTTGCAAAAATGGTTTTTTTCCATTTTTGAACAGATTCAACTCAAATATTCAAATGGGAATACATTTCAATCTAGAGCTCGAAATTCAACAAAGTTGGTTTCATTTGAAATATATCAACATCCTCTAAGCCATGAAATCCTAAAATTTGAATTTTGGCGTTGTTAGTCAAGTGAAAAATTGGAAAACGTCTCCAGCTTGAAAAAGGTCCAGTTCCAGGTATCCCAGCCACTAAAATTTAATGAAGTATGATCTAGTTTCTTCTCCAACAAGCTTCAGTGCATTGAGGAATGTATTTTTAGAGGTGCCCAAGATTTTTCCAAACCATTTAATGAAATTTGTTGGTTGGTAAGAGAAGAGTTCAAGTTTTCCTTCTTTCTCTCTGGTTTTCATCATTCTATATATTGAAAACACTTCTCATTTGTGAAGTGATACATTCTAGGCATGGGGAAACTCTTTAAAATTTGTTTCCTAACTCCATTTGAATTGTAAGCCTTCTCCTACATCTGGCAAGTGAATTTTATCCCTCTATGTAGAAATATAATGATCTGTGCACCTCCTAGAGAAATAAACTCATGTTTTTGTGTTTTTCTTCAACCCTTTTTCATGTTTTGTAGTTTCTTCATGCCTCTCACTTTCAAATCTATTTCTTGTGTATGTATTTCACATTTGCAAGTGCAGGACGTCATGTTTCATGGATTTTTATTGCTGGATTAGGATCTGGTTTTATGTCACTTCTGCCTAGCCTCCCTCATCTCTTTTTTCCCTTGTTTCATCCTCCCTCAGTAGAGAATCTCACCTCTTTCCTTTTCTGGTGTATCATCACTTTAGTGCATCCTCTCTTTCACTCTCTCTTTCTCTCTGGTTCCTTGGAATGGTTAGATTACAATATATTAGATTTTCCTGCACTAGAATAGATTATGGTAGGTAGAAGAGGAACAAGCACCAACTTTCTTGGGAGGTCCATCTTAGGTTTGCAAGTCCCATAGCTTGAGAGATGGTCGTTGTTGTATACATCACCCAAAATACCCCACACAAAACTAGGCCATTTCAGATGTGCTGTGATTTTTACATTTTGGGGATGCTGTAGATCACCTCAAATGCCCAATAAGGTACTTGGCTTCATTGGTGCCAAGGGAGAAGCCACAACTAGTCATGCTTACTCTTGATAATGAGTACTACCCTCAAAGTGCCAAGGATCGATGACAATACTTCTTGGAACCAAGTGAGTAATAAACTAAAGAGGTATTTGTTTTATTTCCAATGGATACTTTGATGGAGAGAGTGAAAAGACTATTTTCAGTCAACCTCCCACTCCTAATAACAACCATATTCAATTCCCAAAAATTTGCATGGTTGCCAATTGTAAGCAAGGGAAGTTATTTCTCATCATGAGTAGGAGGTTTTGTTTGAAATTGCCCATCTCTCTAGTTAGAGTAGAGTAAGTAGGTTTGCTTTCAACAGAATATGTGCTTATAGAAACTCTACATATCCCATTTGGGGTATGTGTGATTTCAATTGTTTTACATAGTTTCTGTGGTGGTGTTTTGTTTCTCATGCATAGTTCATTCGAAATGGAATTTGGTGAGATCAACTCTAGTTCCAACAGTTTCCAAATGGTTCAAGGATCATATTTTAAAATTTCAGATCATATTTGTGTTTACTAGGAAGACTCCATGCCCAATGGATTCTTTAAAGCAACTGGTCATTTCACCTAGTAGACATGTGAGACCCATGAGTGACCAAAATAAGCTCACACTTATTTTTGGTCAAATAACACCATTTTCCCCTTTTTTTGCTTCAATCTAAATTTCTATATGTTTTAAGAACTTAAGGTCCCCTAAAAGAATTTCCATTAGATAGGAAATTTCTTTCCCTTCCAGAAATATAAAGAAGTCCTTGTAACTCCTCACATTTTGCATGTTACGGGCAGACGTGGCTTGGAAGGATTTTTTTCGAAAAACAGGCCAGCAGACCTGGGGAAGACTTTTTACTAAAGGTATATTGCGGACTGGTGGGGCTGCGGAAGATATCCTGTCACTTTACACTATTCTCTAAAAGTGGAATTTACAATTGCGGTCCCATGATCTCGTGGAGGATCTTTGTGCCAAATAAAAAATGCCTAAGACCCGCAAAGGGACATGTGGCCATGTTTCAGGTCAAAGCAAGAAGGAAGGTTGTTGGAGGAACTTCATAATATTTGGATTTTATTTTTGAAAAGGAATTAACTATAAAACTAAGCCACACCTCTGTTGACACCTAGGGAAGCCACGTGTCAGGCCTTTCTCACCTGCCGGGAAGTGGGCCGTAGGGGAAAATTTGGAAACTTTTTCAACTTTTGCAAATGGCACAAAATGTAAACTATGAGCCCCTGAGCATGAGGAGGTTTTTTTGCCAAAATAAAAATATAAGGTTGTGGGCTTTCATGCCTATAGGGAACTTTTTCAATTTTTCAATTTTTGTACAAAAGGCGCAAGATGTAATTTTGAGCCTGTGGATCCGTTTTGCAGAAATAGTTTTTTGCCATTTTTGAATGGATTCGACTCAAATATTCAAATGGGCCTATATTTCGATCCAATGCTCAAAATTCAAAAACCTTGGTACCATTCAAAATATCTTGACATCCTCTACACCATGGAAGCCTAAAATTTGAATTTTGACATGGTTAGTCATGTGAAAAATTGGTAAACATCTTTGGCTTGAAAAAACTTGAGTTCCAAGTATCCCAACGACTGAAATGTAATGAAGTATTGTCTGGTTTCTTCTCCAACAAGCTTGAGTGCATTGGGGAATGGATTTTTAGAGGTGCCCATGATTTTTGAAGACCATTTAATCAAATTTGTTGGTTGGTAAGAGAAGAGTTCAAGTTTTCCTTCTTTATCTCTAGTTTTCATCATTCTATATATTGAAAACACTTCTCATTTGATAAGGGAGACATTCTGGGTGTGGGGAAATCTTTAAAATTAGTTTCCCAACTCTATTTGAGTTGTAATCCTTCTCCTACACATGGAAGCTAATTTATTCCTCTGAGGAAAAATATAATGATCTGTGCACCTCCTAGTGTAATAAACTCATGTTTTTGTGGTGTTCTTGAACCATTTTTAATGTTTTGTTGTTTCTACGTGCCTCTCCCTTTCAATTATGTTTCTTGTGCATGTATTTCCTATTTACAGGTGTGGGATGTCATGTTTCATGAAGTTTTAATGGTGGATGCCACCTCTTCCTAGCCTCCCTCATCTCCTTTTTCCCTTGTTTCATCCTCCCTCAACAGGGTATCTCGCCTCTTTCCTTTTCTGGTGTATCACCACTTTAGTGTAGGATATCTTTCACTCTCTCTTTCTCTCTTGTTCTTTAGAATGATTAGATTAGTATATATTAGCTTTTCTTGCATTAGAGTAGATTGTGGCAGGTAAAAGTGCAACAAGAAAAAACTTTTTTGGGAGACCCATCTCAGGTTTACAAGTACCATAGCTTGAGAGATGGTCCAATGTTGCGTAGATCACCTCGAATGACCCACACAAACCCAGGCAATTTTGGGGGTGTTGTTGATCACCCCGAATGCCCAATAAGGTACTTGGGTTCATTGGACACAAGGGAGAAGCCACAACTAGTCATGCTTACTCTTGAGCATGAGGATGAGCCTCAAAGTGCATAGGATCAACAACAATACCTCTTGGAACCAAGTGAGCAATAGACTAAAGAGGTATTTTTTTGTTTCCAATGGATACCTTGGTGGAGGGAGTGAGGAAAATATTATCTATCAACCTTCCACTCCTAATAACAGACATATTCAATGCCCAATCAATTGCATGGCTGCCAACTGTAAGGAAGGGTAGTTATTTCTCATGACCAATAGCAGGTTTTGTTTGAAATTGCCCATCTCTCTGGTTAGAGTAGAGCGGGTAGGTTTTTTTTCAACAGAAGATGTGTTTGTGAACACTCTACATATCCCACTTGGGGTATGTATGATTTCAAATTTTGTACATAATTTATGTGGTGGTGTTTTGTTTCTCATGCATAGTTCATTGGAAATGGCATTTGGTGAGATCAGCTCAAGTTCCAGTAGTTTCCATGTGCCTTAGGGATCATATTTTCAAAGTTCATATCATATTTTTTGTTTACCAGGAAAAATCCATGCCCAATGGATGCTTCAAATCAACTGATCATTTCACCTAGTAGGCAACTGATCCCCATGAGTGACCAAATTGTTGACAAAAATAAGCTCACACTTATTTTTGGTCAATTAACACCATTTTCACCTTTTTCCTACTTCAATCTAAATTTTTATATGTTTTAAGCACTTAAGGTCCCATGAAAGCATTTCCATCGGATAGGAAATTTCTTCCCCTTTCTAGAACTATAAGGAAGTCCATCTAACTCCTCACATTTTTCAAGTTACGGGTTGGCAGGCCTTGGAAGGATTTTTTTCCAAAAGTGGGCCAATAGTCCTTGGGAAGAATTTTTGCCAAAGGTAAATTGTGGACTAATGGGATGGTGGAAGATATCTTGGCACTTTTCACTTTTATCTAAAAGTGAAATTTATAATTGTTTTCCTGTGAGCCCGCAGAGGATCTTTGTGAAAAATTAAAAAAGGAATGCCTAATACCCATAAAGGGACACGTGGCCATGTTTGAGGTCAAAGCTGGAAGGTAGGTTGTCGGAGGAACTTTTGGATTTTTTGATTTTATTTTATAAAAGACATAAAGTATAAAAGTAATTCACACCTCCACTGACACCCAAAGAAGCCACATGTCAAGCCTTTGTCAGCTGCGGGGAAGCGGGCCGTCGGGGAAACTTTGGAAACTTTTTCAACTTTTGCAAATGGTGCAAAATGTAAAATGTGGGCCCCCGAGCATGATGAGGTTTGTTCGCCAAATGAAAAATATAAGGTTTTGGTCTTTCGTGCCTGTGGCAAACTTTTTTACTTTTTTAATTTTTGTGCAAAATGCACAAGATGTAATTTCGGTCCCGCGGATCCATTTTGCTAAAATGGTTTTCTTCCTTTTTTGAATGGATTCGACAAAAAATTCTCTAAATGGATATATCTTTTGATCCAGTACTCAAAATTCAAAAAATTTGATAGCATTCAAAATATATCGACATCCTCTATGCCATGGAAGCCTAAAATTTGAATTTTTGTGTGTTTAGTCAGGTGAAAAATTGGAAAACATCTTCGGCTTGAAAAAGTTCTAGTTCCAGGTATCCCTACCACCAAAATTTCATGAAGTATGGTATTTTTTATTCTCCAACAAGCTTAAGTGCATTGGGGAATGTATTTTTTAAGTTCCCATGATTTTTCTAGACCATTTAATGAATTTATTTGGTTGGTAAGAGAAGAGTTCGAGGTTTCCTTCTTTCTCTCTAGTTTTCATCATTCTATATATTGGAAACACTTATCATTTGAGAAGGGAGAAATTTTGGGCATGGGGAAACTATTTAAAATTTTTTTCCTAAATCCATTTGAGTTGTAAAACTTCTCCTACGGCTAGCAAGTGAATTTTATCCCTCTGAGTAAAAATGTAATGATCTGTGCCCCTCCTAGAGCAATAAATGCATGCTTTTGTGGTTTTCTTCAACCCTTTTTCATGTTTTGTTGTTTCTCCATGCCTATCCATTTCAAATCTATTTCTTGTGCATGTATTTCATGTTTGCAAGTGTGGGATTTTGTGTTTCATGGAGTTTTAATAGTGGATTAGGATCTGGTTTTGTGTCACTTCTGGCTGGCCTCCCTCATCTTATTTTTCTCATGTTTCATCCTCCCTTAACAGATTATTTCACCTTTTTCCTTTTCTTGTGTATTTCTTCTTTAGTGTAGGCTCTCTTTCACTCTCTCTTTGTCTTTGTTCCTTGGAATGGTTAGAATAGGATAGATTAGGTATGCCTACATTAGAGTAGATTGTTGTAGGTAGAAGAGGAATAAGAACCAACTTTCTCTGGAGGTCCATCCTAGGTTTGCAAGTCCCACAACGTGAGAGATGGTCCAATGTTGTGTAGATTACCCTAAATTCCACACACAAAACTAGGCTATTTTGGGGGTGCTGTGATTTTGCACTAATAGTTACTCTTGTAAATAACAAAAAAGTTACTATTTTGGGAAAAGAGATAGTTGGTATTCTATATAAAAGGGGGAGTAGATGGTTATTAATGATGTTTATTACATTAGTAGTCTTAAACACAATCTAATGAGTATTGGTCAATTAGTTTAGAAGCGCTACATAGTGTATCTTGAAAATAATAATTGTGTTTTTTTTATAAATTTCCTAGTGACGAACTGATTTCTAAAGTACATATGGCTAGCAATCGAATGTTTCCTTTGATTATAAAACTAGTTATTAGAATAAAAATAGTCCAAGTTGTTCGTGAAACTGATTTGGCACATTCCAGAGCATTCATGCAGTTCATCTTTGAAGAAAGCTCTAGATTAACCTTCAAATAAAATAAACTTATCTCCAAAGCACATTCTTAAGGTATGTCCAAAGTAAGAGATGAAAGCATTGAAAAACTGGAAAAAGCATTTAAGTCAGTTGAATCCTTGTTTTGGCATTTTAGAATTGGGAATTTGAATTTTGGAGTATTAAATTTGCTACATAAAAGGAAAATAGTGAAAGGTTTTCTGTTAATTGTAAAATAAGAAAGAATCTATGAAGGTTTAATTTTGGGAAAACAACATAGAGAGAGATTTCCTATAGGAAAATCAAAAAGAAAAAAAGTGTTCATAAACACAACACCCCTGAATGTCTGCAACTCGATGGGTTGGAGCTATCAGTTTGATTACATAACATGGAGATTTTCCCAAAGTGTGGGACTTTGTAATTGGGAAATCTCTCTGGATAAAGACTGGATCCTATTTGTAACTCCCGTTATATTTCCAACATGAAACCTGAGAACAAACCTAGGTCAATTAGAAAAAAATATGGAATAAATTTGTTTCTTTAATTGCACCCACAATAAAAGAGTGAGTTTACGGCCATCACATTCTTTTTTTCAAAATTGAATTAAATTAACATTATTAATTTTCCCTTAGGTCCCCCTTAAAAAATAAAAACAATAAAACTTGTTAGTCTAAAGCAACACTTAGGATTCCCTATCATTTATTTTAATTAAATTCAATTTCACCTTAATTAAATTTGATTAGCTAATCTCAAGGGCATTGTTGTCTTATTTAATTAAATAATTAAAGTTCTATAATACCCATAAAGGAGTCTAAGTTGCATTAAATTTAAAATGTCTCTAAAAGACATTTGGGTTAGAAGATTAATAACACCTAACCCTTACACATACTTGAGTGACCCCAAAATAAAGTATACCTATGTAAATTAAATTTGAATTTCTCTCACCTACTCCCCACCTACTTTTTGGAGGGATGAATCTCATCCATTGGATGGATTCATTTGGGGGCACTGGATTTGGAATACCATCTAACCCTAAGTTTTCTTATGAAAAGCTCTTTTCCCTTTTGTTTGACTTATTAATTCATCTTATTGTTTTGTAGATTGGTGGAGAAGGAGGAGGAAGCCATCAGAGGTAACCTCAAGCTCTTGGAAGGATGCACATGCTTCATTTATTTTCTTGTTCTATTTACAATTGTTATCTCTCAAAAGTGCACCCTGTATAGAGATGACTGCAGGTGTTCTAAACTTTCTCTGGATCTCTGTCTTTCATGTATACAATGGAAACCCCTCAGGTCTATGGGTATAACTATTTTGAGGTGAGTCTCTGGTATCAAGGTTAGTTCCTTTTTTGATGTATCCTAAACTAATTTTCTAGGGTTGAGGGTAAAAAGATGTTTGTCAATGAATTCAAAACTGGGGTGATACACCAAACTTGTTTGAGGTCATTGACACAGTACATGCACAGTTGATATAATAAACCATTTTGGATGCATAAACCAATATTTTTCAGTAGAATATTGAGGCATTAAATTGAGGTATTGAGGGAAAATTTCACAATAATACTATAAAGATACACATGCACACTAATATCATGCATAAATTACTAAATTTGTAAAAGGGTAGGATGATTAACAAGGGAATTTGACATTCACAAGGATTAATAAGACATACACGAGACTACAAATTATTGGAAAGGTATAAATCAACTCTCATTCATAGGGGGTATGTGCACAATGTTGGGGGGCAAAAAAGCGGACAAGAATCTGAGAAAAAGTAAAATGCGTAAATGTTTTGCTAAAATGTGCTCGTGTTTTAATTTTTTTGGCTCAGGAATCATCGAAGCATAGCACATACGTGTTTCAAACAAGTCAAAATGCGTACGCGTTATAATATTTCTTTTATTATTTCTTATACTGTAAATTTATTTTAGTAAATATAAGAAATTAGGGTCACTCTGCACCTTATGGAAGTGATCTCGTAGCTCCAACATTTATAATCTATAAGATAGTTTTTCATAATCTAATATGGTCAGTACTTACTCATTTTCATGATTTCAGCAAACGACTTAAAACTTTCAGGGCATATATATTGCAGTCAGTCTTTGTTTTGGGAAAGAATATAGTCATTTTTTAGGTTTTTTTACCTTCTAAAATGGATTTTGGCCCTACCACTGCTATAATTGGTACTAATTGTTAAATTTGATCCATAATTAGCTTTAGTAACCATGAATTAACTCTATGATGTTTGTAGATAGAGGATCTTTCCCTAAATGGGATTCCTATCCTATGGCCAAAATGAAGTGATTTTAAAATGCCTCCTTATTAAGGTTTGATAACACTACTAGGTGTTGAATGATTTGTTTCGAATACTACCAAGTGAATCGCATCAAGTGAACTCAGATGATTTCTCATTCTTAGAAACATGGTGCTCAATATAAAGATCATCCCCTCACCTTTCCTAGCTTTAAAAACATCCTTTCATGGAATCAAATTCATGATTCTCATACATGCTTTTTCTCATATGTCTCTTATGGAAAAAAATGATGCCTTAATACTTCACAAATAATTATCCTTGATAACTCGGTGACATGACTAGCTCATTTTAGCTTGTTTTGAAGGGTGTTTAATTAACTACAAAATGGCCAAAATTCATTTTTAGGCCTTCAAAGGAAGTAGTCTCTCATAAAAACTAAATGAGTCGATTGATCACCTTAAACTCTATTAGCTACACAATGAAACACACATAATGATCTTTTTAGGACTTTCCTTTGGGTGACGGTTTATGATTTAAGGTTTAATGTTTAAGGATCATAATTCAGATTTTAGGGTTTAGGGTTTAGGGCTCAGGTCTTAGGGTTCATGGCTTAGGGTTTATAGTTTAGGGTTTATAGTTTTGGGTTTATGGTTTAGGGTTAAGGGTTGAGGGTTTAGGGTTTAGGGATTAAGTTTCAAGGTCTAGGGTTTAGGGGTCAAGGTTGAGGGTTTAGGGTTTATGGCTCAAGGTTTAGGGTTTAGGGTTTAGGGATCAGGGTTGAGGGTGTAGGGTTTAGGGTTGAGAGTTGAGGGTTCAGGGTTGAGGATTTCAGGTTTACGGTTTAGGGTTTAGAAGTTAGGGTTTAAGGTTTAGGGTTGAGGATTTGGGGTTTGTGGTTCAAGGTTTATGAGTTAGGATTTAAGTTTTAAAGGTCAGGGTTCATGGTTTAGGGAAAAGGGTTCAAGGTTTAGGGTATATGGATCATGGTTGAGGGATTAGGGTTTATGGTTGAGAGTTGAGGTTTTAGGGTTGACGGCTCAGGGTTTAGTTTTTAGGGTTTAGGGTTGAGGGTTTATGTTTTAAGGGTTCAATGTTTAGGGTTTTTGCTTAGGGTTTATAGCTTAGGGTGTAGGGTTCAAGGATTAGGGTTTTGGGTTTATGGCCCAAGGTTTAGGATTTAGGGGTCGTGGTTTAGGTTTTATGGTTTAGGGTTTAGGGTTTAGGATTAAGGGCTTAGAGTTTAGGGTTTAGGGCTTAGGGTTTATAGAATAGGGTTAAGGGTTTAGGGCTCAAGGTTTAATGTTTAGGGTTGAGGATTTAGGGTTTACAGTTTAATGCTTAGGAGTTAGGGTTTAAGGTTTAAAGGTTAGGGTTCTAGGTTTAGGGAAAAGGGTTTAGGGTTTAGGGTTTAATGCTCGAGGTTTAGGGTTTAGATTTTAGGGTTAAGGGTTTAGGTCATAGAGTTTAGGGTTTAGGGTTTATTGTTTAGTGTTTAGGGTTTACGGCTTAGGTCTTAGGGTTTAGGGTTTAGGATTTAATGCTTTGGGTTTAGAGTTTAGGGTTTAGGGATCAAGGTTTAGGGTTTAGGATTTATTTTTTAGGGTTTAAGGTTTAGGGTTTAGTGACCTTTAGGATTTAAAATTTAGGCCTTAAGGTTTAGGGTTTACGGTTTAGGGCTCAGGACTCAGGGTTTAGGGTTTAGAAGTTAGGGTACCTGGTTTATGGTTTACGATTCAACATTCAAGGTTTAGAGTTACAGGTATAAGTTTTATGGGTTAGTTATGGGTTTAAGGTTTAGGGGTTAGAGATCGGGGATCTATCTTTATGGTTTAGGGCTCAGTGTTTAAGGTTTTGGGTTTTGGGCTCAAGGATTAGGGTGTAGGGTTTAAGGGTTAAGATTTAGGGTTTATGGTTTAGGGATTAGGGATTAGGGTTCATGGTTCATTGTTTATGGCTTAAGGTTCGGGGTTCAGAGTTACTAGTTTAAGGTTTGGGGGTTAGAGCTCGGGGCTCTGGGTTTAGTAGTTAGGGTTTAGGGCTTAGGGCTCAGGGTTTAGGATATAGATTCAAGGGTTTAGGGTTATGGGTTTAGGGTTTAGGTTTTAGGGTTTAGTATTGAGTGTTTAGGTTTTAGGATTTATTATTTAGATTTTAGGGTTTAGGGTTTATAGTTTAGGGTTTTGATCTCATGGTTGAGGGTTAAGGGTTTAGGTTACAAAGTTCAAGGTTCATCGAATTTGTCGGCAAAAAATTCAGAGAGAGTCATCAAAATTTGATGTTTTTCATCTGTTGATAGTTTGGAGGGAAATGTCATATTCCTGACTATCTAATCCTTTCAAAGACTCCAGTAGTCCTCAATCCTTGGATGTACAAGGAGACACAGTTACTTGGCTTCCATTTATAATGATAGAGATATTTGTAAATTTGTGTTATGACCTCTAAATCTATATGAATTTCAAGTTGCTTGGATATCACATCACACCCTTCACTAGGATAGAAGACTACCCCTGTCTTTTTGTTCAGGGGATTTTGGAAACATCTATGGGTTTATCATATAAGGAATTATTTATGAATGGAAGGTCACTAAGTTGTAGGCTAGGTAGCTCCCATTTAGAACTAAACAAGAAAGATTTACTAGGTGATCGATAACCCCTTAGTGTTCTTAGCCATTCCCTTATTTCTATGCTTATTTTTAAGAGTTTAGGAAGTTCTATTAAATTTACTATCCATTCTAGTAGAACACTTAAACTTTATCTTTCTCCAGAGGAGATGATACTACAGGAAATTCAATTATGATCCTACACCTCTGCATTCATATATTCTCTATGTTTCTTTTGTTTCCTTTAAGATTATTTCTTTTGTTGTGATGGTTATTTTTTCTAGCTTCTAATGGGTCATCCTGGCTTACATAATACCATACATGGAAATATGAGAAATGTGAAATTTGTTTCAGAGTGTTAATAAATTTACATTCAAGAGCACAAGTATATGTGGGGAGAAATAATTTTGGAAGAGATGTGTAATATATGCATTACAAGGCAAAAGTTAGATGTCATATCCATTTAGTAACTTGTCCCACCTCTCATAAACAAGGTACTTTTATAAGTGGACTTAATGATGGTTCTAGGAATGAGACTAGGAAATATTGATGAAATATGGTTTGGGGTTTAGGGTTTAGGACTCATCATTTTGGGTTTAAGGTTTAGGGTTAAGAGTTCATGGTATAAGGTTTAGGGTTTAGGGTTCAAGGTTTAGGGTTATGGTTTAGGATTTAGGTTTTAGGTTTAGGGTTTAGTGTTTATGGTTAGGGTTTACAGATCAAGGTTAAGGATTTAGGGTTTAGGGTTTAAGGTTTCGGGTTAAGGATTTAGTGTTTACAAATAAGGGTTTATGGTTTACGGTTCAGGTTTTAGGGATTAATGTTTAGCGTTTATGGTTTAGGGCTTTAGATTTAGGGTTTAGGGGTTATATTTTTGGTCTTAGGGCTTAGGGTTTAGGATTCAATGTTTAACGTTTAGGGTTTAGGGGTCAGGGTTTAGGGTTTAGTGTTTATGGTTCAGGTTTTGGGGTTTAGCATTTAGGGCTCATGGTTCATGGTTTAGGGTTTACGGTTTAGGGCTTATGGATTAGGGTTTAGCGCTTAAGGCTCATGGTTTAGGACTCATGGGTAAGGGATAAATGTTTAAGGTTTAGGGTTTAGGGTTTACGTTTTAAGGTCTAGAGATCATGGTTAAAGGTTTACAGTTTAGGGTTTAGGGCTCAAGGTTTATAATTTAGTGTTTAGGTTTATGGCCCATGGTTTAGGGTTTCAATTGTAGAAGTTAAATGCTAAAAAATTTAGGATGAATGATGAAATCCTAAAAAATTACCTATGTACTAACTAGATTATACTTTCAAAAATTATCTCCTAAACCATGACTCATAGAGCTATGAGACTAATTCCATAAGGTGCAAAGTGACCCTAATTTCTTATATTTACATAAATACATTTAAATATAAGTTTTTCATTTATTATTATTTATTTCATTTATTAATATGCATATTTTATTATTTCTTATACTTAAACATTTATTTATGTAAATAGAAGCATGTCAAAAGCATACATAATGTTTATACTACACAGAACGCGTACGCGTTATAACGAGTACACGTTATGTTTATACTACGTAAAATGCATACGAATTTTGCATTTTATTTTTTCCCAAGCCATGCCTCAAGGCTCGGGATCTAGTTTGGATCCCCAACCCTGAGGCATGGACCTATACAAACACAACAAACAACGTGTTTTCATAAGAAAATGTAAAAATGCCACTTCCTCTATGATAAATAAAAATAAAACAATTGATCCATTTAAAAAAAACTATACCACAACTTAGAGAAGAGTCTCTTCTCTCTAAAAATCTAATTTTTCAAATTTTCTTACTAATATAAGGTCTCCATATTATTTATTTTCTAACTATACCTTTTTATAGCTATTTTTTGAAGTGTAAATATGTCTATCTTTCATGGTGTATATTTTTTTTGGGTAATTGAAAATTTAAAAAAATTATACTAGCCCAAACTAGGCATAATTCTATACATGTTCAAAAAAAATCCAATTTTCGATATTTTTTGAGGTAGTTAGGACGGGGGGGACAGCAAAAGCTCTGTTTTTTTTTAAAACATAAAATTTTTGTACTAGAAAAATCATAAATAAAAAATATTAACTAAAAAAATCTAAAAAAACTGGAGCCCAAACTAGATGCTCCTAGTTATCTTTTTATCGAAGGGTTTTCAAAAATATTAAATGGTGCTCAAAAAATGGTGGGGGACACAAAAGTCACTCTATTATGTTTTTCAACAAAAATAGGAGCATATGTTGTTATTTTAGTTGTTTGACCCACTTAAACTTATTTGTTTTCAATAAAATTTAGTAGCTTAAAAACTAGACTCAATATGATATGATTTATATATCTACAACATCTTCCAATTTTGAGTGTAACTATTTGGAAAAACTCGTACAAGTTGAATTTTTTTTAATTCAGAAAAACACGTCGACTTAAGACCCCCTTTTTTATTCATCCCACCCTTCCTAAAAATAGACTAAAATTGTACTTGCACATGCATCCTATTTTTATCCTTTATCTTGAATAAATAAAGGAATAAAAATAAGCATGCTAATATAATGAGGCATTAATAGCCTTGTTTACAAAAATACAAATCAGTCAAACTGCAGTTGACTGTTCTATTTTTAATAAATTTGGGTGAATAATTTTGTTAATAATAAACTTGGCTTGATGAGCAAGTCCTCTCCAATACATGCAAACTCTGTCTTTTGGCTGATGATGTGGCATCTGCAAGTTGATCCACTTGCAATTGTGAAAACAACATTTTAAACTACCTCTTGGATGCACATGTAAAAAATAATTCAATTCTATATCACCCATTGTGGGGACCACTGTGAGCACATGTGCAATAAAATAATATTCTTATTTTGATGGAAAATAAGGTAATAGGCCTCCATAAAGGGTTCCTTTTACTCTGATGTTGATCTCTGCTTGTCTTCTTGTGGTCACGTGAAGAATTGCACTTTTGCACATAATGCTATTGTCTACTTCATAAAACTCCAACTGTGAGGTGAACACTTGTCTTCATTCTGGATTTGACCACCTTTATTGAATTGGCATATTATTATGATTTAAAATAAATAAGGGGTCATTTTTTGAAATAATGTCATACTATACACTCGGCCACCTTTTTTATTATCATTACATAGTATATACTTGGCCACCTTTTTATTATCATTACATTGTATATACTTGGCCACCTTTTGATTATCATTGCATTGTGATTTGTTGTCGGTATTTTATTATTTTTTGCATATGTTATAATACCTTAACCAAGGTCAATGCAATGATTAATTAAATGACATGGGTTGGCCCCCTTACCACGGTGACTCACCCCTTAGATACATATAGGTGGCATTTGATTTAAACCTGATTAGCATAGGAAAGTGGGACTTTGACTATGATTGTTGATTACCTATACCATTTGATATATGTCATTGATATTCAAATCCATGATTAGGGTTTACATATAGTAATAAAGATGGTTGGTGCTCTGTAGGCCATTGATCTTTGTACCTTTGAATGTTGATCGTCGATCCTCTGTCTTTAATAAATGTGAACCTACATTGGAGTTGGAAAAGTTTTATGTCATTGATCTTCTATCACCTTTGATATGGGTTGTCGATTCATTACTTGGTAGTTGGCTTGGGTTATCATTTCCAATTGTTGGATCATGTACCTTCATATCTCCACCATTGATGAAAACTCTGGTAGAGTTAGGTTTGAGAGGTTGAGTTTCGAGTTGGGTAAAGGGAAAAGAATGTCTAATGTTTGTTCATTATGATTTTTTCACTCTGAGGGAAAAGCCCTGGAAAAATTTCCTCAGGATACCATTTTTTAATCTTTCTTTAGCTCAGTTTCTTTTGATAAATCACGCTTCTAAAGCTCTGAAGCATGGATTTTTTTATTCTCTGCAATATCTTGGCTGCCAATAGTGGAGTTTTGGAGCTCGTTTTCTTTGTAGAGAAGGGATCTATGAGTTTTTGTGTTCATATTTTCTGAAGTGACTACCATTGAACTTATTTCAAGCTAGTTCTGAAGGCTTGTCTAGTTTCTTTGCTGGCTTTTGAGTTCTCTGTGATCTTTTTGAAGTGTGATATCGTCGTTATTTGGTCATTTTGTGCTCACTATTTAGCTCTTGTGAGGCATGTGGTCTTTGGTTTGGAGTATCATCGAGCACTTTTCTATGCGAAACAACCTTATGCGATGATGTTTTGGTTCTTAGTTATTTTTTGATGGCCTTGGTTGGAGTTCGTGGCTCTGAGTTCTATCTTGTCTGCCATTTTCTTGAAATCTAAAAAACCAATTTTTTGTCTTGTCATTTTAAGTTTGACTGTGGAGAGTTTGACGAGCCACAAAAAGAAGGCCTTGAGCTATGTATACTTCCCCTTCTCTTATGCATTACATAGTTGCCATTTTTGAGAAGGTAAGACTTCATCTTCGAACTCTGTAACTGCCTTTCCCTTGTCATTTCAACTTTATTAACACTAACACCTCAAGACCCTTGTATTTATTTGCATTTTCTGGTGCAACCTTGATCTCCAAGCTTTGAAAATCATTTGGTTGATCATTGTTTTACTCTGGACTTGATCATTTTGATGGTTTTGACAACTTCGAGCTTCCCTGGTAAGTCTTTCCCTCCATATTAATACTTATGTGTGTAATAAAATTTAGCTCTCAAAATACCCACTAATGGGTTCGTTTTCTTTTCGAAATATCTCTTTCCTTGGTACATTATGTGCTTCTTTTCCATGGACGTGTTTTCTTAAGCTGTAACATTGCTCTCTTGCTATGGATTGCATTGAGTTCTAGTTTTGTCTATACTTATACTCTATACCACCATTAAAGATAGAAGAGACCTTTGTTTCTATGGCTTTCATTGATTGGTAGAGAACTCTATTCCTGCACAATTACTTTTGTTCTCCTGGATCACCATATTATGGCATGATCTCTTCCTAAACTCAATGCTTCGTATTTTTTGTTTGAGGTGTTCCCTGCTATTATGAATGTGTATTTGACATTATTTGCTCTTAATTTTTTAATACCCATTTACGGGTTCACAACTTTTAATTCAAATATGGCACTGCATATTCTGTTTCTACTTCCTCTGTGTTTGTGCTTTGAGTGACTTCTCCTATTTTAAGTCACCCGAAGAGGCTCAAAGATTGAAAGTAAATGGGATCTTCTGAATTTGTCTTCCCTATCCTTCAAGCTAGCTCAGATTTTGTTTTAGATTAAGAGATTTAAGATTTATATGAATGTCATTGATGTTTTCTAAGCCAACCTTTTAAACTCGTGCTTTCATGGCTGAGTGCTAAGTTTTAGAAAAATGATTCGAGGGTTTCAGAGGATTGGCTTTGCTAGGGGTACCTTAGACTTGTGTATTTCTTGCCATGAGAAAAAGCCTTGAAACTCTACCTGTCTTATTGGTGATTTGAGATGATTTGGTCATAATTTGGCTCTATCCTTTTTTTTGTTGATGATCATGCTTCATTCTCACTTTTCGTGCTTGAAAACCCAATTTGTATTGTAATTTTCACTATTTACTTGTGTAAATATACAGTGAAGCAACTGAGTTTGTTTATCCATCTTGTTTAACACTAGGATTTGAAATATTTCGAAAAATTTGAACTCAACTTGTCTACTGCTTGCAATAAGTAATATTATATACCAATTATTATTCGTAAATCATCCTTAAGCCTATGTTATTGGTAGAAACATATATGGAAAGTTGTAATATAGGCTCATGATTCGGTCATGTAACTCAAGAAAATATGAAACTCCAGCCACATTCCATTTATGCATATTGTTTGTGAACTCTGTAATATACTTGAGTGATGAATCTTGGAAGCATTTTCACAAATTTGTATCACTTTTCATGCTGCAGATCTGTATAGTTGTGTGCTTCAATCTAAATGGTTCCTTGAGTTATAGTATGTTGATATTTCCTCATCCTTGTTATGAAGGATTTTGTACTCTTCCTGTAGCTAGTAATTTCTGATTGGCACTTCTGAATGCTGAAGTGGTGATTTTCTGAGATCTTGAAATTGTTCTTGTTGATTTCTTGTGTTGTCAATAGGTGTACCTGCACATTCAATTATGTACCTTTCTCTTCAGTTAATCTTTTGGATTGATCCTTTGTAACTTGTAGTTATATTATTTAGAAGTGATGTAGCACCTTGATTTGTTTCTGTACTCCTCATACATCCTGTAGCAGCTCCAAAAACTTGTTTTATGAACATGAACATGTTACCCTTTGAAAACCTTACTCTGCAAACTGGTTCAGTGTCGTTATCTTAAAAAAATACTTTATTGTTGTTTCTATTCTGCAACTATGATTTTGTATTTACCTTCTAATTTACAAAGCTCTATCTTTATTTCTTCACTTCTTTTGTAACCTTTTCATGACTGTCTAAGTCATTGATGTTTGATGAATTTGTCTAAGTATTGAGCTGGTTACATTGTGTATTGTATCTCTTCATCATGAATCACTCTCTGCGTCCTTAGTTGTACTGTAACTCAAGACATTCTTTATCATGAAGTAACTTGTATTTATCTAGGTCTGTAGCTTTGACTATACAATGTATCATCTCCTTTCTTGCATACTATTTGATTAGTAAAAATTTCAAGCATTAATTAGTTGTCAAATAACATGATGGAAAGATGTTAAATGTCCATTTTACATGGCAAAGCCCTGTCAAATTTTTCTCAGATTCCCTTTTCCATTCTGTTTCAGCTACAATTTTGTCTCATTTCATTTGTTAGAATATGTAGCAGTAAACCTGCATTTCTTTTATGGATTAATACAGACACATCTTTATGTATTTCAGCTTTTAGTTTGAACTGAAATAAATGTACTTTTCTTATTCAAGTTACATGTAATACTGTAATAATCCTGATATATAAACACAACAATTAGTGTTTATTTCCTTCTTCATACTTTTACCCGCACATTTAGATAAACTAGTTAGAAAACATTTAGGATTTTGTCCTCTCTTCTGTTCCATAGTTTTTTGTTTTATCTTTTCTCTCTGAAATAATTGTGAGAATCATATGTACTGATGTAGAATATTGTTGCTTGTTTGCTATGCATTTATCTTTTCTATAATCATACCTCATGATATCAGGAGATTCATTTGCACAAAGATAGACAATACAAGAACATGATTTAATCTTGAGCTCGTGACTGAAAAGTCTCTTTTCCTGTTGTTTTTTAGGTACAATGTAATATTGAATGGAAAGGATGAAGATGGAGCAAAATATGGAGCGGAGATGGAGTAGCAGGACAAAAAAAATAAGGCAATGATGGACTCCATCTTCTTTTGCTTTTATTTTCATGCATATGCACCTTCTATTTCAGTAGTTATGATGTTTACTTGAGTTACATCCCACGACTTGTGTGGGAAACATTTGAAATTCCTTATGAATAAAATATTAAATTGTGAAACTGAGTTGTGTACTTCCTTCTGCATTTCATAGCTTTGTATATGGATTATATAATGAATTAAACAACTTAATAACATAATTGAATGTATTTAATCATGAAAGAAAGAATTTTAAAATACATGTAACCTTAGTAATGAACTTTGATACTGATGTAATCTGCAACTATGATTGTTGCTCCAAAACTTAATACTTCATCTATTCTGTATTTTTAGTATTCATCAAGATTACACATCTTTCCTTCGGGGCCTTTGTGTTCTTTTGCTGAAGACAAACATGAAATTGCAGACTATGTGATCTGTTACGTTTTGTAACAACACACATAACTGCAAATTACATGTAGTCATTAATTAATCCAATAGAACAAATATTAAACTGAAATAATCTCCCCTATCTTAGGTTCTCTTCATCAATGCCATCCATCGTAATGAAGTTTTGTAACAAAAATTTTTATCACACATAACTGTTAAATTACATGTAATATTAATTAATCCAACAGAACAAATATTAAACTGAAACAATCTCCCCTATCTTAGGTTCTCTTCATCAATTCCATCCATCGTAATGAAGTTTCGAGTTTCCCATTTTTGCACGAGTGCAAAAATTGTCAACATTTCTGGCGATCCTATGGGGAAAGCTTCATGCTGGCTTATAGACCTGTGTCTTGCTCTTTTCCATTGGGCATGGAATCCAAATCATGTAATCAAAATCTGTAAGGTCTAACCCTTCCAAGACAAAATAAAACTGGGAAAGGATTTGGTAAACCAGACCACGTGCACGAATGCACTTTATTGAATTGAAAAACATTGCAATGTGCATGAAACACTTATTGAAAGGGAAATCCTACTTTAACTAAACACTGTGGGATTTTTCAATAACAGTGTTTGAGAAACATACCATTCATAGGAATGGGAAGTTCCTCTCCATTCAGCCTTAAAAGCTGAAAAGCATTAAGTTCCTTGTAAGCTGAAATCATATAAGGACCACTCCAGATTGTATCAAACTTTGTGTTGTTTCTTTGCTTTGCACAATCAACATCCCATTTCAACAAAATGTCTCCTTCATTGAAGATTATGAACTTATCCTTCTTATCAAAAGTTTTCTTCATCTATTTTTGATTCTTTTCCATGTTCAGATGAGCTTGATTTATCAACTCTTGTAATTCCATCAATTCTGCATAACGAACCTGCAATGGTTCATTCTCGAGTAGCTCCATCTGATGTAACAAATATAAAGCAGGTAAATCAATTGAAATAGACATTCTTTCCTCTCTTCCATAAACAAGCTTGTATGATGAGTTTCCAACTGATCTTTTAGGAGGCACTTTGTCAGCCCAAAGTGTTGAATTTAACATTAAATGCCAAGCTCTCTGGTTATATTTGAGTGTTATTTTGATGATCCTTAAAAGTTTTTTTAAGTACTTTTAGCTAACCCATTACCTTGTGGGTAATAATTAGATGACGTACTTAAATAAATTCCATGTTTAATATCCCAATCTGTTACCTTTGCACCAATAAATGCTAAGGCATTGTCTGAAATGATAGTTGCTGGAACACCAAATCTATAAACTATACCTTGATAAAATGATAGTATTGAAGTTTCATTGGCATCTTTCAAAGCTATTGCTTCAGTCTAGTGTGTAAAATAATCTGTGGTTGTCAAAATCCACTTGTGTCCTTATGATGAAGGTGGATTTATCATGCCAATAAAATCAAGACCCCACTACATAAATTGTTGATCCACTGAAATAGGTTGTAGGGGTAGTGAAGCTAAATGTTCTTTTCCAACAAAGAAAGCACATTTCTTACACTTTCTGATCTATTTGAAATAGTCTTTGAATATGCTGGGATAATAGTAACCAACTTTCATAATTTTTAAGGTTGTAGTGTGTGCTGAAAAATGACCTCCTACAAGTCCTTCATGGAATTCAGATAATAATTGCTGAATTATATCATAATCAACACATCGCAGCAAGATTTTGCTTATCTATCTTTTGAATAACACACCATCAATGAAAACATAAGGTATAACTTGTAACTTAAAATATCTTCATTTGTTCTTGTCCATACCTTTTGGAAAAGTGCCATGCTATAGATAGTTAATTAAATCAGTCATCCATCTTGATTCCTGAACTTCTTGAATAAGCTAAGGTAGCTGATTTTCTGGTTGCACCATGATATCTGATTGTTGATACATAACTTCAACATGTTGTTCTGGATCTTCTGATTTTACAGCTGTTGTTTTTCTATATCAACAATTAGATGCTCACACAAACCTTTACCTCGAACTATCTTCACAACACGGATATCAACATCGTATTCCATAACCTTCATTATCCAGCCTGATCTCTTCTCATTCAATTCTTTATTTAACAAGAAAGCTTTTACACTTGGATGAGAAACCAGAATGTGTATCTTATTTTTTGAAAACATGTACTTAAAATTCTTTAGTCCTCTGACTACTGAAAGTACTTGTTTCTCAAGAAAAGTGTACCTTGTTTCATAGTCATGTAAACTTTGTCCAAAGAAAGTAATTAGCTGCTCAATATTTTCATCATTAACTTGAGTTAATATGGCTGAGATTGTTTCAGCTCCTGCACATGCATACATTGTAAAATCTTTATCAAAATTAGGATTTGCAAGAGTAGGAGCTTGAGAAATGTTTTTTTTAATTGCTTCAAACCCTTCTCTCCCTTCACTGGTCCAAGAGAAAGTCTTCTCTTTCTTTAACATAGCTATCAATGGTTTAACCAATGTTGTAAAACCTGGAACAAATATTCTAACAAAATTGATTTTTCCCAGAAAGCTCTGTAATGCATTCTTGTGATGAGACAATGATAGCTATGATATGGATTCAATTCTGAAAGGGTCAATTGCTAAACCTTGTTTAGAAACAATATGACCAAGAAATTTACCTTGATGTACTAAAAAGATGGACTTTTTGGGATTCAAAGATATTCCAAACTATCTGCATAAATGAAAAGTATGCCTTAAATGTATTAGATGTTCATCAATTTGTTTTTAAAAAATGGTAACATCATCCAAATAAACTAGTATGCATCTATTTAATAAGCTATGAAAAGCCATGTCCATTGCATGTTGAAACATTGCACCAACATTTGAAAGGCAAAAAGACATTCTTTTGTAAGCATAAGTACCCCACTTGGCAGTAAAAGCTATTTTGTACCTATCTTTTTCTCAGACTAGAATCTGATTGTATCCACTGTAACCTTCCATAAGAGATAGTCTATCAGAACCAGAAACTATTGTCGAAATCTGATCCATATTGGGCAGTGGGTAATGATATTTTAGTGAAGATTTATTAAGATCTCTAAAATCCACACATAATCTTATTTCTCCATTATTTTTCTGAACCAGAACAAGATTGGCTACCCAACTTGAATGCTTAACTGGAAAAATAATACTTGATTCGATCAACTTAGATAACTCTTTTCTCATTAAAGTCTCTATCTTCAGATTTATAGGCCTCTATTTTTGCCTAACTAGCTTGGAATTTGGTGGTAATTCAATAGTATGTTGTGCCAAGCTTGGATCAAACCCTTTCAGATCTTGGTATTTCCAAGTGAAAACATCCTTAAATTCCTTACAAATATTGATAAAGGGATGTTTCTCAGCTAAGGAACATATCTTTCTGAGAAATAAATTCTTTCCATCAACGACTCAAATCTCTTCATAGTTGTCTAAATGTGTTGACATATTTTTTTTTGTCTTTCCTTAACTGATCATCAGTGTTGAAGATGTCTTCCAATATGACCAACCCTTGAGGTAGTTTATTCATCTTCAATTGAACAATCTGGTCACCATATAAGTGCTGTAATTTCTCTTGATTTACCGCAAAAAAATTTAGCTTCTTGTTGTAAAAACCTGCAAATATGTTCATCATTTTCAAAAAACTTCCAATTCAAATCATTATCAGGTATAGAAGGCTTGGCAATCAGCTTTATGTGAGGTTCAATCTTGCTATTTTTAATTTGTTCCAATACTTCAAAACTAGCACCAATTGTTGCAATTTTATCCACATGCTTGTTTTCTGTTCTTGGAATGGACTGGATATTAATAGCATTGAAATGTTCCATTAAATTTGAAACTCTATGTTTGTAAGACTTCATTAATGGATTCTTACAAACATTGAAGTTTCTTACTTGATTGATAACCAACTTAGAATCATCGAAAATATGTAACATGCTAATACCTCTCTTTCTGGCCCAAAGTAAGCCATGAATTAACGCTTCGTATTCAGCTACATTACAAGTACACAAAAATTTGAGACTCAAAGCTGAGAAATACATTTTGTTTATGGGGGAAGTGAGCATCAAACTTGCTCCTTGTCCTTTCTTGTTCTTTGCTCCATCAAAATGAAGCTTCAAAATCCCTTCTACTACATTTTCTGTTTTGAACAACAAGGGAATTGGTGTGTTTTCCTCGTGCAAGTAATACACACCAAACATAATGTTCTTAAAATTCTTTGAAAGGATCATGAGCATGTTCTTCATGTGTCTTTTCATCCATGAAAAGATTAGAAACACCATCTAGTGCTGAAACATGAGTTGCATTATCGAAATCAGACTAGTCTATGGCTGCATAATTAGCTAATGCATTAGAAGTATGAGTCTCGATATGCAATCTGGCCAATAGTTCAGAATTGATAGTAACTTTGGTCCCATAACGTGTAGTAAAGAACAAAAATGACCAATATGAAGAGATGAAATCTCTCGATAAGCATAAAGCAAAGTAAGGAGGTAAATCTACAACAGTAACATCTTACAAATTGGAAATGTTTGGACAAGCATGTAATGTTACCTCCAAATTTTTGATGACACCAACCATGTTAGTTGCAGTCCCATCAAGCTGTAGCATGCTCTTCTCTGTAGGTTCATATTGCAGACCCAACTTTTCTGCAATTACTTTTGGCAAAACGGTGCTACTTGCACCATTGTCAACCATGCAGTTATGAACTAAATGATCACCAATAATTAGAGATAAGTAAAATGGTGGTGGATTCTTGATATCATGAGTGTTTAAGACCTTTTGAACCATCCATTTAACTTCTTTAATGTGGTACTATTCCATTGTTTCAAGGACCATGTTTATTTTTTGAACTTCCTTTTCTGTTGTTTTTGAAGAAATCTGCAGCTTAACAAGTTCATGAGAAAGCATCTCCTGTTGTCTTGGAATACTTGGAGCATCCCAGATTGAGATATCAACATTATTTTTTTTCATTACATCAACAATGTTAAAAGATGCAACAATTTTAGAAACATATTCTACTATTTTAGCATAGGATTTGGTGAAAACTGACTCTGCTTCATCTACTTTTGATATTTGAGGTATGGAAAGCCTACTTGGATCAGGTTGTAATGAATTTGGATGGTCCTTTTGAATTGGAACATTTGCTGTTTTTTGAGGAACAAAAGACTATTAGCTATTTTTTAACCTGTAGTTGATGTTTTATCTGTGACTGTGGGAAAAATAAGCCTATTTTGTTATTTTCCTCTCTCCGGAGCCTTTTCTTGAGCTCTAGTCGTAACTGCAATAAAATCATCTTCACTAAAACTAAGAAAGTTTTATTCAAGTGCTCTCTGAACATGAGTTTCTTGCTGCCCACCCTCCATTTGAGGCATAAACAATGTCTCAGGTTGAGGTTGTGCAACAAGGCTTATATTCAGGAACACATTTGGGTAACTTGAAGCTGAATGAGGTTGATTACAAGGTTGGCACCATTCTTCTATAGCCATATTAACTGAGACTAAAGTGTTAGATGAACTGGGAGCCTTTGGGTCAAACTACCTTTGCTGATATGGACGTCTATAATTTTGATTATGCTGATAAGGCTACTTATTTTGCTAGTTTTGCTGATAAGGAGCTTGATAAGGCCTACTAGGTAATGTAAGTCTATTTTCAATCAAAGTTAGCTTGTTTCACATAGTCTGCAAAGCTTTAAACACATCATCTAATGGGGCTGCAATAGCAGATTCTATAATGGTAATAGGTTGTGGGATAGGTGCTAAGTCTGCTAAAAAAGGCATTGAAGGCCTTGGTGCTAATTTCTCAGCTTGAATAAGACTATTTTCAGCTCAAATATCAATATCATAAGCTGCTGGGGAGAGTTTCTCCTCCCATAGACTGAATCATAGTTGAAATATCACTGTTTAGGGCTCTAAGATAATAAAGAAAATCATGGTCATCCCTGAGGCTTGACACTTGTTGGAATTCTTTTCCAAATTATAGCAAAACGGATATTAAAATTGGCCATAAATTCATGAGGTGATCTTTTAACTATAGACATTTGTTCTATGAGAGATACATGATCTAAATTAGATACTTGAAATTGTTTCAACAATTTACCACCTAACTCATCCCAAGTTCTTATGCTTCCAATCTCTAAGTTTCTATACCATTGCAAGTATTTCCCTTTAAAGGATATAGTTAAAAGTCTTAAAGCTATTTCTTCATGAGCAATATTATGGATTGCACATAGGGCTGCAACATCTTTGATGTGCTCTGTAGGTGTAACCTGAATTTCACTAGTGAATGAAGGTAAACGTTTCATGGAAGCATTAAGAATATCATGATAAACTAGAATTACTAACAGACTGCCATTATAAATGTCACAAAATTCCTAGGTGGTTGAATAGCCATTGAAAAACTGGGATCTGAACAAAGAAATTGATACATGGTGAAGGAGGATTAAGAGGAGGAGGGTTGTTAAAACCAGGTCTATTATAAGGTAGGGTGTTAATAACTCTTCTTCTTCTTTCAGAATTCAAAGGTAAGGAAATAAACTCAGAAGGAATCCCTCTTACCGATGATCTTGTAGTCATTTTAGGCATTGAACATGCTAAAAACTGGTATGAAATCAGCCTTCCAGAATCACCAAATAAATCTTTTAATCTTTAGAATAAGTTGTTGTAGCTTGCTACTCCAAAAGTAACTTTTATTTACTATGAATATACTGTAAATTGTTGTAATCTACTCAGAGATCCTATTCGTGGTCCCACCAGGTGTGCCAAAAAATGTTATCTCTTGAAAGTACACCATGTACAGAGATGACTGTAGATGTTCTAAGCTTACTTTGGATCTCTTTCTTTCGTAGATACAATGAAAATTGTTGATAATTTTTTTACTTGTGCAAAAATGGGCAACTCAAAACTTTGTTACGATGGATAGAATAGGTGAAGCATACCTAAGCTAGGGGAGATTGCATCAGATTATGTCGTTAATGCTGATTTATTTAAAAGACTACATTAAATCTACAGCTATGTGTGCTGTTACAAAACGTAACATATCACAGTCTGAAATTTCATGACTATCCTCAGCAAAAGAACACAGGCCCCGAAGGACAGTTATGTTGTCTTGAAAAGAATGTCCAATTCTAGAATAGGTGAAGTGTAAGGTTTTAGAACAACATACATAAGTGCAGATCTCAGAAAATCAGAGTTCATTACTGAATGTTACAATTTCTACTCAATGTTATTTACTTTATAATTAAGACATTCAATTATGTTACTAAGTTATTTAGTTCACTATACAATCTATACATAAAGTAGAAATGTAAAAATAAATATACAACTCCTTTACAAAATTCAATGTTTTATTCATAAGGAGAGTCAAATGATTCCCATACAAGCCATGGGATGTAACTAGAAAGTAAAGTATAGCTATTGAAAATAAAGATACACATGCATGAAGGAGAAAGTAGAGGAGTATGAGGGTGAACCCTTGTATATTATTCTTTGTGCAGAGCATCTCCATGCCAGCTCATTCATCCTAAAGTCATGGTACCTGAAAAGAAAAGAAAATAATCATTAGTCATGAGCTCAAGGATCAAACCATATTCCTAATCTACCCTACTTCGTGCATATGAATATTCTCCTAACTAGGAGATGTATTCTACTTGAAGGGAAAACTACATGCATGCTTTAATCACTCAAAAAGAATAAAGTCAAAAGATAAGAAAAAACATGGACATAAGAGATGAAAAAAGGCCTAAATATTTCCTAATTGTTTCCCTAAGTGTGCAGGTACAGGTTGCAACCAAATAAATAAATAAATAAATCATAAGTACATGCTAAGAAGAAGGAAGAGTGCAACTCAAAGTTCAACAAACATTCTACAAATGGAAGAAGTTAGAGCTCAGAAGAGAGAATGGAAGGTAGCATCAAAATTTTCAGTTTGTAAAGAAGAAACAGAATCAGATTTCAACAAGATGAGGCTAAAAGCAAAAGGATTATAGTTGAAATAGGACGAGAGAGAAGATTCTGGAAAAATTTTTGACAAGGCTTCGCCATGTAAAATTAACATTTCAGATTTTTTAGCATAAATATCAAATCTATAATGAAAGGAAAAGCAGTATATAATTGCATAAAAGAATTCTTTATAGCTTGAGCAGCTGAAATAAATTGAAATTCCAAGATAAACTCACAAATTTGAGTTTTTCTAAGGTTGAAGTTTTCATAATAAAGCAGATATGAGAGAAAAAATCACTACAAATATCAATGAAATATATCCATTCGAGCAAGGTTGTACTCATCTACAACATAAGCAGAAGCCATTACAGGTGAACAAAATATATCTCATAACAACAATTTAAAGTAAGCTGCAGAAGATACAATGTGTATAACAGATCATCATATAGTAGCTATACAAGAAAAGACCAGATTAAGCTATAGGTCTTCATGAGCTCAACTTCTCAGAAAAGAGGGGATACTTGCAAGCAAGGAACATGTCTAGTTTGAAAATGTTTTGAAAGAGAGATAATTTTGGAAAAAAATTGGTAGGGCTTTGCCCTATAAAATAAACATTTACAACTTTTCCAGCATCTATATCAAACTGAAATTAAAGAAATGCAGTGAAAGTAATAGAGTAAAGTATCTGAATCAAGGCTTGTGCCAAATAGTGATATCAAAATAGATCAAGAATTGCTAAAAATTACTACAGTTATCAAAGAGTATAAGTGCAACTACAGATTACAGATAGTCTTTTCAAAAAATGAACTAAAAGAAGAGATAAACTCATATAGTTTTTTTTGCAATGAGCAGGTTCCAGTCAAAGAATCAAATGTGGATAATAGAACAACTCTAGGGTGAGGAATAACTATACTGGAATGTCAAATACAAGGGATTTTGGATATATTAGATCAACAAAATCAGACAACAAGTACAAATCTTGAGTGTACCAGAAAAAACCCATCAACAAGTATCAAGAAGTAAGAGAAACATTAATAGCTCACTGTTTGAAATGAAACTTCTCAAATCCTCAAAACTTGTAAATCAGACAATGAGTCACAAAATGAATTTTCAAGCTCGAGATCTCAAAGTTACACAGGGATGTTAGAAGGAAATAGAATACCATTATGCCTCTAATATCAAAGTGTCTGCAGATGAGGTAATAGTCATGTACAAAAGAGATCAAGCCCGAATGGCAGAAATCCTAAGACTACAGGTTAAAAAATATTAGAAAGCCAAATGTATTAAGAAAACCCAAGCTCAAAACAGTCACAATGACGGCCAACTAGTAGAAAGAAGAAAACAAAAATTCCTAAAAAAAATTGTGTTTCAATTATTCAAGTTCCTTTTCAAATACCCATTTCTTAGAATATACAAATCTACAAGTTTAACAATGGCAATCATCATTCTAAGTAGAGAAACAAACTTCATGCTTAGAAATGGATATTGACAAGTTTCAGGTAACAAATCAAGCTCAAAGGCTCACCATGAAGGAAAATACGGAAGTATAGCTCAAATGAAATGGTATTCGAATTCTAAAATGGCACTTGTAGGGAAAATTTGAGACATTCAGAGTCTTCGCAGAACTTCGAAGCACACAGAAATGCATACCCAAATGAGCAACCAAAACTGAGTTCGAAGTAAAGGCCGAAATAAGAGATCAACCAAATATTGCTTAGGAAAATATTGAAGGACAGAAGATGAAAATATGTGTATAAGGATTAGCAAAGCTATATTTACAGAGTTCAAATGGAACAAACTTGGTAGCTACCTCAACAACAAATTTACAGAGATCATATGCCAGTACTTGAGCTCATTTCAACTTCCAGACCTCATAAATACACAAATACAAATATGTCAACCATTAAATCTTGCTGAGCAGACCAAAAAAGCATGAACGAACTGAGTTCAGAATACCAAAGCTGAGCTTGAGATCAAAACAATGGCGGCCTGCAAAATTTTTTCCACGGCTTCACCCATGAGCTAAAAATGAAATGAAAATGATCATCATGCTCAAAGTTTACTTCTATAACCAGCTCGAGAGTGGAGTTAACAAACCCTAACCAATGATCAAGCATCAACAATCAAGCTTCAACAAGTACACAAATCAAAGGTAAAAATCCATGCACAGAGATCAAAACAAATAACTAGAGTTAGCCACCACCGACCGCATTCAAAGCCAAGTCAGAAACCCTAACTGCAGGTAAAAATATCAATGACATCAAAACAGAAGTACACAGATCAAAGGCTCAAGCTCCTTTCAAAATATCCAAGCTAACCCAACTCAGGTCAGATTATCACTGACCAAGTTTGCTAAGGGTTGAGTCATCATGGGAAGGGGCCAGCCCACGTGTCCATAAACAATATCATTGTGTTTGACTGTCAAAATTCCAAAACCATAGTCATTTCCAAATAATACAAAGCCGGATCTGAATGTACATGCCACAATAATCACCTAAAAAGTGAAATCCAAGCTACATGCTACCAACTATGCAAAGACCGACACATATATACATATGTATAATTAAACAAAAGGTGGTGGATATATATATCATGTTTATTAATAGAGATGGCCACCCCTTTTACATATGCTAAAGTCCACAAGGTGGCCAAACCTGGGAATGTGAAGGTGGTCCCCACACCAAGGAGGTCGGAGTAAACTTGTAGAATGTTATCCATGTAATCACTAGCAAACACAATGAGTGTCACCATCAGAGAAAAGAGTGGTTCTGGCTAAATTAATATAAGGACGAGTATTATTGTAAATATTTGTAATTATTTTGCTAACATACAGGAAGTTTATTTTTTGCATGCCTTCAGAACAGGACAGAATGGAGAAGAAGATGAGTTCCATGCCATGGAGAGAGACTTGCCTTGCAAGCAACCTTATTTTTAGTAACTTATTCACCCTTCTCTTTCTTAAAATAGAAAATTCAACTTCAATTGACTCAGATGTAATCAAAGGCTATTAATGCCTCTTGTACTAATTTATATTATTTTATCCTTTTATTTATTATTAAATAAAGGATAAAATTAGGATGCATGGGTGAGTACAACCTTAGTCTATTTTTAGGAAGGGTGGGAAAATTTATTTTGCTATATATTGTGTTCCTTTGTAAAGCACAAGGGGAGGGACTGGAGGACTTTTTGATATATGAGTACTGAAGTAGATTTTGCTAGTTTTTTCCCTTTGAGTGTGAAGTGTTTTCTACCTTTCCAAGTTACTTTGTAGTCTTGTGTATGTTATCTTAATCTTGTGAATACAAATTCCTTGATCAACCACCTTACCCTGGTGCAATTTTTAGTCATTTCTGCTTAAATTTAATGTGCATGTTAACTTATTAGTACTGTTGTGATTCTCCCTCAGTAGAATCAAGTGTTTTTCCCGTAGATACTCTACAGAAAACTACTGGTTTGTGCATCAAGAATCCTTCCCAGATCAGTTGTGCATACACTCAGTCAAAGCCCTCATACAAATTTGGTGTATCACCTTATTTTTAATCATTTTACATTCAACTTTTACCCTGAAACTCCTAAAAAGTAGTTTAGTATACACCAACAAGGAACCAACCTTTATACTGGAGACTCACCTCAAAATAGGTATACCCACAGACCTGAGGTGTTTCCATTGTAGCTACAAAAGAGAGAGATCATTTTTGCAAACTTAGAAAACCTGCAGCCATCTCTCTACAAGGTGAGCTTTCGAGAAATAATAGAAACACCTCAGGTCTATGGGTATACCTATTTTGATGTGAGTCTCTGGTATCAAGGTCAGTTCCTCTTTTGATGTATCCTAAACTATTTTTTTGGGGTTGAGGGTAAAAATATGACTGTAAATGAATTCAAAACTAGGGTGATACACCAAAATTGTTTGAGGTCTTAGACTGAGTACATGCACAGTTGATATGAGAATGAATTCTAGATGCACAAACCAATATTTTTTAGCAGAATATTAAAGCAAACACTTGATGTATTGAGGAAAATTTTCACAACAATACTATTAATATACACATGCACACTAATATCATGTATAAATTACTAAATTTTCAAAAGGGTAGGATGATTATCCAGGGAATTTAACATTCACAAGGATTAATAAGACATACACAAGACTAAAAATTATTGGAAAGGTAGAAATCGACTCTCATTCAAAGGGGCAAAACTAGAAAAATATGCTTCAACACTTCCATGTCCAAAAATTCCTCCTCTATACTTTGCCAATGCACATAATATATAGCAAAATTATTCATCCCACCCTTCCTAAAAATAGAATAAAATTCTACTCACCCATGCATCCTATTTTTATCCATTGTCCTAAATAAATAAAGGAATAAAAATAAGCATCCTAATACAATGAGGCATTAATCGCCTTGTTTACAAAAATACAACTCAGTCAAATTGGAGTTAACTTTTCTATTTTTAATAAAGTTGGGTGAATAATTTTTCTAATAACAAACTTGGCTTGACATGAAAGTCCTCTCCAATACTTGAATACTCTATCTTCTTGCTGATAATGTGGTATCTGTAACTTGATCCACTTGTAATTACAAGGATAGCATTTTAAACTGCCTCTTGGATGCACATGTAAAAATTGATTCAATTCTATATCACCCATTGTGAGGACCATTGTTGAGCACATGTGCAATAAAATAATACTCTTGTTTTGGTGGAAAATAAGGTAATAGGCCTCCAAAAAGGGCTCCATGTACTTTGATGTTGACATCTGCTTGTCTTCTTCTTGTCACATGAATAATTACACTTTTACACATAATGCTATTTTCTGCTTCATAAAACTCCAACTATGAGGACCACTGTTAGGCGAACACTTGTCTTCATTCTGGATTTGACCACCTGTGTTAACTTGGCATATTATTATGATTTAAAATAAAAAAGGGGTCATGTTTTGAAATAATTCCATATTATACACTCACACACCTTTTTTATTATCATTACATAGTATATACTTGGCCACAATTTTTATTATCATTGCATAGTATATACTTGTCACTATTTGAATATTTTCACATATGTTATAATACCTTAACCAAGGTCAATGCAATGATTAATTAAATGGCATGGGCTAGCCTCCTTCCCATAGTGACTCACCTCTTGGATACATATCAGTGGCAGTTGATTTAACCTTGATTGGCATATGAAAGTGGGACTTTGGCTGTGATCATTGATTACCTGTACCATTTGATATCTATTGGTGATCTTCAAATTCATCATTAGGGTTTACATTTAGTAATAAATATGGTTGGTGCTCTGTAGGCCATTGATCTTTGTACCTTTGAATGTTTATCGTTGATCCTCTATCTTTAGTAAACGTGAACCTACGTTGGAGTTGGAAATTTTTTATGCCATTGATCTTCTGTTACCTTGGATATGGGTCGTCGATGCATTACTCAATAGCTAGCTTGGGTTATCATTTCTGATTGTTGGATTGTGTACCTTTAGATATCCACTGTTGATGACAACTCTGGTAGAGTTAGGTTTGAGAGGTTGAGTTTCGGTAAAAGGAAAAGAAACCTAATGTTTGTTCGTTATGTGTTTTTCACTATGCGGGTGAAGCCCTGGACAAATTTCCTTAGGATACCATTGTTGATATTTTTTGAGCCCAGTTTCTTTTGATAAATCAATCTTCTGAAGCTCTGTGCATGGGTTTGTTTATTCTCTACAATATCTTGGCCGCTGCTAGTGGTATTTTGGAGCTCATTTTCTTTTTAGAGAAGCAATTTGTGAGTTTCTGTGTTCATATTTTCTGAAGTAGCCACCATTGGACTTCTTTCAAACTAGTTTTGAAGGCTTGTCTGGTTTTGTTTTTTTGGATTTTGAGTTCTTTGCGATCTTTCTAAAGTGTAATCTCATCCTTTTTTGGTCATTTTGTGCTCACTATTTAGCTCTTGTGAGGTATCTGGTCATCATTTTGCAGTATCATCAAGCCATTTTTTCTGTGAAACAACCTTATGTAATGAGGTTTTGGTTCTTGGTCATTTTTTGAAGGCCTTGGTTGGAGTTCTTTGCTCTAAGTTATATCTTGTCTTCCATTTTCTTGAGTTTTGCAGAAGCAATTTGTTATCTCTTCGTTTTAAGTTTGACTTTGGAGAATTTGATGAGACACAAAAAGAAGGCCTTGAGCTTTGTATATTGCCCCTTATGTTATGCATTACATAGTTGCCATTGTTAATAAGGTAAGACTTCATATTTGAAAATTGTACCCTCCTTTAGCTTGTCGTTTCAACTTTATTAATACTAACACCTCGAGACCCTTGTGTTTCTTTTCATTTTCTTATGCAACCTTGATCTTTAAGCTTCGAAAATCATTTGGGTGATCATTGTTTTCCTATGGACCTGATAATTTTGATGGTTTTGACAAATTCTAGCTTCCCTGGTAAGTCTTTCCCTCCATATTAATACTTCTGTGTGCAATAAAATTGAGCTCTCAAAATACCCACTAATGGGTTCATTTTCTTTTCAAAATATCTCTTTCCTTGGTACATTTTTTGCTTCATGTTCATGGACATGTTTTCTTTAGCTGTAACATTGCTCTCTTGCTATGGATTGCATTGAGCTCCAATTTTTTTCTATACTTATACTCTATACCACCATTAAAGATAGAAGAGAGCTCTATTTCTTTGGCTTTCATTGATTGGTAGAGAACTCTATTCCTGCACATTTACTTTTGCTGTCCTGGCTCACCATATTATGACATGATCTCTTCCTAAACTCAATGCTTTGTAATTTGTGTTTAAGGTGTTCCCAACTATTCTGAATGTATATTTCACATTATTTTCTCTTAATTAATACCTATTTACAGATTCAAAAATTTTAATTCAAATCTTGCACCACACATTATGTTTCTACTACCTCTGTGTTTGTGCTTTGACCAGCTTCGTCTATTTTAAGTCACCCAAAGTGGCTCAAAGACTGAAAGTAAATGGATTCTTCTGAATTCATCTTCCCTATCCTTCAAGCTAGCTCAGATTTTGATGTAGATTATGAGATTTCATATTTATATGAATGTCATTGATGTTTTCTGAGCCAACCTTTCAAACTTGTGCTTTCATGGCTGAGTGCTAAGATTTAGAAACCTGAGTTGAGTGTTTCTTAGGATTGGCTTTGCTAAGGTTACCTTGAACTTTTGTATTTCCTACCATGATCAAAAGCCTCAAAAATTTGCATGTCTTCTTTGTGATTTGAGATTATTTGGCAATAATTTGGCTCTATCCTTTTTGTTTGTTGATGACCATGCTTCATTATAACTTTTTGTGCTTGAAAACCCAATTTGTATTGTAATTTGCACTATTTCCTTGTGTACATATACAATGAAGCAACTAAGTTTTTTTATCCATATTTTTTAACACCATGATTTAAAATATTTCCACAAATTTTAACTTATCGCTTCTAGTGTTTGCAATAAGTAATACTGTATACCAATTATTCTTTGAAAATCATCCTTAAGCCTATCTTATTGGTAGAAACATATATGGAAAGTTGTAATATAGGCTCATGATTTGGTCATGTAACTCAAGAAAATATGAAACTCCAACCACATTCCATTTATGCATATTGTTTGTGAACTCTATAATATACTTGAGTGATGAATATGGGAAGCATTTTTACAAATTTGTATCAATTTTCATGCTACATATATGGATAGTTGTGTGCTTAAATCTAAATGGTTCCTTGAGTTATAGTATGTTGATATTCCCTCATGCTTATTATGAAGGATTGTGTACTATTGCTATAGTTAGTAATTTCTAATTAGCACTTCTGAATGATGTACTAGTGGTTTTCTGAGATCTATAAATTGTTCTTGGTGATTTCTTGTGTTGTCAATAGTTGTACCTGCACGTTCAATTATGTTCCTTTCTCTTCAGTTCACCTTTTGGATTGATCCTTTATAACTTGTAGTTGTATTTTGTAGAAGTGATGTAGCACCTTGATTTGTTTCTGTACTCCTCATACTTCCCGTAGTATGTAATGATCAACCTAGAAAATTATCTCATTTTGGAGTTATGATTCTTCATGAAGATATGTACTTTTATTATTTCTGATGCATGAGCCATTGATGGCTTCAGGAGCCCTTAATTTGTTGTTCTTAACTCGAAGTGATGTGGTTTATGCTTAATAGCTTGTACTCCGGTTGACCAACTATTTATATTTCTGAGCTCTACTTTTAAAAGTGCTTCACTTTACCTTATACACCTTTCATACTTCTCTTCTAGGGCATCTATTTTCTTTTTATGCATTTTCTTAAGAGCACTATTTGGTATTCATTGTATCTGATCTTGTAAAACCATGTTTTCAGATCTATATTTATCCTCTATAAGAATAACAATATTCCTCACTCAATCCTAGATAGAATAAAAACATATTTCCCATACCTCCACATGTAGGTCATGTGTGAATGAATGGCTCAATTTAATCATAATAAAATAATTTGGGATGCACATAGTTGGCAAGGCTCTTCCTTCAACCTCTAAGTTTTTCTTTCTTCATGGTTTGATACTTGTGATTTTAAATCTAATACTGTGGCATCCTTTATGAAGTCAAGATCATACTGTAATGGCCACAATTGTTATAGCATAAGCTAAGATTTTTATGACTTCTAAATTTTTGAGATGGATCATTGAACTCTTTAAACTCTATGGAAATTATTAGCAGTTGAGAAAAGTTACAAACTACACCTTGTTTATTTAGCTAAAAAATTTATTGATTTTACTATTTGGAGTAACTTTGGCTGAGAAAACATAGTTGTCCTCTATGGCATATATTTGTTGGTAGAAATTTTTCTTTCACTCCTTAGAAAAGGCCATTTAAATGTTTCCTTCTCTGATGAATTCCTTTGCAAAAGTAGTTTTCTGAATCTTTTGATAATTTGTAATGTCTTAGAAGCTAAAATGAAGCTTGAGATTTCTATACTCATTTGAATATGTTCTTCTAAATAAACATGTTCCTTCTAAAATATGTTTCAAACTATGCAGTGGTTTAGAACCCTTTTCTTGATACTGAGGAGGTTTGTTCCTTGTGATGTCATGATTCTCTAAAGTTGATCTTGTAGCTTTACATCGAGATGATTGCATTGTGTATTTTATTTCTTCATCATGAATTCCCTTCTACATCCTTAGTTTTACTATAACTGAAGGTGTTCTTTATCACGAAGTAACTTGTATTTATCTGAAACTATAGATTTGAATATACAATGTATTATCTTCTTTCTTGTATATTATTTGATTAGTACAGTAGTTTATCTTATGTCAAAGCTTTCAAGAATTAAAAAACATGATGAAAAGATGTAAAATGCCCATTTTACATGGTGAAGCCCTATGAAAATTTTCTCAGATATCCTTTTCCATTATGTTTCTGCTACAATTTTGTGTCATTCCATTTGTTAGAATCTATAACATTAAACTTCTAATATATAAACAAAATAATTAGTGTTTATTTCCTTCTTCATACATGTACTTGCACATTTATATAAACTAGTTAGAAAACATTAGGATTTTTGGCATCTCTTTTGTTCCATAGTTCTTCTTTTTATATTTTCTCTTAGAAATGATTGTTAGAATCATATGTACAAATGTAGAATATTGTTGCTTCTTTGTTATGCATTTATATTTTATGTAATCATACCTCATGATATCAGGAGATTAATTTACACGAAGATAGATAGTATAAGAATGTGATTTAATCCTGAGCTCATAATTGATGGTCTCTTTTCCTATTGTTTTTAGGTACAATGCAATATTGAATGACAAGGATGAACATGGAGCAAAAGCTAGAGCGGAGATGGAGCAATAGGACAAAATAAATAAGGCAATGATGGATTATTTCATCTTTCTTTTATTTTATTTTCATGCACATGTACTTTCTATTTAAGTAGTTATGATGTTTACTCAAGTTACATCCAATGGCTTGTGTGGGAAACATTTTAAATTCCTTATGAATAAAACATTGAATTCTGAAACTGATTTGTGTACTTCCTTCTGCATTTCAGATTTGTATATGGATTAAATAATGAATTAAGGAAATCAATACCATATTTGAATGTATTTAATCATGAAGGAAATAACTTTAAAATACCTGTTACCTTGGTAATGAAATTTGATACTACTGTAATATGCAAATATGTTTTCATTTCTAAAACTTAATTCTTCATCTCTTCTATATTTTTAGTCTTCATCAAGATTACACATCTATCCTTCGGGGAATTTGTGTTCTTTTGCTGAAGTCAATCATGAAATTGTAGACTATATGATCTATTACATTTTGTAACACCACACATAGTTAAAAATTACATGTATTCATCAATTAATTCAACAGACTAAATATTAATCTGAAAGAATCTCCCCTATTTTAGGTTCACTTCACCAATGCCGTCCATCGTAATGAAGTTCTGAGTTGCCCACTTTTGCAATATTGCAAAAAATTGTCAACATTTATATTTGTAATAGTACACATAGCAACAAATTACATGTTGTCATTAATTAATCCAATAGAAAAAATATTAAACTAAAAGAATGTCCCCTAACTATGGTTCACTTCACCAATGCAATCCATCGTAATGAAGTTTCGAGTTGCCCATTTTTGCACGAGTGCAAAAAATGTCAATAACACCCTCATCTAGGGTTTCAATGTATTTCATTTATTTGTTTATCTCATTATTTTAATATTTTCCCAAATGGGCATATGGGTTTTTCCCCATTTTAGTGATATGGTTAAATTTATATATATTTTCGCTCGGGGAAAAGGATATATATATACATACATATATATATATATATATACACACACATACATACATACATACATACATACATACATACATGTGTGTGTATGTGTGTGCATTAATGTTAAAAGAAAAACTTCCACCCACATCTAAAATAAGAGATCCGCAACCATACCTACAAAAAAACATAGTGAACAAAGTGGATACCCCATGGGGTTTAGTTTTTAGTAGAGTATTTGGGGGTTAGGGGCAGGGTCACTGACCCCACCCCCATCCCAATTATTAATGGGGTGGGGGTGGGGTCGACGACCCTCCCCCCAATCCTTTTCCTTTATGAAAACTAGCCCCAACTAAATTTTATTTGGTTTTATTTTTATTTAAAACTTTCAGCTACTAACATACATTTAAATATAGTTATATACATACATACATACACACAAACACAACACACACACACACACACACACACACACACACACACACCACACACACACACACACACACACACACACACACACACACACACGCACACACACACACACACACACACACACATATATATATATATATATATGTATGTATATTATAAATATATATATGTTAAATATATAAGTATATTAATATATCAAAATTATTATTATTATCAATATGTATAATAATTAATATCAATATTATTGTGAATAGGTAGTAATGTTTCTATTATTTATAGTCTTAACAAATCTAAATCTCTTACTTAAATTTTCCTTTAAAATTTGATAATTTTTTTGTAAGAGGTTTGAAATCAAATCAAGTTTCACTTGTTGTTACATTAATTTAGATTGGATTTATAAGTAAATTTATAATAACTTAATAATGAATTTACACACTCCAATGAGGCTATGGTCTAAGTTGTAAACACGAAATTTCTTAAGTACACTAGATTTAGGAATTAATCTATTGTATTGACCAAGAAACTGACAAAGAAAATTTAAGTTCTTTCCATCTACACATATAAAGTTTGACTCCCTTTCAACCAATACAAGAAAATACACAAATATAGTTTAACTTTTCATTACATTTCATTCAAATAATACAATAGAAATTAATATTTCTTTCGTTTGCAACATACAATTTTCAAACATGCCTACAAGAAATTTCAACAAGATTTTTACAATAGTTTTAAAACAAGAGCAACACACCTATGTGAGATGATAAATCAACTAAAATGTAAAAAAGTTTTTTTCCTCATTTCAAATACATTTTCATTAGATCAACTTGATTCACTAAAATTGTATTTCTTTCCCACATTCATTACAACTTAATAAAAAATATTCAATGTAACTTTTCTTGAAAAAACAATATAATAATTCTTCCACTTGAAGTGAGAATTTTAGAAAAAAAATTCTATAATGAAATATTTCTTAGTCTTTTATAAGTGCTCCAAGTTTCTAAATCTCAAACAAGGATCCATATTTTCTCTAATTGATCACAACAATAAATGGGGGAGAGGAAACACTCTCCATCCAACTGAAACTCCAATGAGGTGGAGAAAAAATCCTCCTCATTGGCCCCTGAGCCCTATTAACAAGGCAATAAGGGATGGATACAACACATGGGAATCTATACAATTCTTCCACACTTACTTACAAACAATAATCACACAAGAAAAATGACTAAAAAACACTCATTTTTAAGCACAACAACTTCCTAAAAAAATGGCTCTAAAATAAGCCAAGTAGATAAAGGAATATGGGGATACACTTGTACCTCCCAAGGGTTTGGATACCCCACCTCAAAAATCCCCCGAAACACAATCAACCCAAATATATGTTATGCCACCCTAAAACTACAAATATATGTTTCTTATGGCTCACTCACTCCTATGCCTCCCTCTCTCTTATGGCTCCCACAATGAACAAAATAACAAAAGAGAACAAGGTGGGGCATCCAAAACCCACTCACTCCTAAATACCCAAAAAATCTCTTATTCCTAAAAAAATATTTCATCCCCATTTCAATATCTCAACACAACCTAAAGACACTTCACTACCCAACACTTCAAGCAAGAAAACACATCCAGAAAACACATAACATATAGGGAAAAAAAAGAAGAAAACAAGGGGTGCAAGACCTTACCTTGACATAGAAATACTCCACTTTACAAGAAAGTCCCAAAGTCCTCCAAACTCAAGAAATTCCAAGCACCCTTCAGCTCCAAAAAGTAAGCATTCCAAAATGAATGAGCCAAAATCAAGGAAGTAACCCCCAATACTTTCAAAAAATTCCAATAAATAGAAAAGAGGGGGATGGAGATGATGTGGCTCCATGTAGGATGCCACATCATTTCTTCTCCATCCCACATCACCCAAGTAAAACCCATGCCCCAAGTCAAAATAAATGGATGGTTGAGAGGAATGAAAACCCTCTTACACACAATACTCCAACCCGCACCCCTTAAGGACAAAATTTAAACACATGCAAGAAAGTATAATTAAATCTAACCTTTTTCCTTACAAACACATTATGTGGTCTATTTTTGACCCCCTAACCTGTGAGGCAGAAATAAAGGAGAAAGAATAGAGATATGTTATCTCATATTATTCTGTAGAACAAAGAACCCACATACATTATTTATATGTACAGGAATAAACAAGACACTGCTAAATGGATGGAGAGGTTACAAATAAGAAGGAGAGAATAATGGAATAGATAGAACAACTAGTCTAATAATAAAAAAAAAGTACGTAGACTATGCTAACATTCCACCCCTTATTACAGTATTCTTGAAAATGTGACCCCTAAAAAGTTCAAATTTCACTTTGACAAGAGATTTAGTGAGAATGCTGGCAACTTGTGCTTCAGTAGGACAGTACTGGAGCTGAATTTGATGGTTCAAGATGTGCTCTCGAATGAAATGGAAGTCAATTTCAATATGCTTTGTTCATTCATGAAAGACTAGATTCTGCACAAGCTTCAACACACTCTGATTGTTGCAATAGAGAATAGGTGACTTTTTTTGAGGAATTCCCAGGTCATCCAAAATACGACGTATCCATATCACTTCACACATAGCTCCTTGTGTGGTACGATATTCTACCTTTGTGGATGAGATAGAAACAACATTCTACTTCTTGCTTATCCATGAGATAGGTTCAGATCGGAGATGAAATATGTAACCTGTAGTTGACTTCTTGTCATCAATATATTCGGGTGTGGTCCAAGTCGACGTATCCCTGTAAGAATAATTGATCATTCTTCTTATATTCTAGACCATAATCAGTTGTTTCTTAGACATATCTCAAAACATGCTTTGCTGCATTCTAGTGACATTTCTTCGGCTCCTACATGAACCTTGAAAGATAGCTGATAGCATAACAGAGATCTGGTTTGGTATATGTCAAATAGATGAGCCCTCCAACAAATTTCTTGTAGAGAGTAGCATCTACTTGAGGTGAGTCTTGGAATCATGAAAGTTACAAGCCTTTTTCCATGGAAGTAGATATAGGTTTACAGTTAAACATTCTATACTTTTCTAGGAGTGTCTTGGTGTACTTTGTCTAGGAGACAAAAAGGTGATGCTCCTTTTACCATATCTCCAAGACAAGACAATAATGTAGTAGCCCAAAATCTGTCATGTTGAAGGTTCTTTTGAGATCATTCTTTACAATATCAGCCTGATCTTCTGAACTGCTAGTGATCAGAAGATCATCTACATATACAACAAGAATGAAAATTTCTTTGTCTACCTTCTTTATATACAAATTTGAATCCGAGGGGCTACGAGTGAATCCATGCTACAAAAACGTGATCGTTGATATTGATATACCATGCCCTGGGAGCTTGTTTCAGTCCGTAAAGTGATTTGATGAGAAAGACATACCTTCTTAGGCTGCTCTTCATGAAAAAATCCTTCAGGTTGGGTCATGTATTCTTCTTTGAGATCACCATTTAGGAAATCACTCTTGACATCCATCTGCTAAAGTCTCCATTCTTTCTGTACTACAAGTGCCCAAACTACTATGATGGTCTTCATCTTCGCATTGGGTGCAAAGGTTTCTTCATAGTCGATGCCCTCTTTCTGAGCATATCCTTTTGCTACAAGTCATGATTTATGTTTGTCAATGGATCCATCTTCCTTATATTTTGTCTTGAAATTCCATTTGCAGCCTATGGGTTTCTTTCCTCTCGGTAGATCGATAAGTTCCCATGTCTGATTTTTCATGAGTAAGTCATATTATGTATCCTTGGCTTTCTTCCACTGAGGTTGATTGAGTGCTTCATGACCATTATCTGGCTCAGAGCTATTCATTAGTGAACTCATGAGTGCAAAGTTTACCTCATTTCTTGTTTAACTCCTTGTTTTGACTACAGATGATGTATCTAGGACTTGTTGCAAATGTGAGTCCTTGATAGTGCTTTGTACCCACTTCAGACAAGAACTTGGCTGCTTTTGAGAAGAACTATGTCATTGCCATATGGATTGATGTGGAGTCACATTCTCCAGTTCTCCAAGGTCAACAAATAGTTCTCCTAGCAGCATTTCTTTTCTCTGAGTAGTCTCCTCTGGCTCATTATCTGATTCAGAGACTAATCGATGAGATGTGGTTGGAAGTGGATATTTTGTTCATACTATTGAGTCAAAGGATGACTCATCTCAAACCATGCCCCGACTCTCGTATATATATTTTTCTCAGGATCCATGAGACGATATGCCTTCGAGGGTAGTACTATAACCAAGAAGGGATAAATGGGAGTGTTTTTGGCTTAACCTTCTTTCTCTTCTAAGCTAGGACACACATGTATGTTATGCAACCAAAATAATCACAAATGAGGAATTGATAGCTTTCTACCACTCCATACCTCTTCTAGTGTTTTTATTTTGTAGAATATTTGTTGGTGCCCCTATTGAGAAGATATACATCTTTCTGGACTACTTCAGCCCAACAACGTTCCTTTAGCTTTGTTGTTGTTAGCATGCAGTGAGCCATCTCCATCATTGTGTGATTATGATGCTCAAGAATGTCATTTTCCTGGGGTGTGTAGGGGATTAGTTAGGTGCTGCTTAATTCCTTGTTGGTTTAGGAAGGCCAAAGAACTTCTTTGATGTGAATTCCCCCCCTCGATCTGAGTGGAGTAGAAGAAGTGGTTGTCCGGACTGTTTGACAACACGATGATAGAAGTTCTGCAAGTGTTAAAGAGCCTCACTTTTCTTCTTTAGGAAATATACCCACATCTTGTGAGAGTGGTCATCCACTAACAGTTGGAAGTACTTGTATTCTAAAAATGAAGAAGGCAATGAGTTGTTCATATCGGTACGAACTACCTCCAGAAACTTCTTGGCATGGAAGGTGCTCGCTTGAAACGGATCTCTATGTTGTTTTCTTACAAGACAACTAGGGAAAATAGGCAAGGAACTAGCCAATTTTTGTAGTCCATGGACCATTTCTTTTGAACTCATATAGTGTAATGAACTGACCGATAAGTGTCCATATCTAAAATGCCATAGGGCAGTTGATTCTATTGTTGAAGTAGATAAAGCTACTACAGAAGATCAAACAATATCTAAAGAAAATAACTTATCGTTTACAAAAGCTTTATCAATAACCGTACCTTGTTGGGAGATTAAGCATGATTTAATTCCATTTTGAACAATAAATTATACCTTAAGGTGATGATTCAAGAGCTAAGTAACTGACAAGAGGTTGCTAGTCAAGCTAGGAACATATAGTACCTTTGTATGTGTACATTTTCATGGTCCCTGAGGAATGGTGACATTCCCTATTCCTTTTGCAATTTACTCTTTGTCATCTGCAATCTGAATTTGATCTCCAGTTAGTTCTTCATGTAGTGAATCAAATATCTTCTCGTCACCTGACATATGCTTGCTTGCACCGAAGTCTATCAATTAGACATTCTTTGTGGACTGAGAAGTTTGAGAGATGAGTACAAGGTTCTTACCACAATGGGCTCCTTCTGATGTCTCGTCATCAAGTTTATCATCTTCTTGTTGGGCTGTAAGATGTCCCTTGTGCTTTTTTCCAATGGGGACGTCATTTGGACTTTTGAAAATCTTCGAACCTAGATATACTTGTATGGCTTGAAGACCAATGTTTCAAGCTATTATGCCAGCAGTGATCTCTTTGAATTTTGATCTTCCTACTATTTTTTTGGTTGCACTTGATTTGGCTTCTCTGGGGGACTCTTCCGATTCTTCTAGCCATGGTAAGGCTTTATCCTGAGACTCTTCATGGGATGAAGTGATGGCCTCTTCTTGCTGTAACAAATTTACAAGCTCTTTGAATGTCACTATTTGTTTAGACACATTCAGTGTCGTAAAGAACACTTGAAATTGAGAAGGGAGTGATCTCAAGGATATTGCGACGAGAATTTTATCATCCACCATTTCACCCAGCACTAATAACTCTGATCTCATCTCAGCCCCACAACGTAATAATTCCTCCACTTTCTCGTCTTACCCCATAGAGAGGGTGTGCAAATTTGACTAAAGATGAAGTATCTTTGTCTAATTTTTTGCTTCATAAATTGTTGCCAACTTGTCCCAGGGCCTCCTTGGGTTTCTCCTCATTCCTAACATGTGGTTGCACATCGTCACTAATACTAAGCATTATCAGCATCAAGGCTTTAGCACTAGTCATTTCATATTTTATTAGTTCATCGGGGGCTATGGGAGAGGGCACAAACCCTGTGACAATTCCCCATAATCCTTCAAACTGAAGGATTATCTTCATTGTTGGTTTCCAACCCACGAAATTGAACTCTTTGAACTACTGAGCATCAGATAGAAGTAACTTCAGAGTAGACATTGTAGTGAAAAAGAATAGTTATTTATTTATTTCAATATTTATTACAACTTTGACTCACTGATGAGAATTATTGGGTCATAGATGCTCTCGATATTCGCGTGCTGTAAGACGGTGACACTTTGTAGGGTGATATTATTTGTCATCACAGTTGGTGTTGTACCCAACTTCTAATTCTTCTTATACTCACTTTACTTAGCAACTGACGTTGAAAAGAAAGTATTCAAGAAGTCCTTCTCAAACTAGATTGTCGAAGGCGAGATTACTAGTTTTCTAAAGCTCATTGAGCAATGCAAAGTGGAACCCGAAGCCCTCAAGAGCTTCTTCATGGTGTTCTCTTAGTACCGAGTCAATGTTCCAGATTTTGGATGTGGTGACCATATTATTAATGCTCTCAATCGAGTTATGTACACTCGACATTCGACAAAGTGTTGAAGTATCTCCAAGTTTCTTCTCCTCATGTTGTTCTACATTTTCACGCATAGAGCTAGTCTGCTCCTCCACGAAGCAGTAAGTGACACATTCCAAACTTCACGTTATTTGCATGCAGGTCGCTCCTCTATAATTCTTCCACTTAGCAGGAGCTTCAAGAAGTAAAGCACAACGTGTGCTCAATACTAAACACCTCGCAACATGCAGCACCAAACTCCTCTTTGTTTTCTCCTTCACACGTGGGCCTCTAGCATGTTGCTTGTTATTTTCTTCCATGTAAGACCACAACAAGGATTCTCCTCTCTCTCATGTACAGGCAAATATCGTTTCCTTTTGGCCACATAGGAGGTAGAAGAATACCACCCAGCACAAGTAAATTGCTCCTCTCATGCAGCAGAAGAGAATAATAAAAAACAAAATTACTTTCTATGTAATGAATGCCAACATTCACGTATTAATTATATGTGTAGTCAAAATAGGAATAGTGATCTTCTTTCTATGTAAATGTGGTCACAAATTTCCACGCAGATTGAAAGAATCTCCACGTAGAAATACTTGATCAAATAATTTTAATACAGGCCACTCTGATATCCTCCACGTAGTTCCTCCATGTATCCATGAGTAGAGAAATACTCCACGTAGGTGAATATTCACACAAGAACACCAGATTTCCACGCAGTAGCTTTAAGTCTTCACATTTGCTACTTCTTTGTCTTTTTTTTTTGCAGGTTGATCTTCTCTCTTTCTTGAAGACTCCTCCATGCAAATTATAGTGACAAGATGTATTCACGCAAGTTTTCATACAAGTCTTCCTTCACGTAGCTTGCTTCCATGTTGAGTGCCCTTACTCTCTAAATGCACACACATAGGTCAAAGTCTTTGATGCTCTGATACCAAAACTGTGAGGTAGAAATAAAGGAGACACATCTATCCTCTGCTGTATAAAACTCTTAGATAAGTATATGCTCATGAACCACTCTTCAAAGAGATCCCAAGTAACTTTCTTTGAGTCTATGTGGAAGATCTACTCCTCAGTCCTCCACCAGAAACCTGCTCCATACCTCAGAAGATGGATTGCAACATGAGATTTCCTTTTGCTAGTTCATGGGAAAATATTGAACCACCCACTCAATCTCACTAACCAAGCCTCTTCCTAGAACCCACCTGTATCTCCAGAATAGTGAGATGGGAAAAGCCTTCATGTTCTCCCTGATATGGTCTACAACTGATGATTGTCGACCCATAGGTCTCTTTGTATTGCTCCTAACTTAGCCTAGGGCTCTGAGATCTATCTTTGTGTCAAGAAATACAATATCCATGTCTCCTTTGTGGTGAATCAACTCTAGCTAACTCCACATGGGATTTCTCTGCCCTATTCTCATTTACTATGTCAAGGAGATGCATGATGCTCAACTGATGGCTCTTTATCCTTTCTAGCAATTCATCCTCCTAAGGATCCATCACGTTTAACATTGTTGACGTCCTGAAGCGTCTATAATATCTTAGGTAGAATGACCATTACAACCTGATTTAGAGGTGGAAATTCTATATCTACGTGAAATAACCACTCGTCTTGTCGCTGCCTCCTACACAGACCAATATGAGAGTTAGGTTATCATTCTAGGTTTTATTCCAGTTTTCTAAGTTTTCTATATTATAAAAATACCATACATTGTTGTTTTCTAGGTTTAAAATTGTGGTAGGTTAAATTTTGATGTCTCGTGTTCTCAAGTGTGCCCAAGGGTCCATGTTTTTCAACTGACGAATCTGATACCAAGTGTAACACCCGCTAAATTGCTACCATGAAACCCTAGAACAAACCTAGGTCAACTAGAATTTTTTTTGTTAATTACACCCGCAGTAAAATATTTGAGTTTTATGATCATCAAATTCTTTTGTCTAACATTGCATTAAATTAAGATTATTAATTTTCAGTTAGGTCCCCCTTAAAAAGTAAAAATAATAAAACTTGTTATTCTAAAGCAACACTTAGGCTTCCCTATCATTTACTTTAATTCAATTTAATTTCATCTTAATTAAATTTGATTGGTTAACCTCAAGGGCATTATGGTCTTATTTAATTAAATAATTGAATTCCTATAAAACCAACAAAGGGGTCTAACTTTCATTAAATTTAAAATATCTCTAAAAGACATTTGGGTTATAAAATTAATAACACCTAACCGTTACACATACTTGAGTGACCCTAAAATAAATTCTACCCATGCAAATTAAATTTCAATTTATATCACTCAATATCCACCTACTTTTTGTAGGGATGACTCTCATTCATTGTATGGATTCATTTTGGGCTATTAGATTTGGAAAACAAACTTACTTTAAGTTTTCTTATGAGAAGATCTTTTAAATTTTGTTTGACTTATTATTTTTTCTTTTTGTTTTGCAGATTGGTGGAGAGGGAGGAGGAAGTTATGAGAGGTAACCTCGAGCTCTTGGAAGGATGCACATGATTCATTTATTTTCTTGTTCTACTCACAACCTCACATAGGGTTTCAATGTATTCATTTATTTTCTTATCTCATTTTTTTAATATTTGCCCAAATGGGCATATGGATTTTGCCTCATTTTAGTGATATGGTTAAATTTGTATATATTTTAATTCCGGTAAAAGAATATACATATACATATTGTATTAAAAATGTTATTTAAATAGTTCCCAAAATAATAAAAGAAATTCTAGGTATTATATATATATATATATATATATATATATATATATATCTTAAAAGAAAAACTTCATCCCACATATAAAACCAGAGATCTGCAGCCATACCAAAAAAAAAACATAGTGAACACAATCTAACAATGGATATCCCACGGGGTTTAATATTTGGTAGAGTATTTGGAGGTTGGGGGACGGTCGTTGACCCCACTCCCCATCCCATTTATTAATGGGGTGGGGAGTGGGGTCGGTGAACCTCTCCCCAACCCTTTTCCATTATAAAAATAGGCCCTAAAAAAAAATTATTTGGTTTTATTTTTGTTTAAAACATTCGGTTGTTAACATACATTTAAATATAGCTTTTTATTACATATATACATATAGATTAATATCAAAAGAAAAAATTCATCCCGTATATAAAACCAGAGATCCGCATCCATACCAACAAAAAAACACAGTGAACATAGTCTAACAACGGATAGCCCACGGGGTTTAATATTTGGCCTAGTATTTGGGGGTTGAGGGAGGGTCGCTGACCCCACTCCCCATCTCATTTATTAATGGGGTGGGGAGTGGATTTGGTGAACCTCTCCCCAACCCTTTTCCATTATAAAAATAGGCCCTAACCAATTTTTTTTTGTTTAAAACATTCGGTTCTTAACATACATTTACATATAGATTTTTATTACATATATACATATAGATTAATATTAAAAGAAAAACTTCATCCCACATATAAAACCAGAGATCCGCATCCATACCAACAAAAAAACACAGTGAACACAGTCTAACAATGGATAGCCAGCAGGGTTTAATATTTGGTAGAGTATTTGGGGGTTAGGGGAGGGTCGCTAAGCCCACTCCCCATCCCATTTATTAATGGTGTGGGGAGTGGGGTTGGTGAACCTCTCCCCAACCCTTTTCCATTATAAAAATAGGCACTAACCAAATTTTATTTGGTTTTACTTTTGTTTAAAACATTCGGTTCTTAACATACATTTAAATATAGCTTTTTATTACACACACACACACACACACACACACACACACACACACACACATATATATATATTCATATTTCAAATATATATATGTTAAATATTGAAGTATATGAATATATCAAAATTATTATTAATATCAATATGTATAATAATTTAATATCAATATTATTTTCAATATGTAGTAATGTTTCTATTATTTATAGTCTTAACAAATATAAATCTTATGCCTAAAGTTTCCTTTAAAATTTTATAACATTTTGGTAAGAGGTTTGAAATCAATTCAAGTTTCACTTGTTACATTACTTTAGATTGGATTTATAAGTAAATTTACAATAACTTAATAATGAATTTACACACTCCAATGAGGTTATTTTCTATGTTATAAACAAACAATTTCTTTACTCCACTAGATTTATGAATTTATCGATTTTATTGTTCAAGAAAGTGACAAAGAAAATATAATTTCTTTCCATCTACACGTATAATTGTTATCCAAAATTCACCCCCAAGGTAACTTTGATAACATGCAAGCAATTATATTGATTCAGGGCGAAAAGTCATGTTTCTAGGGTCCCCTCATATTTGTCTAACTCCCCTGTCCAAGAGGAAGAGAGTAAGTTCTGAGAAAATGCAAAAAAAAGGGTTACAGAAGGCAAATAGGTTGATCCAGGAAAAATCGTGAAAATTGGCTAAGTCCCGCTCAAGGTCGCCTCTAGGACGTTTGGGACAGAAAAGCGCGAACCGGCCGAACCGGGCGAAATCAGCACAAACAGTCCGAAACGCAGCAGGGACAAATGGGACAAATGCAAATCGACTAACTGCTGAGAGGGTCGCCTTTGGGACAAGCGGGACAAGAAGACGCGAACCGGCCGAACCGGGCGAAATGAGTCAAGGCAACCCGAAAAAGTCTGGGACGCGCGGGTCAAAAGTACGTGAACCGGGTGAACCGGCAGAAATAAGAACTTTTGTCCCGGGACAGTTGGGACAAAAAGGCGCGAACCAGCCGAACCGGGCGAATTTGTCCCGGACAGTCCAAAAGCAAATGGGACGCGCGGGCCAAAAGTACGCGAACCGGCTGGATCGGCCGAAATGGGAAATTTCAGCACCAAAAACAAATGGGACAAAGGGACACGCGGGACGCGAAAAGCCGAAATGGCCGAAGGCAGAGGAGAAAAGTCAACATTTGACCCGTGGAACTTCAAACGGCCATAACTTTTGACTCCGAGCTCCGATTTTGATAAAATTGGACTTTCTGGAACGAGCACGACGTCCTCTACGCCACAGAAACTGGATTTCTTAATTTTAATGAGGATAGATATATTTAAATAAAGGAAATGTGTTCGGCTCCAGTCAGTAGATGCTCTTTCCCGTCAAATGACAGAAAACGCCTGCCAGGCCCAAAATAGCTGCCTGCACTCAGAAGGCCATAACTTTTGCATTTCTCAACGAAATCACACAAAATTGGTACCGTTGGAATCGTGTTTCCGAGCCCGATGCACAGCAATCAAGAAATTCCAGATGTGATCAGAAATTTATTGATATTTTTAAGAAAACGTGGCCGGGTTCAGAACAGTGTTTTATTTGGTAGCTGGAAGTGCAATTAAGAGGCATGGTCATCATTCCTTCTCTGCTGCAGCACATGGGACAGTATGGGGAGCCTTTTCCAAGTAATGTATGCCCATTCCACTCAATTTAATGCCTCTTACAGGTGGTTGAAGGACAGATTTCGGGATTTCCATTTTCCCTTCTCTTTTCCTTCTCATTTTTCTATAAAAGGAAGTGTTGGGCTCATTGTAAAGGAGGAGAGTTTTTGGGTAACAAATCTCTGTCAAAATTGCTTTGTGAAGCCAGTGTGTTGCAGGCCCTTGTAGTGGACTCCTTGCATGGTGATCCAGGCCCTTATCTTGTAATAGATTGAACTGTGCATATCATGAAGCAATAAAATATCAGTTTGTGGATATATCTTCCCCTGCTGTGTTTCCTTGCATTCTTCTTGCCCCTTTAATCTTTCTACAAGTATATTGTGTCTATTTATTATGTTCTTGCAGGAATTCATTATCATTGTGTGTGCTTGGAATATTGCTGTGAATGCATTTTGCTGGATTATGGTGAACTGTCATCACCTCTTCTAGTGTGCACTTTACCTCTGTATTTCACACATTTGGAGATTACTCTCACACCCTCTTTTACTGGTGTATCACCGCTTTAGTGTAGGCTTTCATTTTATGCATTCTCTCTCTCTGGTCCCTTGGAATTTTAGGTTAGAATAGCTAGTTTCTCCTGCATTAGAGTAGATTGTGGCAGGTAGTTCAGGAGCAAGAACCAGCTTTCTCTAGAGGTCTATCTCAAGTAGCAAGTCCCACAACTTGGAGATAGTACCCATGTTATCCAATCACACTGGATGCTTAGAGTGATCAAACTAGAAATCTGATCAACATCCAGGGGTGCTGTGATTCGGTGATAACAATAATGTTTGACTCTCTTTCAACCAATACAAAAAAATGCACAAATATAGTTTAAATTTCCATTATATGTCTTTCCTTTGCAACATACAAGTTTCAAACATGCCTACAACAAATTTCAACAAGATTTTTCCAATAATTTTAAAACAAGGGCATAACACCTATGCGAGATGATAAATCAACTAAAATGTAAACAAGTTGTTTCCTATTTTCAACTGTATTTCCATTATATCAACTTGATTCACTAAAAATTTCTTTCTTTCCCACATGCATTACAACTTAATAACAAATATTCAATGCAACTTTTCTTTCAAAAACAATACAATAATTCTTCTACTTGAAGTGGGAATTTTACAAGAAAGTAGCTATAATGAAAGATTTCTTAGTCTTCTATAAGTGATCCAAGATTACAAATATCCAATAAGGCTCCATATTTTCTCCACTTGATCACAACAATAAATGGGGGAGAGCCAACACTTTCCACCCAACCAAAACTTCAATGAGGAGGAGAAGCAATTTTCCTCATTTTCCCCTGAGCCCTAACCACAAGGCAATAAAAGGATGGATCAATTATATGAAAACTGTACAATGTTTCCACACTTACTTTCAAGCAACAATCACATAAGAAACATAACTATAAAACACTTATTTTTAAGCACAACAACTTTGATAAAACAATGGCTCGAAAATAAACCAAGTAGAGAAAGGAATATGGGGATACCCTTGTTCCTCCCAAGGGTTTGGATGCCCACTTCAAAAATCCTCCGAAACAAAATCAATCCCAAAATCTCTTATGCCTCCTTAAAACTATCAATATGCCTCTTATGTCTCCCTCTCTCTTATGGCTCCCACAATGAAAAAAATATCAAAAGAGAACAAGGTGGGGCATCCAAAACCCACTCCCTCTTAAATAAACAAAGAATACCTTATATCTCCAAACATATTTCATCCCCATTTCACTATCTCAACACAACCTAAAGTCATTTAACTACCCAACACTTCAAGAAAGAAAACACATCCATACAACAGATAACATATAGGAAAAATAAAGAAGAAAATGAGGGGCTAGACCCTAACTTGCCATAGTAATACTCCACTTTACAAGAAAGTCATAAATTCCTAAAGACTCAAGAAATTCCAATCACCCTTCAACTTAAAAAATCAAGCATTCTAAAATAAAAGAGCTAAAACAAAGCATGTAACCCCCAATACTTTCAAAAAAATCCACTAAATAGAAAATTGGGAGAGGGAGATTATGTGGCTCCATGTAGGATGTCACATCATTTCTTCTCCATCGCACATCACCCAAGTCAAACCTATACCTCAAGGCATAATAATTGGGTGGTTGAGAGGAATGAAAACTCTCTTACACACACCACTCCTACCCAAACCCATTAAGGACAAAATTTAAACACATGTAAGAAACTGCAATTAAATCTCACCTTTTAACTTACAAAAAAATAATCAGGTCTATTTTCGACCTCCCAACCCATAGGTAGGGTTGGTATAAGAAACTAAGAGGTGTGAGAGAAGTTTAACTTGTCCCACAAGCCTCCATAAATCAACCTTAAGCCCAAATTCGAGTTTTCCAAGTAGGGTGGAGTGTACAACACTAAAAATCACATACACTCAACTAATAAATACAAGAACCAAAGACCCAACTACTTTAATAAATGAATCCTTATTGTCACATAAAAAATTATCTTAATAATATGATTACTTTGCTTAATTAAGACACAAACCAATTAATGATAAAAGTGAATCACATCAAAAATTAAATCACTTCCACCAAAATTAAATAAAATAAAGGAAAATAACTACACACAAACCCTTGGTAACAATTGGAAGTCATCCCCCAAGGGAACCCCTTAACAACAAATAATAACAAACAAAAAATTACACAAGTTGTCATGGTGACCATTATTGTATCCATCCAGTATTTCAATGTGGTTGGTCTTCAATCCCCCTTTGATTGTTGTGATATAATTACCTATAAAATCACACAATACCTCCTTCGGCCTCGTGGCCCCATAAAAACATCCAAGATAAAATATGCGCATATAAGTCAATAATTATCCATATATAAATTAAATCATTATCTAGAAAAAATATGTTTTTATTTTAAAATTTCAACAACATCTCAATTCTATATTTACTTCAATACACAATAAGATCATAAGATTAGATCAACTCTTATAGCCTACTCAATACTGAAGAGTGCTCTTTAGAATTTCATATAAGCTCCGCACATATGTGATCAACATATATATCCACTCCATGATAAAATTTAATTTCTGAGAATCCATATTTTTCCTAAAGATTTGAATCACACATCCATTGCTGGATAAAATATCTCTATCTTCATGAATATCATGCTAAAAGAAAATGTTACAATGAAAATTTCATTCATGTATATAGCAGTTTTGAACCTAATAATTACATGAACCAATCGAACATACATCAAGGATGGGACATCCTTCTTTGGTAGCAATTTTATATGATAGGCAAAAGGAGTATTCCTTAAATGTTTCCCTATTTTTGTACATGTTTGGGCTACTTCTGAGGCTTCACATGATTTATATCGACTTATCATTCAACATTTTACATTTTTGATAGTTGTAAGGTATTTTAATCGCTTATATGAGATTTAATGCAATTGTCAGGAAGCTAATAAAATATGAATCTACCGATGGGGGTTCTTCCTAACTTCTAATTCTACTCCACATATTGTAGTAAAGCCACCTCTATTGAGAATTTTTTTATAATTACTTCCATATAGAACCAACTACGGCCATGTCTAACTTCTACCATCTTGCAACGAAATCTACTATGAGATGGTGCAATAAAATAATAAGATGAACCAAAATCAACTAGAATGGAGGTAGGAATACCACCAATGCTACATGTAGTCTCTATCACAGTACTATGATGTTCATTTTGGTGGTTCTCAACCGCGGCATAAATTTGATGGCTACATCCCATGTCGCCAACTGTATGCTCTAAAATCTACACCTTACCCTTGATACTATGGTTCTATGGGCACTCTCTCCAAAGTTTTCCAACAACACCACATCCATAACAACCATCTATTACTCTCCAATGAGATGCAGCTGCAACCGGTACTCTAGAGGTTTTTGTCATGGATCTTGATGATCCAGTTATGGATTGCTCGAGGTTGATGCTAATGAGCTCCTACTGAATGAGCTCTCGATGCACCTTGTGTCCTATTGGAACCCTTAGGGGGAGGCCCATACTCTATCCCCTCTAAGCATCAAATATCTATGAGGTATGAATGGTGGATGAGTCTATTGTTGCTAGTGTTGAGGTCGTTGTTGTGGTAATAAGCCTGAATGATGATTGTTTAGAACCATGTCCACCATGAGGAGGAGCTAATCCCCTCAACCTATTAAATGTGGTAAATCGGCACTCTATCCCTGACCTATTGAGTCTTCCCCTGAGTCTCCTCTGTAATATAGGCCTTCTCAACAGTATCTACTAACATCTATGGGAAATGAATGCGTACCGGACCTTCTAAATCAAAATTCAGAGCTCTCAGGTAACTTTCTATGAGTCTACATGGAACTTCTACTCCTCAGTCCTTCAACAAACACCTACTCCATCTCTCAAAAAATGGATCGCAACACCAACTTTCATGGTGCTAGTACATGGGAAAATATTGAAGCACCCACTCAAGCTCACTAACCAAACCTCTTCCTGAAACTCACCTGTATCTCTAGAGTAGTGAGATAGGAGTAGCTTCAACTTCTCCCTGATATGGTCTACAGTTGATGACTGTCAACCCCTAGGTCTCTATGCATGCTCCTAACTTAGCCTAGGGCTTTGAGATTTGTATTTGTGTCCAAAAATCCTCTCTCCATGTCTCCTCTAAGGTGAATCATCTCCAGATGACTCCAAACATCAGTTCTCTTCCCTATTCGAATCGCTGTGTCAAAGAGATACATGAGCCTCAACTAATGCCTCTCTATCCTTTATAGCAAGTCATCCTCTTAAGGATCCTCCATGTATAACGGTGTTGACGTCCTGAAGCGTATGTAATATCTGAGGTAGAATGACCGTTACAACCTGATCTGGAGGTGGAAAGTCTAGATCTATGCGAAATAACCACTCATCTTCTCTCTACCTCTTGCACAGACCAAGACAAGAGTTACTTCATCATTTTAGGTTTAATTCTAGTTTTCTAAGATTTCTATATTATAGAAATACCATCCATTGTTGTTTTCTGGGTTTAAAATTGTGCTAGGTTAAATGTTGATGTATCGTGTTCTCAAGTGTGCCCAAGGGTCCAATTTTTCAACCCATAGCTCTGATACCAAGTGTAACACCCTCTAAATTACTAGCAAAAAACCCAAGAAAAACCTAGGTCAACTAGAAAAAATTATGGATTTTTTTTTTTAATTACACCCGCAATAAAACATTTGAGTTTACAGTCATTAAATTCTTTTGTCTACAATTGCATTAAATTAACATTATTAAATTTCCCTTAGGTCCCGCTTAAAAAATAAAAATAATAAAACTTGTTGGTCTAAAGCAACACTTAGGCTTCCCTATCATTTTACTTTAATTTAATTTAATTTCACCTTAAATAAATTTGATTACTTAATCTCAAGGGCATTTTGGTCTTATTTAATTAAATAATTAAATTCCTATAATACCCACAAAGGGTTCTAAGTTACATCAAATTTAAAATATCTCTAAAAGACATTTGGGTTAGAAACTTAATAACACCTAACCGTTACACATACTTGAGTGACCCCAAAATAAAGTCTACCCATGCAAATTAAATTTGAATTTATCTCACCCAATCTCCACCTAATTTTTGTAGGGATATATCTCATCCATTGGATGGATTCGTCTGGGGCCATTAGATTTGGAAAACCATATAACCTGAAGTTTGCTTATAAAAATAAATTTCTCAATTTTGTTTGACTTATTATTTCATCTTTTTTTTGCAGATTGCCATTCATTTAAGGATTTTCTTTTTCTATTTACACCCTCGCCTAGGGTTTCAATGTATTTCATTTATTTTTTTATCTCATTATTTTAATATTTTCCCAAATTGGAATATCGATTTTGCCCCATTTTAATGATATTGTTAAATTTGTATATATTTTCACTCGGTTATTAGAATATATATATATATATATATATATATATACATATATATATATATATATATATATATATATATAAAATTAAAAACTTTATTTAAATAGAACCAAAAATAATAAAAGAAATTTTGGGTATTATGTATATATGCATTAATGTTAAATTAAAAACTTTGTCCAACTTTTAAAACCATAGATCTACGGCCATACCAACAAAATCATAGTGTAACAACAAATACCCCACGGCGTTTAATATTTGGTAGTGTATTTGGGGGTTGGGTGGAAAATTGCTGACCCCACCCCCCATCCCATTTATTAATGGGGTGGGAGTGGGGTCATCGACAACCCCTAAACCACTTTCCTTTATAAAACCAGGCCCCAACAAAATTTTATTTAGTTTTATTTTTTGTTTAAAACTTTCGGTTATTAACATACAGCTAAATATATATTTTTATTATAGACACACAAACACACACACACACACACAACTATATTAAATATATAAATATGAGTATATAAATATATATGTTAAATACTGAAGTATATTAATATATCAAAATTATTATTAATATCAATATGTATAATAATTTAGTATCAATAACATTTTCAATAGGTAGTAATGTTTCTATTATTTATAGTCTTGACAAATCTAAATCTTATGCTTAAACTTTCCTTTAAAATTTGATAACATTTTTGGAAGAGGTTTTAAATGAAGTCAAGTTTCACTTGTTGTTACATTAATTTACATTGGATTTAAAAGTAAATTTACAATAACTTAATAATGAATTTACACACTCCAATGAGGCTATTTTCTAAGTTGTAAACAAGCAATTTCTTTACTCCACTATATTTAGGAATTAATCTATTTTACTAACCAAGAAAGTGACAAAGAAAATTTAATTTCTTTCCATCTACACATATAAATTTTGACTCCTTTTCAACCAAAAATGCACAAATATAGTTTAATTTTCTATTATATGTCTTTCAAATAATAAAAGAGAAATTAATATTTCTTTCCTTTACAACATACAAGTTTCAAACATGCCTACAACAACTTTACACAAGATTTTTCCAATAGTTTTAAAACAAGAGCAAAACACCTATGGGAGATGATAAATCAACTCAAATGTAAACAAGTTGTTTCCTCTTTTCAACTACATTTCCATTATGTCAACTTGATTCAATAAAATTTTCTTTCTTTCCCTCATGCATTAACACTTAATAAAAAATATTCAATGCAACTTTTCTTTCAAAAACAAAACAATAATTCTTCCACTTGACGTGAGAATTTTACAAGAAAGTAGTTATAATGAAATATTTCTTAGTCTTCTATAAGTGCTACAAGTTTCCAAATCTTGAACAAGGCTCAATCTTTTCTCCACTTCATCACAACAATAAATGGGGGAGAGGCAACACTCTCCATCCAACTGAAACTCCAATGAGGAGGACAAGCAATCCTCCTCATTAGCCCCAGATCCCCAACAAAAAGGAAATAAAGGATGGATCAATCACATTAAAACTATATGATGTTTCCATAGGTAATTTAATGAAAAAATCACACAAGAAAAATAACTTTAAAACACTCATTTTTAAGCACAACTTCCCAAAAACATGGCTCTAAAACAAGTCAAGTAGAGAAAGGAATATGGGGATACCCTTGTGCCTCCCAAGGGTTTGGATGCCCACCTCAAAATTCCTCCGAAACACAATCAACCTCAAAATCTATTATTCCTCCCTCAATATTATGCCTCCCTATCTCTTATGGCTCCCACAATGAATAAAATAAATAAAAGAGAACAAGTTGGGGCATCCAAAACCCACTCCCTCCTAAATACCCAAAGAATCTCTTATGCCTCCCAACATATTTCATCCCCATTTAACTATCTCAACACAACCTAAATCCATTTCACTACCCAACACTTCAATAAAGAAAACACATCCATACAACACTTAACATATAGGAAAAACAAAGAAGAAAACAAGGGTGCAAGACCCTACCTTGCCATAGTAATATTCCACTTTACAAACAAGTCCCAAAGTCCTCAAAACTCAAGCAATTAGAAGCACCCTTTAACTATAACAAGCAAGCATTCCTAAATGAAAGAGCCAAACCCAAGCAAGTAACCCCCATTACTTCCCAAAAATTCCAATAAAGAGACAAGAGGGAGAGGGAGATGATGTGGCTCGATGTAAGATGTCACATCATTTCTTCTCCATCCCACATCACTCAAGTCAAACCTATACCCCAAGGCATAATAATTGGGTGGTTGAGAGGAATGAAAACTATCTTACACACACCACTCCTACCCAAACCCATTAAGGACAAAATTTAAACACATGTAAAAAAGTGCAATTAAATATCACCTTTTACCTTACAAAAACAATAATCGTGTCTTTTTTCGACCTCCCAACGCATAGGTAGGGTTGGTATAAGAAACTAAGAGGTGTGAGACAAGTTTAACTTGTCCCACAAGTCTCCATAAATGGCCTTTACGCTGAAATCCGAGTTTCCCAAGTAGGGTGGAGTGTACAAAACTCAAAATCACATACACTCAACTAATAAACTCATGAACCAAATACCTAACTACTCTAATAAATCTATCATTTTTGTCACATTAAAAATTAGCTTAATTATATGATTAGTTTTCTTAATTAAGACACATAAACCAACTAATGATAAAAGAGAATTACATCACAAATTAAATCATATACACCAAAATTAAATAAAAGAAAGGAAAAGAACTACACACAAACCCTTGGTCACAATTGGAGGTCATCCCCCCATGGGAACCCCCTAACAAAAAATAATAACACACAAAACATTACACAAGTTGCAGAGGTTACCATTGTTGTATCCATCCAGTATTCTAATGTGGGTTGTCTCTAATCCCCCTTTGATTGTTGTGATATAATTACCTACAAAATCACACAATACCTCATTTAGCCTCGTGGCCGCATCAAAACATCCAAGATAAAATATATGCATATAAGTCAACAATCATCCCTATATAAATTAAATCATTATTTAGACAAAAAATATTAATATTTTAAAATTCCAAGAACATCTCAATTCTATATTTCATCAATACCAATAAGATGACAAGATTAGTTAACTTGCTAAAGCCTACTCAATATGAAGAGAATGCCAAATGTTGGAAATATATAAATATGTCAACAATGCATCATCATCCATATAAAATTTCTCTCTAAGTATCCACACAACTCATACTATGAATCATAATTCATCAATAGTTAAAGTATCTCTATCATCGAACATCATGCTAAGCCAAAATGATACAATAATATCCATGTATATAGTAAAAAATAATCAAAATCAGAATATAATAAGTGTCGAGGGGAAGTGGTAACTACATCCCCCTCCCCTTAGACTCAAATTTATCTTGGAAGTCACTGAAATAGGTGTTGAAACTTAACTCGTACCAATATAGCATCCTCTCATGTAGTAGTGGTCTCATCATACCTATCCCACTGGACTCTAACCTAATCAATATCTCTGCCTCAAAGGCCCAGGGTTCTACACTCTAAAATATAGATGGGATACAACATCACCTACCCCTGATCCTGCACCTGTAATGAGTTCCATTCTAATACATGAGAAGGATCTGCAATATACCTCCTAAGTAAAAATACATGGACTACAACATGGATGTGAGACAAGCTAGGTGGCAATGTTAGACGATAGGACAAAGGACCGATACGCTCCAAGATCTCAAAGGGACCCACAAATCTATTAGCAAGATTAGAGACTTTTCTATAATGGAGAGGGATCTTATGAGGCCTGACATGAAAAAACACATTTTTCCACACTTTAAAACTACGATCTATCCTATGTTGTTCCACATACTTCTTTTTCCTATTTTGAGCCTCCTGCAATCTCTACCTGATCATAACAACCTGATGTTACATATCCTATAGTAAAGTTGGGCCAAGAGAAACCCTTTCCTCTAACTTGTCCCAACTACAGCACTTTCTAACTGCCACCATCTTGCAATGCTCTACTAAATATGGTGCAATAAAAGATTCAGATGAATGAGAACTAAACGGAATGGAGATAGGAATACCATCAATGCTACCTGTAGTCTCTATTATAGTGCTTTGATGCTCAACCATGACGTTCTCAACCACTCCATAGATTTGATATCTATGTCCCATGTCGCCAACTTTAGGATCTTAAATCCTAGCCTTACCCTTGTTACTAGGGTTCTTTCGACACTCTCTCCAATGATTTCTAACAACGCCACATCCGTAAAAAGTGCCTGATCCTCTCTAATGAGATGCCACTCTAGCCGGTACTCTAGAGGTTTGTTTCATGGATCCTAATGATCTGGCTATGGACTACTGAGGTCGATGCTAATGAGCTCCAACTGACTAAGCTCTTCATGCATCCTTTGTCCTAATGGGATCCCTAGTGGTAGGCCCCATACTTCATGCCCTCTGAGCATCAAATCTCTGTGGAGGTCTAAATGGTGGACGAGTCTGCTGCTACTGCTGAGGTGGCTATTGTGGTGGTCTGAATAAAGATTGTGTAGAACCATGTCCACAACGAGAAGGAGTTGATTCCCTTGACTAGCTATCTTGCATCTGTTGGATGTAGCTCCACACTCCATCCCTGGCCTACTGAGTCTTTCCCTGAGTCTCCTATCTAATGCAGGCCTTCTCAACGACCTATACTAAGGTCTTGCTGAAATGGATGGGTACCACACCTCCAAAATCCAAATTTAGGCCCTTGATGAGCCTATGGATCCTAACATTCTCATCCTACATATAGTCAACATACTGAAGTAAATCTAAAAATTGAATCTCGTACTCTTATACAGTCATTGATGCCTGATAGAGGTCATCGAACTCATTTCTCCTCTACTGAATAAACCTCCTGGATAAGTATATGTTGTTGAACCACTCCTTGAAGAGATCCCAGGTAACTATCTCTAAGTCTACATGGAGCTTCTTCTTCTCAGTGCTACACTGGAAACCTGCTCCATCCCTTAGAAGATGGATCGCAACACAAGATTTCGTGTTGCTAGTACATGGGAAAATTTTGAAGCACCCACTCAAGCTCACTAACCAAGCCTCTGTCAGAAACCCACCTATATATCTAGAATAGTGAGATAGGCATAGCCTCAGGATCTCCCTAATATGGTCTGCAACTGAGGACTGTCCCCTCTAAGGTTAATCAGCTCTAACTGACTCCACGTAGGACTTCTTTACCCCATGCTCATTGTTGTGTTGAGGAGATGCATGATTATCAATTGATGGATATTTATCCTATCTAGAAAGTCATCCTCCTAAGGATCCTCCATGTATAATGGCATTGACGTCATGAAGCATCTCTAATATGTAAGTTAGAATGGCCGCTACAACCTGATTTGGAGGTGGAAAGTCTAGATCTACTTGAAAGAACCCCCCATCTGGTCCGCGCCTCCTGCACAGACCAAGGTGAGAGTTAGTTCATCATTCTAGGTTTTATTCTAGTTTTCTATGTTTGCTATATTATACAAATACCATACAATGTTGTTTTCTATGTTTAAAATTGTGTTAGGTTAAATAGTCATGTCTCATGTTCTCAAGTGTGCCCAAGGGTCCAATATATTAACCCACGGCTCTAATACCATGTGTAATGCCCACTAAATTGCCAGCATGAAACCCAAGAACAAACCTAGGTCAACTAGAAAAGAATATGAAATCATTCTTTTTATTTGAACTGTAGTAAAAGATTTGATTTTGCGGTCGTCACATTATTCTTTCTAAAATTGCATTAAATTAATGTTATTAATTTTCCCTTAGGTCCCCCTTAATTTTTTTTTTTTTTTAAAATAAATTCTAAAGCACCACTTAGGCTTCCCTATCATTTACTTTAATTCAATTTAATTTTACCTTAATTAAATTTGTTTAGTTAATCTCAAGGGAATTGTCGTCTTATTTAATTAAATAACTAAAGTTATATAATACCCACAAAGGGGTATAAGTTGCATTAAATTTAAAATGTCTCTAAAATACATTTGGGTTAGAAAAGTAATAACACCCTTACACATACTTGAGTGACCCCAAAATAAAGTCTATCCATGAAAATTAAATTTTAATTTCTCTCACCCACTCCCCACCTAATTTTTGTAGGGATGAATCTCAATCATTGGATGGATTCATTTATGGCCATTAAGTTTGGAAAACCATCTAAACCTAAGTTTTCTTATGAAAATATCTTTTCCCTCTTGTTTTGACTTATTATTTCTTATTTTTGTTTTGTAAATTGGTGGAGAGGGAGGAGGACTCCATGAGAGGCAACCTCAAGCTCTTGGAAGGATGCACATGCTTTATTTCTTTTCTTGTTCTATTTAGACCCTCACTCAGGGTTTCAATGTATTTCATTTATTTTTTTATCTCATTATTTTAATATTTTCCCAAATGGGCATATGCATTTTGCCCCATTCTATTGATATGGTTAAATTTGTATATATTTTCACTTGGGTAAAAGAATATATATATATATATGGATTAATGTTAAAAGAAAAACTTCAGCCCAAATGTAAAACTAGAGATCCATGGCAATACCAAGAATGAAATGCAGTGAACACAATGTAACAAGAAATACCCCAAGGGATTTAATATTTGGTAGATTATTTGGGGTTTGGGGACATGGTCACCTACCCAACCTCCCATCCCATTTATTAATGGGGTGGGCGGTGGGGTCGGTGACCCTCCTCCCAACCCCTTTCCTTTATAAAAACTGGCCCAAACCAAATTTTATTTGGTTTTATTTTTTGTTTAAAACTTTCGGTTATTAACATACATTTAAATTGTTAGCACAGGAGCAATGTAAAATGTCTGAATAAGTTTATTCACAATGTACGAGAGTATTAATACAGGAGAGAATTCAGTTAGCAGGTAACCACCTGTAACTGATAGGTCGGTTATACATATAACAATGTATTAATTATGCCAACATTCCCCCCGTTAATACATTGTTTTTACAAATCTACCCCAGATTCATCATCTTGTTACGTCGCGACATGTCCTATTTGCTTCTTGCAACAAGGAATTTGTCTGGATTTTCTTGAATCTCTGTGACAGATGTGCTCTCGTTTGTAGAAAAATAGATGAAGAAGTGAGCTCGAAAGCTCGTGTGGTGCGCCACAGATGTTCCTGAGGGCATTTAATCTCGCATTTGTCATCTGGATCGACACAACTCTTCTCCGTCTATATGTCGAACAAGACTTAGTCCATTATGTCCTCAGATTGCAAGTTTTGGAGACTGGCTAAGAGTAGATACTGATGCTCTTCGGTTCTCTCAAATGCAGCATGTCTCTATGGTTGCTTGCAATGCTGCTAACATCCCTGGGCATGAATTTCATGCTCTCAGACTGTTGCATGGGATCATAGGCTGGTTGTTCGCGTCCATCTTTGATAGCAAATTTGATGAATGAATGAAGGGGCTTAATCTCGTTTTGTTCCGATTTGATTCAAACAAATTCCACATGTCTCCTGATCTTTTGTATGATGTGCTTGCTAATGTATTGCATGGTCTGCGAACAACAGTTGAGAAGATGTTGGGGGAAGGAGTCTACCAACGCACACCTGGGTTTTCGGTGGTCGATGCCACTCATGTCAAACTCCGCACAGTGCTGATAAGTTGATCTGTGGTCATTGCCACATGCTCTCTTCTCCCTCTTTGGTGACTGATTCTTCTTTTTTTGAATTCTTGAACTGCGGGCTTGTACCACGGGTATCCTCCTCTGAGTACGCTCACACGCCTGACTATTTACTCTTCCGGTCACTGTTGTTTCCTCACACGCCGAGAAATGGTCGTTGATGGGATAACTTGCAGGCGGACTTGGATCAGTTTAATGATTGATGCCACATTGCCAGACATGAAATACAATAGAATTCTTCATGTTGTTGCTGCGCACAGGTATGGTCTTCTCATTTTGTTTGAAGCGGTTATATTTTGTAACAGCCTTCTCATATTTGCCTTCTGAAACCCAGACCTTCGAAAAGATTCATATCTCTCCATTTGGTCAGGCATAAACTGTTTCAATATAGCCATGAATCTCTCTGTTTTATCAGGGTTTTCCGACTGATATTTGCCTAATTCCACATTGACATTCCCATTTTCTTCATAATCGGCGTCGTCATCTTTGGCAGCAGCAGCTTTGGCGGCGTCAGGAGGATTTACAAGACTACAGATAATGCCCTTGTTTTTTAAATGAATCTTCTTCCCCTTTGAGACAACGCATATATGAGTGAGCAAGAAGAACGTGGACAGGGATGAATAGAAAATGGTTTCACAACTACCTGCTTCGTCCTGTAGTCTTCTTTCTTCTCCCACGCGCCTTCCTTGGTGGCGTTTCCTCACGGATTAACCAGGCACGCACAGCAAAAGCTTACTCCAAAAAAACAGGACAGGGAACTCACGCGGGAGTCTGCTCTTCTTCTCTTCCTCCATGCACGACCTCGACCTGCTCTGATACCACTGTTAGCACAGGAGCAATGTAAAATGTCTGAATAAGTTTATTCACAATGTACGAGAGTATTAATACAGGAGAGAATTCAGTTAGCAGGTAACCACCTGTAACTGATAGGTCGGTTTATACATATAACAATGTATTAATTATGCCAACATAAATATAGTTATATGTAGACATACATATATATCTATTTATATTCATACATACATACATACATACATACATAAATACATACATACATACATACATATATATGTGTGTGTGTGTGTGTGTGTGTGTGTGTGTGTGTGTGTGTGTGTGTGTGTTAAATATTGAAGTATATTAATATGTCAAAATTATTATTAATATCAATATGTACAATAATTTAATATTAGTATTATTGTCAATAGGTGGTAATGTTTATATTATTTATAGTGTTAACACATATAAATCTTATACTTCAATTTTCCTTGAAAATTTGATAACATTTTTGTAAGAGGTTTGAAATCAGGTCAACTTTCACTTGTTGTTACATTAATTTACATTGGATTTATAAGTAAATTTATACACAAATAACCAAGATTGTAATAAAAGATTAGAGAGGTGCAATGAACACAAGACAGAGTTGAAAATCATCCACAGACATGTATTATTGGTCAACAAATTTAATGCAGTGCATTACAATGTCCAGGAGGTAATACTACATTTTACAATTTAGATGGGAGGTTCAAACTGCAAAAATTTCCTTACGGATCAAATAAAAAGGGAGGGTACAAAGAAAAATTATCTAATTTTGATTTTAAAAATACCCCTCCTTACAATATATAGGAAGAATGAGTGAAGGAGATAGAATAATTCAACTTCTTTCTCCAACCACCCTAGAATGCATTGAGTTTGCTTACAATAATGATGGGTTCCACTACAAAACCCATGCCTCCATGTACTCTTCCTTGTTGGGTAAGATAGGAAGCCCATACCTTCATTATTGTGGTAGGTGAGAAACTTGGGACACCCTATAAAATGGTGGATTATATTTTTCATTTTTGAAGAACATAGGATCCTGTGAGCTTTCCAAAAATTCCTTCCTTGTCTAAATTCAAGCTACCACTCAAAATTTTGTTAGGAATATCTATGTTGTCTTGTGAACATAGAATACTATGTGAGTGATTATACTATCTAGGATAATATAATATGTGTTGTAATAATTAATTATATTACTGCAAATGTAATTATGAGTGGGTGAGTAAATATTGTTATGAGTTGTTGGGTAATTAACTCATTAACACTATTAGTTTTGTGAGAAAGTAAAATCTCACGTAAAATAATGTGGAGTTGTTTTAGGAGTTGTGTGTGGAGATATTTATGGAGATTATCTCTCCTTAAATATAGGAACTACCTCTCCTATATATATGGGTGTAATACTTCCTTTGTAATAGCAATAATGAAGAGTAAAATTTAGAATTTAATTTATGCAATTATGATATTATATTTTCATTTGGTACCAGAGAAAGTTTGATGTGGGAAATTTCAGTATTTTCTTGATCAAATCCATCTCAAAGAATAGATTCTATATTTCATTTTCAGATTTGGGTTTTTCTATAATTTTGTATGCAGAACCAATTGTTTTTAGGAAACGACATCAAAAATTTTAGGAGAACTTAGTTCGTAGTTTTGAATAAATATGGATTTCACTATGCAGCTATCAAATTCAGTATATCAATTCTTCTACTGAAAGTTTTCTCCAATTTTCAATAATGTTGAATTGTTAATACATAGTCTTGGCTTGCTTGGAGGTTCAAAGGTATTCTATACAAAAATTTAAAGTACCTGATTCAAGTTTGTAATAATTAGCTTAGAAGGAGTAATCTCCACATCTTGATCAGAGTAATTATGAATAATATGAAGAAGTAATGTATGTATAGAATAAAACAATTAGTTCATCTAAGAAAGGAAAGTTCAAACCAAAATATTTCTCTTTTAAAGGTAAAATGAAAGGCTATTACTTTAAAAAGAGGGAAAAAGATCTACTTGATGACAAAATAGATGAAAAATTTCTTTTGGTTGAAGAAGAAACTAATTGGGATGAATACTCTAAAGATAAGGAAATTTCTTGTCCTACTCATGAGGAATTCTTATGGTAAATAATTCACTTTTTGGAGGAAGGAGGAACAGGAGAAAGGAGGAATTTTAGGGCCTCTCTTCAATCACCAACGATAGGGTCACATAAAGCACCGATGGTACATTTTAATAATATTGACAGTTGTTTTCTTTGAGTGACGTGTGTAGAAATAAAACATGTTCCTTGTTAAAGATTGAAAATAGGAGGATGTGCATTTTGGATGCTGAGAACATTTGTTTACAAAAGGGAAGATTCTAGGTACGATCCTCTAACTGTCGTACGGTCCACTGACAATCATACTTCATTGGAAGATGATCAGATGGTGAATAGATTTGTGCGGCGAGGTGATCATGATCAGTTAGTGATCGACTAAGGTGATCATATGTAGCAAGATCCAGACAGCAAGATCTAGTAGCAACTACAAAACTCCCTCATACTCATGTTTTTAGGTGCTCTTTCCCCTTGTTCACGCTAAGGGAGAGAATGTTAGGAATATCTATGTTGTAGTTTGAACATAGTATGTTGTGTGAGTGATTTTATCATCTAGGATAATATAATATGTTTTTTAATAACTAATTACATTATTGTAAATGTAATTATGAGTGGGTGAGTAAATATTATTATGAGTTGTTGAGTAAACAACTCGTTAAAAATACTAGTTTTGTGAGAAAACAAAATCTCATGTAAAATAACATGGAGTTGTTTTAGGAGTTGTGTGTGGCGATATTTATGGAGAGTATCTTTCCTTAAATATAGGAACTACCTCTCCTATATATATGGGTGTAATAATTCCTTTGTAATAGAAAGAATGAAGAGTAAGATTTTGAATTTAATTTATGTAATTTCGATATTATATTTTCAAAGTTATGGCCATCTAAAGGTCGGATGTCATTCTACAAAAATGGTGGGTGGTTGGCGTTGTCTTTTTTTGGAGTCCGAAATGCATGCAACCTCTGAAATCCTGAAAATTTGGATTTTTTGACATTTCCTTTCAGAAATTTTTGTCCCTGGTCATTTGATTATATCACCTCAAGATTTTCAAAACTTCGAAACCCAAATCTCCAAAACTCTGAAACCCAAAAATGCTGCCTCGTTGACCCCAAAACCAAGTTTGACTTCTGAAATCTAAACTCCTTCGGGTTTTAGAGTTTCAGGATTTTAGACTTTTTGGGCACTTTTCCTATTTTGTCACTAAAGACTCTGAAACTTTGAATTATTCATCTCCAAAACTCCGAAACCTAAAAGTATGAAATTTCAAACTTTTAGAATTTTTAAACTTTTCACTTTTTGGACCCTTTTCACTGTTCATCTCTTCTTGCCCACCGAAATCTCTGAAATTCTCAAAATCAAATGGCTGGAAATTCATACTCTTAGGATTTTGGATTTCAGGCTTTTTACTCACTTTTTTTTATTATCCATTCTCTTTCTCTGAAACCCAGAAACCTAAAAGTCTAAAATTTCAGAATTTTAGATTTCGAGTCTTTTCCTCTTCAGAATTTTTTCAAATTTTTTTCCCACCTTGTCTCTAAAATTCTTAAAATGTGAAATTTGAAAACATTGAGCCTTTCTCCATTCTTCCACTTGAGCTCTGATCTCATTTGATGTTCCCTTGGCAATTCATTTTTTGACCTTCAATTATCATTTCCGAGCATGCCTCTAACTTGACAGTCCAATCCCGAAATGCAAAATCCTAAGGCAAAAGGAATCCCACTCAATTTCATAGTGTGTAAGGTCATGCTCATCTAATTTCTCCTGGGGAGAAAATTGGATAACAAGTACGACTTGAAATCATGCATTCAAATTTATGTGGACCAATGCAGGGACCTACAATAGGAGGTTGCACATATTTCTTGACTTTAATTGATGATTTCTCAAGAAGGACATGGCTATATTTTTTTAGACACAAGTTGGATGTTTTTACATACTTTCAACCATATAAAGCTCTTGTGGAAAAAAAATGGTTATTAAATCAAGTTTCTTAGAATTAACAGAGGTGGTGAATATATTTCAAATGCATTTCTGAATTTTTGTAGCCAACATGGAATTTGCAAATAATTCATTGCTAGATATACACCACAGAAAAATGGTATCACAAAGAGAAAGAAGAAAACCATAATGGAAATGGCTCGAAGTATATTGAAAGAAAATAATCTTCTAAATGAGTATTGGGATGAGGCAGTAGCAACTCCTATCTACATCATTAATAGGTGCCCAACAAAGAGTGTCAAAAACATGATCCCTCAAGATGCATGGACACAAATAAAGCACAATGTTTTCCACTTCAAATTATTTTTTTGTGTTGCCTATGCACACATACTTGATGAGATGAGAAATAAATTGGACAACAAAGGTGAGAAATACATTTGTGTAGGTTATTATGAAGATACAAAAGCATTCAAGATGTTCAATCCTATTACAAAAAAAGTCATAATTAGTAGAGGTGTTTAGTTTTTTGAAGATGAGGCATGGGATGGTAGCATAGAAAAAATAGTGAGTATAGAAGAAATTGCTCCACACGATGACATGGCGGATGAAGAGATTGTAACATAAGAAACAATGCAAGTTGTAGCACAAGCTATAACTCAATTTGTAGGTAGGATATCTTCAAGAATTCAGTCCACACCAAGGTTATAATAGACACCACAAAGTACACCAACATCGAAAATTATTTAGTAGAGATACCTGGAGAAAGTCCATCTACCTCATGGGATGATAACACTTAACCAATCCAATGCAACAGAAAAAAGGAGCCTCAACGAAATATATGGTAACGAGTATAATTTTGATACTTCAAATGCATTCTCTATTTTTGCATTATTTTTTCAAGTAGATGATCCATCATAATTTGAAGAGGTTTTGAATGATGATATTTTACTACAAGCTATGAACGAAGAGATTGCTTCTATTGAAAAGAATCAAACTTGAGATTTGGTTGAATTTCTTGAAGGCAAGGATGCAATCAATGTGAAATGGATCTACAAAAAAAATAAAAATTGATGGAAAAATTCAAAAGAACAAGGTAAGGTTAGTTGCTATAGATTTTAGACAACATTCGGGAGTAGAATACAATGAAACTTTTGCACCAGTTGCATTGTTAGATACTATAAGGTTTGTTTTCGTCATAGCTACTCAAAATAAATGTTCTATATATCAAATAGATGTTAAGTCTACATTTTTGAATTGTTTTCTTAATGACGAAGTGTATTTTGACTAGCCACAAGGATATGAAATTCTAGGACATGAAGACAAGGTATACAAGCTAAATAAGTTTCCCTATAGACTCAAGCAAGCTCATAAAACTTGGTATAATTGGATTAATTCCTACCTGATCTAGAATAGTTTCCAAAGAAGTAGTAGTGATCCCACTTTAGGTATCAGAATCAATTAACAAGGTAGAATTATTATAGTATGCTTGTATGTGTATGATTTAATTTTCACTGGTGATCTTTGCATAGATTCTTTTAAGGCTGCAATGAAAATCGAATTCGAGATGAAAAATTTAGGCCTCATGAGATACTTTCTTGGAATTGAGTCCAACAATATGAAGATGGCATGTTTATTTCACAAAATAAATATGTTAATCATATCTTGAAAATATTTAATATGTAAAACTGTAAAGAGGATGGGAGGTCATTTGTTGATCCGAAACTATTTAAGCGGATTCTTGGTAGCCTCATGTACTATTTGATATTCACAAGCCCTGACATAATGTACCGTGTAAGTTTGATTTCAAGGATCATGGAGTCTCCCAAACACTCACATTGGACAACAGGTAAAATAATTCTAAGTTATGTAAGTGGAACAAGGGATTATGGAATATTTTATTCCAATACAAAAGAATTCAAAGTTTTTGGATACACTGATAGTGATTATGTAGACAATATAGATGATAGGAAAAACACTTCAGGTTACGATTTTCATTTTCGAATAGGTCTGGTTTCTTGGGCATCAAAGAAACAACCCATTATTACTCTTTCATCAGCTGAGGCTGAAAATGTTTCAGCCATAGGTACAGCTTGTCAAGTTGTGTGGATGAAAAGGATATTTTCATATTTAAAGCATACTCAGGAAGAAGCCACAAAATTTTTTTGTGATAACAATTCTGCAATTGCTCTCTCTAAAAATCATGTCTTTCACAAAAGAAGTAAGTGCATATATACTCGGTATCACTTCATAAGAGATATGGTTAGTAAAAAAGAAATATTTTTGTAATATTGTAGATCACAAGATCAGATTTCAGATATATTTACTAAGGCCTTAGCAAAAGACACCTTTGAATATCTCAAATAAACTCTAGGCATAGTTAGTGGTAGAAATTAAGGGGGAGTATTTGAAATAATATCTACTTTATAAAAGTGACTTTATAAAAGTTTTTTTACTATCACTTTAGAAAAAGTGAGGATCTAGAATCATTATTTGTACTTTATGAAAGCTGCTTTGTGAAAGCTACTTTATCAAAGCATAGAAAAAGTGATGTTATTCAATGATGGTTGGAAATTTGTAATTTCATTATTGTGTTTTTCCTCTAGATGTATTTAAGTCCTCTATATATGTGAGGAATTTGTAATATGTTTGGCAAGCACCAAGAAGTGAAGCTCAAGCTTCATTTATCCTCTTGGGTGTTCTATTCTCCAATATTTTTTATTATTCAATTTTATGCTCTATTTTGATTGCTTCATATTTGTTCTATTTTATTCAAGTTGTATCTTGATTCTACAACCTTGGCTTGATTTTGGTGTGGTTTCACATAGCTCGACCCTCAAAAACTTCTCACACGCTCGGTTCTAAAATTTGTGTCTCAGTTGAGGTTTGGTTTGACTTATCATAGCTTCCTACCTTATCTTTCTGTTCCATCTTTAACTTTTCATGAATTAGGTTTTCTTCATTTCGAGCGGGCCTTATCTTTTTTTCTCGAATTCGAGATCGGCACCTCTGTGATGTTCCATCACATGGCTCAGGCATTCTATGCTAGAGCTTTAATTTCCTCTAGTTCGTTGGTGTTGCTTCTTTGGAGGTCAATCGTTCCTTATAGTTCCCTTTTGCTCTATGTTTACTTACCACTTGTACCAACTCGGCCTAGATCTGGGTGTGTTTGTTCTAGTTTTACGTTTGGAGGGTTTATTTTGTTCGAGTTGTGAGCTGTTTGTTTGTGGCTCGGTATCAAACGCTCGGCCATTTATTAGTCCCCATGGATTACGATGGATTTTGCCCCCAACTAGTCCCTCCATTTCTTCTTTGAACTATGTTTCAGCTCGTGCTTGTGGGTGATTCATTGTTTCTCAGCTCAGATTTGAGCTCGACCAAACATTTGAGCTCAAATCGGCTGTGGGATGGCACTTATCTCATTATGATGATTTTAACTCTGCCATCTCTTGTTCTTGTTTTCATGGATCACACGAGTTTCTCGACCCACCGTATTGTGTAGTTGAGGGGTTTTTTTTTTTTTTTTTTACTACCGATCGATATCTCTTGAACCTTTGCATGATCTTCTCTGAATTTTGATAAGTTTTCTTGGCCCCTCATTTCCTCCATCTAGCTCCCCGTTATTGTGTTACTTAAATCAACGTTTTTTCAGAGGTCAGCAGGTCAAAAACAAGCTCTTTGTTGTGGGTTGAGTACGCCTTGTGGTGTATCTCATTCATGAGCTGCGATTGGCGTGTTTTGTTTCCTACTGTTTCAACCCAGCTCGGCCATGGATCCTCCTACCAGCTCGCTATGGAACCCAACTCAGATCTGGTTGTCTCAAATAGCTCGATGTTTTCATTTGTTTGTAACTCGCGGTGTTATAGATCTCACCCTTGGTGAAACTCAGCCATGCATTGTGTTGAGATCGAGCTCATATTTGCTGGAGAAAGAGAAGATGATACAGAAAATAGAAATTCAGAAATTACTTTTACTCTTACATAACAGAGGTGTCCAACAAAATACAAAGCATGAGAAACAGATTTGTATTATATTTCACAAATCTGATATAGTGAGACAAGAAATGATTGTATTTGCCAAAGAACAGAGCTGCCTGTGCTCTCTGTTTACACGCCTTCCTCCTTTCTTTGAAAACAGAGTATTCCTTCTTGTACAATGCAAAAATAAACAGAGTTTTTATTATTTACAACACAGAAGCTTCCGGATTAAAAAAGAAGTGTCTAGATGCATAAGAAGGAAGTTAGGTGAAGGAATTTAAATGCGGTGGGTGGAGTGTTTTGACAGCAAAGGGCAGGGGAGATTAGGTAAGCCTACGTGGATGTCCACGTCTACCAACACTCCCCTTTAATCTTCACTGCCATATATGTCTGCTATTCCAATTCCTTCCCGGAGATGCTCAAAAACATGCTTTGCAAGTGGTTTTGTGAAGATGTCTGCTAGTTGCTCTTTGGACCTGCAAAACTCAAGATGAATGTCACCATTGTTCACCAATTCTCGAATAAAATGATATCTTGTGTCAATATGCTTGCTGCGTTTATGGAAGACATGATTTTTAGATAAAGCAATTGCAGAATTATTATCACAATAAATTTCTGTAGGTTCTTCTTGTGGATGCTTCAAATCTGAAAGTACTCTTCTCATCCATATTGCTTGGCAAGCTGCTGATGTGGCTGCAACATATTCCGCTTCAGCTGATGAGAGTGTCACAATTGGTTGTTTTTTTGATGCCCAAGAGATAGCACCTGATCCAAGATGGAAAATGTTACCGTAAGTACTCTTCCTATCATCCAAGCTACCTCCCCAATCACTATCTGTATATCCAATCAGCTTGTAGTCATCTGAAGCTGTATACAAAATCCCAAAGTTCTTTGTTCCAGCTATATACCTTAAAATTCTTTTTCCAGCCTTCCAATGTGATTCCTTAGGTTTGTCCATGAATCTAGAAATAAGACTAACCCCATGCATGATATCCGGTCTTGTGGCGGTTAGATATATAAGGCTGCCAACTAATCTTTTAAATAAAGTTGCATCAACACTAGGACTTTTGTCGTCCTTACTAAGTTTTAAACCCAGTGCAACTGGTGTAGGGGCTGCATTGACATTTGTCATCCTGAATCTTTTCAACAAGTCACTAGCATATTTTCTTTGACATATAAAAATGCCTTGATCACTTTGACTTACCTCTATTCCAAGAAAGTATCTCATGATCCCCAAATCAGTCATATCAAATTCACTTTCCATGGCTGCCTTGAATGATTTAATTGACATGTTACCTGTGAATATCAAATCATCTACATACAAGCAAACTATCAAGATTTCTCCTTCATCATTCACTTTGACATATAAAGTTGGTTCATTGCCACTCTTGCTAAACCCATTGTTTACAAAGTAAGAGTCTATCCTGCAGTACCAAGCTCTAGGAGCTTGCTTCAAACCATATAGTGCCTTTTTCAGTTTGTATACCTTATGTTCTTCTCCCAAAACTTGATAACCAGGTGGCTGTTTTATATACACTTCTTCTTCTAAAATGCCATTCAAGAATGCTGATTTGACATCCATTTGGTAAACCTTCCAATTATTTTGAGCTGCTATGGATAAAACCATCCTAATAGTATCCAATCTTGCCACTGGTGCAAATGTTTCATTGTAGTTTATGCCAGGTAGTTGTGTGAAGCCTTTAGCTACTAGTCTTGCCTTGTGTTTCTCTACTTTTCCATCAGCATTATACTTTGTCTTGTAAACCCACTTAACTCCAATCACATCCTTGCCTTTAGGAAGCTCTACTAGATCCCAAGTTTGATTTTTCTCAATTGATTGAATTTCTTCATTCATGGCTGCAATCCAATTGTCATCTTTAATGGCATCCTCAAAATAAATTGGATCAGCTTGTGTTAAGAATGCAAAATTAGAGCATAGATCATCATTTTCAGCCTCTTGTAATTCATCATAAATCTCTCTTAGACTGCATGACTTCTTTGAAGTGTTTATAGACCTTGATCTTAGTGATGCAAGTGTTGGATTAGAAGATTCGCTGCTGTTATTACTTGCTGGAGTAGTTGGATTTGGAGTGGTGGGTGCCTTAGAAGATGTTGAAGGAACATTTGCTTGAGTAGTAGAAGTCACAACTTGAGTTTCATTCTCCTCATTCTCTTGTGGAACACTAGCTACAATTGTAGTTGTTTTGTCTATACTGCCATCCCACGCTTCTTCTTCAACAAAATTAACATCACGGCTTATTATGACCTTCTTTGTGATAGGATTATATAACTTATATGCCTTCGATTGTTCACTATATCCTACAAATATGCACTTCTCTCCTCTATCATCTAGTTTCTTTCTCAACTCTTGAGGTATCAAGGAGTATGCCACACATCCAAAGACTCTCAAATGTGCTATATTATGCTTCCTTTTGCTCCAAGCTTCTTCTGGTGTTTTATTTATCACTGCTTTTGTTGGACATCTATTTAATATGTATACCGAACATGCAACAGCTTCAGCCCAATACTCATTTGGTAGGTGTTTTTCTTTTATCATACTTCGTGCCATTTCCATAATTGTTCTATTTTTTCTCTCAGCTACTCCATTTTGTTGAGGAGTATATCTTGTTGTAAGTTGTTTCTTTATGCCATTTTCTTTACAAAAATTCTGAAAATCATTTGATATATATTCACCACCTCTATCGGTTCTCAATACTTTGATATAATGTCCACTTTCCTTTTCAACTTTTGCCTTGAACTCTTTAAAAACAGAAAATGCATCTGATTTGTGTTTTAAGAAATAAACCCAAACTTTCCTACTGAAGTCATCAATAAATGTCAAGAAATAAAGACTTCCACTTATGGATGGTGTTTGCATCGCTCCACAAAGATCTGAATGCACTATCTCAAGTGGATGTTTTGCCCTATAAGATTCCCCAACTGGAAATTTATGTCTATGTTGCTTTGCCAATATGCAACTCTCACACGTTGTTTTAAGTGGTTCTATTGGTGGCAACCCATAAACCATTCTTTTCTTATATAATAGATGTAATCCTTTGAAATTTAAATGGCCAAATCTTAAATGCCATAGCCAAGATTCATTTTTGTAAGAAGCTTTGAAGGCTAATTCAGCAACCTTTTGCAACTTGTGTGGCTCTAGGAATAGTTCACTTTGGATTCTAAGTGGAAACATCCTATTTTTTGTCATTTCAACTTTTGCAATCAGCCTATTGCTTGGTTTCTTGTCTAGAATCACACATTCACCATTTTCAAAGTATATTCTATATCCTTTTTGCACTAGTTGCCCAATGCTTATGAGATTGTGTTGCAATCCAGGAACATAGTATACATCAGGGATATGCTTCTTCTCACCTTGCTTGGTTCTTATATTAATTGATCCTTTTCCCATGACTGATATTTGGTGATCATTACCCAATTTTACCTCTGATTTTACTGATTCATCAATTGTTGCAAACATCTCCTTACTCCCACTCATGTGATTGCTACAACCGCTATCTAGGAACCATACCTCTCTGGAACTCTCTTGTGCTACATTGCATGTTATAAACATGGTGTTTTGCTCACTAGTGTTGGGCTGGTCCTCATTTGTGAAATGTGCCTTTTGCTTATTCATGTCATATTGTCTTTTTCTACATTCAGATGCAAAATGCCCAAATCTATTACAATAATGACATTGAATATTGGATTTATCATACCTTTCTCCTTGATGAGAGTGGCTGCCGCCTCTTCCTCTTGTTGGTGTAGAATGGATATGTGGGCTTGATACTAGTCTTCTGCTTTCAAGTTGTGTATTTTCTCTTCCTCCTCTTGGTGTAAAACGTCCTCTGCCTCTACTGTAATTTGATCTCCCTCTTGTTCTGCCAAATGAAAGCTGAGCTTTGAATGCATTCTCCAATGATGATTCCCCTGACCGATTTAATCTTTGCTCATGTGCTAAGAGTGATCCCATTAATTCATCTACAGATAGTTGTGTAAGATCCTTGGATTCCTCAATGGCTACTACAACTGAATCAAATTTTATAGGCAAGCTTCTAAGTATTTTCTCTACAATTTTTTGATCTTCAAGAGTTTCTCCATAAGATCTAATTTGATTAACTATTGTCATTGCATGAGTGAAGAATGAATCTATTGAATCTGAATCCTTCATTTGTAGATTTTCAAAATCCCTTCTAAGCATTTGTAATTTCGATGTTTTTACCTTGCTTGTGCCTTGGTATGCTGTTTGCAGACTATCCCATGCTTGTTTTGATCTTGTGGCAGCTGCTACTCTTGGAAAGATTGATTCCTCCATTGCTTGTTGAATGAAGAATAATGCCTTTGCATCTTTCTTTTTGTTTTCCTTCAATAAGTCCTTCTCTGCTTGTGAAAGAGCTTGATATTCTTGCTGGTCAGCTGGTTCATTAAATCCATTCTCAACCAAGTCCCAAACATCTTGGGAGCAAAACAGAGTTTTCATTTTTATGCTCCAAAAATCATAATTTTTGCCATTGAATGTTGGTATTTGAGGTTGTGCAATATTTCCACTTGTGCTTCCCATTCCTCCAAAGCTTTGTCTCTGCTAACTTGCTGTTCCAGTATTTCTTCCTCCTTTTTTAAAAAAAAACTACACAGATAGATGAAAGCACAAAATAAAACAAACCTAAATCCTCATGGAACATCTATCTGCTCTTCTTCAAATACAAGTTGCTGCTGATGGCATTTGCAAAGATATCCTCAAGTCTCCAAATGCCAAGAGAGATCTGCACAATGCTCTGATACCAGTTTGCTGGAGAAAGAGAAGATGATACAGAAAATAGAAATTCAGAAATTACTTTTAATCACACATAACAGAGCTGTCCATAAGAGAAAGAAAAAACAAAATACAGTGCATGAAAAAACAGATTTGTATTATATTTCACAAATCTGATATACTGAGACAAGAAACCGATTGTATTTGCCAAAGAACAGAGCTGCCTGTGCTCTCTGTTTACACGCCTTCCTCCTTTCTTTGAAAACAGAGTATTCCTTCTCTTGTTACAATGCAAAAATAAACAGAGTTTTTAATTATTTTCAAGACAGAAGCTTCCGGATTAAAAAAGAAGTGTCTAGATGTAACAAGAAGGAAGTTAGGTGAAGGAATTTAAATGCGGTGGGTGGAGTGTTTTGACAGCAAAGGGCAGGGGAGATTAGATAAGCATACGTGGATGTCCACGTCTACCAACAATATTTAGTTTTTTATTGATTTTTTGTAACAGCTTGGGGGTTTGTTTCTAGTTTTGTCCAGAGCTTGTGCTTTGTTTTTGTTAGCTCGTTCTAATTATCGCGACATGAGCTCTTTGCATCGCTCGATTCCTATAAATTTATCATCTCAGTTTGTATCTCTAAACCCATCTCGGCTGCTTTGACATCCCTCTGTGGTTTGATCACTTTGCACAACTCGGGCATTTTGAGAGAAATGTAAGAAATGTTTCTAGCTTGTTTGAATATCTGAAAATGGTTTGAGGTATTTCGATAAGTATTTCCCATATTTACTTGAATGGATGCAACTTTGTCATTTTTTTTCCTGAGAAGCTGATAATTGTTGTAAATGTGTAACTTTTAATATTTTGGTGTAAAAAAATAATGAATGTCTTGTTTTTTTTATGAGCACACCCTAAAATACTTATTTGAAATCCCATTTTCCTAAAATCTTGATTAATATCTATAGCACTTTTCCATTTTTGGGAACTTTGAAATATTTAGTATTTGAAAAATATGAATTATAATTTGAATTCATGACTGCAACTATTTTTGACAATCTGAAATGCATAAGTCGAAAAAGATTTTGTTTGAAATTATATGGAAAACTTGGAAATTTTACATCCAAAAATATGTACTTTTCAAAGTTATATCTTTTCAAAAATATGGTTGTTCTTTCCTTTCATTTGCAAATTGTGAAACGCTTGCTTGAAATACACACATGTGCCTACGAATTCGATAAGTAATTCAACTTTGTAATTCTTTTTCTGAAATCTTGAAATTTACAAAACCGGAGAAAAATATATCTTTTGCAAACTATAATTTGGCCATTCTTAAATGCATATATAATGTGAATATTTTAAAATTTGAAGGAAAACGCCGATTTCTTTTTTATAGTTGTATCTCCATTCTGTACTTAAAATAAAACACCCTCTTAAATTATATGCATTGCTAGAAACGTTGTTCTTTGCAAAGTGAAAAACATTGTACATTCACACTGTTTGCATTTTCTCCTGAAGGTTTAATAGTAACCTGAATTTTGAAATATATTTGTATGGATGCCATGATGCTCTAAAACACTTCCTTTTGAATATTTTGTACTTCTATTATGAGAAAACTTAAATTTTATGGAAATATATTCATCATGGTTTTTACTTTATGATCATTCCTCTATTTCTGCAATAAATAGTGCATATTCTTTCGAAGTTGAAAATATAACGAGGAAAAAGTGACCCCAAGCACTAATAATCTCTCTCGCCTCTTCTTTTAGGTGTAAAAAAGCAACAACTGGACGAATGGAGCATAAAATTGTAATGAAGAGGTCTACTCTACTTAGAAATGACGGTTCCCTTTCCCGTTTTACATTTATAGTTTTAAATTCATCTGTATTCTTAGTTAGATAGCCATGTGACACTGATTGTGCGGGAAGATTGTACAATTTTCTTATGAATATATACAATATGTCTTATGCCTATGGTGTTTCCTTTACATTGTTTTTCAGTTTGCATAACTAATTGAACATCTGAAAAATAAATTGAATAATACAACTACATATAATAATAAGGAATTAAAAGGAACTGTTTGTGCCTTTATTTCATCACTTGAAATCTGAGACTGAAAGAATGAACATCTGAAGCAACTGTGCTCTCACATTTGACGATTTAAAATTTGAAACTTTACCCTTATTGTTATAGCATGCAATTTTTGATGTATGATGACTTTCCTGTCTCCATCAGGATCGTACAATAGTCTTTCATGGAAAATTCATGATCTTTGCGAGGGAGAAAACTAGAATGGGCTCCTATGTGAGGAATGAGCATCCTAGAACTACATTCCTATCTGCTTATTCTTGTGTGTTTTCCCGATAATCCACTGAAACTGAGAAACATGATTTTTTTTTTTTAGCTCTCTACCATGATGACCAAAAGTGGTCAACATGAGGGCAATGCCATGGCAACCAATAACTAACTATCGTAGACAACTCTATTCCTTAGGTAGGAAATAGAATTCCAAATAGACTCTACGAAAAGTTTTCTAGAATTCCTTAGGAATGAAAAGGTTCATAAATATCTTATTTTAAAGAAAATTTTCATGTTTTTAATAAGAATCTTAAAAAGGGGACCAATATGAAGAATAATACACTTCATGGTAGTCATGACTTTTGAAAAAATATAGAATATACCTATTACTGAAAGACACTTTGTGACCTAGTTATATGATATTTATTCTCAATTAAATTCACCAAATATTGCCAAATGTGGGGGGGTGTTTCTTGAACTTCAGAAGGGGTGCCTAGAAATTAGAAAAAAAAATTGGTTGAATTCACTTCCACTTGATGGTATCTAACCATGGAGGTGGGGTCAAAATACATTTTCTATAATGCTTCATCTTTTTCAACTAGAGTTTTCAGCATAGAGAAAGGAAATGTAAAATATGATGAACATTCTTGTAATCTTCTATAATGTGTGAAATAAGTCATTTACAAAGTGACCATTGATTGATTTAATGGAGGAAAACAATGGAAATGATATTCCTTTCACAAATCCATGGTGAGTGGCATTGACAAGGAGACATAATAAGTCTTGATCCACTAACACATGCATATCTTCAAGCTAGCCATGGTAGATAGAGTGAAAAATAAATGATGAGTCTGAGTTGACACTATTGAGTGAAGGATAATCAGAGGTATGAAAGAGAATAATTGAGACATCACTTATAAATGTTGGACCAAAAACAAGTTCTTTAAACATGTCCATAATGAACTTCCATTCGATTATGTCATAGGATTTCTCATAATTAGTTTTCATAAATAGGTATTTCCACTGAGACCAACGAGCTAATTTTATATCTTTCCAAACTTTAATATATTGTCTAATATATAATTTTTTTAAATGAACATAATTTTATGTACACTAAAAAAGTTTAGGTAGTACCTGACATATTTGTAGAGAACAGACTTTGGAACGTTTTTTTTAGGAGAAGTTGAAAAACTTTATTAGCCACCAATTATAAATAATTTATGGATCTCATCTTGGGAATGAATTTTATGTAATAAAAGGGCCAAGTGAGTTGGAATGAGTTTTATTGTTATGTGGATGATGTATATCCATAGTATTTAAACATAGGTGGGAACATGAATAATGTTTAACACAAAAGTCTATTTACATAAATTAATTTCAAATTTGACCAATGTACAAGGAAATATATAACAACTTTATTAATCTTTCATGCGTACACATGGATGATTTCAAACAATAGTAATTTTTTCACTTTTAGAATTTGTAATTTACGTTTTTCAAAACCTTTTGGAACGTGGTTGGTAATGAACTTTTCAAGGCCTATTTAGAATATATTCATTCAAATTTACTTTGTTAGTTCCTTAAATTAGGTCATGTCAAATCCATTCCCAAGATGAAGGATCCAAATCTTATTTATAATTAGAAAGTAATTACTCTACTTAATGTCTCATAAAACAATAATTTCAAAATCCTAGGCTTTGTGCATCCACGAACCTATTACCCATAAATTTTAGTATAGAGAAAGAGGATTTATCTAAAGAAGATACATTTTGGATAATATTATTGCATTACGAGAATGTATGGAATGGAAATAATGTTGAAAACAAATAACATTTTTTATGAAAATTGATTTTGAAAAATACTATGACAAGATTGAATGAGAATTTATTATGGTATGCACAAATTTATTTGTTTTAGGCTTACTTTTATCACCTGTATGTCCTATCATTTTTCAGATTCCTCTACCTATCCATCTATCAACACATATTTATCTGAAACTTTGGAATTGTTCTCTCTATCCGTCAAGGATTTCCACTAGCTCTTTGTTTGTATGTTTTAGTAGGTGAAATATTTTCCAACCATCTTGCCAATGTATCTCAATGTGGCTACGTGATAGGAATATTAGTTTCTATGTCACATCTACATAGGTAGTCAGTTGTACCTTTGTCTATGATTCCTTTATTACATTAATTGAAGATGTGATCAATTTTAATCAATATTTTCAGTGCATTTTTTTTAATTTCCCTACCTTGGGTTTGAGAATTCAGTGGTGAAATATTTAATATGTCATGAATTGATTTTTCCCATGGTTATCTCTCTTCCATTAGAATTTCATTCAACATAGAGAAATATTAAGATATTTTGGTATCTCTTTTTAATTCCAAGAAACCCACTTCGAGCCCTAATAGTATGCCATGAATTGAGATGAGAAGATGTTTTCTATGATGACCAAAAAAACACTAAGTGAAACAACCACCAACACAAGGAAAAAATATGAGAAAGATTTATTTTTGAAGGGATATTGAGTGCACTAATTAAATCTTGATTATTTTAATCTCAAATAAATAAAAGTCTGATATATTAACTGACACATATTTCTTTAAGTAACTTACATTTATCTAACTCGATCATTCTATCCTTAAAATTTACATTTGATTAATTAATTTATCCTTAAATCAATTATATTTAAATTATTCCCTAAGGTTAATCATGTTATAAATTTCATCATGTCTAAAATATAATCCTCAAGGTAATATTCATAATTACTAACACACTAAAAATTAATCTCCACCTAGCACTTTAATTATTTTCTTAACACTTTTCATTAAATAATTAACACCTTATTATTAATACATACCCTTTAAAATTAGTTAATTTCCCATTTAACCAAAAACATTCACCACTTATAATTAAATCCCATTTAATAGGTCCAAACCCCACTTTGAAAATTACACCCATGCACATATAATAATTAAAAATGCCTACTTACAGGTTCCTAAGAATCAAAAAGTGCACACATTTGCGAACATCTTATAAGGGTTCCCATAATTAATTTAGACTAACATTTATAAAGTTACCATATAAAAATATTAGGGGAGGAGGATAGAATCACATCTATATGATCGATTCAATCCCATCCCTTAGATTTTAGGTCTACCAAAAGCCCTAAATTTTCTTAAGAAAACTATATTATTCATTTTGTACCCTAATTGCCTCCATTTTCACATGTAAGGTTGTTGGGATGTGTAAGAAATGGAGACAAGAGGTTATGGGTTTCAAATATGTGGGAGAGGATATCACAGAGCCTGAAATGGAAGAATTTATCCTTTATGATACTCCATTATTTTAGATTTATTTCTAGATTTAGGGTTTGTTTTATTATTTTTATCACACAGATTCCTCAGCTAGACCTCCTGGTTCTATGGATTTAATCATCCCTTTCTGTTTTTGTTATATTATGGAGATGAAATCAATTTTGTTTATTTATTTATCAGCTAATAAGGATCTTTTAGACATTTATATTTGATATCTAATATTTTCATTTTCCAGTTATGTTATGTTGACTTAAAAAATATCACATATAGTGGTCATTGATGCAAATGAGAAGGGGGGTGAGTGGGAAGTTTTGCTTAAAAATTCTATGGGTGATTAGGGTGGAGGGCTTGGAGCTTTGACATAGATCTCTGAACATAAGTCATGGGCCAAATGTGTAGCATGAAGGAGTGTGGATGATCCTTTCACTCCTCCTCTTAACCCAAATTTGAATCAGGAGGAGCTGACCGTAATTGTGCCATACGATCTGGCAAAAAGGGAAAGCACAAGATATGGGCTTTCACTGTTTGGTAGGTTTGTTGGTATTATGCGTAATTTTGAACTGCTCAGAGCTTGGGCAAGAAGAAAATTCACTCCGAGGGGTGGAATCTCTGTTGTGGCCATCTCTAATCAATCTTCCATGTTTCAGTTTAATAGAGAGGAGGAATATCTCTTTTCCAGCAATGGTGGACCCTTTCTCTATGAGAAGATGATGTTGCATCTAGAAAAATGGTGACCTGGGTTGGACATGATAGTTTTTTAACCCAATGCTTATCTGTCTAGGTGAGGATTCCTGACTTGGCCCTCAATTTTTGGGAATTTAAAGTGATGCAAGGGATTGTAAGAGCCATTGGAGATATGTTGGTCATTGATCTAATGACTCTTGCTAGGACAAGGATGATATCCGCTAGATTTTTTGTTAATTTTCCTATGGGGAAATAATCTTCCTAATTTCATTTCCCTCTGTTCATCCCATGGGGCCGTGGAATAATAGATTCAATATGATCAATCACCTGTGTTTTGTTTTAACTATAGACCTGTGGGACGCAGGTCTTTTTCTTGCAAGGGTACGACTTTGGATTGGTATATGAAATCATTTATTTTCACTGAGAACTATGTAGATACTTCTAACCCTATTTCTGTGTCCCCTAAGGGTGGTAATTAAAAAACTAGTGAGTTGGAATTTTTTAATGTTGTGATGGTAGTGGTTGGGTTTGGTGCAACTTCATATCCCATTTCCCCAGGCCATTCTAAGGATAAGGCAATAGATAATTTGGATCCCCTTCCCAAGCCCTCACATTTGGAGGGCAGTAGTGAGGAGGATGATTCTCTTAAAAGAACTGAAGATGAGGATGCGGATAGCTACACATTGGATAATTCTTCAGAGTCTCCTGTTATGTTGTTCCTTTATTTGACAAAGATAATGCTTGAAAGAGAGGTCTTGTATGAGAAGGAGCGATGGGTGTATTATGAAAGGAATAATAGAGCATTGAAGTCTCATAAAAAATATGATAACACCAAACCTACTACTTAAAAATCATGTATTGGCTATGCCAAACACCTCATCGGGTAAGTTGGAGGTGGTTCTAGTGTTCAAAAAGGATGTTAATTTAAATCCCCAAAATTGTAAGGCTCTAATAAATCTATATTCCCTCAATTTTTTGGCTTTCTAGGAGGGAGAGAAATAAAAATATTACATCAAATAGACTTTAGGGTGTGTTGGTAATCATGAAGATGGGTTGCACATGGTTCTACCTAGAAGGGTTAAGCGGTGAATGTTTGCGGACTATTTTCTGTCTTGGAGGAGGTTTTGTATCTTCCTTGGTTGTCTTTTGTGGGCCTAGTCCTTTATGAAGTTAAGTATGTTTAACTCTCTTTCTTGTCTTGTTCCTCCTTTCTATCTTTTATTAGGGGTTCTAACGTTGTATCTTTCATTTTCTGGCCCCTAGGATCCTTAATCCCATTTTTTGTTGTATCTAATAAAAAAATGTTATCTTGACTTACCTACAGAGGTATATAGATGGATATATAGAAAAATGGGTGTCTACTTCCATTCATATACTTGTTGGTGGGTATATTTAACCCTATTTGTTATATTTTCTAAGTTTAATAGTTATATATGGAATTTTCTGGGTCATTACAAAGCTATATTTGAAATGATACAGATTACAAGGTAACCGGCACCATTCGGCTAACAAGTACCGGTTAGTCTAAATGGTCGATGCCCATTATGCTAGCTAGCATTGGTTACTGTGAATCTGACACTTTGTATTAAAATGTGCATATATACACAAATACACACACACACACACACACACACACACACACACACACACACACACACACACACACACACACACACACAAGTTACATGAACTTCTGATACAAGAATATCTAGCTATTTGCAAGCAGATATATCAATAATGGGGTTTTAAAACAAGTATGAAGGAAATTTTAATTTACAGAAAGGAAAGTATAGTCTTATCTTCCTACTTAAATTTCCATGAAAAAATTAAGATTAATACAAAGTACAATGTCTATTACAGATCTAAGAAAAGTGTGAGAAATAGGGAAAAGATTTCCTTGAATGCATATAAGAGGATACAAAGGAATAAAATTTCCTTCATCAATACATAGTCTTAATTATTTACAGTTGTAACCTTTTAACTACTTTAAGATCTCTACCATCTTTCTAAACATGCCTTAGAGGAAACTTTCATAAATGAATTTCCAACCATTTTAGCAAGTACACACAGGTTACATGAGAACATCCCAAGGAAATATAGTCCTTTCTAAATCAAATTTAAGTCAAAACAAATTTATCAAATTATTGAGATAGTACAGTCCTTCAAAAACTTATTTCAAAACAAGAACAATTTACAATAATTACAGCATTACAATTCTTCCAATTTCCTTCAAATAAAATAGGTTTTTGTTTATAGAGGTATAAAAGTACTACAAAAACTAAAATGTAACTGATATAATCCCTCCACCCAAAATTTTGGAGAAAACATGTCAAAATTTATCCGCAATGATCCTACATTTTCTTCAAACAAGAACACCTTCTCATCATCTACACACCAACAAAGAGAGAGCACTAGCCAACACTCTCCTCCCAATAAAATCTCAATAAAGTAGTTAAGCCATTCTCCTCCACTGACCCCCAAGCTCCAACCAAAAAACAAAGAATAAAGTCCATAACCATGGCAACAACAAGGGCTTCACAAGAGACATACATACAAAACATTTAATACAACACAAAACAATCAATAAAACCTATAATTGTTTTACTTTCATAGAGCTACATAGGAGAGAGGAAACATGGGCAGCCCCATTTTACCTCGCAAGTAGATTGAGTGATCCATCTTTAATCCTCCAAAACTTCATGAAAACAATATCTCTTATACCTTGCTCAAATAAATTTTGCATAAAACAATTAAGAATTTTTTCCCTTATCCCTCCACAAGATGGAACACTCTCCCAACAAATCCCTCCAATTTCACATAACTCTTTTGTGTCCCTCATGGCTCCCATTTCCATCTCCATACACCTTCCTAAGTAAATCTACCCAACCCACACAATAAGTAAATGTACATTCCACTATTTTACATTACATAACATAAGAAAATATGCAAAAAAAAGGGACCAAAATCCTACCTTGCCATTATAGAATCTTCAATCCACAAGAAAAATCTTCAAACTATTCCAAGCAATCCAAGCCTTCCACTCCTTCAAGAAAAACAAGTGATTCAAAAGAAAGAACTCTCCAATTCCAAAAGCTAAGAAAGAAAAGTAAAATCATGTAACCCGCACTTCAACCAAAAGATGTAATTAAATAGAAAAGAAGGAGGGAGAGGTGATGTTACTCCATGTAGGATGCAAACTCAAATCCCTCCAAATCCACATCATAAATCTCATAAAAAAACCAAGGCACAATTAAGAAGTAGGTTGAGGATATGATATTTATCAGTCTTTTACACAAACTCAAGTTTCACATTCCAAAACATATTTAGAATACCAAGGGAAGGAAAGGAATGCTTGCGAATTTTACACCTAAATATCATGATTAGGGCCTAAAAAAAACCCCTAAAGTCATAGGCATAGTTGGGGAATAAATTAAAGAGTGTGGGAAACGTTAAAATTTTCCGATAAGCCTTCAAAGTTGGGTCCAAACCCCATATCCGAATTTTGGGTTTAGGATGGCACACATACCAATGCAATCCTCAAATTACAACTAAAGAGAAAAGGGATAAAGCATATACAAAATAATGTCTACTCCTCCTAATGCCACATCATTCCTTTGCACAAACCTTTACAATTTAATTAAAATAAAATTAAGGGTATACATAACATTCATAATAATCCAAAAGGAACATTAGCTCACACATACCAACATTACATAAGTAAACTAAGGGTACACTTCCACATAAGCATGAGGGTACATAAGAACATAAAATAAAGCTAAAATAATCACATAACATAACTTAACATTACTAGATTTAAATAAAATATCATACTACAAATACCCATGGTCACTAGGTGAGGTGCTCCGCCATTGAAGCCTCCTAAAAGATGAAAATAATGAAGACGATGCAACACAGAACATGACAGTGTCCAAGGTGTTCCATTTGTGAACTTGTGACATTCCTTCCTGGATGGATTTCCTAGTCCATCTTGTTGGTGTGGTATTTTTTCTCATGCAATCACCATTAATACCACCTTCGGCCTCATGGCTGCATGAATAGGTCATGGAAAGACAACTCATATAAAACATCATCATGTAATCGTCATTTGTCAACATAGTATATAATTCTATTCAAATTGAAACATTTACAAACATCATAATCATAATTATAATTCACATTTTATGCCACTCACCCAATCCACATACTGATCACCTCAAATCATCTCAAAAACAATACATCCATAATATCAAAGTAATCATGGTTATCTTGTGCATCAGAACATAGTCACAAAAAAAAAGCATCCTAGATGTCTGTGTGTGTGTGTGTGTGTGTATATATATATATATATATATATATATATATATATATATATATATATATATAATCAATGGTAATCAACATGTGCTATAATGTCTACCAATTTTAACAAGGTATCAAAATAATCTATTATAAGAGTTAGATCAACATAATAATCAAATGTCAGCATAGTCCAAAACATGAGCTATCCAAAATAATACATCAATAACCATGTCTCTAGGTATTTTTTCATCAAGAGTGCAATATGACCAAGTGTTGAAGGGAAGAGGGCATCACATCCCTCTTCCCTTCGAGTTGAGTTACTTCTGGAAGTAATTAGAATAGGTGTGGAAATTGGACCCATAATAAGGAGGCATCCTCCCAAGTAGCTGAAGTCTTGTCATACCGATCCCACTGGACGTATATCTGATCAACCTCACTTCCTTGATGGGTCAGGGTCCTGTGCTCTATAATGCATACAGGCTACACACTAACTTGTCCCTACTCATGTGCCTGCAATGCAATCCAATGCAATATATGAGAAGGATTTGGAATATATCTCCAAATATCATAAACATGGAAAACATTGTGGATGCGAGACAAGATAGGTAGAAAGGCTAAATGATATGCAATGGTATTGATCTTTTCAAAGATATCAAATGGACCCACAAATGTTGGAGCTAGCTGAGAGCCTTTTCCATTCTGATAAGGCTCTTATATGGGGTTTGACTCTTAGGAATATTTTCGAGCCCACCTCGTAACTGTGGTAAACTCTCCTCTAATATGCATACTTCTTATGTATATCCTAATCCTCACGTAGTATCTGTTTGATCAAGGTGACTTGCTGCTCCATATCCGACAACATGGCTAGCCTAATAGATACCCTGTCCTCTAACATGTCCCAACTCAATGGAGTCATGCATGCACTGTAATATAATTCCTGAAAATGTTTAATACCGATGTAACTTTGAAAGTTTTTGTTATAAGAGAACACTACTACAAGAGGCCCTATTTTGAAAAAAAAGTTAGAGACAAAAATCTAATTTCATCTCTAAATTTTTCCAACAAAATTAATATTGTCTCTAATTTTTTCCCCTTATTAATTTTAAAAATAAATTGACTTTTACCATACCAAGTTTGGGGTAAATTAGAAGAAGCAAACCCTATACGGGGAGAAAATAATTTCACTCACACACGGCCATATCAACCCTTCAAATAGATCACCGAGTTCCGAATCCGCAACATAATTTACAGAGCTGGAGAGGTACAAAAGGAGGACCAGTGTTTGTGGCACAAATTGTTTTAGTGGCTCGTTTTCTTAGAAAAGCTAGATAGGAATGCAAGGAGGAATGGGATTTGTGGCATGGACTAGCGTCTGTTATTTTCGGATCGATTTATTTTTCCAAACCTGTTATTTCAGAGGAAAAGTGAAACATTCACCCTGTTACATATACAATATCTAGCCTCCGCGAGGACTTCCATTCATAAATACAAGTGCGACCATAATCTACAATACAGGGGCACCACCACTAACAACTCTATTCCCATCATGCCCTCTCTTCCTGCATTCACCGATAACCACATTGCACTCAATTTTGCAACCTCCCTAAAAAGTCTCCAGTGGTCCGTTTCGCAGGTCGTAGACAAGGAAATGCTGATAACAGAGGGATTTAGACTTTTGAGATACCCCAATAACTCCTGCATGGGGATCAACAGCGAAAGGGTGGTTGGAGGCTTCCTTGCACCAGATATAACTATTTTACAAACTTATCATTACGGACTCAGTGGATTTTTTACCAGATATTTCCCAAACAACCCTCTATTTACATTAAAATACTCTCAAAAAAAACTGCCACTGAGTATTTGGGAGCCCGTTTTGGGGACAAAATTCAAAGTTTTCAAATTCAATAGTAGAGTACAAATGGGAATAAACATCCTATACATCTTCAGATTGTGGGTAAGGATTATGCTAACTATAATCCACAAACAAATTGTTCCAACTTTAACCTGGTAGATCCTCGGATGTTGAACACCGCCGGAGTTCAACATTGGTTAATCATTTTGTGGGGAATTTTCTAAAAAAGTGATTACTGATGCGTTGTAGTGGTTACATTGCTCCAGAGTATACAATCGGTTAAGGAGATGTCTACAATTATGGAGTGCTTTTGCTTGAGATTTTGAGTGGAAGAAAAAAACAACTATATTAATCCTTCATAGGGATTTACAAACCTGTTAGAATGGTTTAGAAAGAGGAAAACGTATTCTTCAATGTCTCCTTAAGGGTCAGAAAGATCGATTTTAGGCCCTAGCCTGATTCTTACAACTTAGATTTAAGGAAATCTGCAAGAGGATCTATATGTTGATCACATCTGCACTTTGATCTCTGATTGAAATGGCTTTCTCTCTTGTGATCAATCTCTATTTTACCTTGTTTATGGTCTCTCCAGTTTTGGGTATCAAACAGACTTTGGTACAAATATCTGTTCTGGATTTAGTATTTCCTTTCTTTGCTGAGAATCTTATCTGAGTTTGTTATTTTCAAGGTGGGTAGTTGTGAAAGTAGTAAAAAACTACAAGTCTTCCTTTTGTTAATTTGATTATTTGTTTGGTTTTGAAATGCCATGCAAGATGCCTTGTGTAAACCTCATCTGGCCTCTCCCTCCTCCAGCAATGAAAAGTCTTATGAAAGCTGCAAATTCCAGGTTAGTAGATTGACAGTCTTGCTTATTATTTTTTACAAGTAATTAAATTTTAATGCTTACATGAAAATTTTGTAATCTAATGGATTTTGCTATATGTCATTCTGTTTTGTAAGAAATTAACTCTGCAATTTTATCCCTTGGCATGGGAACCCAGTCCTCTACAAAACTTGGTCTCAAGCATAAAATGAAAGTATTGATGTCATTAAAACAGGAAAGTGCAAACTCTTAGGTATTTGTTGCCCCCTGAAACAGGCCCAAAGAGGCCTAAACTGCAACCATTGCATAACTAATTTCAAACCACCATGACGACTTCTTTGTTAGATAAATGATTTCGTCTATTCCATATTTACAAGTTGTATAGACAACTAACATTATGTATAAAAGAAATTTTCATTGTTTTTATTATTTACATATGATTTGAATAGTTTTCCTAATGTTCACAGCTATTTTTTCCAATAGAGTTGCAAGGGCATTTCCCGGACAACTGGTGCAAGATCTGAGCAGAAGAAGACATTAACATTATGTCAAATGTTTTAATACAATTTTTAAAATCTTAAAGTATTTAACCCAAACATGTGTACATATTTGCAAACTTGGTAATACTTTTACAACTCTTAGTTGTCATCATACCTCAGTATTTTCATGAAGATATGTACCGTATCATTTCTCATCTTTGTATACTGCATATATACTCCATAATTGGCTATTGAATGTGCCCATATTTTTTGATCTTAAATTTTTTTGTCTTTTCAAATCTCTTTGATGCGTGATACCTTTCCCTACATTTCCTTCATCAACATTCTATTAGCATTATGCGACATGTTGCAGCAACAAATATCAGAATAAGTTAAAACTCGTCTCTTTAAACAAAGGTTCATTACATGTTCATGACTAAAATAAATTTCGGAAGTTGGATGGAATGGATAGACCTTGAAGCTTCTTATAAGCTTCCTCAATCTTAGTTCAAAACGTATACAATTGTGGGAGATGAAATGCATACGGGAATATCAAGAGGACAGAGGAAACATGTTACAATAGGTATGTAAATCAAATATGCATGAAATCTTGAATAGAATATTTTTTAGTGTTTAAGGATCTAAGATTTTGTAATTATGACTTTTCTGCCTCTAGGTGAGATGATTGTTGGGCTACTGACATCTCTTTTCATGGATGAAATTTCCACCTCCCTTGACAGTTAGACAACCTATCAAGTTGTTAAATGCCCCCAACAATTTTGTTATCTTGTAGATGCAACTATTCTCATCTCATTAATTCAACCTGCACCGGAATTGGATGAATTATTTGACAACATAATACTCATTTCAGAACGAGAAGTTGTCTACCAGGAACCAAGACAAAATGTACTTGAATTTTTTTAAATATGTGGATTCCAATTCCCTTAGAGAAAGAGTATTGCAGATTTCCTACAGATTTAGAACCTATGTATAATATATTTTAACGTGGTTCTACCAAGACTGGATTTTTTTGTAAATATTGAATTGTTAGCTGGAAATTTTTAATCTCACCCAATTTGGCTTACAGTTTTTAGATCCACAGGTACTCTAATATTTGTGAAAATACTTAAAATATGCCCATCGCGTTTTCCACGTCCGAGACCAAGCTACTTTTTTTTTTTATGAAAACACTCTTAACCTTTTACTTGTAAATGCCAATTCTTATCCGAATGACTAAATTGGGGTCTTTGGTAACAATGGAAACGCACTAAACAGATGTAGACCTTGGGTTTTCTTTAGAGGTAAGTTCAATGGACAAAGAACAATTTTGAGCTGACAAAAATAGATCATATAGCTATATCTCTATGATTGAATTTGTAAATATGTACAAGAGGTTTCATGTAGGTAGAGGGCTGTTGTCGTAAAGTGCTCGCACCATATGACAAGCATACTATCGACAAAGCATCTTTGGTATTGAGTAAATATTTAGTCCCTAAGATGGAGATCTTCAAGGATTAATTTGCTAAAGAATGTCTTCTTCTCAAATGCAATTCTTCCATTTACATATTCAAGACTGTATAAGTCTTTATGCACAATGATAGGATATTCCTGATAATGAATCATCCTTGTTTATAGCTCATGGAATTTGTTTGATCATGTAGATTATAATTGTAGCATTTATAGTAGTAACAGTATTATTGAGAACACGAATGTGCCAAAGGAATCAGGAGGATGCAAACCTGTATCTTAGAGCCCACTTTTTCACCCTTCTTATAATCATGTTTAATGACGTCGTTGAACTGCAGTTTACACTTAATAGGCTACCTGTATTTTTTATACAATAATACCTTCTTCTATATCCTGCATGGGATTTTTCTATTCCCTCATTGTTCGTGAGTATATTGATAGTAGTTGTGGAGAAATTTGTTTGGGTGGTCATGATTTATTATGGAATGGGTTTTTCTCTTGTAGCTGAAAGGTAGGCCTGGAAGTTACATTAACATTGAGAGGTTGTGGAATTTTTCTTTGAACCAAATTTTATCCTCATCGAATTACATCAACATGATTGTGAACGTAAAATCATGGAGCTTCCTAACATGTTCCAAAACTCGATATTCAACATCATATAACAGCTCATGATTTTACACATGGTAATCGGAGCTCATGAATTTTCCCTAGGAAATTTGATCATACACAAGGTTTGAATTAGTAAAAGCATTGACATGACTAAAATCGTAATGGAACCCTACTAGCAAGCCTTTGATTAGTGTCAAATTATCACCCATACTTTCCTCTACACAGTAACCCATTGTTTTCTATAACTGAGACACTACTTACTCTCTGTGGCGTCTGCGTATTATGGCACCCATGGCTGAGGCATTCCATCCCCATTTCGATATTGACATATCCTTGAAATATAAAATGAATAAATCATCTTCCTTACTTTGCATTTTTATGTTCTTAAAGAACTTACTCATAAGAACAATGATCTAACTGACTAATCTAGATGGAACTGCCTTTCTTAATTTGTATACCACAAAAAATATTATTCATGGTGTTCTTTTCTCTCGATTTTTTCACAGTAGTATTTATTTCATATACATCCATGGCTGGGGCACCTATGCCCATGCTATTTCAAAATGTTTTCTATTATACATTGAATCCCCTTATTAATCTGCCTTGATTCTTTTCTCCCCTTTTCTTTTGGCAGAATCACTTCCACGGTTGAGAAATACATTAATATATGGCTCTCCATCTCCAATAATAGTGTGAGGAATGCAACTATCATTAAAGGCTTTGAATGCTAGAAAATAGGGTATGGTGGGATAATGAAACATCCCTTTTCTCTCCTTGTAAATGAATTGAATCTGCTGCAACATTTCCTCTTTGACAAAATCACACCAATTGACACACACCCTATGAAACTTATATGGTAGTATGAGTGTACTTAAAAGGGCTGTAGCTGGGCTTCTTTTAAGTCACAAAAGTTTGTAAGCTAAGAACTTGGAAAAAAATTGAGAAATTGGGTGAATGATAAAATTTATTAGCAATCTAGAATTATTTGCACGTACTTTATATCTGGTATGCTTGACTATAAATCCTGCTATGAGTTGCTTATGAATTTATGCCATGCATGTTCACTATGAGTTTATAAAACTCACCAAATAGATACATTCCAAGTTATATTACCGATTCAATGTACATGCTACTGAAAATCAACAAATGTGTAATGATAATAATGTATTAGTGCGCTCAGTTTTACTGTTATTTTCACTTACATTAATCCTCAACAAGTAAGCTGCTAAGAAATGGCCAGTCCTACACCATAAAACATTTCTACTCAACCATGCACGTGGGAAATTTTTTTAAATTGTTTCAGTTTGTAAAATGGTTATCTTCGTGGTGGCCTATAATATATCTGCAGTTGTATGTGGCCTATAACTTACGAAATTCATTATTTGTAAATATTTCATAATCCCATAAATTTTACATTTTCCTAAAATTGTTAAATTGTAAATCCTTTGTTTGCTGAGAATCCCTCTTACGCATCTCACAACGACCAAACAAAGCATTATGGAGAAGGAATTTTTGTCAGATGTTTTAGTCACAAGTGCTCTGCTAGATATACATGCAAAATGTGAAAGCATGTGAACTGTTCGATAAAATGCCTTAAAAAATGTGGTCTATGGATTGCAATTATTACAGAATGTGCAAATAATGAGTTTTTCATTAAGACCTTGGAAACTTTAATGAAAATGCAATTGATAGGAGAAAATCCAGCCTCCACAACCTTTCACATTCAAATTTTCTGAGGATAAAATTTGTAAAAAAATTGTTTAAAAAATCAACAGTAAAATTTGTGATTAAATTTTACTACAATAAATATAGTTTTAAATTAAATATTCAAAAAAGAAAACTACACTGGCATGAAGGCCGTTACATAGGCTTTTAGCTCCTCTACTGATTCAAATTGTGTTCACTGATCCAAGCAATCCTTTCGGCCATGTTTAAACATAGGTGCTAACTGCATGAGTTGTTTTTTATTAGGGCCTTCAAAAATAATAGCTCAAATTCACATCACAAAATTGAGTAAGTGATCTGATATGGACCTGAGCTCATAACAGTACATCTATAGTGAGAAATTTGATCTGATTTGCTTGATCTGTGGTAGAAAAAAAAACGTTTTTAAGGTCATGGCCAAGTACGCAAAGCTCATTGTGCATTTGTGTCGATCAGAGATGAACATCAAAATGTCTTTGGATGGAAATAACGACCTGTAGGATAATTAGGTGGTAGTGGATACTGCGTGATTTTTTGGACTTTTGGGATGGAAATGGATTGGAGAAGGACAATAATAATATGGGTGGATGAAGGGTGAAAAAACACAAGAAGAGATGTAGAGGCTGTAACTTAAGAGTTGCAAAGAAAATAATGTTAGTATTTTCCAAGTTGCCAAGCGATACCAAGTTGAAATTTCAAAAAAAAAATTGGTCCACTGAGTATTTGCGAAGGGAAATTACGATTTCCATGTTGTGAACCATTATCCCTTCATGATAATCTAAATTAGTGATCTCAGAAAATGATAGGAATCATAGCAGTCACATAATAGTCAGATTGAAGGAAAAATATCCAAAGTGGTAATTCCATTTTGTTCTATACTTATAATACAACATCACGTATGAATACTTCATGAGTGGCTACGGGTGTACAGATTCGGTACACGGCTAATTCCTATAAAAAGACATTTTAGTCACCCGCATTCATTAGTGGCCTACCGGTCGCAGGTTTTTACATCAATTCAATGTTGTATGAAGTTAAGTTGACGCATTGGCTTCAAATTTATTGTTCTTGAGAGATTTTTATGGTATAATGGAGTATAGTATGAGATCCAATACCCTGGAACTTGCATTATGTTCCATTTACCCATCACACCACACTAGAAACATGCTACTATTTCGATTGAATTTTACAAATTTCAACGTAAATATGGAACATAACATCTTAAAACTGAACCCAAAAACTTAGTTCTCATTCCTTCCACAGATGTAAATATTTTAATTAAAAAAAGGTAAAAACTTCCCTGTACCGACTATATGGCCAAATGTGTCGGTGCCCAAAATTAGACTCCGTAGCGATTAACGGCGGAGCCTATCTCTCACGCACATTCACGGGGAGATAGGTGGATTCGAACTCCCGACCTCCAAAATGATATGCTCGAGGCCCACCACTGCGCCAAAGCATTTGTTATTGTAAGATTTGACTATTTTTAATTAAATACACGACCCCCGAACGTGCGTGAGAGATAGGTAGAACGGCGATTAACACCATTTATAAACCAACAATTTCTTTATGAAACATGAATTTGGATGAATTTTGTTTCATGTAGAAAGTATGAAAAAACTAAATTAAATACTCGATATTAGGGAAAACTGTCAACAAAATGGAATTGTCGAATTGTTATCGAAACAAATCTGAACAAGAAAAATAGATATTAGTAGATAAATATAGAGCAAGTTGTCCACCACCATAGAATATATGACATATAGATTCTCCATGTGAGATATGATTGTATGAATGTAAGATGCATCATGTATGTATGAGTTTACAGTAGTTTCTGCAACTTGCATCCCAAGATGAAAGATATGGGTGGTGATTCAAATTCTATTAAAGGATATGACAGACGACCAATGTTGCTATCCTCTACAATTTGACAAAGATTTCCCTTCTTGCATGTTAAGACACATTTCATATATAGAATAACATTGATAATTTTACTCTACAAAGAATGTGATAAAAATCTATGTGTTTCCAATTGCAATGTCTAGGGTTTAATCTCCATAGTCTCTTACAATCAAGAATGCATATAGCAGCTCATATAGTAGCAGATTATTACAATTATCCACATCCTTTTAAATTATTCAAATTAATATCAAATTTTATACAAAACATAGCCTCTATGATTTTTTTTTCTGTCCCTTTACATAACTGTATAGATTTTCCCTGATTTAAAGCTTAGATTATAGATGCCGGCACAAAATATTGCGATCCTTTAAATTTCTCATTGTAAATGTGGAAATCCATATAACATACACATGTAGATGGTTATTTAGAGGTGAATGTGTGCGCTCTGCATGTGAACTGAAACATATTATGGATTTGTAGAGATTAGATTTCATGCAACAAATCTCGTTTGCAATTTTCATGATTATAAAGTATAGTAGATATCTCTACCATGGCGAGTATGGTGTGGCATGAATCCATCATCTGCATTTCTTGGAGGAGCAAATGATGAGTCTATTGAAGCTCTTCCTGTTGATAAATTAATTGAGAAAGATGATGGGTTTGCAGGGGTGTTTCTAGGTGTGTATATAGAATAACCTTGACAACATAAACTTGGACATTATTGAACATAATTATCAATAAATAAACTCACTGGAATGCCTTTGTATCGTATCTATTTCTGATACGTATCAAGGGGGATTCGACAGGGGCCTAGGTGTATCCATGCATCCTAGCTTCCATTGCAACGTGAGAACTAGTCAGAAAGATGCAGATCTGCTAGAGTGTCTTGATAAAAACCTTTTACCTCATAAGTTCTAGGTTTACAAGGTTTTTATGTTTATTCCAGGCTGTATTTTCCTGCTCTTTTAAAATTTCAAAACAATGCTAGATTTAATGTAGTAGCATTGCACATTAAAAGTGAAATATTGGTGATGTAGAAGGTCATTATAATTTGATCTCACGTATTTCTTGCAATAGACACTATATTATATAATTTTTTACTCGCCTATACAAAAAAACATACGAACTTTGTATACACTAGATACTTCCTTGATTTATTCCAACTTTCTTCCCTGAACATCCAAGATAGTTATATGAGGAAAGAATCATCAAATTTGTATCTATAGGATTGTAAATGAGAACTAGAAAAATTTAGCACAATAGACATAAACATGTTCTGAATGAAAGTGAAGACTCAAGTAATAAGGGATGAAAATGTTAGAAATGTATATATTTGAACTATTGCTTTTACACAGAAGCTCCTCAAAGAAAAATATGTTATGATTTTGTGTAGCTCCTAAAAAGGTATTACTTTAACTAACCAATTTTTATGATTTTGTACATATACTATTTCTTTATTTGAAGGATAAAAGTATCTCTCAACTCATTTTTTTTCCTAGCATGGAAGTGTGCTAATATGTAAGAAACAAAAATGTATAGGAAATGTATATCATTTTTTTGTTTCTTGCAGATTAGCACAGTTCCATGCTAGGAAACAAACTGAGTTGAGAGATACTTGTATCCTTCAAACTAAGATACATGAATAAATCCTAAGAAAAGTGATGAAAATGGATATTTACATCTCATTATCATCTTTAAGATACATGAATAAAGCTTTTGAAAAGTGATGAAAAGGGAAATTTACATCTCATTATCATCTTTGATAACCCAAATGAATCCCAACACAATATGATGTGAAATATGGACATGCAATGCACAAATTAGGATTTTGTCGTTATGTTACATAGTTGCTTCCAAATGCTACACATATAACAATATAGAATTGTTAGAATAAAATATCAAGGTTCATATCAACATCCATTCTTCTCTTATATCTACGTGAATTTACATACAAATATAACATCCTACTGTCCTATTCTGTTATTAATACTTACATTCTATAGAGTCCAGTGGTGAAACTGCTATAAAGGAGTTCAATGTATCACCTGAATCATCTTTCAAAGGCTTCAAATGCGAGACCATTCTATTTAGGTGAAATGTTTCCATGTTTTTAGAAGATATTTGAAAGGTCCAAATATTGCAAGTATTCTTTCCAACTTGGTGTGACTGCATGGTCAAAAGATACTTAAGCCTTTTCTCTAAATATCCAAACCCATAATGAAAAACCTTGGTATTCTCTCATCAACTATTGGATTATTGATATAATTTAGTTTTCCGTTGTCCTTTCTTGGTCACTCATGAACACTAGTATAGTTTCTTCCAACTTTTCTTTCATGGTATCTCCCAGCTAAAGAATTGTGCAGTCTTCAGACCTCCAATCTATTTTTGAGGTTGCTTATTCTTACATGAAAATGGAGAACCTACTTGGATTTGGTTTCCAACAACCCCAATGAAAATTTTGCTTAGTGTAGATAAAAATTGGGCTCTTCGTAAGCAATAGCGAATTCTGTGCCTTTCTTTTTTCATTGAATTAATTTTCATCTTTCACAATTTTTTATTGTGCTTTTACCCTAGTGTAGATAAAAATTGGGCTCTTCGTAAGCAATAGCGAATTCTGTGCGCTTTCTTTTTTCATTGAATTAATTTTCATCTTTCACAATTTTATCGTAACATAACTAGTTTCGGTAACATAAGCATGTGCCCTATTTTACTACCTAAGGGAGGTTAACATTTTTGCTTAATAGCTATATCGTCCATGTCTTAAATTGGCTAATCTTTTTTCTCCGTTTTGGGAAATGTTTCAAACTAGGCTACATCTGTCAACAGATAGGTGTCGGTTGGCAGGGAAACATTGCATTTATTTTATAGGGTAAGTGCAGTTGTGTGTTGGCAATCAAGAAAAAAAAATGTAGGATGGTAGGAAATGTTAATGCAGGGAAAAGGAAATTGAATGCGCGTGAGAGAAGTGCAACAGTATGAAGTTGGAAAAAGCACTGGATATTAAAAAAAACTGATAAGAGGAAAAAGATGTAACTAGTAAAAAAGAGGAAGCAATGCATTGTTTTTCTAATGCTGCATTTGTAATGTTATGGAGTGATTTTCGATTTCTTTTGAGGTTCTGCTTAATATTTGTTTTGTAATGTACTAGCATGATGAATTGGAATTTATTCATGTTTTAAAAAAAATTGATATAAATTTTGATAACCAAAGTATTTTGGCTTTGTTATATGATTTATAATACACTTTGTAGATTTATTTCTGTGAAATAGTCAAATTTTCTTTCAACTTCATGATTTTCCATTTTCTTCATTTTTTTTTGTGATAATTTACAGCTAGATTTTTGTCCCATTGATCAAGTTATAACAGCCCTTATATCCTTATTTTTCAGCTTGTCCCTCAGTAGCTGACTTTTGATTCTAGATTCATGTGCTAATTTGCAGGTTGTGAAGCACTTGTTACAAGAAAGGACAAGGAGAAAAGTACAGGTGTTATAAGGCTGTGGAAGGGAAGAGTTACTGAAGGTATGTTGATATGCATAGAGGTTTGGAATATTCTTTAGCCTACAATTTATGGATGTATATGCTCAGCTGTAGTGTCAATTTTAGAAATTGGGTCCTTTATCATGGTAGGTGTTTGTAGATATGGTATAAATCTTCTGTTTAGAGGTTTTCTAGATAAATTCCTAGTTGTAAAATTCTTCTAAAATATACTTTAAAAAAAAAGTAGGTCTAGAATTACAAAAATAGTCTTAATTGCAAAAACCAAGAAATCAGAAAAGCACAACATTACAATTGCAGTTACATTTTTAAATTTCTTGAAAATTAAGCTTTATCATCTTTGAGCTCTCACATTTTTTATCTCCAATAGTTTCCTTTTTGTATAATAAGTCTCTGAAGGAATTATGGTCCATGGTACATTCAACCTATCTATTATGCCCTTTCCTTATTTTGTAGTTAATTCCCAGTTACCTTCAACCATGTTTTCAAATCCAGATAGAATTTGGAGGCTTCACTTTTACTCCTCAAATGACTATCATTGGGAGGAGATAACATGGTTTGGGATAACTTACGTTGTATAAAGATTGGAACTCAAGATGTGACTATAAATAATTTAAGGGCTTGTAGAGTTGGCTTTTCAGTTGTACTTAACATAAATTTTAGAGTGTTTTATGATGGGGAAGCCTTTGAGCCAAGACTGGAAATGAACTTGTAAGTCCATTGAATGATGTTAATTTTAAAAGAGCATTTAGAAGTATTTATATAACTTGTTAGTTTGAATGTTGGAATGCCTACTTTCCTTTCCATAAAGGATAACAAAATTGATATGGGTAAAGAGAGATTTACTCCAAATATGGGTCAATGTGATTGACTCAACTACGGTTGAATCCTATAAAATCATCACATTAAAATAGTCTTTTTACTAGCTTCTAGTTCATTTAACATTATTGTTGCTTATGAGATGGTTAAAGACTGTGCTCATTTGTGATTCAATATGTTAGATTGTATATTTCAGTAATTATCGTTCTTGTTATTCAATATTTTAATGCCATTGTGCTTTACTCTCTGAATGATAATTTCCATTTTTTGGGTAGTTTTTTAGATTTCTAAGAGATACATGCTACTTTTAGGAATACATCTTTGATTTCTAGATATGTCTCAGCACATTTTTGATTGAGTATCGATAGATATTTCTGTTACATGAATCAAACATACCACAGAATTCCCTGACTTATCTTACTGGAATAGCATATCATAGGTTTGACGCCACCATTTATTTTGAATGCTTTCTGTCTATTACAAGTCTATCTCAAAACCTTGTTTCAAAAAAATACAATTCTCACTTCAGGGTATAAAGTGGATCTTTCACATGTTCTAGTTGTACGTTCTATTTGATGCATTAGATGGATTGGTGTTACAGAAAAAATGTTGATACATTTTCTGAATAGGTAGACATAAATAAGAAATAGAATAAGTATAAAACCTCAATTGATGCCTCTCATCCAAGTAGCAATGATAAACAAAAACTATTCAAATTCAGTACTTAAGCACCTTGTTCTTGCTCTTAAGCACTTTATGTCCTTCTACTCTGTTTCTCCTCCTTCAAGCTTTGAGCTTGGCTCTTTCCCTTTATTAATTAACCACATCGATTTCTTCAACAAACCATATCCTTTCTAACATACTTCCACTCAGTTGCTTGCTCCCTTAGGGATCCTCTCATTCATTTGACTGTCTCAGAGTAGGACAATATGCTTTTATCTTTATTTTGATTCTCGAAACGAATTATCACTTCTTCTTCAAACCTTATTCACCCTTGACAATTTCCTCAATAAATTTGATTCCTTTTCTATTAATTAATTAGGTTCTAAAGTCACTATCATATTTTCTCTACAAGACTATTGACTGAGTTTAAATTTCTCCTCATCAAGCCTCTAGGTTCTGAGTTATGCTATTTATTCTTATACCTCCTCACTTCCTCTCAAGACTTCATAACACCTTGTCTACTCTTTCTCACCACATTTTCTCCTTACTTCTTGCAATATTTTCTCACAAACCTGATGACACTTCAAATCCCAAAATTGTCTCAGTCTCTCCTACACAACTATGCTTACTTTCTTTGCTCATGGTAACAACAATGCAACAAGTCTAAGAATTATGTGATTCTTAACTTTCCTCTAACCTTTCACAATTGCACAAGGCTTCTCAACCTTCCAAAAGATATCACTGAAGACTCTTTTATGAAATTACCTTCTTTTAGGCCCTCCAAACTGGGCATGCATAGTTCAAATCAGAATGTCACTATTAAATCTGAAAATGCTTAGGTTTTGGACTAAGATTACATCTCTAAGATCCTTACTCCTGCCTTAAACCTTCTTCAAATTGACCATCTAGTTCACTCAACAAGAAGTTTAACTATTCCACAATATGCATATCTCAAACTCCTTACTAACCTTCAAAATTGTACACCTACCTTACTTCTCCCTTGATACTCACCACTTGAGTATTTTTCCCTAGTTCTTAAGATTCTTGGCACCCTATTAACTTAATCGAATTTCTCAAAGATTCACAAACCTCTCTCAAGATTTGATTAAATATTTCTAACTATGTTATGTCATCCCTTACCTTCTCACTATGACTTAGCACAAAAATGATTGTATTTCTTGTCTTATATAGGCTAGATCTTTCATTGACCACCCTCTGATTCTTCACACACGTGCAGGGAGATTTTAAACACCATAATATTCTTTATTGATCTAGTAAAATATATTGAAACAACCTTTTAACTCTTTAAATCCTAACCATAGTTCCAATTAATAGGATGGAGAGGAGGAGCCTTGATATTACAATTTGGATTGCAATACTCACTTATAACTGATTCAATAATTAATATTTTTTCCTTCTATAAATGTTATTTTCAGTGTATTTATAAATTTTTTAACATACAATTTATAACTTGTAGGATTTTTGTTCAAGAAAGCACACAATTTTATGTGGAGTATTTGATGGGCATGGTCCATTTGCATCTAGTAGCCAAAAGTGTGTGCGATTCGCTACAATCAAAGTTGTGCTCCCAACGGGAAATAGAGGTTAAAGATGATGATAGCTTAAAGGAAGTTAATAGTATGGTGGGAAGCATGAATAATCCTGAGGAATCAACCATGGATGATGGATAGACTGTAGTTAGCGTGGGAAGTGTGAACAATTTGAGTAATTATTTTACCATGTGTTTTGATCTCACATTTTTAGACTCAAAGACTAATTGGGAAATGGAATCTCATTCCAGGTATAATTATTAAATAATAACTTACATTCTATGTTTTTTGGGATCAGGGACAAGACTTGGTTATTGGTAATGGTGGAGATTCAAGAGTATTTTTTTTACAATAGGTCAAGACAATTCTTTGGATGCAGTGTTGTTGACAGTGGATTTAAAACCCAATCTTTCATGTATGTCTTGCAGTTTGTTTCTCTAGTGAAGAAATATATTTTAAATTCCATGCTTACTGTATTCATATTATTTATTACAAAGATATCAGTTTGAATGTTGGCTCGTTTAGATCAAATTTAAATAGAAAATAAAAACACCATTTCTTACTCTGTCACATTTTACACAACCTGGGTAAATTTTATCTCTGATATCTTTCTCTCCACATGAAATCGAGACCCAAGTTTTTGCAAACTTGTACTCTTCTATCATAAAAAAATTATCTCAAACTTTCAGATGATTTCGTTGATTATTTTTCACTTTATTATTATTTTACTTACTGAAATACGTTTTTCTTTTGAGTCGTCTCAGAAGTGCAGGTTAGTAATTTGGTCATAAATTTCTCTATACATACCCAATAAACCTCATAATAGACTCGTTGGATTTTTATTTTTAATGTTCGCTTATTGACCGAATTTTATCTATTTATGATAATTCCATAAAAAGTTATGCACGCTGTCCTAAAACTGGGTTTGCACAATTTCCACAGTTTAGACCAAGTTTTTCTTATAAAATGAAAAATTTGAAATTTATCAGTTACTTAAAATAATTTTTAGATACCCATTATTGAAATTTAAATTCCTAGGAAGTTTCATGAAATTCCTCTTCACCAATCACTGCCAGCTCTCTTGAGTTCTTCTTTTATGCCTAAATACTGTATTTTTCATACTCCTCCTAAAACTCTCATGCCCAGTTCACTCATGTGAACCCCTAAGGACCTGATTCCATTTATAAATTCTTGTGGGGAGTAAAAATATGATTAGTTACAGATTTGGTGATTAAGTTCATCATATTTCATAAGATATAAACATTTCTCTACAAACCTTGACCAAGGGTTTCCAAGGAGCCTGAGAAGGATGATTTCATTCCAATTTCTTGAATTTGATGTCTAATGTCACGAGATAAGCTTAATAACCTATGTATTTTTTATGTATATATATTTTAACACAATCATATATGCATGGAAATCTTCTTCTATTTCTCATACATAGTGAAAATGTTGCATAGTACAGTCAACTAGGAGAAGGATAATGACAAATTGAACATTTGCATTTGAATATGCATTCAATTATTGTAAAATACTTCCATACATGTTCAAGGAGTTGGGAAACATAAATTATCTAACCACACCCCCATCTCAACTTTCATTATGAACTGATCTTCCATAAAAGGATTAATACCGAGATGTCCAAATAGGGATATTTCACACTCTACTCTACAAACCCTAACTGTGCACTTACCTAGCCAGTGAGCCTCAAAATTATTATTAAATGCATGTTCCTTGTTTCAAAAGCTTCTTACTTGACATGCAGGGTTATCTTAACCTTCTCTAGGATTTTGAGGTACCATTAAGGTTTAGCAATACAAATAATTTTGATTTCCATTAAGGAGGGGTCTATACATGCTCATAAAAACAAAGTAGTTCAAACCCTTACGCTCAATTCAAATAATAGAGAATTATTTCATTGTATAGGTCTCAACCATGGCTTAGATACACTTCATCTAATCCTTCCTATAGATTTCATTTGTGCTTATACTCATCACAAAATCAAATCAAGGTTTGATCCCACAACCCAAGGCTTAGTCACAGTACAGATTTCAACTAGTTTATCCATTAGCAATAGAATATCACAAAGGATGGTACTTATAATTCATGAAATGAGACTTAATTCACTCATATCACGTGGAATTATCCTTCAATACTGAGATATCACTCAAATAGTTCATTTTCATATGGTTCCAAGTAAAAATTTGAACATTCACAGTCAGGGATGTGTTTCCTTACTTTTACTAGCCCTGAGTTTTGATGGCTAAATCACTTATACTTCTTGATCTTGTAGCAAAAACCAAGATTCTCATCAAAATACTCCTAGACATTTATTTTCCACACAATAATGGTATTTCTTGTACTTATTTATCTTCAACTCTCTCAAATATCTCTAAACAGGGTATTTTCACAGTTTATGAGGGTTTCTTCAAATTTGCACTATAGGATTTCTACCACAAGAAATTAAAATAATTCATTTTCTCTTAGTACACAAATTACAATCATACTCCTTTCAATGACTAGTTTTAAGAGTTATTTTTGCAACTTAAGCAATAATTTCATTCATAGATCCTCTAGGACAGGGTACAGTTCGCCAAAGGACAATCTCCTGAGTTTGTAAACTTTATTAACTTTAAGACATTATAAGAACTCCAAGAATGTTATTACAAATCAATTAAACATTTATACCAAGCTTACATCTTGACAAGAGTTGCTACTTCACAAAATCCTTAGTTCAGTTATCCAAAGAATGGCATGCAAAGAAAACACAGTTTTGTATATAAGAACACACCCCACTTATCAACTTTGGGATATTGTATCCAAAGAAATGATCTGCTATTTTGGGCTATTGTATCCAAATAGCATAGATGTCCCACTTTTCATTGGAATTAGTTTTGTCCCTTCTAGGAACAAGATGTTAACCACACCATTCAGTCAATGTCAACTGTGCTAGTACAATATTCAACAGTTTGTATTAAAGTAAACATTTAGTTAAAACTAATGACACAGTTCTTATGATTTTTATAGTAGTCAATTGATTAGTCAAATATATTAGTCAAATATGAAAATATAATTTTCTCCTTCAGTCCAATTGCTGCCAAAAAATTCAGTGTTGCTATACTGATCAACACTACAATTTCAAGTCAAAATAGTCAAATTGTTGTAGAGCTAATGTTGATGTCATAACCTGTCAATGCTGTAAAAATGTCAACTTGTTGGTCAAAGTAGATTTTACTTCAATGTTTCTGCTGGGAATATGAGATTTAAATTTAATAGGTCATTCATTTTCTTATAAATTTATGTAAGTCAAGCACTATAATGTCATGTAGGTTTTTCACCGAGTTTTTCCTAGGCTAATTTAGTAATTGGAAACTTAAGCAACTAGGTCTGTTAACTTAAGCAGGTAAAACATGCATCTTAATCAGGTTGGATAGGAGTAAGAAAATTAGGGTTTGGATCCACTTTGACTTTGACCTGATGGTGTCATTGACATAAAATGTTGTTAAATGGATATAACAATGTTGTAAAAAATGTTTAAATGATCTCATCGTGATATCTTCTTATGTCTCCTCGGTTGAATGCCCTCTTGGATTTTTGGCATGAGATTGTTTCTCATTGCTTGTAAGATGTAACTGATGACTTCGTAGTTAAGCAAAAGTCTATTCTGGGTTACATTAGCACAAATTAGTGCATAATTTTTAGAGGTCATGACTAGTGGTTGGATATGTTTCCCCAAGGCTGAGAGCCAACTTGTAATGCACAAGGGGTGAAAGATAAAATCAGAATTATTTTGTTGTTTCAAATAAAAAGATCTATTATACTAGATCATGTTATGACAGCAACTGTGATTACACCAGAATTGTCTTGGAGGAATAAGTACTATCATTAAGCAAGTAAATGTTGATGAAATCATCTTTGTTGGATTTAGAACAAGGTTTCATTGACTTTATAAGCTAGCTTCTGTGGTCAACTATCACCGTGCTATGGAAATAACTAGTTCAATTTATTTAAAGGATTGATAATTAGTATTATGGTTTTATGCTTCAAGCTACCTGTTGACTTAATGCTGAAAGAAATGTCATGCTAATTTGTTGGAAAAATTTGATGGTATTGACAACTCTTTGAATTCTGAATTCTAAATTTTTTTATTTAACCATTTTCTATTTATCTATGTCAATCACGAGCTGCTGATTTCAAATATGGTGTGTCAAAAGCAGACTAGATGTTATTATTCTTTTTGAGGCATTAATGTTGTCTTGTGGCCTTAAATTTTATGTAAATTTGTACTTTCATTTGCTAAGAATAGATACTGATGTTTCCTTTGGAAGAACTTTTGATGTAAGTTTAACTTCTTTGGCATTTTATGCTAGAGTATATGCAAGTTGATGGTAGTACTCTTGGATTTGGTCACTCCTGTATGACTTGAATTGTATGAGCATCTGTTTTAATTCCCATGGGAGGAACTTAGTGTGCCAAAAAATGGATCACCCCTTTTACAATTTGTATGGCTGTTATCTTTAATTTATATCAGAATACAATATGCTATTTTATATTAAACATGATTTTTGTATGGGGAAAGGAAACCTTATTTGAAGAAGATTACACGAATAGTTTTTGCAAGAATTCCACCCTCTGTTACTGAGGAGATGTTTCAAAAGTCAGTTTTATTCCTTAACTATGAACTAGTTTTCTCTAATCATTTTGCGATGTTGCAACATTTATGAATTCACTTGCTTCCTATAATTATCTCAAAAATGTGCTTTATTTAAATTGGTATAATGTCCCTGTAGGTATTTTGAAGAATATGGAAATAACATGAAGATGACAACTGTCGGTGGAGAGGTAGTTCCTCAAAATAAAAGTTAAGAAAAAGAATGCCAAAGTAACACTAGGGAAGCAAATAGATCGCTTGAAGCTGGTGGTGGAGAGGTGGTGTGAATATTGTATGTCAAGGGCTAACGACATATAGGCACCCTTTTATATTTTATCATTTTATTTCAAGGGTTACAACATTTAGACACCCTTTTTTATTTTATTTTATTTGATATTAATAAATTGTTTGACCCATTTGTTGGGCACAAGATTCAAATCAAATTGTTCTTAATTTATAATATTAATTACTAGTCCACTCTAACATCATAGACGATATCTAGCCATTGACTGCACTATATAATAATTTTGTGTCTCTCTAGAGACAATACTAATTTCAATTTTTATTGTCTCTCTAGAGATGATACGAATTTAAAGAATGAAAAATAGGAATTTCAAGAATAATATAAAGAGACAATAATTAGAGACACTATTAGAGACATCCGCTTCGAGACAATAATAGAGACAATACACAACTTTTTTATTTTCTCTATTTGAGACAATGTAGTCAATTATTGTCTCTATTATTGTCTCAAAATGTCCCTCCTTGGAGTAGTGGAAATCTACGAGATAGACGTAATCCTCCCAACATGAATTTTGATTCATGGCGTACATGTGAAACATATCCTCAAGTATATGGTTCACCCACTCTGTCTAACCATATTTCTCCAGGTGATATGTTACACTAACGTTAATCTTCGTCTCAAGGACAAACTACATGGTGGTCAAAAAATGTGATGTGTACAATGGGTCATGGTCACAAATAATCTTTCACAAAATAATATGAAGTCTGAAAATCTAATCCAAATAGACATATGACACTACGCTAGCTGTATATGTGGTCATCACTAGAGAAAAATGAGTTACTTTCATCAATATATCTACCGTTAACATGATGGCATCATGGTTGTATCTTGACGTAGGTAGACCCACAATAGAATCCATGGAAATGGTGTCCCATTTCCACTTCAGTATAACATGAGGATAAAGAAGTAAAAATGGATTTTGATACTCAAACTTCACCCTCTGACACTCCAAATGCCAAGATACAAACTGGGCTACATGCCTCCGAAGGCCCCTCCAATGAAATAGTTGTCTCAATGAAGCATTCATCTTCTTCACCACTAGATGAGATGAATAAGGTGCACAATGAGCCTCTTCTAAGATACCATGTCTCAATCTTCCATCTCTCAGCACAATAATCCATCCCATTTGGCAAATAAACCCATCTATCTCTAAATATAGCCCCTCATAATTCCCCATAAGGGGTCTACCTGAATAAATATTTTCTCTAGATGCAAGATAGAACCTACATGAGGAAGATATTGCAATATCATAGCTCTCAAATCTGTACCAACTATTGTAGCCATGGTAAGGTACCTCTGTCGACTCAAATTATCTGCAACAACATTCTCCTTCCCCTTCACATGCTTTATCTTCATATCATACTCACAAATAATATCCATATAATGTCATTGAAGGGCGTTGAGATTCAGATATCTGAAGATATGTCGAAGGCTCATTTTGTATGTCCTTAGAATAAACCTCCTACCCAAAGGAAAATGTCACCACTGAAATAAATAATTGAATACTATGCAAGCTCGAGAGTCATGTAATTAAGCTCATAATCCATGAGTTTGAGAGAATCAAAGGCAACAATCTGACCGTCCTGCATCAAAACTCCTCCTATCCCTTCAAAATAAGAATTTGTACATATGAATAAATGCCTTTGTCAGTCTTGAACTACTAGGCTAGGAAATCTAGTGAGACATACTTTCATAGTTCTGAAGGCTTGCTCACATTTCTCTATACAAACAAACTTCTTCCATTTCTATTGAAGTGAAGCAATGGGATGAGCAATATGTGAGAAGTCTTGTACACATCTCAAGTAGTACCCTTTTAACCCCAGGAAGTTACATACTTCAATCACATTGGTTGGCATAGTCCAATCAATGATAACTCTAATCTTGGAAGGATCAATTGTGATACCTTCACCATAAATAATGTGACCCAAGTATTGAACTTCTGACTAGAATAATGCACACTTCTCCAAGTTCCCAAAATGTAGTTGCTCTCTAAGACACTATAGAAACATGGAGAAGGTGCTCCTCATGCTCCTCATGTGTGCCAGAGAAAATCAAAATATCATCTAAGAAAATGAGCATGAAGTGGTCTAAAAATTTCCTCAACACCCCTTTCATCAAACTCATGAATATTGTAGGGCATTCGTAAGACCGAATAACACAAATGTAAAATCATAATGGCCATATCTGGTGTGAAATTTTGATTGTTAATATCAACCTCTATAATCCTTAAATGATGATAACCTAACTTGAGATCAATCTTAGAAAACATTGTATTCTTTTTCATCTAATCAAATAAATCATCGATGAGTAGAAGTTGGTAATGATTCTTGATTGTTACTTTGTTCAGTTGTTTATAGTCGATGCACAACCATAAGGATCCATCCTTATTCTTCAAAAATATCACTGTTGCACCTGAAGGGGTTACACTAGGACAGATGATGCCCTTCTCAAGAAGGACCTCTAGGTAAAACTTGAGCTCATAGAGCTCAAGGGTAGTCATCTTGTATGGTGCGCGTGAGATAGAATCTACTCTAGGAACCAAATCTATATGAAAATATATCTCATGTGTGGGGAGATAACTATCGAAAATTTCCCAAAAAGCATAAAAAAAATATTTCAAGATGTGGTGATCATCTAGTGAAGGCCGACTAGAGTCATTCTCTGATCTGTCACTAACTGTAATAGCATACATCTGACACCCCCAACATGTACACTACTTAAGATGCATAACGAATATGATACGAATAGAAATGTGCATCCTAACCCCCACAATCACTGACTCAACTCCTAAATAATTAGCACAAGATATAATCTTACTCTAACAATCCACTCTAGTTCTATGTGCAGATAACTAGTCCATACCCAAATCGAATCCAAAAGAATGCAAAGGAAGGATACAAAGATCTAGGGTTGTGCTGAAGGGTCCTAGGTCAACTACACACTCCTTGCCCAATGATTCCACTAAGATATTGGCTCTAGAACCGCAGCTCTGCCAAACTATCACCATATTACATCACTCTACTAAAGATGGGGAAAAAAATGAATTAAAAGAGCCTGAATCAAACAAGATAGAGGTAGAAATGCCACCGATGCTAAATGTATTATCAATCACTATGCCCTGATGCTCTGCCTAGTGGTTCTTAACCACTGCATAAATCTTGTGGTTCTTGGCCATGTCACCCACTATCGGCTATGAAATGGGAACTTTTCCCTTGTTATTTGGGTTCTGTGGAAAATATCCCGAGTTATGTCCTAGTACACTATAAACATAACAATTGTCTAGTCCTATCCAATGAGTAGTAGCTCCTCCTAGTACTCTGGTAGTTTTTGTTATAGAACTTGAATATCCTACTACAAATTGCTATTAGCACTGTGGACAAGATCATTATGACTGGACTCTGGGTGCTCCCTATGTCTATGAGGGTCTCCTAGCTAGTGGATCCATATTGCGCCCTCTCTGAGCATCATATCTCTAAGGATGTCTAAATGGTGGACAATTGTACTATTAGTGCTACTGAGGTGGATGTTGTAGTGGCCTGAAAGAAGATTATGTTGAAACATCTCCACGATTAGCAGGAGTAACTAACCCCCTAGATTTTCTATCCTGCATCTACCGAATATGGCTCCTCACTCTCTCTATAGCCTATTGTGTTTTCCACCTATTCTCCTTTGCAATGTAGGCCTTCTCGATGACATCTATTAAGGTTTACAGATAATGAATGTGTACTACACCTCAAAAATATAATTTTAGGCCATTCATGAACGTTTGAATCCTAACCTGCTCATCTTGCATGTAGTCGACATACTGAAGCAAGTCAAAAAATCAACTCTCATACTCAACTACTATCATGGATGCCTGTTGTAGGTCATAAAACTCATTGATCCTCTGCTAAATAAGCCTCATGGGAATGTATGTACTCCTGAAAAAATCCTCTAAGGGATCCCAAGTGATAGTCTCTAAGTCTACATGGAGCTTCAACTTCTTAGTCTTACACCAAACACCTACTCCATCTCTCAAAAGATGAATTGCAACATGAGCCTTCATGTTGCTAGTACTTGGGTACAACTTGAAGCATCCCTTTAAGCTCACTAACTAATCCTTTTCTTGAAATCCTCTCGTATCACTAGTATAATTATATGGGCATAACTTTAGGATCTCCCTGATATGATCTGTAACTGATGTTTGTTTCTCCCTATGTCTCTCTACATGGTCATCCCTCATCCTATGGATCCTAGATCTATCTCTATGTCCGGTAGCCCTATCTCCATGTCCCCTCTATGGTGAATCTGGGATGGCTGAATCCACATGGGATTTCTCCATTTTATACTCCTCATGTTGTCATGAAGGGATGTGAGCCTGTACTGATGGCTCTCTATCATGCTGGCTAGCTCATCCCCCTACTACTCCACCTTGTATAGTTGCATTAACATCTTATAGTGACTGTAGGATCTGCAGTAATATAGCGGAAACTACCTACTCTGGAAGTGGTATATCTAACTCAACGTGAAAGATCCCCTCATTTGGTGTTCACCTCCTACACAAACCAATACGGGAGTTAATTCATCATGATCTAGGTTTTCTACATTTCAAATTTTAAATTAAATTCAAGTGTTCTCAGGTTAGGTTGCGCTAGGATTTCAGTTGTGTTCCCATGTTTTCCTAGGGTCTAAGTGTTGAACCCACATCTCTGATACCAAAGTGTGACACCCAAAAAAACACCACATCAAACCAACATCAACACAAGGGAAAACATACAACCTTTTTTTAAAGTGATATTGAGTGCACTAATTAAATATTGATTATTTTAATCTCAAATAAATAAAAGTATGATTTATTAACTCATAGATATTTCATTAAGTAACTTGCATGTATCTAACTTGATCATTCTATCCTTACTACTTATACTTGATTAAATAATATATCCTTAAATCAATTATCTTTTAATTATCCCATGAGGTTAATAATGTTATAAATTACATCATGTCTAAAATATAATCCTGAAGGTAAAATTCATAATTACTAACACACTAAAATTAATCTCCACCTAACACTTTAATTAAATTCCTAACACTTTTAATTAAATAGCTAACACCTTCTTATTGATACACACCCTGTAAAATTAATTTATTTCACATCTAACACTAAACATTCACCACTTATAATTAAATCCCCTTTAATATTTCAAAACCCCATTTTTAACATTACACCCATGCACATAAAATAACTAAAAACCTCTAATTAAAAGTTGTAAAAAATCATAAAGTGCCTATACGATGGAAAAGTGACATGCAAGAATGGGAATCTACAAGTACCTCTTCCTCATACTCGACCTCCCGAGGTCATTCCGAGATACCTGGTGAATGTTGAATATGAATGGATAAAGACAAGCTAATCGGGTAATCTTATATCCTCAATACACAATAATGGAATCTACGAATATAAGGCAAAGAAGGCCCTCCTAACTTGAATTGGTGTAATGGAGCGTTCGGGTATAATAGCCATTCGGAGGCTCCAATCAATGTCAAGATCTTCCGAGACTCTGCTTCTTGGTTGTTGGATACGTGGAAAGTGACCTGTAGGAGATTCGTATATATCTCCAGACAAGGTCATGAAAATGGTGATAGGCAATTTAGTGGATTCGTAGTGAACTATGGGTAGTTTTCTGGTCTAGCCCAAAAAATATTAGATTGATTGGCTTCTATATTTAATACGGAGAACTGCGTTATAATATCTGGAGGGAGTGGTGAGGATCTAAATATCAGCGTTCGTAAGCCGGTGTAAATATTTAACTGATTTACAAGCCTGTTGGGTTATGGGACTTGGGGATCACAACCATGAGTTCGTGGTTATTGTGGACCTATTATCATCATGTGAAGAATCAATCCCTTCTTCTGACTATCTAGTAATCATACACCTTTTCAGCCTCTATGTTTAGAAATAGAAGTTGTATAACTTTCCTGGAGTACCTAACAGGTGTTTTGGCAACTTGAATGCATAAGCTAGTATCTATGTAAATGAGGAGGTCTCCTCCGTCAGGTTTTGGAACTAAAGGATCGCAACCAAATGGTTGTTCTCTTTTGTATCCTTGTACAGTCATTCGAGTATTTTATCAAGGCAATCTATAGTTACAATGATTTGACCCAAAGACGTATGCCTTGTCGCCTTCGATATTTAACCCTCTCAGTTGTTCACTAATTGCTTATAGGTTTGTCATTGCTCGAAAGACCTGTATCCTAAGGTCTTGATCCATATCAGCTAATGTTGTGGGTAGATTTGGTTGAGGCACTACTGGTTCAAATATATATTCTCTAGGCTCTCTATGTCCTGTGATTGTAATACAAAGTGTTTAAAATTTTAACTAAAATTAATAAACTTATTACAAAAGAGGTATTTACACTATGCAAGTATTCTTATATTTTTTCATTTTTGATAACGTATTTTAATGAAATTAAAGAGCATTTATTCTAGTATATTTAGAAAATGGACAACTAATCTAGTAATAGAGTAAAAATAAACAAAGTAGCCTGGTGTGGCTATTTGCCTGTGGAGTTGTGATTTTATCCTAAATATTTAAGGAACTAATTATTTTGAATTGACAGACTCTCAATCCTACCTCAGAAGTGAGGAATGAATCACAGTTTCTCAGAAACTATAAATCCTCATAGCTTCACTGGCGATATCGAGAGTGAACTTTTAACTGAAATAAAATAATTCACTACTCTATTTGATACATTGTAACTAGAACTTTGATGGCTAAAATCTGGTGTTTACAGAACAGTGGTAGATCCAGTTGTGTGTGATTTCATCCCCTCAGTGTGATCTCCTCGTTCCTTCATGTTCTCGTGAATCTAGAAAAATGTGTATATGATAGTATCAACAGAAGATGGTATTCAAACAAAGGAAGCTGTGGATATAGACTGAATACAATGCGAGTAGGAGAGGGATAGTGCAAGTGAAAAGAGCTTGACTATGCTATTCCTAGTGGGATTTATTACGGGAATACAACACAAGTGTGGCAAGAGTTTTAGAATCTATCCTTGTGACAAAACAAAACCTACAATTTTAATCGATTCTAATCTAGAAATGAAAGTATTCTATGCTACTTTAACTTGCATGGCACAACAATGAAGTAAGACTAAAACAAGAAGATCGAATGACCTCTAAAAGACCAACAATGGAGGAAAAACATGAAATTGATAGAATTCTAAGCAAGAAGTTCAAAGACTGAATAAGAGAATTGAGAAGGTGAGGGGCCATTTGTTTGAAAACAAGATGGCTATTTATAGCAAATGCAATTACCAGAGGGTAACTCCCAATTGAACTCTTTTAATATAAACAAAGGGAAAAAACTATTATCAGGGAACCAAAAACATTAATGCAAGTCAAAGTGGTTGAAGAAAGAGGGTGAAATTGAAGATTTACATTTGACGTGATCGTTAGAAGAATCTGGAAAATTCATACAGGACCGCCGCCCTGTGCAGGGTAGTGGTTACGAGATTGCCGCCCTATCCTAGGCTACGGTCACAGGACCGCCACCCTGTCCTAGGTGGTGATCTCGTCACAAAAGACAAAAATGCCAAAAAAACGGGGGTAGAGGGAAAAAAAAAAGCATGTGGAGGCCAAGCGAGGCATGTAGGATACAAATGTATACCTGTCGAGCTTTTCTGGATTGTGAATACCTTGTAAAGAGACCTGTATCATCATTGGGGTATGTGTAACATCGTTCTGGTCATACAATACCCTTATAATTTTGGGTACATACGTATTGCCCCCTTGGAGAAGTGTCTTAGCCATGAAGAGACGTAAAATGGTGGATCCGAGTATGGCGGTCCCGAAATGGGAAGTTAGGAGTTATACCTGACACGCCCGTGTGTTGGAAATTCACCATTTAAAATCCTGCTATCTGCGAGATGAAAAAGGGGACTTAAGTGTAGATAGATAAAATAAATTGAGAAATAAAACAAAATCGATAAGAAATGAGGACTTACCATCTACGCGGGGTTTATAACTTACCTACGTCGACACTCCGATGCTATGAAAGACATTCAAAATCATTTTTAGAAAGCTATATATACATAAAACGAACTCATTTCACTATTCATTTGTGTGGATTGATTTGATAGTAATTGAGCTCTGGGACCCACGGTGATAGTTTCAATGAGAGTATAGTCAAAACATTCATGGTGAGATAGTTATCATGCCTCCGAGAGTAGAACATTGACCCACGAAGTCTTAGGTTAGTTCTTCTCAATTTATTGTTTTTAAACCTAAAATATAGAAATGATGAAATATTTGTCTCGGGGGGGTTATTTTTTAAAATTTTAGTTTTAAATGAGTCTCTAGGGGGGGGGCCAATAGGGTAGGTTTTTGTTTTTGCTAAAATAGTGCATTTTCTCTTTTTTGGGCATTTTTTTAGGGTATTCGAGCCGTTTGCATTTTCGGGACAGGACCTCCGCCCTATGCAAGGTGGTGGTTACGAGACCACTACCTTAGAAGGTGGTGGTTATGGAACCGCTGCTCTGCATAGGGTGGCGGTTCACGACAAAAATCCAAAACAATAATTTGCTTAAATTATTTTTGTATTTTTAGCATTTTTACGTGTTCTTATTAGTCTTTCTAATTGGATTTTGATAATAACTCACTCATTTTTTGTGTTTTTTGGGTGTACACAGAAGGAGGAGTACATTAGATGGAGTTGAGAGAGGGAGTGTGATTGGCTCCCAGCAGTGTTAGAGGCACTCACTCAGGTAGAGTGAGATACACTTTAGATGGCTAGTATTTGGAGGATTGCACAGGTCCCTCACGTTGCACCTACCAGTCACATACTATGTGACTTATTTTCATACTGGGATGTGGATCGGAACACCTTCTGACTACCAGGAGTTAGGGGTGATTGGACCATCACCCTGGAGCATGTTTATCAGATACTGGGGGTTCCAATTCTTGGGCGGTGGCTGTCTCTTAAGAGAACAGTATCGAGATCGCAGGTGGTTCAGTGGGTAACCTATATTTGGGATGCAGTTGTTTCGATGGGGTCAAAGAAGGGGGTGAGGATCTGGTCCATTTCTGAGATAGACATTCTTGTGCTCTGTAAGGCCATCATGGCCATCCTTGCTTCGAGGTTGATTGGGGACAAGGGAGGAGACACTCTCTTATATTACTAGGCCCCCATTATTGCACAAATTGATGGCCATGGACATGTCTACACTTGGGGAGTAGAAATCCTCTGGACCACCTACCATGTGATTTATACAGGGTGGTCTGACTATAGGGACACTCACTGAGCCACCCCATTCTTTTCATGAGTTGGGTGTACGAGCATATCACTCCGTATGGGAGAGGTGTTGAGGCGGAGGATCTTGGGGCCGTTAGAGCGGTGAGGTGGATAGGGATGAATATTATTAGAGCACCTCACCACTCAGTGGCCTCTTTGACCACTCCAGACATGGAGGCCACTCCTTATCAGGCCATGGCAAGGCTATGGGGAGAGGAGACCATTACATTGATTACTTGTCAGACTACCATTCAGATGGTAGACAGGGCAGGGAAGCTGGAGATCCACCCCTTTGATAGAGTACCAAAGCAGTTTGGCCTCCCCTATATTGACATGTTTCCTCTGGGGGGCAAGTGTATAGATCTATTTGTGAGGCTCAGGGAGGTCCTAGAGGCCGAGGATGGACCATTTTTACCCCTAGTGTTCCTATCACATCTAGGAGGGTGGTACGTGCTCGAGGGAGAGTCAGTGATCCTCAGGCACCTTTACTTCAGATTGCCACTAGTCCCGCCCATAGCAGTGATGAGCTTATTGACATGGACTCTGAGTCTGAGGAGTTCGCTAGGGGAGAGATAGAGGTGGAGATAGAGGAGATGGAGATCAGTGGGATAGGTGGGGAGGATGATAGTGATCCCGAGTGGCATGATACTCAGGAGATCCTATGGGCTAAGAGGGTAGAGCAGAGTGCAGAGAGGGTGACTCTGGTCTCAGAGGAGTTTCTCTCTTAGGACCTAGGGGGAGATGGTGAGTCCATTGCAGGCTGTCATATTGACCTAGACGTGGGAGAGGGACACCAGTCAGTGGCAGCATCAGTGGTAGGCGCGGATCCTAGAGATCCTTCCTGGAGGCCTTGTGATCCGAGTGAGTTGTCACTCATCTCTTGACATTTTTTTAGTTAGAATTGTCTTAGTCATTATTTATTTTTGTTTTGTTTACTCTTAGTTAAATTATCTTTGATCATTTTCTGACTTTTTTTTCTCCTTTACTTGCAGTGACTACTGATGAGTGGTGAGACTTGATTCACCGTGTATGTATAGATACCCTGTTGCTTACCTCAGAGAAGACTCATGTTAAGCTATATGTAGATGTGGGGGAACCTTTAGTAGCCGGTAGGCATACCGATGTTTTCACCTTTGTCTGGCATGCGGTGAAGATCATGACTTCTCTCCGCACTGAGGTAGTTGGATAGAGGATGGCCGATCACTTGATGAGGAGGAGTCACTCTCATAGTGAGATGGAAGCTACTGGATGTGACCACAAGCCCTTAGTTCATTCAGAGTGCTGGCGTAGCCGGAGTGCTAGACGTGGTTATGTACCTTCTGAGGGATCCCATAGGGATTGAGAGGCCACTTTGTTAGATATATATATGAGTTTTTTTGTACTTTTTAGGCTCACTGAGCATTTTGACCATGCCTAGTGCATGGCGGCATTGTATACGAAACTTGGTTTATATATATATATATATATATATATATATATATATATATATCTTTTTGGATATAGACTCTTGGTGCCTAGAATTTCATGACTTGTTTCTACTAGATGTTATTAGAGTACTTGTTTTTATGCTTTTCAGTATATATGCAATGGATGACAAATGATAACAAATGTTGAGTAGAATGTTTCTCTTTTTTTTATGCTTTTGTAATGCTGATATGTGATGATATAAACATATGGTAGCTTTGAAATTTCAACCTCTTTGGGCAATGTCTGTAATTTCTTCTTATGTTGGCAAAACATGATGAATGTACAGTGATAAAGAGATGAATTCGCCCCATTCCCAACTCCACGCAACCAGTAAGATGTGAGGGCTCAACACCAAGGGTGAGGAAGGGCACAAATTATATGAGTTTGACTAAATGGAATGATGAGAGACAGACAAACCAGTAACAGAAACCAAACATAGACCTACACACCTACCTTACTCAGAGCTACCACCAAGCTTAGAAGGCCACTTACTTTCCAGTTTATCTAGACTTAGATTTATAAATGGAAAATTGGTTGACAAAATCTAGTTTTGAGGATTTGATCTCTTTAGAATTTGGAAATTTGTTTCCACTGAATAGAATTTGATTTGTGCTTCTAGCATACCAAGATTTGTTAATTTGTGTGAATGGACCCCCCACATCCTGCCTCATGCCACTAGTAAGAAGCATGGGTTTGTCACCAAAGGAAAGATATAGGCGAGTAAGGGCACTCCCTTCCTTTCCCAACCTCACACCACCAGTAAGAGATGTGGGCTTATCACCGAAGGCTGATGGGGCAAATAAGTGCATAAAATAAAATATTATATTTGCTTAGTGCTTTTGATTCCATTTGATTTTTACATTTCAATCTATGAATTTGGGATATCCTTTCTTTCAAAGATATTTTAAGAGGGATAGATGTGACACCAAGAAGGTTCTAGAAATGACCATAGGTAAGGACAACTTAACTTAGGAGAAAGAAAGAGAAAAACCAATTATGTAGGCCTTGGTATGGTTTTCGTCAATACTTGTCTGTCGAACTTGATGAGAAGATTTGAAATTAGTTGACGATGTTTGAAGAGATGTGCTTTGAATGCTTTTTCCAAATTGCTTAAGAGTAAATTCATGGACTACCATTTTTACGAAATGAGTGGAAAGAATGAAATAGCTAAATGACTAATGCAATGTAGGTAGTTATAATGTACAAGTGGTGATTCTGATTTCTTATGCGTAAAAATGTTTAAGATGTAAGGAATTTACAGTTTCACTGGATTCCTCACCTTCTAGAGTGCACAAAATATTCACGCCATTTCCATAGTCCTTCATGACTTGGTATGGGCCTAATCACTTGGGCTGGAACTTCCTTCCTTCGTCGGTTTTCTTATCGATATGGATGTCTAGTCTTAAAACGAGATCTCCCTCATATATTTTTCACTCGTAAGATTTTTTGTTATACTACTGGCACATCCAGTCAGCATAGGCTCTATGCCATTGTTTGGAATTTATCCTAGTCTCGTCAAGGCTTTCCAGTTGAGAGAGGCATGCCTCCCTATAATCTTCTTCATTTAGAATCCCTTGTAATGAGATGCGGAGACTAGGTATTTCAACCTCAAGTGGGAGAACTGCTTCTGCCCCGAATGCCAATGAGAAAGGGGTTGCTTCTGTTGGTGTTCTTATTGAGGTTTGATGGGCCCATAAGGCCAGATATAGTTTTAAATGCCAATCTGACTTGTTCTCTTTGACCGTTTTGAGGAGAATAGCTTTTAACATTTTGTTTGTCACTTCGGCCTGCCCATTGGCTTAAGGGTAGTAAAGAGAGGCTGTTTTATGGTTTATCTTGAATTTTCTACATAACTCCCAAACTTCGTTGTTTTTAAAGGACATTCCATTATCTGAGATAATGACTTTTGGAACACCATATCTGCAGATAATTTGGTTGAGAATGAATTTGCCAATTACTTAACCTGGTAATGTGGTGAGAGGCATGGCCTCTACCCATTTGATAAAATATTTTGTGGTTGTAATTATAAAATTATGGCCATCAGTTGATGAGGGAGAGAATTTCCCTATCAAGCCCAGACCCGATGTGGAGAAGGGCCATGGGGTCGCTATTGGCTGTAGGGATTGTGTTGGCATGTGAATCTCATGAGAGAATTCTTGGCATTTGTGGAACTTATGTACAAATTCCACTGTGTCATCCTCGAGAGTGGCATGACCACCAAAGTGGCCTCCACATATCCCACTGTGGGATTCATGAATAATATTTTTGGATTCTTCTATGTTGATGGATCTTAGAATCATGTCGTCGAAGGCTTTACAATATAGTACTTGTTCTAAAACATCATATTTAGCGGTGATAATGTGTAACCGCCTTCTTTGTTGTGATGTGGCACCTTTTGGGTATGTATGGTCCATGATAAAATTGATGATATCAGTGTACCAGGGACATGTATAGATGGGGGGCCTGGTTTCGACAAAGTATACACACTCATCACGAAAGTCTAGATTAACCAGATTTCCTCCATATAGTGGATTGTCAGGGAACCAACCTTCGATGATTTGTCCCTTAACGGATTTTTGGTCTATGAATGTCAACTCAAATTCACCCATTAAGGTTATAAAACGTCCAACCTTTTTATACAAAGACACTTGCATGAGAAATTTTCGTAAATGATCTATCTTTACAATGACCCTCATTTCTTGGTTTAACATGTAATGTCTTAAATGTTCTACTGCAAAGACTATGGCAAGGCATTATTTCTCTACCTATGTGTAACGTGTTTCATAATCGAGAAATGTTCGGCTAATGAAATAGACCGCACATTCCCGTTTATCATTGTCTTCTTGAGCCAGCATGCAGGCTAGTGAGACATGAGTGGCTCGTGAGTATAGGATAAAAGGGGAGTCTGGTCTGGGAGGCATTAGCATGGCTAGAGACAACAAGAATAATTTAACTTCTTCAAAGGCCTCGTTGCATTCTTCATTTCAATTAATGCTATAATCTTTCTTTAATTTAGATTATTGATTGGATGAATGGAAAAAATTAAATCTGGGATGAATCTTGGGATTGCATTTAGCTTCCCAAGAAATGACCTAATTCCAGACTCGTCTGATGGTGGGATCATTTCAAGAACAGCCCATATTTTGGATGGATCAACATCAATCCCTCATGAAGATATAATGTATAACAGAAGTTTTCCTCCTGTCACAACGAACATGCACTTCTTTGGGTTTAATGTGACACCATATTCAATTAATCGTGAGACGGTGATACGGAGCACTTCTGGATGATCATAGTGTTTCTTGGCCTTGGCTAACAAGTCATCCACATAGGATTCCACAATTTTATTCATAATATCGTGGAATATATAAGTCATTTCCCACTGATATGTAGCGTCGACATTCTTAAAACCAAACGACATGACATCATAGAAATATGTTCCTCAGGGAGTTATGAATGTAGTTTTGGCTTGATCCTCTTTAGATATTTTAATCTGATTATACCCTGAGAACCCATCCATGAGGGAAAAAATTTCAAATCCATCTTTTGCATAAACGATAACATCAATGGATGGTAATGGGAAGTCATCCTTGGGACATGCTTTGTTAATATCCCGAAAATTTATGCAAATGGGTATCCTTGCATTATTTTTGAGAACATGGATGATATTAGATACCGATTGTGAATAGTCAATGGGCTTGATGAATCCCACTTGGAGAAGTTTTATTACTTCCTCTTTTACCATGAGAGCCACTTTTGGCTTCATTGGTCTTGACTTCTGTTTAATTGGTTCGCATCTAGTTTAGTGACAAGATTATGTACCACAACATGTTGTGCAATGCTCATCATTTATTTATAGTTAAATGTGAAAGCCTTTTGATATTATTTGAGGATTTGGGTGTGTATTTCTATCTGCTTTAGAGTTAACGAGGATCCCAACTTTAAAATTTTTGGTTCTTCCTCCGTTCCAATGTTTATGTCAATTGTTTCTTCTATTAAAGAAGGATTACCTTCTTCAAATTCAAGTGGTGCTGGAGGTAGTTCCTAGCTTTCTCCATTTTCTATCTCATAGATATCAAGATCCTTCTATGGAGGAGACTCTACCATGGAATTTCAAAAATAGGAAGAGGTATGTGGTATTAGGGAAAGATCAACTATACGGTGAGCAAGGTGTAGCTCTGCATAGGTGTTTAGATATTTGAGAGTGACTCTATCATCATCAAAGTGATCCTTGATAGAAAAAACATCCTTAGCTTCTCCATGAGTCAGGAGTGAGTTTGTTGATATTTTATGCACTAATGGTTTGATACGAAGTGATACTGTGAAATTTTTTTCTTCCAACTCACTATTTGGAGTGAAACGGGAAGGTGAGGTTACTATCGAGTCTGCGAGAAGGATCTACTCTCATGGGATTGCTTGAATTGATATGAAGTTAAATCCCTTTCTTAGATCTTACACCATTGTTTTGTATAGTTGTAAATGTTCATCCCTAGTTTCATATACTTCAGATACTTGGTTTGCAACTAGTTGCGAGTCTCCTAGCACTCTAATGTCATTGACACCCATTCTTTTGGCTAGGATGAGGCCAAGGAGGAGATATTTGTACTCAGCCCTATTGTTTGTACATTCAAAGTTTAATTTAAAGTAAAAAGGTAGGATCTTTCCCTCAGGTGAAATAAAGAGTACTCCCGCCCCATCTCCAAAGTGACATCTAGTTCCATCCAAGTGCAGTATCCAATACTTGCTTGGAAAAATGGATCTTGGGATATCTGTCGTATCTATTTCCTTTGCTTCAGTTACTTCTACGATAAAAATTTCATCGGATGGAAGAGAAGTAATTCCCAGGGTGTGTCCCATACCCATAGAATCAAATGGTAGGAGAATAGGTAAGTCCTTTTCTAGCAACTCGGAAATTTTTGCGGTAGTTCCTAGTGACACTATTTTTACAACATTGGTCTCATTTTTTAGTGCTAGAATGTTCTCGGCTAGATTTGTAATTTCTAATTCTGTGGTGGGTATCAACTCTTCTTTTGGTTTTGAATTAATTGGTTTGATGAGTTGATTTGTTGGGAGTTCAATCTCAGAGTGAATGCCTTGTCTTTTCTTCAAATCAGCTAGGAATATATCGAAGGGTTTTGGGTCACCTTGTGCCACAAATATTTTCCCTAAGTGTAGAAATCTTATTTCTTGGAATAACATGGAAGGGATTGCCTTCATACAGTGTATCCACATCCGAACGAGGATCATATTATAGTTGGTTTCGTGATCTATAATATAAAATTTGGTGAGGACCATCTTGGGTCCTAAAGTGACTGGTAAAAATATGGTTCCAATTGAAGTGGTCTTGAGGCTATCATATCCTCTTTTTGTATTTCATGTTGTGGAATAGTTTGTCTCTCCATATCCTAAATTTTGAAGAAAAGTGAAGGGGAATATGTTAACTATTGCCCCATCGTCAACCATTGCACGTTTAACATAATTATGGTAAATCCATACTTACAAAAGTAAAGTTGGGTCACCTCTTCGTGTAACCTCAACGTCTATTGGGATTTTTCTTATATCGAATATAAACTCTGTATCCCTATCTGGCTGCCCTAGAGGATAAACATCAAATTCTACATGGTTTACTTGTGTTTCAAGAGGAGGAGTGATGTTGATTAAATCACCAACGCCTAATGCTTCTAAGAGGGCAGCCTTATGGGTGGGAGAGTTCTTTAACAAATCCAAAAAGGAGATCTGAGAGAAGGTTTTAGTTAAATTGTTAATTAAATCATAGGCGCCTTTGGGTTTTACCAACATTTGTTGACTATTGTCAGATTCTAATGGATAACTTGGAGTAGGTTGAGAAGAATAATCCTATGTTCTTGTTATGGTTTCTACGGGTAGCTCAGTGTCTAACTCTACCAAACCAACTATCTTAGTTTGGGGTCGAGTTCCCAGTTGGGGTGTGACTAGTGTATTTAATGAAGTTGAAGCTTAATGATCATTGTTTCCTATAATAACACCCTTTTTTGTTTCGTTAGAATCTAACCTGTTATTGTTAGAATGGTTTTGGAGTGGATCATTAAAGATATTGAGGGGTGCATTTTTAGGGGAAATTGCCACTGTGTAAGTGTTTGGCGCTGGTATTACAGGATTTGCTAAAAACATATCTATAAAGAGTTGTTTTTGATCTTCTGGAAAACACTGCATGAATTTATTATAGTCACGACAAGTCCTAGTATCATGGCCTTGAATCTTGTGGAAGCCACAATACAAATTGGGATTATAATTTTGAGGCTGTTGATTTAAAACCTGTTATGGCCAAAAATTCTAATAAGGTTGCTAGTTGTTAGAGTTAAAATTTTGAGACTGTTACCTTTGATTTTGACTCTGATATCTAGTTGCATTTAGATTTGGACCTTGTGTTTGGATTTTTCATTGTGGTCGCGGTGGATGATTAAAATCCACTGCATTGATTGTTGGAGGAAAATTGTTATTTCATTGATTATTAACAGGTGGCGAAATGTTCACAACATTTTTCATTTTAACTTGGTCAGTTACTCCATCGGTTATGACTCTGTGGTTCTTGTTAAGGATCTTAGGTCCTTGATTAGCGTTCCTAGTATTAGGATAGGATACGGTGTTTTGATTGAGAGTGTTTAATTTCCCATTTCTTTGATATGTCTTACGAACACTATCTATCACTGCTTGGTCGATTCAGAAAGCACTCTCGAGTACCTCATCATAAGTTCTTAGTGGGAACTTCTGGACTTCTTCCTTTATCTCTCTATTGAGATAATTATGGAATAAATCGCATAGTTCCATTCCATCCATTTTTGGAGCACTTGCTGATGAGTAGAGGACCGTACACCACCTTTGAATAAAATGAGTAGTGGATTCATTATGTTCTTGTTTAATATGTAAGAACTCCCTGATTCCCATTCTTAACAATTTGTTCATGTCAAAAGCTTTGATGAACTCTGACATGAGTTGTTTAAATGAGTGTATTGAGGCTTCAAGTATTCTGTAATACCAATCAAGGGCAATACCTTCTAAGTTTTTAAGGAATATTTTAGTGACAACCCCATCCTAAGGGATTAATTCCCACATGGTTGTGGCATAGGCCTTAATTTGTGCGTTTGGAACCCCTTCCCCTTTCTATTTGGGAAAATCGGGAAGAGGTCTTGGAAGCATAACATTTCATATGGTGAATTCTAGGGGCTCTTTTAAATATTCTGAATAAGTCTCTACTACATAGGCCTCGACCATTGACAACGCTTGCTGAGGGGGGTGGGGGGTAGCATGGTTTGTTGATATGGTAAAGCATATGTATTGGCAAGGGTATAAGGGAATCCCTATGGTTGAATGAACATCCTAGGAGAAGAGAACATGTCTCCTTGTTGTGAATTTGAATAAATGTTTAAGTATGAAGGAGCAATGTTTTGGTATGGGTTGTTTGGTGCCAATCCGGGAGGGTGTCATGTTTTCAACTAGAGCGACATTTGAAAATGTTGTCCTAGTTGGAATTTACTTTGGATAATTATATGGATGTTGAGGAGGCATGCCTAACATGCATTTTCTGGTAAGGAGGTCAACTTGACTAGGATGATGTGGAGGGTTAGGGATCCCTATTTTCCCAAAATATGAATTTTGATTAGCTTGGGTGAGTTCCAGCCCTCTAACCTTTTCAACCAGGGCTGAAATGACATCTATTGGTGAAGACATAGTACTTTGCCTTAATGGCATTTGTTGTATACCTTGAGGTTGTAAAGGGGTGTGATACCCTGCTATGAATTGGTCATTACCCTGCCAAGCTTCACCGAGGGTATTTCCCATAGGTGGAGGAATGGGGTTGTTTTCCCCGGAATAGGGTATCAGATTATATTTGTAAACTCCCTATAGGTGGATACATATTTTGCAAGTGTTGTTCACTTTTAGCAAAGTGTTCTAAGTACTCCTCATACAAAAAGGGGAGTGGGTCTGACTGTCTACTGATCTGTGGTATGAACAAGACCTAAGGAGATGAAGTGGATTCTCCACTAAACATCATGTTATTTGAGCCTAAGGGCTCTGTCTATTGTGTCTGTGGAAGTTGATCTAAATCCTCAATTCGAAAAGAAGAACTTGAGCTAGTTCTTTGAGGGGGGGTTTGAGATGACAAGTAATTATTTAAATAGTTATCAGCCCATGCAGAAAGCGAGGGTGATGGTTGTCTATTTGTTTGACTATAGTTTGTTTCGAGACCTGAGAGAGGTCTGCCATATGCATTGTCTCCTGACATATTTGGGGGGTATATGAATACCCGCAAAATAATGGGAAAGAGCGAAGGCGGATGAGAAAAATGAAAAATAAAAGAGGAAGAACTATTTTTTCATGATAGGTTCACCAATTTTATACGATGGAAAAGTGACTTGCGAGGATGGGAATTTATATGTACCTCTTCCTCGTACCTGACCTCCCAAGGTCGTGCCGAGACAGCCAGTGAATGTCGAATATAAATGGATATAGACAAGCTAATTGGGTAATCTTATATCCTCAATACACAATAATGGAATCTATGAATCTAAGGCAAAGAAGGCCCTCCTAACCTGAATTGGTGTAATGGATCGTTCGGATATAATAGTCGTTTAGAGGCTCCAATCAATTTCGAGCTCTGCCGAGACATTGTTTCTTGGTTGTTAGATACGTGGGAAGTGACCTGTAGGAGCTTCCTATATATCTCAAGATAAGGTCATGAAAATGGTGATAGGTGATTTAGTGGATTCATAGTGAACTATGGGTGGTTTTCTGCTCTAGCCCAAAACATATTAGATTGATTGGCTTCTATATTTAATATAGATAACTGCATTATAATATCTGGCGGGAGTGGTGAGGATCTAAATATCAGCGTTCGTAAGCTGATGTCAATACTTAACTGATTTGAGGCCCGTTGGGTTGTGGGACTTGGGGATCACAACCATGAGTTCGTGGTTGTTGTGGACCTGTTATGGTCTTGTGAGGAATGAATCCCTTCCTTCGACTATCCAGTAATCATACGCCTTTTCATCCTTTTTGTTTAAAGCTAGAAGTTGTATTATTTTTTCGGAGTACCTAACAGGTGCTCTAGAAACTTGAATGTGTAAGCTAGTATCTATGTTAATGAGGAGGTCTCCTGTGTCAGGATGTGGAACTAAAGGATCACAACAAAATGCTTGCTCTCTTTCAAATCCTTGTATAGTCAGTCAGGTATTTTATCAAGGCAATCTATAGTTAGGATGATTTGACCAAAAGATGTATGACTTGTCGTCTTTGATATTTAACCCTCTCAGTTGATCACTACTTGCTTGTAGGTTTTTCATTGCTTGAAAGACCTATATCCTAAGGTCTTGATCTATATCAGCTAATGTTGTGGGTAGATTTTGTTGAGGCACTATTGGTTCAAATATATATTCTCTAGGCTCTCTAGGTCTTGTGATTTTCATAGAAAGTGTTTCAACTTTTAACTAAAATTAATAAACTTATTACAAAAGATGTATTTACACTATGCAAGTATTCTTCTATTTTTTATATTTCCGATGATGTATTTTAATGAAATTAAAGAGTAGCTATTCTAGTATATTTAGAAAATGGACAACTAATCTTGTAACAGAATAAAAATAAACAAAGTAGCCTGGTTTGGCTATTTGCATGTGTATTTGTTATTTTATCCTAAATATCTAAGCAAATAATTATTTTGAATTGAAAGACTCTTGATCCTACCTCAAAAATGAGGAATGAATCATAGTTTCGCAGAAACTATCAATCCTCACAGCTTCCCTGGCATATATCAAGAGTGAACTTTTAACTGAAATAAAATAATTCGCTACTCTATTTAATATGTTGTGACTAGAACTTTGATAGTTGTAACCTGGCATTTATAGAACAGTGGTAGATCTAGTTATGTGTGATTTCGTCCCCTTAGTGTGATCTCCTCATTCCTTTGTGTTCTCGTGAATCTAGAAAAGCATGTATATGATAGTATAAACAGAAGATGGTATTCGTATAAAGGCGGCTTTGGATATAGACTAAATACAATGCGAGTAGGAGAGGAACAACACAAGTGAACAGATCTTGACTATGTAATTCCTAGCGGGATTTATTACAGGAATACAACACAAGTGTGCCGAGAGTTTTAGAATCTATCCTTGTGACAAAACAAAACATACAATTTTAATGGATTCTAATCTAGAAATGAAACTATTCTATGCTATGCTAACTTGCATGTCGCAACAATGAAGTAAGACTAAAACAAGAAGATAGAATGACCTCTAAAAAACCAACAATGAAGGAAAAACATGAAACTGATAGAATTCTAAGCAAGAAGTTCAAAGACTGAATAAGAGAATTGAGAAGGTGAGGGGCAATTTGTTTGAAAACAAGATGGCTATTTATAAAAAATACAATTACTAGAGGGTAACTCCCAATTGAAATATTTTACTATAAACAAAGGGAAAACACTATTACCAGGGAACCAAAAACATTAATGCAAGCCAAAGTGGTTGAAGAAAGTAGGTGAAATTGAAGATTTACGTTTGACGTGATCATTGGAAGAATCTAGAAAACATGTATAGCACCTCCTCCCTGTGCAGGGTAGCGGTTACGGGACCGCCGCCCTATCTTGGGCGGTGGTCATAGGACCACTACCCAGGCAGGGCAGCGGTCTCATCACTGAAGACCAAAATTCTAGGAAAAAGGGGGGTAGAGGGGAAAAAAAAGCATGCAGAGGCCGAGTGAGATATGCAGGATACAAACGTATACCTAGCGAGCTTTTTTGGATTCCAAACACCTCTCAAGGAGACCTGTATCATCATTGGGGTATGTGTAAGATCGTTCTTGCGGTGCAGTACCCTTACAATTTCAGGTACGTACAATGCCCACATCCATGAACATCTTATAAGGGTTCCAATAATTAATTTTGATCTAACGTTTATAAATTTCACATATAAAAATTTTAGGGGAGGAAGATATAATCACATCTATAGGATTGATTCAATCCCATCCCTTAGATATTTGGACAACCAAAAGTCCTAAATTTTCTTAAGAAAATTATATTATTCATTTTCTTCCCTAAGTGCCTCTATTAGCATAGGTAAGGTTGATGGGATGAGAAAGAATTAGAGATAAGAGGTTATGGGTTAAAATTATGTCGGAGAGGATATCACAGAGCCTGCAATGGAAGGATTTATCATTTGTGATCCTCCATTATTTAAGATTTATTTCATGCTCTAGGGTTTGTTTGATTCTTTTTTATAGGTTATAAGTCAAATGGCTCAGCAAGGCCTCCTGGTTCTATAGATTTAATCATCCCTTTATGTTTTCATTATATTATTAAGATGAAATAATTTTTATTTTATTTTTTTATCAGCTGACATGTGAGATATTTAGATCGAATATTTTACATTTTCATTTCCAGTTATGTTATTTTTACTTAGCTATAGAGGTATATAAATGGATATATACACAAATGGGTGTATACATCCATTCATATATTTTTTGAAAGGTATCTTTAACCCTATTTGTTATATTTAACCCTATTTGGTATATTTAACCCTGTTTATCTTCAATATTTACAGTAGTAACCTTTTAATTTCTTTCATATCTCTACCAGCTTTCTAAACACACCTTAGAGGTAGATTTCAAAAATGACTTTCCAACCATTTCCTGATTACAATTATGCACATGTTCCATGAGAAATTTCTAACGAAATACAGTCATTTTCAAGTGAACTTTAAGTACAAACATATTTATCAAAGTATTGAGATAGTAAAGTCCTTTACAAATTTATTTCAAAAGAAGAAATATTTACAACAATCACAATAGTACAATTCTTCTATTTTCCTTCAAATAAAATATTATTTTTAATACAATGGTTCAAAAGTAGTACAGTAACTAAAATGCAAGTTATATAGTTCCTCCACCCAAAGTTGTGGGGACAACATGTCAAAATTCATCGACAAGGATCCTGCATTTTTTTCAAACAACAACTCCTTCTTCTCATCTTCTACACACCAACAAGGAGAGAGAGTTAGAAAATACTCTTGTCCTAACAAAATCTCAATAGAGGAGTGAAGCCATTCTCCTCCATAGAATACGGAGCTCCAACCAAACAACAATGAATAAATTCCACAACCATGGCAACAACAAGGGCTTCACAAGAGACATATATACACAACATTTCATACAACACAAAACAAGCAATAAAAATTGTAATTTGTTTTCTTCCATACAGCACAAATGCCTCATCATAGAGCCACATAGGAGAGAGGAAAAATGGGCAACCCCCTTTTACCTCGTAAGTATATTGAGTGATCCATATTGAATCCTCCAACCCTTCATCAAAATAATATATCTTATACCTCCCTCAACTCTTATGCCTCCTTCAAATAAATTTTACATAAAACAATTGTAAAAATTTCCCATTATCCCTCCACAAGATGGAACACTCTCCCTATAAATCCCTCCAATTTCACATAAATATTTTTCCTCCCTCATGGCTTAGATTTCCTTCTCCCTACACCTTTCTATGGAAATATACCTAACCCACACAGTAATCAAACACACATTTCACTATTTTACATTACATAACATAACAAAACATGCAAATAAAAGTGACCAAAATCCTACCTTTCCATTGTAGAATCTTCAATCCACAAGCACAATCTTCGACCTCTTTCACTCCTTCAAGAAAAAAAATTAATACCAAAGAAAGCACTCTCCAATTCCAATCAAGCTAAGAAATAAAAGTAAAATCAAGTAACCCCCACTTCAACCAAAAGATGCAATTAAAATAGAAAAGGAGGAGGGAGAGGTGATGTGGCTCTGTGTAGGATGCCAACTCAACTCCCTCCAAATCCCCATCACGAATCTCACAAAAAAACCAAGCCAAAATTAAAGAGTAGGTTGAGGATATGACATTGCCCAATTTTGAACACAAAATAAAGTTGCACATTCCAAAATATATTTAGAATACCAAGGGAAGGAGAGGAATGAAAGCCTCATTTCAAACGAAATATCATGATTAGGTCCTCAAAATGACCCCTAAAGTCATAGGCATAGTTAGGGTAATAAATTAAAGAGTGTGGGGAAATTTAAAGTTTTCCAACAAGCCTTCAAATTTGGGTCCAAATCTCAAATCCGAATTTTGGGTTTAGGATGGCACACATACCAAAGCAAGCCTCAAATTACAACCAAAGAGAAACGGAATAAAGTATATACGAAATCATATATACTCCTCTTAGTGTCATATCATCCGTTTACAAAAAAATTTACAATTTAATCAAAATAAAGTTAAGGGTGAACAAAACATTCTTATTAACTCAAAACAGACATAAAATAACACATAGCAACATTACTTAACTAAACTAAGGGCACACTTCCACATAAAAATGAGGGTACATAAGAAAATAAAATAAAGCTACAACAATCACATAACATAACTTAACATAACCACATAAAAATAAAATAACATAACACAAATACCCATGGTCACATAGTGAGGTGCTCCCCCATGGAGACCTCCTGAAAGATGACAATCATAAAGATGACACAACATAGATCACAATGATTGCCAAGGTGATTGTGGTTTGAGCTCGCGACATTCTTATCCAAAATTCACCCCCCAAGGTACTTTTGATAACTTACACAAGTTTTTTTAGGTTAGAGCAAGAAGAAATGGTTTGAGGCCAGGATTCAGGTTTTGGGGACCCATTTGGCTTTTCTCTAACTTCCCTATCTAAAGAATAACTCTAGTTAGCATTAAATTTTGTAAAAATATGAAAAAATTAAGTCAAGGGTCTGTTTTACTGCAAATCGGGTTTGGGGGCTACGGATGGAACCAATGTAGGTCATACCAAGGTTCGTTGTACTAAGTTCGGGTCCAGAATGTTAAGGAGGAAGTGAAATGCAGAAAAAGTAGTGAAAAGTGTTTGGGATAGTTGGGCCCAAAAAGGCTGAAATAACCGCAACCAAAGGAAATGTAGAAAAAGTGGAAGATTTTGTTTTACGAGATCCATGGGATAGTTAGTACAACCGAGAAATGTGGACCTGACAAATCTGAAACCTCTGCACTCAAATAAAAGCAGGTGAAGAGGAATTCAATGACCCTGACGACCAGTCAATGTTGGTTGTGCAGGATAGAAAAGTTCGAATCGAGTGACATGGAGAAAATCAACCCAAGCCACACATGGATAAGCAAGACATCCATACCCAAAATAACTGCACAAAGAAGGAATCAGAATAGGAAGATAAAATAGGCCTGGATGGTCCGAGTTCCACATGCACATGAGTTCCCCGAAATACCACATACCCGCCACAATACAAAGGAGAAGTCAAAGCCTGACCCTTTGAACTTCAAACAGTCATAACTTTTGACCTAGAGCTTTGATTTTCACAAAATTTGACTTTTCAGAAAGGGAACAATGTTCTCTATGAAAATAAAAGAAACAATTAAATTGCTTCATAATAGAAGTGACAAGACAAGTCAGACTTCTCCATTATTCAGTCCCCAAGAATACAATACAACTCTCTTTTTCATACTTCAAAGAGTAAATCCACACACAAATATAACTTGTGCACCTCTTTGTAAAAGTTTGCTTCAACTACAAGCAACCTAAATAAAACATGCTTATAAATAAGACATGCATATAAATAAGATAAACATAAAAATAGTAACTCTTGTCTATTAATAAGAAAATGCTATTTTTATCCATGGCCAGACATTCCTCCCAAAATCAAGGAAAAAGTAAACTGCCACTTTAACTTGCATTCAGGGTCCACAACTTCAACATTGCAGAATTTGAAGATTGGATGACTTTGCTATGGTTTATAATGTGTGCTATGATTTTATCCCTCTTCCCAGGGATTTATCATAGATGAGAGATAACATTGTATTTGAGTGTTGTTAGCTTGATTAGATTGGAGATCATATAAATTCCTATCAATTATTGAGACACGTCACGTTGTCTTCTGCTGAAAAAATATATTTGGCTTAACTTCAACTTCTAGCCACTTAACCCAATATTTGGCTTGTGTGCTTTCTTCTCTTCTCTTCAATATTGGTACTAATTTTGGTACTTGCTTGAAATGTTTCCAAAATTCCAAAACAGTTCTGGATACTACTCAAGTGTGTACCTAGAATGTTTATTTATTGTTGAATGAGATCTAATAATCGTGTACACAAAAAATTTAAGCATGTTGAATGTTGAATGTTTTGAATCTTCATGAATACAAAGTATTTAAGTATTTTATCTTTTATGGATAAAAAATGAGTATTATGCATTTTTAATATATAATTGTTTTTTTTTTTGGATAATATATTGTATGATTGTTTTCCATGCGGTTTCAAACCAAAATATTTTTGGAAAGTTATCATTTTTGCATAACCCATACCATACCCATTTCCTAGGAGTATTTTAATAGTTTTAAGGTTCCATATTTTTTATTACTTTCCCTACCAATACTTGCTAAGCTATTATAGGATCTCATTGTAATTTTATGGTAATTTGTAGATAAATATAAATATATTTCCTTCTAAAATCACCAAAAATTATTAGTAAGAATATATGTTATGTTTTATATGGACAAATCAGTCTAAGCAATTCCCTCTTCAACTTAGGGTGCAAAAAATGGAATTCTTATTTTTGAAGGCTACATTCTATTATTTTTTGTAACTAATTTCACAAATAATCAACCTACTGCTAAAGAGGAAATAGGAGCTAAAACTCTTCCATGACACCTTCCTAAGGCTACGAGGTTTCTCTTTTGCTCCCCAGGCATTGACGATGAAATACCAGAGAGCATAAGAAAAAGGGGATTTTTGTTACATGATACATGCCCTGTGCCAAACAATGACCTGCCTGATCTTGATTCCGCAATGCCGCACCTGAACCTCTTCATCCCGAGCTCCACAAATCCGATCCACAAAAGAGCAACGCAACCATTCAGGTTATAAACCTGCACAAGAGATAATTTAGTATTTGAGTTGTGTGGAGGCCGCGCGAACGCGAGCCTCCGCTACCACAAATTATGACGTGCACTCTCCACAATGGGAGATGCTAGACAGAGCCCCCTTCCTAGTGCAATGAAGGTGCTCTCTCTAGGCCATCGACCTTTCTGATCATCGATTGACCCCGCCCAGGTAAGTATGTTTTCGATCTTCCCATCTCCTCCATTTTATACGCTCTCTTCTCCCCTTCCACTGCTCACGCCACGCATGTGGGATCATTAATCATCATCACCATTGCTGTTACTGCTTCAAAATTTCTGTTCTCCCACCAAGTATTTCATTTCTGCTCCCAATTTCAAATAACAACACAACAGCAACTGGGCAGAAGAGTAAATGACAGATTACAATTCCGAGTGGAGTGTTAGGAAATTTCAACACCCCTTTACAGCCAAAAAAAAAAAAACGGGCAGAAGATTCAATGCCGCCATTAAACCCAACAATTTAAAAACAGCCAAAAACAATAATCAAAGATTGAGCCAATCTAAAACGGAAGAATGCGTCGCCTGAGAGATTCGAACTCTCGCGGGGAAACCCCATGTACTTAGCAGGCACACGCCTTAACCACTCGGCCAAAGCGACTTCATGAATTGGCAAGGGAACGCACTTTATTCAACTCATTTGTAGTGTTTTTCTTATTTTATTTCTTGCCCTCTTTTTTTCGCAAATTTTAAATTACAAATATTTAATAACCAGTTCCACGTGGTGAAGCTCGATTAGATTATAAAATGACATTATTATTCATTCGTTAATGTTAAATTTATACAATGTTTATTGTCGCTATTTCAAACAAAAGAATTATGAATGTTTGAATGTTTTATATTGTGGGAATTCCCTTAAAAGATGTGAAGCATGTTATAAGGAATGTGAAATTTTCTATAACTTAAGTGTTTTTTTTATAAAAATTATTATTTTTGAATGCAATGTAGTATTGTCATCCCAAGACATGGGAGCAAATGTTGTAAAGTATATTATAAAGTTTATTGATCATCAATATATATATATATATATATATATATATATATAAATAAATAAATAAATAAATGAAATAAATAAATAAATAAAGAGAATGAACATTTTCTAAAGATTGACAGTTACAATCACATTGCACTATGAAGTGGGGAAGCTTGTAAAGAATCAATTTATGTTGGTTCCTTTATTGTTCAACTTTATATATAATTTTTTTAGGTAGTTGTCCATCTAATTGTGTATTAAATGAAAGTAAATAATTTAAATAGATTAAGTTTCAGTTAGGTAAATTTGGATATGTTATTTATTTATTGTTGAGGACAATGTGTAATTTTTTGTGTAACTTATTTATATACTCTGATGTGTTAGTTTTTCTAAAGAGATTCAAGACCATAGTGTTAGTATGGTATGTTTTGATGATTGTTTGGTTGTCAAATAATGTTTATTTTGATGATCGTTTGGTTGTCAAATAATTTGGTATATATAATTTTTTAATATACATAATATATTTACGTCTATATTAATATATAAATCTTTATGAAAAATGATGGTCATATTTTATATATATTTAAGATGGAAAAGATGGGGCATGAAATATTTGTAACTATTTTATGTTCAAACCAAGAATTTATTGTATAATTCGTATGAATTTTGGGAAACAATGTTTTTCATCACATTACGCGTTAAGAGTAAGGTGGAACTCTCTAGCAACAGAGTTTTACATTATAACTAGCAATCATACGCATGAAATGTACGATGAAAACAACGAAGGGGATATCTTTCGAAGGATTTATATTGGAAGGAGAGAAACATTGAGAAAAGAAGAGGGTGAAGATAAAGAGGTTAGAGGGTGGAAAAGTGTGGGGGAACCGAAAATAAATAGTAGAGACAATGTGAAACTCAAACGTAGAACAATATGACGTCGTATATGGAAATCCTTTGAATGAAACAAATAGTGTTGTTCAAGACGTTGCGGAAACAATTTATAGGTATATATGTGAATGTAAGGAATGACATAATATTATTGCAAAAGTGAAAATGTGTTTGTAGTTTTATTCGTATCATTTAGGGATGTGAAGATGTGGAGTGTAAGTGACATCTAGAGGTGGCGATGTCATGTGAAGTTCCCCCCATCAACAATTGGGGCGACGCCATTATTAACAATCGCCCCCCAAAAAAAAAGGGCAGGTATGGGTGGCTGTGAATTTTTATTCAACTCACATGTCCCATGGTGCTTTGTAGAGAAAATGTATGCCTATTCCTTTTTTTGGAGGAAATCTTGTTCAAAGCATTTGGTTTGGTGTTAAACATGGTTCAACAGTTATTCCAGGTCAGAAAGAGTATTGATAACCATTACCTGTTGTGTGTTTAATATGCATAGGCGTTCTTAAATGCAACATTGAATATATTCTATCCATCATGCGAAGGGTCGGGGATTCCATGCATAAACAAATTGGTCAAAGTATTTTTTCATAGATTGAACAAAAGATATGTCATCCTAGTTTAGTGTCTCAACATTCAACACATGTGGAAGCCACAAAAGGTCGTGCACATTTACAGAGCCTTGATGTTGCCACTCAAACCTGTAAGAGGGGGAGATCATATATTCAAGATTGTAATTGACTAAACAAAATAGAGAAGGGAAATAACTCTTACCTGCATCAATAGTCACGAGCCTGAAGGTGTTTTTGTAAGAATTTTTCACATAATATTATGAATCTTTGATGAAGGAATGCAAAAAAATGATGGGGGTTCGAAACAACGTTAAGGTTTCTCTGTCTTTGCACACCACGAGGGTCAATAGGTCTAGAGCCAAACATAATTTTATGCATGTCTTGCCATTTGGTGTTAGATGCACTTAAAGTAAAGAATAGTACGGGGGGGGGGGGGGGAGGGTTTGTTCAATGATGTCAGAGAGATCACCTCTACTTTTTGACAAAAAATAACACACTCCTCACAATAATTTCGTGTAGACATCATTGAAAAAACATGCAACATGAGACAACAAATTTTTTTTGGAGTAAAGACATCATTTAATGTGGGGTCTTTCTTTCAACTTAAGAGCAGAAACATAATCAAATCTCAAGTTTGAAACAATCATGTTTTGTTTTCCTAATGCCCAGGCAAAGTGGACTTTGAGTGACCAACCAGTATAAGAATACAAAGATAGAATACAAAACATAAAATTACACAATGGAAAAGTAAAATTATATCCTTAGGTCGTCTTTGGCGCGGGAAGTAATCATTATCGTCACTAGCAAAGTTAACATTTGAATAGTAAACAATGGCTAATAATATGTTGACATGGTTAAAGAGCTTGTAAACAAGTAGAATGTAAAATAGTTGTATAATCTATTTTGACACGCCTTTTTTTTAATTTCCATCTCCTTAAAATTATATATAATATAGATGTAACTTTATAATGGTTTTTTTATATTTTTATATTTTAATATATATATATATATATATATATATATATATATATATATATATATATTTCCAAGAATGTATTTACATATAATATAACTCTAATCTATTTCATGTGAAGGAGCCGAATTTTCATGATTTCAATGTCGAAATAACTGCATTCCAAATGATGGCATGTATTTGAGGCTATTTTTAAAATACAATCCACATCTATTTTATATATTTCATTCATTTTTCCAATTTGCAACATCAGTTAAAAATCCATTTTCTTTAATTCTCATGAATGTACACACCCAGTTTTAAAGCTTCCACTTCGACAGTGTGCAAGTCAATGAAACCTCCTTTGTTGGCAGTTACGAAATTGTTACATTTCATTTTTAAAATATTGTTTTGAGTGAGAGTTGTTTTTGCTGCTTTCAAGATTTTTAGATTGAGAATTTCATCTCTAGCTTTTTTATGCTAATTCTATAATTGCTTTTGCATACAGTTCTTATAGAGTAATTAAAAATACAAAGTCTATAACTTCAAGAAATAGGTATATTACAATGTGAATAAAAGAACAAAAACTCTTATAAGATTGGGAATCTAGCCTTATAACGCGACAACGGAATAGAATGCAAAATTTTTATTGAAGAGGTCAAGAAAGGAGAGGGGAAAGATTATACTTGTAAGCATTACAAAAGTTGTTTTTTTAAAACCAAGGATATCAGAGAAGGGGAGATTAAAAGAGAGTCATTAATGATGAAGAAAATCTATATCATTCATAGTAGTAAGGGTAATTGCATATTCCTTGCCCACCGAGGCACTGCCCAATGCTGTAGCAAACAATTCTTCCCGTCACCAGGAGCACATAAGGCAATGAATGCTAGTAATAGTTGCCTAATAACAAATTATTATTATTAATTTTAATCACAATTCTCCCAATAGCAATGCTAGCAATAACAATAGCTGCCTTGGAAGTTGCGAGTTTATCCCAATTCTCACCCTGAAAATTTAAAAAAATTATTAAAAAATAAAGAATAATAGTCCACGAAAAAAAGATAAATGTTCAAAAATTTATATCTTGATCTAATTCAGGAAGCTCAAGTAAGCATTTAGAACAAATACAAACAAGAGATACAATTTGTTATGCTACATTTCATAACATTTCATCAAAATTGGTAATTCCAATCTACTTATGTGCATTCTATATATTTATAATGTTGGAGAAAAAATTAACAGATCCATGCCATCTCATTCACATTAAGAAAAAATAGAGTTCGTTTACAAAATTTAATTTCCTTTGCAGTAATTATCTTCATTTTTTGGTAAGCGGATGCGCACAGAAGTTGTGGAGTACATTCATACATATCTTTCAAACAAAGCTATCCCAAAAATCTACAGATCAAACCTCTCCTAGCTAGCATCGCAATGTTATCTCCCAATTTTTCATTATTCAGTTCCAAATCAGTCTTTCTTCCATAGCTTACATGCATCCACTTCAAGCCTTCTGTTTAGTAGCTATCGTCTGTTTCTCCCTCACTCCACGACATGAATGGCCACCTCCAAATAATTTCTTGGAGACCAAATTCTTTCTCCCGTGAGAATTTTTTCAGGGGGGCTGTGCTTTCCCCTTACAGTACACAAGGACTCTTTTAAAGACAAAAATTGTGTTGCTTAAGATGCTCAACTTGTTAACCAAGCGCCCGATCCTAAGATCCCAAATAGACTTTGAGATTAGACCAAATGACATTATACTGTTCTGAAGCAGAAATAAAATCTCAAAGACCTTACTATACGGAATAAGACCTGCTTCAGCCTATGGATTCCAAATTTGCTCTGATTTATATCCCCTAACTTAAACGTTGGACTGATTATCATGCGATAAATAAAACTCGAAAGAAGAAGAAAAAATAGAGATGAAATGCCATTCCATCCAATAAAGATCTTTGGCCACCAACTCTTGGGTATCAGATGAAGGCTAGAATGGAAATAAAAGCATACATTTGTTAAAGTTGAACCGAAGAAAACTCAAGATTTGGATGTTACAACTTGCATGACACACACAAATCTCATCCTAACATTTGATTGATGAGAGATTGGTACATAGCAAGATGATTCATGATGTGAGAATTAAATTCAATCAGCTTGAGTGAGACTTGATCAAACAGACAACAAAATATGAGGCACAGATTAAAGAAAAAGAGCATCACAAACTTCGAGATATCCATACGGCTAGTCAAGTGAGGCAGATTTCACAGAATTTCAAGACATTTATGAGCTTAGACTCACATTAGTAGCTGTCACAGACATGTCTAACATATGTACATGCAGCTTGAGGTCAAATTTGCAGATTCATTTCATTTTTTATCATATAAACATTTCAGAAGTTATAGTTTCAAGCAAAAAAATGAGCCAGAGACTATTGTGTCACCAGCAACTCCACTCAGAGGTAATAACTAGTCTCAAACACCAGACATAATGTGTTTATCCTACAGAAGCTCTATCCAGATTTTTAGTATGGTCCATTTTCAACATCTGTGAATTATGTTCTTTGTGAAGATAATCGATACAACATTTGGTACAAAGATAAAAAAGATAACATAACCACAAAACAAAAATCCTTGTGAGCTTGGTTACAGAAGACATTTGCTATAAAGCTTAACAGTTTTTCATGCAATATACATCTGGAAACAACATCAAATGGTTGACTTTCAAAAGGAAAGTATCTCCTACACAATGGAACACAGAATGTAAATATTAAGCTACCATTGAACATGCATTTATCTTGTTGCCAAGACCACATTCCAATGGAATGTCAAATGAAATATATCTTTTTTGCAAACTCCAAATAGGTGAAGGCAACCTCGAGGAAAGTAATCCACTTTAAGGACTAAATATCATGTTTACAAAGGATGAATCTACTGGAACTAATCCAAACTTCCTCCTAGTTGTGATTTTATTAGTAATGGTAAAGGGTAAAGGAGTTTTTTTAGGTCCAAGCCCAGCCAGTATATCCTCGGCCATTGAATCGCTACTTTGAGAACAAAAAATCCTCTTTGCTTCACCTTATATATATTGTTCAAATTATATACTTCTTTATGTTTCGATGGATACTGAACATCTAAGAATCAATTGCCAATTAGCACCAAAAATATTCGAAATCAGATAAAAATTATCGGCAGGCCTAGAAAAACATGTTAATTGGGTACCACAGATCCATGAAATTTAGGATTTAAAGATCCACTTACACAATAGGGCATTATACAGCTAGTTTGACATATCCAAAGGAAATTAAGATGGCAAATAGAGAGCATGCAGCCAAAATAAGAAAACTGTGGCCACAAATGTTTGCACAGAAAACCGTCCAAAGGCGACCTACACAAATCAAAGGATGAGTTTTAAAAAACAAAACAACGAGCCAATCTGGGCATTTTCCATACCAAAGGCGTCAACCTGCAAAAGATTTTTTTTATTTTAAAAAAAAAAAGCAGTTGTTAAATGTAAAGAAAACGGAAAACAAAAGCGACTCGGATCCTGTTTTAGCGCAGACCCTAACCACATTTCCATAAGTTTCCGCCACGTGGACGTCCTAGAAGGTGAAATGTTTTTTTGGCCGGAAGATTTCAACGAAACTCTGCCAAACTAATTTCGACCGTCAGATCTCTGACTGTTGTGTCAGGCCCAGCAGATTGCATTTCAATACAAGAACGCCTTCGGCGTAATTATCCCAATATTATATGAAAAATCCCATTATCATCCTACCATAGAACAATACCGACTTGAGTATGTTTGGGTAAGATGTCGCTATTGCAAGCCACCTTTAGAATTAAGACGATAATAGTACAAGTAGGATCTACATTAGCTTTTATGTTCCCAAACATGGTTACAAATGGTGTGTGGACTTACAAGTTTTACTCCCTCTACATTAAATGTGGAGAACAAAAAGGACGCTGTCATTGAATTTTGTTATTCAATTTATGCTAACGTCTTCAGTCGGAGTATTGCGTTATCTTTCATCCATCTTCCATAGTTCATCCGAGTAAAGCTCGCGTGTGTAAAACTCGGTATTTGAAGCGTCCATCGGAGAAGCCATGTTATATAACGAACGACTCACATTGCTATCTCCATTAAACTCAGAGAGTGTCATGGCGTGTAGAGATTCCACTGAAATGTTGTAAGGTAAGTTCGCGGAATGGCTTTCCACATCTTCCTTCCTTGAAACCGTTTCTTCTTGACCACCATCGAACGGAATTGTAATTGCCTCAGTCGGATTCTCTTCAATGCTCTGCGTTGAAAATCTATTGCTTTCCTGAGTCCCTGGTTCTTGAAATGAAGTGGGGAGAGACGAAGACAGAATGCCGGGCCTACTATTCTTGATGCGTTTTCTATAGTAATTCTTGATTGAGTTGTCTGTCCTGCCTGCTAAACTCTGTGCAATTCGAGACCACCTGAACTTCTTTGATTAGTAGAGTAAGACTCGACAACCACCAATTAAACTAAAGTGCGTCAAATATATACAGTAATGACGTGTGAATAGAATGCATAAATGTATACCTGTTACCCAAAGAGGCGTGCAGCTCAATAATAAAACGTTCTTCCTCTTCTGTGAAGTCGGTGGTTTTAAGATCTGGAGAGAGGTAGTTAACCCATCTCAGCCTGCAGCTCTTGCCACTTCTGTTAAGCCCTGCTCCACACCATTCAGTATAACTCGAAGTTAGTGAGATTTCACATTTAAACGTATCATGCTCGAGAAAATTTTAGCTAGCCGCACCTGTGGCTTTGGCAACGAAGTCCCATCGACCTTTACCGTGAAGGGCAACGTAAGAAGAAAGGCGCCTGTCCTCCTCCAATCTCCAGGGGCCTTTCCTTATCTTCTCAACCTCCCTCTCCGCCACGCCATTAACAAGGTTTTATCAGAGCTCTAAACGAAGTGGACTGCTATTTGTAATATTCTGCTCAATCATCTCTTGACAAAGAAGAAAACGCGTCCGTTAGCTTATTTCTTCCGCCGCAATCAATAAAGTACAGTAAAGGCTTCCGTATTCAATCGTGACAATACGCGCAACTAAATTAGTGATCCTTCTGTTTTATAATACGTTTTGTTACAATCAGGGACATGCCCGTGGCAGCTCGACATGTCCAGATAGCTTATTAACTTGATAAAATAAAATCGGACAAGGACATGCGGCATGCCTGTAGCTGCGTTATCTTAGATTCAAAAGACCGACATATCTATGCTTGACACAACAAATCTTGTCCAGTAAAATAAAAAGTTTTCTAGAAACGAATGGAGTCTTGAATCCTGATTGCTAGATCTGATGAAGATAAAGCGAGGGGGGGGAAACGTGGAAAAATATTAGCGCAGACCCTAACCACATTTCCATAAGTTTCCGTCACGTGGGACGTCCTAGAAGGTGAAATGTTTTTGGCCGGAAGATTTCAACGAAACTCTGCCAAACTAATTTCGACCGTCAGATCTCTGACTGTTGTCAGGCCCAGCAGGTTGCATTTCAATACAAGAACGCCTTCGGCGTAAAGAACGCCTTCGGCGTAATAACACAGACCATGTCAACTATTTGTTAAAATTCCTGAAACATTTGTGGTGTGAACAAATTTTAATGCAGGATATGCACATATGGGATTGGCTAAGAAGGCTTTACAAACTTACGAGAAATGCTTTGAGCAGGCAAAGCCATACTACACAACCATAATAATGATACTCTCTTTCCGTGCCAAAGTAGGAGACTTGGAACATATCTTTCCCTTCCATTAAAGCATAAAAGATAGAGGAATTTTGTCAGATGTTGTAGTTGCAATTGCTCTGGTAGACTTGTATGCAAAATGTGGAAGCATAGACAGGCACATGAACGGTTTGACAAAATGTCTTAAGGAATTATTTTATATGGATTCGTATTTGTTCCTGAAGTGATTTCAATAGTTGTGAGAGGAAAGGAGAGCTCTGTTTTCTGCTAGAAATAGTCTGTCCGGACATAAATCTCTTTGGGTTGCAAAGGGGTTTGCAACTCATAGTGGAATTAATAATTTTGAATAAAGTGAGTCACTAGCACCAGATACTCGGGAATTCCAAAGTGTAGCAGGGATATCATCTTAAAATCTAAATGTGGGGACTGTTGCAAACAAGAAGTGCACAGTTGACGAAGAGAAGCCAGTGAAAGGACTTATTGGATGATATTTTTTTGTAGACAAGTGTGCATTTTCTTGTTCACAATTCGTGCTACATTCTATCCTAAATTTGAAATTGAGAAGTCTTACAAAGAGATAAGGATGAAGATGATTGAAATGGTATCACAAAGTAAGGGCACGCTACAGGTTTCACTAAAGCATTCATGATATCTTTTCATGTATGTTGGCCATGAAGGTGGAGCATTTGCTAAGAATAGATATGGAAACATCTATACAGCTGTTGGTGTCTTGTTCACAAATTCGTGCTACATTCTATCCTAAATTTGAAATTGAGAAGTCTTACAAAGAGATAAGGATGAAGATGATTGAAATGGTATCACAAAGTAAGGGCACGTTACAGGTTTCACTAAAGCATTCATGATATCTTTTCATGTATGTTGGCCATGAAGGTGGAGCATATGCTAAGAATAGATATGGGAACATCCATACAGCTGTTGGTGTCTTTGTCCTTTGTCAGATATTTCAAGAATCGTGGGGTTCTCATGCATCTATAAAGAAAAAAGAGTTCACATGTGTATTCAATGGTATTAGTTACTACTGTACTGGGAGACCATGGGCAGAGACCTCTGCAGCAGTATGTGGTGACAACTTCCGTAACAAAGTTAGGAGCTCGGATGGTGCTTTGTTAGGGTTTATAACTAATTTTGTTGGGTGGGTAGACATGTAGATGTAGAATCTTGGATTTGACATGTGAAGTGTTTGATGGAATGCCTGGAAGAGGGATAAAGCCTTGTGGAATGCGGGTAAATCTACCTGGAGCACCACTTGCATTGTGGACGCTAATATTTTCTAGGCATGCTCTCCTTACATTTTTTTTTTGTAATATTCGTATAATTTGGTTATTCATTTACTATAAAATAAAAATATTAAACTATTATATACCCAAAAAAATTGATATTTTAACAAAATGACTATTGCAATCAATAAAACAACACTTCGTGATTTTTGTTACTGACTTTCAATATGATCATCAACCGTGTCACGACCACAACCTCATGCATTGCTAAACCTAGGGTGTCAAAACTTTGTGCTCTTTTCCAATTGTTTCTGGCGAGAAATAGATGAGATAACTAAAACAACCATTTCAATCTACCTTACAAAGTTAGAAAAACACAATTTCCAAAGACTTGAAAAACAACACTCGGAGCCCCATAAAAGTGATTTCAAGTATCGTATGTGTTTCTTGTTGTGTATAGAGTGGCATTAAACATTATCTTGACCTCGTTTGACCATTTGCGCTCTCTTCACCACTCCTCTAGGAGCTCTATTACTCCGTTTTGCACTTTTAGGGATTTATTAAAAATTTATAGTTGGATTTTGTTTCGGCTCACCATTTGGACCTTGAGAAACAAAATGCTTACCCACCTTCGCCACCCTCTAATAGTTTTAGTAAAAAATTGCCTAGAACCTTCAATTTGTGGAAAAACGCAGTCCTGGCTAGTTTGGGAAGGGGATTTTGTAGTCATCTGGTCGTTGTTGACTAAGTTAAATTAGACTGATTATGACCGGTGGTTTGGGAAACCTACCTGCCAATTGAAAACCATTCGCTACTTTCAAATTCCGCCAGTTCCTGTGAACTCTTGGTATATATAAAGACACGTAGGAATCTACTCGTTGTGAATCACCTAGAAGAAGGAAAATTTTGAATGCAATTTCTTAGCCTCCGAGCCTAAATTGGTCATTTTTCAACGAGCTGGAAAATTTAAAAACAAATGTGTAAGACCCCAGTCAAGTTAGTAAACCATTGTGGAAATTTATTAACTCTTGTAAATAACTGTTTGGAACTCTATCTTGGGACTTGTTTTTGTGAAATTAGACTTTTGACAAAATAGTGTTTCTCTCTCTTCCCTATCTCTCTCTCTCTCTCTCTAGTTAAAAAATTAAGTGAAATGAAATGATATGAATATATGTCTCTAACGCTCTCTTTTCGAGTGTAAATTATTATTATTATGTAAATGGAAAACTAAAAAAATTAATTATGCTAGATTTTTATGGATGACATGCCAATAATTTATTGTTGATTTCTTGCTCACATGGTTTTACAAGATTCAAGTAAGATGGCAAAATGACGTGATTTTGATTCATTGTGTATTATTGTAATGTATTTATGTTAATGGAATATGTGTGTGTGTGTGTGTGTGTGTGTGTGTGTGTGTGTGTGTATTGCTAGGTCACAATAAAGTTTATTATTGAAATTTTGTGATGTGTATGAGTTGCTAGTTTTAGGAGTGCTTTGGAAAATGTGCATTTAATTGAAGGTGTTCTTTTGATTCAAATTTATATGTGGTAAAAAGGGGGTTGGATATATATGTTATGTGAAATTGTAGAGGATAGTTCAACATTTTATAAAGTATTAAAAGGTTTATTAGTGAAGTTTGTAACATTTTAAGGATGCTAGTGGTTAATGGAAATTTTCATCTAAACATGGGTTTTATTATGATCCCACATTTTGTATTATAAATGTTAGATATATGTTTTAAATGAAATTGAATTTAATTTCTTATAGTGTAATTCCAGTGTGTAATTTATGAATAAATAATTGGTGTTGTGTTTCTTACCGAAAAATGAAATAATGAGATCCAAACGAAATAGTCCACCATAGTTTAAACTTTATGTATAACTAGATTGTTATCTCTCAAAAGTGCACCCTCTGTTCATGGGATAAAGAGTGTTCTAAAATTGGTTTTTCCTCACTCTGAAGATACAATGGAAACCCCTCAGGGTTCTGGGTATCCCTATGTTGAGGTGAATCTACGGGATTACAAGGTCGGTTCCTTATTGATGTATCCTAAAACTAAAACTGTGGGGTTTAAGGTTAAAAAGATGGATAAAACTAAAATTAAATGTGGTGATACACAAAAATTATTGGGAAACTTTACATAAATACATGCATAATAAGTTGTGAATAAGTTACACAATCATGAACCAATGGGTTTTAGTTAATTGAAAGAAAAATATTTTTTCTATTGAGGGACTGCTCACAACAATAGTTCAGATCACTACAAACTAAAACTAGCAGAAAACACCAATTTGCATCAAGGTAAAACATTCTACGAAAGCTTAATAAAATTTAGGGAAAAAGATTCAGAAAAATAAACTGTATACATACACAATATTACAAATAGTAGTAAGGAAACAACTTATTCACATATAAGGAAAAATATGGCACAATGGCTTCATTACTCGAAAACCATTCCCCTTTGTGTTTTACCAATGCACATAATATATAGAAAAATTATTCACCCCCACCCCCCTAGAAATACACTTAATTCTAACTAGACTTGCATGGTAATTGTACCCTTTTCAATGAATAAATAATAAATAAGACCTAAAATTACACATATTGGTACATGAGGCAATAATAACCTTTTAATTAAAAATTACAAACTTAGTCAAAACTGACTTCACTTCTCCAATAATATTATAGGGAAAGTAAAATCACTTTTGGAAGAATAAGGTGGGTAGTTGAATAGTTAAAATTTCTATTTTATTCTTTAAATAATTAAAATTGCTATTTTATCCTCTCACAGATGTGATATGCATAATTTTGTCTTCTTGTCATCACATGCAAAATAAAAAACCTTTTCTTCTTGTGCATGTGCCACCTGTGTATTGAATCATGTGTAAATTACAATGGTGTGATGAGGGCCCATCCACATGCATAGCATAAAATTCTTTAGCTTTGATAAGGTTTGTGAACAATTGTATATTGGCAAGTATTAAAGTCAAAAACATTAATGATTAATTGGCCCCTTTTTTATTATTGGCATATACCATGGTCTAAGGTCATAACCTAATTATTTATTTAAATAATTCAGTCCCCCTTTGATGAGGGTTGACCCATAATGGAATTTTCAGTGGAGGCTTTAACTCAAGTTACATTAGGGTTTTATAGCCCTGGACACGTGTGCACTTTGATGTAACTCTGGATGAATTAACTCATTGGTCGAATCAAGGGGGAAAAATTGTTTACCCTAATCAATTTGCATTCTTGAGCACTCGCTGGTGATGCCTTGGAAATTTTTCATTCAACCCCAATTATTGAGATCAAGAGCTTGATTGGAGGTAATGTGGAAGGTTTCTGTGAAATAGTATTAGTCTTTCTTGCCATTGTTTCATTATTACTTGCTTTGTGAATTGTTCTTCTGTTTCTGCTATGATGGATTGATCCTTGAGTTGTAATTGGGTAAGCCTTTGACTTGGAAACCTCTTTCCACTTGTTTCTTTCATGATTTCAATAATCTACCTCTCTTATAAGAAAAACCATTGTGGGTTTTATTTTTTCTGTGACTGTGGCTTGCGTTTTAAGCACGAAATTTTTTCTAGGTGCTCACTCCTTTGATGGTCACCTACGAGTTTTTTCGTTTTCAGCTAAAATTATAACTGGTGAGTCCATTTTCTCTTATGGGTTATTTTAAAATGAAAGAATAAAATAGTTCTTACTTTGATTCTATTTTATTTCCTGAAACTAGAAACTATCTATTAGAAAAAGAGAGAAAATAGATGGGTACTTGCGTTTTGTTTCTGATTCTATAAACTTGATATTGAAAAAACTTTGAACTGTGGTTTTGTGATTTCTTGTTACTCCAAAGATCTTGAGTTCCGAAAATGCTTCTGGGTCTTCAATTTTTCAACCTCCTCTCAAGGGTTTTAATATTTAAACTCAACCTGGTTAGTTTTTTGGCTTTGAATTACATCTTTTGAAAAATGTTGATAGCTCTCGAAACGAACTGAAAATATAAATATTTTCTTAATTTGCACTTGTATATCACTTGAAAATTTGTGAATACATTATGTAGAAAATTCTCCAGAAGTTATGCTTCTTAGTTGTTGGTTTGAACCTACATATTTTATATTGTGCCTCAAAATGTTGCTTTTTAAATAACCCAGATCTGGGTATTCCTCCTTTGATATGAGTATTTGAGCTCATCTACACTCAATGTTATTTTTATTAATTAAATAAATTTTGGATCCTTTACATCAACTATAGCTTTCTTTGAATTTGAATTATGTAACTTTAATATGAAAATGAAAATCCTTTAATCATGCAGTATATTATGTTTGAATATATCTTATGTGTAGAATGGCTTGATCCTCTTGAAAAGTATATTGTAATATTTTGGAAGTGATATATGTAAACTAAGCAACACAGGTGGAAGCCTGTAAGATTTTATTAATCTCAATCAACCAAATTACATTGGTATGAGCTGTAATACTTATAGGTATTGTACAAATCAATAATCACAAGAAAATAAGGTGCATAGATTCAACAATATCCTTGATTACATAAGCTTCCAAAATATCATACGGGAAGCACAAATGAATAATGATAATAATATTGTTAGAACAACATAAAAACACCCGTATGAAATGAAGTTATATATTGTGCTTCAACACATGCTCACTTATGAAATGAACCTGCACCTTAATGTGTTTTGTTCTTTCATGAAAAATTGGATTGCAAACAAGTTTGAGAACACCTTCATTTTCAACATACATAGTGGTTGGTTTGTCCTATGGTATTCAAATTCCTTCTAGTATGCAACGTAGCCAAATTGAATCACAGACAACTTCTCCTACAAAATGATAATCATATTCTATGGAAGAATGAGAAAAAAAGTGTTTTTTCTTGCTTCCTTATGATATTGTTCCAGATCCCATAAAGAATACAAATCCTAAAGTATATTTTCTGTCATCAATGTTGCCTGCATGATCTAAATCTGAATATCCCAGCAAGAATAAGTTGTCGTTCTTATTGTATTATAGAAAAATATCAACTTATCCTTTGAGATATCTCAAAATGTGCCTTGTTGCCTTCCAATGAAAAATTTTGTGTTCCTACATGAAGTTAGATAGATAGCTTACTGCAAAGCTCATATCTTATCTAGTGTAGGTCAGGTAAATGAGACTCCCAATAACCTACCAATAGAGAGTGGCATTTACCTCAGGAGATGGATCTGAACGAGATAACTGCAATATGTTTTCCATAGGTGTAGTAATTGGTGTGTAATCCATCATCCTAAATTTCTTGAGCATTTTCTTGGTATATTTCATCTAAGAAACAATTATGTGATTCTCTTTCTGCCATACTTCCAATCTAAGAAAATAGTGCATTAGCCCAAGATATGTAACATCGAATGATCGATTAAGATATTTCTTCATTGCATCAATCATCCTCACTGAATTGTCATTGATGACTAAATCATCAACATAGAAAATAGAAATCTCAATCTCCCCCCCTTGCTTTTTGAGGTAAAAATTGGGATCATATGGATTTCTAAGAAATCCATGTTGTACAAGTGGCTCATCAATTTTAATGTACCATGTCTGGGGTGCCTTTTTGAGGCCATACAGATATTTCCTGAGTTGTCATACCTTTTCTTCTTGACCAGGTACTACATATCCCTCAGGTTAATTCATGTAGACTTCTTCTTGTAAATATCCATTCTGAAAGACACTCTTTATGTCCATTTTACAGAATTTCCAACCAAACTATGCAGCTATAGAAAAGACCATCTTGATCATCTTGATCTTAGCTATGGGAGAAAATGTCTTGCCGTAGTCAATGCCTTATTGTTGTGCATACCCCTTTCCTAAAAGACTTTCTTTATGATTGTCCATTGTCCTATCTACTTTGTACTTTGTTTTGAATATCCATCTCCATCTAATGGGTTTATTCCTTGGTGGAAAATCGATAAACTGCCAAGTGTTATTTTTCACTACTGATTGATATTCAGAGTCCATGCAATCTTTCCAAGCTTTTGACTATAGGGCTTCCTAGATTGTAGAGGGATCATCAGACTTGATAAATATACTCGTCAAAGCAAAATTAATTTCTTCTCTTTGTTTACTGTGATTCTGTGGTCCAAAGGTGTATGTATCTAGTGGAGCATCCATTCTTGTATCTCGTAATGTGATAGTACACCACTTGGGCATATACTAAACTATTCTTGTGGGTCGTGGTTGTATTAGATCAACACCATCATCCCCATCATCACTTTCATCATCAGTGGGAACATCAACTTCAGTTTTTACAACTGGTGAAGAATCTACATTTTAGGTGAGTTTGGAGGAGGAGAATTTTCTTCCTTCTTCTAAAAAAATCAACATCTCTACTAGTGTAGACTTTTTTGGTGTTTGTATCCATCAATATTTACCCAAGAGTCTCTTCATTGTACCCAATGAAGATGCATTTCTATGACTTCATGTCCAATTTAATTTTATTCTTCTTTGGTATGTGCATACTTTATTTGCACCCGAACACTCTAAGGTGTGCAATATATGGTTTCTTATTCCACCATACTTATTATGGTGTTGCTCCATCAAGAGCAAATGTGGGAACTCTGTACAAAAAATACGTTGTTGTCCTTGTGGATTCTATGCAAAACATCTATGCAAGTCTAGTGTCATCAATTATGCATTGCACCATTTCCATTATAGTACAATTTCTTTTCTCAACAACACCATTCTACTGTAGTGTGTGTGGAGGAGGCATTTGTCGACGAATCCCATAAGTTTATACGTAGTTTTTGAACTCATTAATAGTAAATTCCCCCCCTCGATCTGAGCGGAGAGTTATGAGGTGATGACCATTTTTGTTGTCAACAGCTACTTTAAACTTTTTGAAGGTTTCAAAAGCTTCACTTTTCTTATGAAGACAAAAAATCCACATTTTTCTTGAATAGTCATCAACACAAAGCATGAAGTACTCAAATTCAAAATGACTTGGTTTTATCCGATCGCAAAGATAGATATGAACCAGATCAATCTTACAATGTGCTTGATATGTACTCTTTTGTAATGAAGCTCTATGTTGTTTTCCTACTAGAAATTTAGGACACTTGTCTATATCCTTCTGAAGATATGGTAGCCCATGTACCATACTGCGCTGGTGTAGTGTCTAGAGATAATTGAAACTAACATGATCAAGTCTCTGATGCCACAACTATGCTGAGGTAGAGTTCTTAGCCACAAGTTCCTACTCATATCTGTGGAAAAAATCAATCTGGAACATACATCCCACATTGGAGGATTTTGCAACTATTTTTTAGCCTCGTAATATTTCTAAAATCAAACACATTTTCTTACCGAAATGACTATGAAAGTAAATTTTTAAGTTGTGATCTAGGATTCGACTGACTAAAAGGATATTCTTTTTCAACCCACGGACATATAAGAAATTTAATCGTCTATAGTTACATGAAAAAATGGGTAGAGAAATGTTCACAATCCCCTAAACTATATATGAAGAATCATCTCCCAACGAAACATGGTTTTTTGAAGGTTTTTCCCTCATTGAAGAAAACCAGTCTCTATGGCTAGTCATGTATCAAGTGGCTCCTAAATAAACATACAAAACATCACTAGATGATGTGGAGGGTTCACTTGATCGAGTAGTGTATAAGAAGTCTTCATTATCTGAATGCTTTTCTTGTTCAACAATATTTCCTTACTGATGGGGTCTTCTTTTCCAGTTCCCCTTTTTCTGCCCTTGATTGTAGTTTGAATGTCCCTTGTGAGATTTTTGTTCTGGAGGTCCATAGTTACTTGATGAACCTTTCTTGTAAGTATTATACCAAAAATATTTTAAGTCATGTCCTCTTCTACAAATTGGACATTTCTTCTTATGTTGTTTGTCCTCGTGATACTGATTCTGTTGTTTGTCCTCGTGGTTTTCCTTTACCTTTTCCTTTGCATTTTTTATGTGAAGAAAGTGTCTACTCCTCTTCATCATCCTTATTATGTATGGCTTCCTCTTTTTGTAGTAGGTTACCATATTGTCAAAACTAATGGTCGTATCTGACAAGTTTATTGTTGTTAAGAAAATGTGGTAAGAATAAGGTAGAGCTCTTAGAAAAATGGGAATGAGAGATTCATCTATGACCACTTCTCTCAAGGATAGAAGTGAATCCATCAACTCTGCAACTCTTCTCAAGGAAGCTTTGATTTTCTCATTCTTCTTGAACTTTAGTGTGTATAACTGACTCTTCAAATTTAGTGTGGCATTCATGTTTTTGGCCTCATATATTGTGCTCAATTATTCCCATGCTTATTTGGTTGTTTCGGCATCTCAAATGTGGGGTTACACATCGTTAAACACACCAAAAAAGATGATGAGTTTGGCCTTCTGATCTACTTTATCAAACTGTCATTATTGTGTTGTATCAGTTTTTGATCTGGTCAAAGTTCCAATCACAACATGCATGATCTCTTCAAACTCAAGCTGTGTCTTGATTTTTTCCTTCCAGGTAACATAGTTTTTTCCTCTGAGTAGTTGTGAATCTAGAAGAAAATATTTGGGGGCATTAGTGCCCATTTTGTAGAAATCACTGACAAGGTTTGGCTAGTATCATTCCAGGTATAAGGTCTCCCAATCAATATACCATCAATCTGATATACTAAACCTTTCTATATGTGTTCCCTTTCGATAAACCTGGCGGTACATGGAAGAAAATTCCCCTTTCTATATACTTGGCGGTACATGAAAGAATTCAATACGTGGTTTCAAGACAATACTGAAAGGGGTCTGTGTGATTATTAACTCCAGATTAAAGAAATATACTCATACGTGTGCGTAACTTTGCTATATCCTTGGATAATTTCTCATTCTAAATTTATGTCATGCAATCATTCATAGATGGATGGGATGGCTCATAGTGTATGCACTATGACCTTATTACTCCCTATTTATTTAAAGGGTCGATGCCTAGACGACATTGTTACAACTATATTAGGCGTTAAGTGTTGTAGTAGTTGCAATGACTTTACCTATAAGATCTTCCTAGAGGCACTTTATATTCTGAATGCTTTGACTAAAATCTAGAATCTCATGAGTGATATAGAACCAAATTTTAGTGTGTTTGAGTATAATATTCAGCCAGTTTCGAAGTAGTTATAAATTTTTCGGTTGACTATGGCAACCTAAAAATTAGTACAATATAATGAAGCATACAAATTACATTAAAAAATTTGGAAAAATTGAATGGCAGATAATTTTTTATTGTTTATCGGACATGGTGGCCTTGGGAGCCCAATACAACCCAAAATGTAAAGAATTGCAAAAACTAGCTGAAAATGCAATTCTTAGCTATCCCCCCTTTGGAAAATGTTTCTCAGAATAGAAAATTAGGCCTAATAAGAGAAAAAAATATACCCTAAAATAGGGTTTCTCTCACTAAAGGTTTAGTTGGATGTTTAGCTGTAACTATTTATTTAGTGATGGTTTTTCCACCAAATTCACCTCCAAACTTAGCGATTTTCCAATTTTTCCACTAAAAAAACATTGGCTTTAAAAATCATTTTTGGGGGGTGGGGGTCGAACCCCTCACCTGACCTTCCCAAGTCGATCAACCTAACTAGCTAGGTCGCTTGTGCACTTGGTTGACAAATTGAGGTAAATTATATTTAAAATAAAAAAGCTTTGACTAACCTGTTCAATGAAAATATGGCTAGAGTCCCATGTGGACTGCGAATTTGAAGGAGGTCAGTTAGGGTATACGCCTGAGAATTCGGATTTGATTCTATGTATCTCCTTTTGCATTTACCCTCCTTTGTATTTAACATGACCACTTATTGTTATCTCCTTTTGTAGGATTGTGTTCTTTTGACCTTTATGTGCAAGTCCTGCTAGAAGAGGATGGCACGGTTTTAATTTCGTTTTGAGTGATCTCTCACAAAGACTTCTTTTGATTATTTTTCCTATGTTTTATAATTGTATGCAGGGTTGTAGGAGTATGATCAGGTCGGAAGGGAGTGACTCATCACCTATATTTCATTTATTAACTCCACAATGCTTTATGCATGTTCAACCATTCAACACTATGATTGCTTGAGATTTGTTGTATTACTTTTGCAGGTTGGCTTTGGGGGCTTCCCATTTTATTTTGTGTTTTTTTTTGTTGTTTGAATGCAAGTTTCATAGGGACAGCTTGGTGGGAAGCTAAAGCAACTCACCAATATCCATTTGAAAATATCTCAATCAACTTTCAATGTGATGAATTGGCTCAATGAATAGCTTGATGAATGACTCATCTAAGAGCTCAGTTTGACTCAAATGCAATGAGCTCGGTCAGGCACCTAGAGACCTGGTGCAATGGTAGAATTTGATCATGGGATCGGTGGGAAGCTCTGACAATTCTTTGTGGGACGTCTACAAACAACAACTCCTCTTCCAAATTTGATAGTACAAATAATATTATCTGTAACTAAAAAATTTAAAAACAAAACTTCTAATGGGGAATTTTCTTTTTTAATTCCTGTATATCTATTAGCTCCATAAATAAATCTTCTAGGTGTAGAGAACACCAACGGAAAGAAATTTTCTTTCTGTTTACCTTGATATTGCATATGAGGTTAAGGGAGTGCATGGAGTTATAGGAAGCTATGGGAGGTAGAACTGGCTCTCCTGTGAAGAAATTTTCATCTCAAAAACTTTTCCTTCCTCTACAACCTCTCTCCAAAATTACAAGGAGCTTTAACCATCTTTGGTACCAAATGTAAACTAAGAAATAGGGGCAGCAGCTTGATAGATTTTATTAATCTCAATCAACCTAATTACATTGGTATGAGCTGCAATACTTATAGGATTTTTATAGCTGAATACTCACAAGAAAATAAGTTGCACATATGCAAAAATATCCTTGATTACATAAGCTTCCAAAATATCATACAAGAAGAACAAATGAATAATGACAATAATAATGTTAAAACAATATAACAACACACGTATTGATAATAAAGATAATTAAATGGTTATGAAGAAATATAACCATATAACCAATAAATAAATAAACCTATTAATATTCAATGCAAAATTAATAAAGATAAATAATAATTAATGTAAGAATATAGAATCTCCATCTGTAAATGAACACTTTTCCTCACTGTAACTGTTTAGGAACTCCTGCACTTTATCTCTAATGGCATCTTTATGCATATTGGTCTATTTTTTCACTGGTACTTGCTATAGTTTCTTTCAAAGATATCTTTTTGTGTTTTCATATATTTCTCATGGTACATTTGAGATGGAATTTTTAGGTTTTAACTTGAACTTTGTAAAGTGAATAGTCTTTATGGACTTGTACTTTGGTTCTGAACTATGTTCTTGAAAATAACAACTTATATTATTTCATAGTTGGATCTTTACTTTCTTGATGAAATTTTGTGACTTCTTTAAAGGTGAACACATCAGTTGAATGCACTTGATCTTGGATTTCTTTGTCTTCAAACCTGATACATGTAATTTTTTCTGAAAAACCCCTTTTATGGATTATAAAAGTTTGGAACTGAATTTTTGTAACCATTCTTCATGTTTTTGAAATTCCTCTCTCTTGTAATAATGAACCTCGTACCTATTCATTCCTTAGCTAGGTGCTCCTTGAGATAATTAAGTTCTTCATTCTTGTAGCATACGTTTGAACTTCCTTGGTTATACATGATGTATTGTAAGAACCATTTCTGTTTTGAAAATTGGAACCTTCTTTTGTTGGTCTTGTAACCATGAAGAAGTTTCTTGACTTTTGGATTTTTACTTTGATGAAAAGTAGCTGTATTTTGAACTTGGTGTATCCTTTATTATTTTCTATGTAAATTCCCTAAATTATATGAAGTTTGAGTTTTATATCCTAGAAGGAATTATTTATTCTTAATTCAAACTATACTTCATGCATCAAAAAATGGAAACTTCTCTCAATCTATAGCTATTTCAATCCTATAACTCACATGAGTTGTTTCTTTCAGCATGACTATAAGTATTTTATAATCTTGAATTTGAATCTATATTTTATAACTGTCAAAATTAACTCATCCATCTATACCTGTAATAATCTTACAGAAAATATTTTTTAAAAATAAAGTCTTACAACCTGTCTTGCATTCTGTAGTGATTTTATTTTCTTGTCTGTCCAGATTATGAGAATATCCCATGTGCTTTTGTATCATATGATTATGCATATACTTATTCTAATGTATCTGTGTATACCTAATTCTATGACATGCATCTACCTGAAGTTTTTAGCACACTATTAAATATTAAAACGCTTAGCTCTAACGGAACCTTGTTTATCTCCACAGGTACATCGCTGTTGGGAGATGAGGCTAGTGATGAATATGGAGCTACAATTGAAGACAGATACAACATGAAGTCAAAGAAAAAAAGAACCAAAGGAAATGATAGGTTCTTCCCTTTAATATTTTGATTTAAGTTTCATATATATGTATGTCTTAATTTGTGTAAACATAATTTACATCCCACAATTTTTGCGGGAAAAACTAAATTTCTTTATGAATAAATGACATTAATTTCTATAATGTAGTTGTCTATTTCTTTCTATATTAAAATTTATGGTAAATATTGATTGTATAATGAACAGAACAACTCAACATGGTTAATATCACTTAAAAAAAGAAATAGCAAGATTTGATGAACCTATAACTCAATAATGTATTCTTCTGCATGTAAGCAACAACTCTATTTGTTGTTGTGGGATGAAATATCCCACATCTACTATGATTCTCGCCTTCATCAAGGCTATGTGCTAGTCCTTTGGGGCTTATGTATTTATTTTCTAAAGAAAAATGTGATTGAAAAAAAATGTGAGGTGTTTCATTCTACAACATCACACATAACTTCCCTTTCCATTACTTTTCAATTTTATAAAATTCAAAAAAATAAGAAATTATCCTTCTTTCCCTAGTTAGGTCCATCATATCAATCCCTTCTATCTGAAATGAAGTTTCAAGTTGAGATTTTTGCATGGATGCAAAAAATGTCAACATTTCTAGCGATCATGTGGGGGAAAAGCTTCTTGTAAGCTTTAAGAATAGTGCCTTGCTCTTGTCCATTGGGAATGGAGTCAAAGCCTATTGCCAAAAATTTGTTCTTTACTGAAATATGACTTTTCTAATAAACAAACTAATACTGGGAAAAGATTTGGTAAATCAGATCACTTACATGAATGCACTTATTAAATTGAAAAAAATCACAAGTGTGCATGAAATGCACTTTATCGAATGGAAATCCTAATTTAAACTACTCTAACTAGCTACAAATTTTCTATAAACGAAACTTGAAATAGGCTGCAAAAAATAGCTTCCCTTTCTCAAAAACCGGGGCCATGAATTCAGCTAAAAAAATATGTAACATGATAAGATAGGAATGGAAACATGTAGCTATACTTTTTTCTAAAAACCAGTCCAAGAGCTGAAAAATATATCAATCGGATCCGTAACCTGCTATGGAATCATTTGGGGTGTGATGCTGAGAGTTTGAAACTCACTTTTGTGCTTTAAGATAAGCATGAATTTTGGTACTATTGTAATTTGTTGCAAACCAACAAAATAATAAATTAGACATGGCCTTCTAACAGCCTAAATACTAAGTATTTTGATAAGATATGTTTCTTTGATTTCTTTTCCATCTCTAGGCTCATTTTGAAGCTAATTTGATTTTTTTTTTCTTATACAAGTTGTTGTTTTCCATCTACCATGACTCATTTTTTAGTTGTAATGTCAAAATTTTCTCCATTATTTAGATCGTCTTCATTTTCCTCTTCTATAAAATTTTTCTGCTCTTGGATTCTTACAATATCTTTTGATTTTCTTTATGAGTCAATGCAAATATCGAACAATGCATCAATATCCTTTTATTTAACATCGAACATGAAGTTTGAGAGATAAAACTCAACTCTTTCTTCTTCGTAAAGTCTGATTTGAGAAACAACTTGTTCTTTCATGTTCTTTTCTTCATTAATGTCATTCTTATCATCTAATAGGAATTTTCCCAAGCTAAAAATATATTTTTCATTCCATAAATCTTTTGAGTTATCTTTCGATCTGATTTGCAAATCCTCTTCATTTGAAATAGATATGTTCTCATCCTTTTTTGATTATATTGTAAGATGTGATGAATCAATAACCAATATGACTATGATTCCTTGTTACAAACTAAAATGTAAATATGATGATTGTTGATCATCTTCCACTTGTGCTAGATCGGTTGAAAAATCAAATTGTACCTTTTATAAGGGTTCATTCTCTAATTCTGGAATGAAACAAAACTTAAAATTTACACCCATCCCTATAGATTCTGTGAGAATTCCAACCTGTTGTTCTCTTTAGTTGGTTTCCCCTCCTTGATTATTTTCTTATCTGCACCTTCATGAATTGAAATTGTGGATGAAGGAGGAGGAGTGGACCAGTTTTACACTTGAATTGAAATTTTTTGAACAAAGGACTGGGGTTCAAACTGTACATGTGGGGATGTGGGATATGAAACAAAAGTAGAAAGAAATCTTGGAAAAGAATATTTCCTTTCAGTATTTGATTGTGGAATAGAAGGAGTAGAATTTTTTACATCCTAGAAACTTGGAAACTGACAAATAGGCTACATTAGTTTTCAAAGAAGATATGGAGGCATTGGATTTTGATTACGAAGGTAAGTGGGAACATCTAGTTAATGGGGTTCCTGAACCTGATGCCTATCATTTTCTAATGCTTAAAAGATTTATTTAATAGATTCTCTCATTACCTCAAGCCTTTGTTGTGGACTAATAAAAATGGGTGTAGGATCTGCCCATTGACAGGGCTACATAAAAATAGGTTGTTTAGCTTGTAACTCTATTTTCACCTTCTCTTTCAACACTTACATCATCTACTCCATTTCATGAATAATGGCTTCAATTTATTCCTCATGTGTATAATCAACATGACCTTGTTAATAACATTTGTATTGGATATCATAAATATCATCATACAGATAATAATATTGATGTGAAGGGTTCAAGTTATGGATATATTCATTTTGGTAGGGGTTGTGGTACTGATCTGAAGAATAATATGCATGAAAAAACTGTGTATATAATAAATGTATCTCTTGGATAAAATAATTCCACTGAGGAATCAATGTCATGATTGCATGACTTCATCAAATATGTAAAAATGGATCACAACAAAATAGGTGGATCACAACAAAATAATATATCTAAATTTTCTAAAAATACTTCAAAAGGATGCAACTAGAAAATTTAATGTCACCTTAGTGATGAAAAGTGTTGAACTGGTCTGTAAACTAATTCACAGAGTTGCAAGATGAATTTTTGTCTGAATCTTCAATTTTTTGAATGCATCAATAATAATTCTTGTCCCACCGAGCCTACGAATTTTTTTTTTCTAGAAATGAAGGTCACACGGTGGCTAATGATTTGCTTCTTGAAGTGGAAAAAATTTGAAAGATGAAACTCTAATTTCTATGATGGCCCACTTGGCATGCCAAAAACTATTATCTCTCAGAAGTACAACTTGTGTTTGAGGGATAACAGGTGTTCTAACCTTTATTTTCCCTCACTTCTGAAAATACAATGGAAACACCTTAGGGCTGTGGGTATCCCTATATTAAGGTGAATCTACAAGATTACAAGGCTGGTTCCTTATTGATGTATCCTAAAACTAAAACTATGGGGTTTCAATGTAAAAATATGGCTAAAACTGAAATTGGATGGGGTGATATACCAAAATTATTGGGAAACGTTACAAAGATACATACATAATAAATTGTGAATAAGTTACATAATCATGAAGCAATGGGTTTCATCTAATTGCAAGGAAAAAAAATACTATTGAGGGACCTTTTACAACAAAAATTTAAATCACTACACACTAAAACTGTTAGAACAATAATATTAAGTGGATCATAATGTTTAGCTTATAGTTATATAATATAGAATAGTTTATATTATTATTATTTAAATATAAACTTTAGATTAGGTTTGTTAGTTATTAACTAACTAACTATTTATTAAATCAGAGTGTGCCCCGTCACTTAATATGGTTATAACCCTTCGGGTTATTTAAATATGATTGTAGGTCATATTCATTAGATCATGTGAATCGGGTTATTTAAATATGACTGTAGGTCATATTCATTAGATCATGTGAATCATTTGGATTATAGGTAAATACATAGAGTAGAAATGAGGGAGGAGTTACTGGGCTGGGTTGTAAAATATTTCTCTATACTGGATTATTCTTCCATTGTTTTTTACCCATTTACGGGTTTTCCACGTTACATACAGGGTCACTGTGTAATTTGTTTTATGTTGTTATTTACTTTTATTATGGTGTGCACATTTATATTTCCACTTATTAATGGATGTTAACCTAACATTTAATTTAGTTGGTAAATATACCTTTCCACCCCTCGACCTGACATGGTACCAGAGCGGGCTTAATAAATTTTATATATTCCTAATGTAACCTAAGGACATAACGGTTGAGAAGGTAGTTGAAATATTTGAAATATTATTTAATCCACCCTTCCCGTATACTTGGTTAGATGATTATTGCATAGGTGAAAACGTATTGTGGATTTTCAACTGCGTGGAAAGAATTCTATTTCGAGAATTGCCAAACCCCTAAAACTAAGGTAGTTTTTCAAATCTTTGAAAAATTTGTATATAGTTTATATTGTATCCAGGAATTCAAGAAAACAAGTAAAAAATTGCAAACGAAAAAACAAGGGTATGGAAATGAAGGGCACGCGCTTGCTAAAAACTATTTTATAGAACTGAAGGTCACGTGGTGGCTAATGATTTGATTCTTGAAGTGGAACAAATTTCAAAGATGAAACTCTAACTTCTGTGATGGCCCACTAGGCATGCCAAAAAAAATATCTCTCATAATTACACCCTGTGTTTGAGGGATAGTAGGTGTTCTAACCCTTATTTTCCCTCACTTATGAAAATACAATGGAAACACCTTAGGGATGTGGGTAACCCTATATTAAGGTGAATATACAAGATTAAAAGGTTGGTTCCTTATTGATGTATCCTATAACTAAAACTATGGGGTTTCAAGGTAAAAAGATGGCTAAAATTGAAATTGGATGGGGTGATACACCAAAAGTATTGGGAAACGTTACAGAGATACATACACAATAAGTTGTGAATAAGTTACGTAATCATGAACCAGTGGGTTTCATCTAATTGTAAGGAAAAAAATACTATTGAGGGACTTCTTACAACAACAATTTAAATCACTACACACTAAAACTAGCATAAAACACTAATTTGAAGCAACGTAAAACAATCTAAGCAAGCTTAATAAAATTTAGGGACTAAGATTCACAAGAATCAACTACATACATACATAATAATGTAAAAATTAAAAAGGAAATAACTTATTCTCATATAAGGGAAAATATGGCACAATGACTTCAATACTCCAAAAAAAACCCTCTATTCTTTGCCAATGCACACAATAGATAGTGAAATTATTCACCTTGACCCAATAAAAATAGATAAAAATCTAAAAACATTTGTATGGTAATTTTATCCTTTTCAATGAATAAATAATAGAATAAGGCGTAAAATTACACATGTTGTTACATGAGGCAATAATAACCTTTTAATTAAAAATTATAGACTTATTCAAATTTGACTTGAATTCTTCAATAATACTGCATGGAAATTATGATCACTTTTGGAAGAATAAGGTAGGTGGGTGAATAATTAAAATTTCTATTTTATTCTTTTCTTCCTGTACAAGTCACCTTTTGCAAGCATGCACTTCGTCTTCTCTCACTTATGTGACATGCATTATTTTGTCTTGTTGTGCAAGTGCCACCTGTGTATGGAATCATGTGAAAATTATGTTATTGTGATGAGGGCCCCTCCACATGCATAACATATAATTCTTTTTCTTTAAAAATTTTCGACCACACTTTTATATTGGCAAGTATCAAGGTTATAAACATTAATGATTAATCGGGCCCCCCTTGTATTATCAACATATAACATGGTCTAAGGTCATAAAATAATCATTTATTTAAATAATTTGGTCCCCCTTTGATGAGGCTCGACCCATAATTCCAATTTCAGTGGAGGATTTAACTCAGGTTACATAAGAGTTATTCAGCCCTGGACACGTGTGCCATTTCATCTAACTCTAGATGAGTTAAATCATTGGTAGAGTCGAGCGGGAAAAAGTGTTAACCCTAATCAGTTTTGGATATTTTGGCTCTTGCTACTTAAGCCCTAGCCATTTTTTTATTTGGCCACCATTATTGAGATCTAGACCTCTATTGAAGGCACTGTGGAAGGTTTCTATGCAATAATATTAGTGTTTCCTACTATTGTTTCACTATTACTTCCTTCGTGAAGTGCTCTTCTATTTCTGCTACGATGGATTGACCCTTGAGCTATAATTTAGTAAGACTTCAAATTGAAAACCTCTTCTAATTCATTCCTTTAATGATTTCAATAATCAACCTATCTAATAATAAAAACCCTCATGGGTTTTCTATCTTCTATGACTGTGGCTTGTGTTTTAAGGATGACAATATATCTATGTGCTCGTTTCTTTAATTTTCACCTATGAGTTTCACCGTGTTTGGATCAAACTTGAACTATTGAGTTTGTTTTTATTTATGGGACCTTTTAAAATGAAATAATAAAATGGGTATTTTTTTAATTCTATTTTCTTTCCTTAAACTAGAAACTATCTCTTAGAAAAAGAGAGAAAATAGATTGGTACTTGTGTTTTGTTTCTGATTCTATCAACTTGATAATGAAAAAAATTTAAACTATTGTTTTGTGATTTAATTTTACTATACCAATCCTAAGTTCCAAAAATGATTTAGGGTATTCAATTTTTCAACCTACTCTTAAGGGTTTGAAAATTCAAACTTAACCTGGTGTGTTTTTTGGCTTTGACCTACATCTTTTGCAAAATGTTGATAGCTCTCAAAATGGTCATAAAATATAAATAGTTTCTAGATTTGCACTTATATACCACTTGAAATTTCATGAATATATTCTATAAACCCTTCTCGAAAAGTTTTGTTTCTTATTTGTTTCTCTGAACCTACATATTTTCTAGTGTGGTTCGAAACATTACTTTTTAAATAACCTAGATATGGGTATTCCTACTTTGATATGGGTATTTGAGATCATTTGCACTCCATGGTATTTTTGTTCCTTAAATAAATTTTGGCTCCTTTACTCCAGCGGTAGCTTTCTTTGAAATTGAACTATGTAACTTCAATATGAAAATGGAAAGCCTTCAATAATGCACTATCTTATGTTTGAATACATCTTATGTGTAGCATGACTTTATCGACTTGAAAATTTTACTGTAATATTTTTGAAGTGATATAACATCTCCAACTATAATTAAACACTTTTCTTCACTGTAAATGTTTAGGAACTCCTGCACTTTAACTGTAATGACAACTTTATGCATATTGTCTAGTGTTGTCACTTGTACTTGCTATAGTTACTTGCAAATATATCTTTTTATGTTTATATATTTTTCTCATTGTACAATTGAGTTGGAACCTTGAGATTTGAACTTGAACTTTGTAAAGGGAATAGTCCTTCTGGTATTGTATTCTAGTCCTGAACTCTATTCTTGAAAATAACTTCTTCTATTATTTCATAGTTACACCTGTGATTTCTCGATGAGATTTTGGGACTTATTTAAAGGCTAACTCATGAGTTGAATGCACTTAGTCTTGGATTTGTTTCTCTTCAAACCTAATACTTGTACTTTGTTATTAAATACTCATTTTATGGATTATTAAAGTTTGGAAGTGAAATTTGTTAACCATTCTTCATGTTTTTAAAATTCCTCTCTTTCTGACAATAATGAACCTAGTAATTGCTCATTCTTGATTTGGGTGCTCCTGGAGATAGTGAATTTCTTCATCCTAGTACCATAATTTTACACTTCCTTTGTTGTAATTTATGTATTATAAAATCCATTTCTATTTTAAAAACTGGAACGCTATTTTTCTAGTCTTGTAACTATGAAGAAGTTTGTTGACTTGTGGATTTTTATTTTGATGAAAATTAACTATATTATGAAGTTGGTATATCAGTTCTTATTTTTCATGTCCAATCACTAAATGGTATGATGTTTGAGTTTATAACCTGGAAGGAATTATTGATTCTTGTTTCAAAGTATAGTTCATGCATCATAAACTTGAAATCTCTCAATCTATATCTATTTCATTCTTGTAACTCAAATGATTTGCTTCTTTCCATATGACTCTAAGTCTTTTATATTCTTGAATCTGAATATGTATTTTGTAATTGTGCAAAATAAATCATCCATCTTTACCTGTAATCATCTTAAAGAAAATTGTTATAAAATTAAATGATTACAACCTGTCTTTAATTCGATAGTGATTTTATTTTCTTGTATGTCTATATTATGAGAATATCCCATGTGCTTCTGTATGATATGATTATGCATCTACTTCAGATATATCTTGAGAATATTTAATTTTAGGAGAGGCCTCTTCCCTAAATTAGTAGCACACTATTAAAGTTTAAAACCTAGAGCTCTAACGGAAACGTGCTTGTCCCCATAGGTACATGGATTCTCATAATTGAAGATAAAGTTGAAGATGGAGTTGTAGCTGAAGATGGATACAACATGAATATGAAGTTGACAAGAACCCAAGGCAATGATGGGTTCTTTCCTTTAATTTACATTTAGTTTCATGGATATGTACCTCTTAATTTGAGTAAACAGAAGTTACATCCCATGGATTGTGTGGGTAACACTAATTTTTTAATAAATAAATGACATTAATTTATGTAACTGAGTTGTCTATTTCTTTTTGCATTCAACTTTATGGTAAATATTGATTGTCTAATGAACTACATAATTCCACACATAGTTAATAAAACTTAAACATAAAGGAATAATAATATTTGATGTACATGTAACTAAATAATGTATTCTTTTGCATTGAACCAACACATATATTTGCTATTATGGGATGAAATATCCCAAATATGTTGTGATTCACACCTATATAAAGGTTATGCACTAGACCTATGGGGCTTCTATATTTCCTTGTTGAAGACATATGTGAATGACATCACATGTGAGATGTTGCATTCTACAACAACACATATAGCTTCCATTTGCATTTAAAAAAAAAATTGTAACTCAAAAGACTAAAAAAATGTCCTTCTTTCCCTAGTTAGGTCCATCACATCAATCCCTTATGTCTAAAACAAAATTTTCGAGATGAAATTTTTACATGGGTGTAAAAAATGTCAACATACCCTTCCTGTGTGATTATTTTGAGCATAGAAAATTAAAACCTTGGGATGAACTAAAATCCTTACACTTGATACCAGCTTGTAGTTAAGAAAATAAGAGCCCAACTTTGAGTTTATTGTCATATCCTATATGTTTAGCAACAATGTTGTGAACAAAATGGTTAGGAATAACATGGTTAAACTTTATCTTGAGTATGTGGTCCCCTCCTAGGATTGATAATCATGTGTGTAGTAAGGAGAGTGTGTTCTCTTAAGGTACTCATCCTTGGGAAACCAATATTAAACATAGTGTAAAACTCTCAAGGACCGAAACACATTTCAAGTGGTGAAGATTACCCACTAACCTTGAAATTCAAATTTAAGAGTTGGGATCATAAAGGAACTCGATACCGAATATTATTTATCGTGAGGGTTCTACGATACAATATTAAGAGTTAATTTGTAAATTTAACAAATTTTTAATTTAAGACTATTTTGTGGGAATGTAACCATAATATGGTGTGCTAGGAGAAAATTGAATTATAGATCATTCACATAATGTGTTTAAACCATCTTGTTGTGAGGGACTGAATTGATGACATGTGATCCCTAATGTAAATCGTAATAGTCTAAACAAAATAGTATTCCTTCTTGTTCCCCACATTTTATAATGCGTAATGAATGTACATTGAGAAACTTGGTAATCATGTTCTCAAGAGGAACCCCTAGGACAAGGACTAGTAGTCTTATGATCATACCAATGTCCCTATTAATAAATCATTTAGACAAAAAAGTTTAAAAGGGTAATTGAATCAAGTTAAGTGAAACCACTTTTAAGATGAATGAAAATGATTCGAATGGATCTGATGTTTTAGTTACCTACACATAAGAATACTAAGTGTGAATCCACTTACACCCCTCTGAAACAAGAGTTTCATCTTCACAATAAATATTGAGTTTACGAAGAGTTACATGATGATTATTGAAGATAAGGGTGTGCAATCACTCTAGTTCTAACCTAGTAAAGTGTGTAAATTTTATAATTGAATGTCCCCTGATAAGACACATCTAATACTTATTGCCCAAGAATCGAAACTTGGTTAAGTGTGAAATCATACTCCTTGGATCTTGATGACTAAACATGTAAGTGAAGTAGTTAGAATATGTGGTTAGATATCATAACTTAATACATAAATTAGGTAACCTTAGTAATTAAATGGTAATATGAAAAGAATATATAATCTATTAACTTTTTAAGTAATAAACCTCATTGATTTCATATGAAAATTCCTTATGGCAATAGAGATAAACTGTAAAACTAGAAAAACATACAACTTAAAATACAAACCCTTAGAACAAACACTAGTGACTTATGGGGAATATATATTCCTATGAAAAACCATGCCACATATTCCTATTATGTAGGGGAAAAATGAAAAATTAGAGCGAGTAAATAGAAGGAAAATATTAAATCAAGTAAGGATAACATAACATAGTTTTAATAAGAATGAAGGACCACATGATAAGTTATTTTCAAGAATTAAGGTCAATAACGGAAGACAAAGGTTAGAAATTTGTAAAACGGAAAAATGTTGTGTCATGGATTTTCCAAATATGAGAGTTGTATTGTAGTTGAATTATTTGTTGTTCCTTGTCATATGAGGAAAGGTGACCTTGATGTAAAACATGTATTTTTCATGTCATCTATCTAAGATAATGTTTTTTGCAAATGTATCATGTGTTGTGCATTATCCTAAGTGATCTCCTGGAGTGTCATGTTTAGTACAATATAAGTTAAAAAAATTTATTTTGATATTTATACTATTGTATTTGTTTGTGTAGAATGTGCACATTACATTTGGCATCAGAGCAGAGGGTCATACTCTCAAACCTCTGGGACAAATTGGATTTGTAATGGATTGTCATGGTGGTGGTGGAGATTGGAAGAGTAATGAAATGTATATTATTATGTGACCAATGTTATAATTGAGATATTATGAATGCACATGTGGTGCATGTCACTTAGTTCGTGTTTGTTATCCTATTGATGTGTTTTTGATGAGAGTATTCCCTCTATTTTTCGTGGATTCAATGAGGAGTTCACATGTGATGTGTCACCTTAGTGTGTGTGAAAATAATGTTATTTTGGATTATGGAGTGTTGGAGTGTCTTGTTATTCTGTGATATGTAGGTTTGATAAATTGTTGTATTACAATATTGGTGTATATTAAATTTGATTGCATCATGAAGTCACCATCGTATTGTGAAGAATTGTGTGTGTCACCATGTTATATTGTGATTGACTATATGTTATAATGTTAGTCATTATGTTCATCGTACATATAACATGTGTAATATGTGATGTTCATGTTGTTAATTAGGGGCATATTGTGATCGCATAACCCCTATTGTGTAGTTATTACACTTTGAGTGCATTATGTGAAAATATGATGTACTGTAACCCATGAAAATAATGATTTTGTTATACCCTAGATATATACCATGCATAAGACACTATGGTTAATGTGTGTGAACCATCAGTATGTTAGTGATGTGGTTATGTGTTATGTTGTGAACCTTACACTAGATGACCCTAATGGGAGCAATCATTAAGAGTGTATGTTTGGATATAGTAGGCATGGAAAAAAATTTCATAATCTTGAGCTGAGTATGAGTGAGGAAGTTTAGTCTTATATAGATTTAAAACCCACTTCTATTTGTTTAGTGTACTTTGAGATTTTTCAGTATATTATGGATGTGCACAAACTTAGGCTCAACTTATGCAAACCAACATCTCCTTCTCTGTCCTATTGGGTTGTCCATCGAATAATACTATTCAATTTTTACTATGTTGACCCTTGTGGGAGTATGGAGGGACAATTCAGACAAAGATTATTATAGTTGTATTATTTGAGATGTTATTTTATGAGTCGAGGCTCAATGTTCGTGTGCTAGGAACTCGATGAGTATCCCTTTAGTGGTTGTATGAAGCCACATAGTGATTGTAGTGTGTTATTTCTCTATATATATTTTATTCGTAAATTGAATGTTATGTCTTTCATTTTTAGAACCAACAGTTTTCTTGATTGATGTATTCTTATATTTTGGGCATCTTAGTTGGTTATTGCACTAACATACAAATTTTGCACTAACCTTTGATATTTATCCTTTTGTTTTTCTTAGTTTTAAATTTTCTTTTCAAGTTTCATGTTTTTTTATAGCCTAGCCCAAGGCTTGAGATTTTTGCAATTTTGCATTTGAAATGAATTCTTATGTTGGTTCTAATGTCGTAATGTATTGGAATAGGGTCATGGGAATCACCATGGAATGGTTGAACCTATGGACACACTTTATTGTATGGGGGTACACCCCAAGGAGTTACAAATTAAAAATGGGTTATTGAACCATGAGTTATTATTTCACTTGAGATAGGGGTGTCTAGACTCTATGTGCCTAGTTCCATATGGTGACCGACCTCTTTGGTGGAGGTAAAAGGAAAATTTATCTTAATTTTATGCTTGAGAGGCATATGGAGTCATTTTGTGATGCTTTGGGAGGTATATGGATTTTTTTTTTATGCTTTGGGAGGTATATGTAGTTGTTTTGTGATGCTTTTTGAGGTATATGGAGTTTTTTTGTGATGCTTTGGGAGGTATATGGAGTATTTTGTGATGTTTTTGGAGGTATATGGAGTTGTTCTGTGATTTTTTGGGAGGCATGCAGAGATGGTATTATTATTTATGTGTACTCATGTGAGTCTTGTCATGTTTTGTGATGTTGAGGATTGACGTTATTTGATCCTAATTTTTGACACCTATTGTACCTACAATTATTGTTTTGAGTTGTGTTTAAACCTTTATATGTGTACCTGTTGAGAATTACATGTTGTTGTAGTCTTCTGATTCTATCATTACTTTTACGTTGGGAAACATGTGTGATAAGTACTATGTTGTCTAGGATATGGATGTTATTTCCATGGTTTCGTTGAGTTCTTGTGATTTGAAATAGTCCTGAAGGTACATATCATGGTGTCTTGTGAAACCATTAGTGTTGTGTTTGGCCCTTATGTGGTATTGTGATGTCAGTTTCTATTGGGCACCCCAAAAAAAATAAATAAATAAACTAAAATCTTAAAATAATGAAATATTAGGAGCTTGATATTCATAAATATTGTTAAGGGAAAAGAGTAATTAGGTAATAATGTAAACTAAAAACCCTGCCAATCTTCATAGAACATTAAGAAATTTGAAACCTCCCTTCTTCCTTGTGGTCTGGATTTTGCAACAAGTATCATTATTTGGTGACCTGGGTCATGATTATTTTCTTCTTTTCTCATTTAGAACCTCTTCTAATCTTGGCCTTGTGTCACATTGAGGAAGATGCTATTATACAGGCGGGGAGATGTGGTTCACCCATATAAAAAATAATAATAATATAGAATTAAAAACAAAGAAATAAAGTAGAACAAAAAAGGGGGGACTAAGGAGTTGCTTATGGCAGGGGATGGACATGTAGTAGGTTGATAGTATTGTCGTCCCTGAAAATGTATGTGGGAAGCATAAAATTATTACATACCTGTTATTTTTCTTACATAATAATCCATCGACTTTATTTGAGAGCCAAAGGAAATTCAACCATATTGGAATCCAAGATAACATTGTAAATTTACCAATATTTTGTTAGTTACAGCTAGAGAAGTGTAAAATATGAGATTGGATAAGGACGACATTGCTATTGTTTGTTTTTTTTTTTGTAGCATGGAAAAATGAAGTCAAGGCATGTAGACTATTTGGAAAATTCCCCTGAAGAAATGTGATCTTCCTAGAAGTTAGCTTTAAAATACATTAACTAGTTTCCTCCTAACATGGGCATGGAGATTGTGTAAAGGGTATGAATATCCCCCAAAATTAAATAGAGATGGGACCAAACAATATTTTTATTTGCTAGTGCAGAAGTAGAGATGTTTGCTAAATGTGGGAGCTTTCCATTCGCATAGGAAACGCAAAGCATGTGAACTATTTGTTAAAATTCCTCAAACATTTATGGTTTGTGAACATATTTTACTACAGGATATTCACATATGGGTTTTCCTTAGAAGGCTTTAGAAACTTATGAGAAAATTCTTTGAGTAGGAAAATCGACATTCCACATCCTTAATCAAGATACTCTTCATATGTGCCTAAGTAGGAGATATGTAACATATCTTTCCCCTTGATTAGAGCATAAAATCTAGAGAAGTTTTGTTAGATGTTGTACATGTAATTTCTCTGGTAGATGTGTATGAAAAATGTGGAAGAATAGATAGGAACATGACCTGTTTGAAAAAATAACTTAAGGATTTCTTTGATTTAGATGTATATTTGTTCCTAAAGTGGTTTCAATAGTTGTGAGAGGAAAGGAGAGATATGTTTGTTGCTATAAATAGTATGTCTAGAAAGAAATATATTTCAGTTGCAAAGGGCTTTACAAATCATAGTGTCATTAATAATTTGGAACAAAGTGAGTCACTAGAAGCAGCTACTTGGGAAATCCGAAGTGTAGCAGGGCCATCATCCTCAAATATGAATCTAGAGACTATTTCAAACAAGAAGCACACATTTGATGAAGAGAAGCTAGTGAAAGGATTTATTGAAGGATATGTTGTGGTAGATAAGCATGAATTTTTTTGGTCCTAAATTCATGCTACATTCTATCCTAAATTTGAAAATGAGAAGTCTAAGAAAGAGTTATGGATTAAGATGATTGAAATGGTATCACAAAGATATGTCACCTTAGAGGTTTCACTAAATCATTCATGATGTCGTTTCATGTATTTTTTTCACGAATGTGGAGAATCTACTAAGAATAGCTATGTGAACATCTATACAATTATTGGTGTCTTTGTTCTTTGTTGGATATTTCAAGAATCATGGATTTCGCATGCAACTATAAAGAAAAAAGAGTTCATTGATTTTCTTCATAATACTCAAATGTGTATTCAACGGAATTAGTTACTATTGTGTTAGAAGACCATGGGTAGAGAACTCTAAAAGAATATGTGGTGATAACAATGATAACAAATTTAGGACCTCATATGGTCCTTTGTTAGGGTTTCTAACTAACTTTTTTGGGTGGGTAGACATGTAGTTCTAGAATCTTGCACTTGACACATGAAGTGTTTGACAGAATGCTTGGAAGATGGATGAAGCCTTGTGGAATGTAGGTAGACCCACATGGAGCACCACTTACACTATGATACATAGCTTGTTTCCATAAAAACAATAACTTGAAAACTAAAACAACATCATTTCTTATAACAACATCAACCAAACCATGTTTAATCATCTAGTTTCCATAACATCAATACATTGGATATTGAAACCATTCAATCAACTCATACATTATATCCATGCTTAAAATCATCTAGTTTCCATTACATCAATAAAAAAGAAATAAAATAAATCATTCACAACATAAATCACCCAAACCATGGCTACACATCTAAATTTACATAACATCAATACATGGGGAATACAAAAAAAACAATAACATCAACTATGCCTAGAATTAATTTCCATGATAACAATACAATCGAAATGAAACAACACACAATAGAAACAAGTTACATCCTGTATATAGTGGAAATCATGTATGTCAACACAATGTATATGAAAATATAAATAAATAATCTCAAAAAATATCATGTACATCTCTCCTCGTCGGCACGCAGGCTGATATACATAATTCAAAAATAAAATATAACCATTACCTCCATCATCTACTCATCTCTAGGAGGGCACAAATCCTCTACTGCTCTCTCATGTCCCCTCACCAAGCCTTTATCTACGTGAATGCATCAGCTCGCGATGGCCTTTCCCATAAGACCAGTGGCTCCCTAAACTGTTGGCACTATGGGTCTATGAACTGGACCTATCACTAGATTTCTATTTCACTCTATAAGTGGCATAGCTGACATAAGGGATACCACTCTGTATCATCTGATCCTTATAATGCCTCACATTTATCACAACCTCTTTGTATTATTCCATGGACACCACCAAAGGTAGTGGCATCGTTGTCTATCTCTATCCCTGAGGTTGTGGACCCCATTCCCGTGATGGTGGTTCATGTACCTGTCCCCGTCCTAATGGTTCTTGTCCCTATACCAGTGCTCCATCATGTGTCCTAGGGGGTGAAGGATGGATATCCATGTGTCCCCCATAATTGACATGTGCATGTGTGGCTGTTATTTGCATCTGTAGAGAGGTTACCTATACTTGTAACGCAATAACTAGGGCTTGCAGTCCTGTAACCTGCCCCTCGTATCTGACCTGTGCCTCTATAGCCTGTAGGTGCCCCTGTAATGTAGTCACCTATACCTGAATTTCTTCCAGTTACCACTGTAATGTCATGACCTATCCCTGTAATGTAGTCACATGTCCCTATAATCTATCCCTCTCTATAGTAAAAGTAGCTAAATCAAGATGACCGTGCCTTATATGTTCTTCATATAGCTCTGCGATACACTCCTACCTATATTTGTATTTATAGATTACATCATTAATTCTCCTATCAGTAACTTGCTCCTCCTATCCTACTGGATCTACTGGATGTGGTGGATAAAATGGTCTCTCTATGTCATCCTAGCAGTACTGAAGGAAGGGAAAAGGAACATCCTTTCATAGCCCAAACTTACGTCTAACCCTGTTGACTAGTATCATCTCATGATCTCCATATCTATGCCCCTATATCCATCATACTAGATGTAACCCCAAAAAATCATCCTTTATACCTTTAAATGAAGGGTAACCAAGATATGCCCTCCATAAAATATCGACCAATAATAGGCCATCGAGTAAATTCCTATAATACGTCACATCCCATGACATCACGTCCATCCTCGCATGTGCCCATATCTGAATCCATCTCCTCTACCCTACTTTATAGACCCCTTTGTTTAAATCCTATCATGGAAGGCCTGGTGGATGTAGACATACTATATGCTCATATGCCCAACAATGAAAAATATAGGTGCAACACAAACCAAACTGTTGAATTCTCCTTTATGCCCGTAACTCCCTTTATAACTATATTAGGTATGTTGGTGCCCACACATAACAAACTCTTTCCTCAATCATATCCTCCAATACCCTAATTAGTTCCCTTAGAAACCTCCCACCCTCTGAGTCTAGGAGTGAAAGCAATGGATCCCCACCATCATCGACACCGCAAGTCGGTTCTCTTGTGGATGTGTGGCATACATATCACTATAGATAATTCTCACACTGTGATAAGAAAAATCTTCCATGGCCTCTCTAAAATATGTAACCATTAAATAAAATGACTCATCCAAAGACATATGATACAATGAATTCTAAAAACTAGGTAGCCTCAGAATCCTGTAGCCATCCTCTATTGTAATGGTCATCTCTCCTATAGGTAGATGGAATGTGTTGGTCATTGAATCCCATATGTCGACAAGGGTGACCATCATGTTATGAACTCACACAATCCACATGTACCATATAATAGCCACCAATCCAACATCCCTCATATGATCCCATTCATCCATGTATTGTTAGGTCTCATCTCAACTAATAGGAGCTACATTCTATTTCTCATCATCAGTTGTTGTTCTTGCATCATCCAAATTTACACATGATAATCAATTGGCCCTTTCAACCATTTATTCGACCCTACCTAGCCTAATACCTTCCTATCCTTTTCCTTTCCAGCCCAACCCACCTTTATCCAACCTACTTGCATGAAGTACATTCTACCTAGCCTAAACTTCTAAAATTTATTTGTTTCTTCTACTTCCCCCTCCATATCTTTACCTACTTACCTCATCCATCTTACACCCATCCTAAACTCTTGACCTATACCTCTGATCTGTTCCTCTACCTTCTCATTTATTTATACCCACCCTTACCTGGCCTAAACCCATCTGTTCATACTTTGGACACCCTTCCTTGTCCCAAATCAACCCATTCATACCTTGGACACCTCTAACCACCCTTCCCATACCTTTCAACACCCCTACCCACCCTTTTCCTACCTTAAACATCCCTGTCTGCCCTTCACCAACCTTTCAGCTTCCCTAACTAACCTTTTTTCACACTTGGTCACTTTTCATAGTGATTGACATCGATCACCTTGACTAATACCGATTCCCTCTTTACCCACCGACACGGGTCATCCTACCAATTTAATTTGATACCTAACCAATATCGGTTACTTGTTTCACCCTAGGGCTGAACCCCCGCATCCTCAATTTCAATTTTTTTTTAATAAAAACCTAATCTACCCACCCAATCAACCCCAAATTGCACCTGAATTTGTTTTCACCCCTAACTAAAATAATTTTACCATCCCCATACGAAATTTCACTTGATTTTAACCAAATTTAAACTCAAATTTTAGAAACCAAATTTTTAATTTATTCTACCATATTTTCCTCAAAAAAAAATGATGGAGCTCAAATCCTACCTCAAATCAATGTCATCTCCATGGTGCGATCTCTGGAATAGGAATATGACCTCCACCTACACCCTCTCCCACCTCTTCCATGTTTAAACCAACCCTTTATCTCTCAACCAATCAAATCTATTGGGTAGATCTTATCGGCCCACAAATTCCACTGCAACAACCACTAACTTCTTCCCAAATCACTTATCTCCGTCTCTCTATCATTTTCCTCACAAAATCTCCCTCCTCTAGTCATTTTCATTAAGTCAAAAGGTTAAAATGAACCTTTTCCATGTGGATTTTACATTTTAACCCAATTTTAGGCTGACCGATGTTGGTCTTGTCATGCCCTATATGACATACATTAGTAACGCTTATCAGTATTGCTCACCCCAACTCCTGTCGGTCACCCTGCCTACACAAGTTTTACTAATTGGCCCAACATTTTGTTGTAGGATGTCATTCTCTAGTTGTCATAGCCTTACCACAATCATGCATGCTCACCTAATATCCCTAACAACATAGTCATCTTCCTAATTATACTTAGGGGAAATATTTTTTCCTAAACCTAGGCTTTACCCATGGCCTTACCCATATATCCACACCAACCACACCCATTTCACACTCGAATTCACTTACTAGTTGTACCTTGTGATGATGTTATTCATGATTTTTAGCCTATGAACCTTACCTTACCTTACTCCATAATGTTTATCTCGACTAGAACAAACCTTTTGGTGCTTTGGAACACTCCTATGCCCGTTCCTTCACCTCGCCTCATTATGTTTCCAAAAGAACATCCTATACCTATGATATGTATACCATATCAACCTTCTTCAAATAAACTATCGACCTTTGATGATGAAGAGTTTGTGATCTCTTCAGTCTAGCACCTTTTCGCATTCTAGATGTGTGTGTGCATTTGAATTCCCCCACATATTACCCACACCGATATGACCATTTCCTATACCCACACCTTACTTTATTTTTTTTCACCGACCACTTTATCAAACCCATCATTGATTTTTCCAAATCCTTCATTATTCCTAGTTTGAGAGGAATCACCTCCATAAATACTTGGGGCAAGCACCTCCTGTTTTTTAAATCATTTCTTATCAATACAAGTTATGTGACAGAAAGGGGAAAATGTAGACATCCAAAATTGGGTCCCAACCCTAAAGGCCCCCTTCAACAAACATATCTCTTACCATGACCCCTCCACACATTATTATTAATTTAGTTACCTGTATTAAGTTAATAAATCTCTCCACCTCACCTCTCCACCTCACCATGGACCCTTTCCAAGCCTATTAATGAACCTAGAGTAAGTCATTTTATTCCGTAACTAACTATGACCTCTTCTAAACCTAACTATGACTCCATATACACTTCTCCCAACTATTTCACAGTTCATTTAGCAACAACCCACACTCCTAGTCCATTAAAAACTTTTACCAATACCAAAAATGGAGAGAAAATGCTATTTTTGGCAAATATGACCTTTTATCCCTAAGTAACGCCGTTCATTCCTCTACTAACACAAGTCACCTAACCACCATTGGTTACCTTAAATAAGGAATTTGAATACTCTACCCAAGTTCCTCCATCTTATCTTTTGAGTTTTGGCATTCTTTTCTCTTGCATTTAGGAATTCAAAAAAAAATTTCGAAGACCAACACAGTAGCTGGGCACTCACATTATTCATCAATAATCATTCTGTTTCTCGAGGGCCTCATATCATTAACATTGGGTGGCATCAAGAGTTCATTGTAGCTAGTGTGGATCTAGATGTGTTTTCTTCTCCAAGCACCTATAAATAACCATTATCTAGTAACTTGCAAATCTCTAGATAAGTAGTTTAATCTAGTTGACAAGTTTCATTAGCGTCTGGTATTAAATTCTTAATTTTAAAGATTACTTCTCTCATGTATACCTCATACACCCATCTAGGATAAAACCTACCTATTCAAACCTCTCTTTCCCTCTAACCACCAATTTTACCATCTCCAAGTCTTCACATAAATCCCAACACCTAGCTTAATATTTTACAACTCTCCGTGCAGTCACAGAGAACTCCCAACCAGCTCATTTTAACCTTTTTATTTAATTTTCCCTACCATCGTCTGTCACCCAATGAACATAAGCTATAACCAGGTACCAGCATCGGTCACCCAACCATTAATGGTCAATGTGTCTAGTCTTTTCCCTTAGACTAACAAGCCCAAAACTTACTCAAAATCACTCTAAAACCTTACCAAATCTCACCTAGTCCTCCTTAACAACCATTGCCACACATGTCTGTGTTGACCACCCTAAAATTTGTCTATATTTAGTTTTATATTCAATATTTATCATAAATCTAGTTTAATGTTAGTATATGAGATACCTAAATCATGTTACTACTTTAGGGGATTCCACTTCTTGGAATTTCTTTGCATTGAATTATATATTTAAATTGGATTGAAAACCTTTTGAGAAAGCACTCAACTTCCCTGAATCTAGCTTGTGCTAGGAAGTACACTAACCTATATTATTGACTCTATTTGGTGGTAATGTTTTGTATTTCAGGTACTATTTCCTAGCAAAAAAGAAGCTCTTCACAATCATCTTGGTCTTCTCTAACATGTGCAATGTTCTTCGGCTTCACAGGTATTCCTCCTCACCTCACTTTACCTTATCTATTTTATATGCAACATTATGGTGAAACATATATAATAAAATTGATAGCTTCATGACGGAGAAAGATTATATTAGACATCTTTCTAAAAAATTTGTGTATATAATGAAATTTTTGCATTAGAATTACATTATGTTATGCTTGAATGTGGATGACATGTTGGTTGCAGGTAAAAACATGTAGGAAATAAAAGTAATCAAGAAGAAGATAAGTGGATTTTTTGAAATGAAGGATTTTGGGGCAGTCAAACAAATCCTTGGTATTAGGATATCATGGGATAGGAAGGAATGAAAGCTGAATTTATCTCAGGAATAGTAAATTAAGAAGGTCTTGGAGAGGATTAATATGTAAGATGTTAAACTGGTTGTAACTCTTTTGGTAGGCCATTTCAAGTTATTAAAGGAGTTGTGTCCCAAGACAAAGAAGGAGAGAAATAATATATCTCAGGTACCTTACTCATCAATGGTTGATAGTTTGATGTATGCTATGGTGTGCACTAGGTCTAATAGTTCTCATGTAGTAGGAGCAGTGAGTAGACTTATGAGTGATCTAGGTAAACATCACTGGTAGGTAGTAAAGTGGATCCTTCGGTACTTGACAGGGACCATGGGGATAGTTTTTTTATAGAGTGGATTAGACACCACTTTGCATGGTTATGTATATTGAGATATGGATGGAGATGTAGACAAGAGGAGGAGTACGACAAGTTTATTTACACTGTGCATGGGATAATAGTGAGCTTGATTTCACAACTACAAAATTGGTGGCTTTGTCAACCACGAAGGCTAAGTATGTTGCCACCATATAGGCACAGAAATAGATGATTTGGTTACAATAATTACTTGAGGAGTTCAGGTATAAAAATGAGGAAGGGAAGCTATATAGCGATAGTCAGAGTGTTATAAACCTAGTTAAGAATTCTAATTTCCACTCTAGAATGAAGCATATACAATTAAGGTACTATTTCATGAGGACAACTTTAGAGTAAGAGAGTTTGTAGCAGGAGAAGATTCATACTAGTTAGAATCCTATAGACATGATGACCAAGGTGGTAATAAGGGAGAAATTAAACCTATGTTCATCTTTGGTTGGTCTTCACGGACGACAATGATGGATTGATAACCTTGCTCAAAGGAAACCTAGTCTCAAAGTGAGAGATTGTTTTTGTGTAGAGCTTGTTTTCATGTGTGGAAGTTTTGAAGACTTTACACTAAAAGTATTGTACACTCTCCAAAGTTTTATCACTTATTTTTGGCATTGAAAAACATGCTCGATATCTCAGGAAACTTTCTCTTATCATATGGGCGGTTATTTTTACCCATAGGTTTATGGGGTAGTTTTAGCCCAAAGTTTAGATACCCACAATATTTTAAAACTATTTTGAGTTGTTTCCTATTGATGTACTTTTGAGAGGTGAGACATAGCAGTATAGATGTGTGTTATTTCAAGTGTGAATTTAGGAGAGTTTATATAGTGTAGCTTGAAACAGATATGGGTATTATATTGAGAGAAAGAGGTGGCTTGTAATAAAAATTAAGTATGTGATTCTTGGTAGATGTAGTCCAAATTGGGTGAAACACATTAAATAATATGTCTATGTTGTGTTCTATAATTTTCTACAATTTTATTTTAGATCTGAGACTTTTATCTACATCTTAGTTTCTAGTATTGTGATTTTGCGTGGGATTGTTTTTCATATTTTATCCCTTGATTCATAATAGATCACTCATTGTTAAGGATAAATACAATGAATGTCATATGAGTAATTTTATATACAATATACCATTCAATTCTCCTCCATTAAAATTTTATAATTTCCAAAACTGATCCATTATTCTAGACATATATTTTGTAAAAAGTTGAGTTGTTTCTTCTTCACTAGTAATTAGATTCCAAAAATTGTGATTTAAAACTCCCATGGCCTCAAGAAGATTAATATTATAAAATATTTTTCCAATCTCATAATACAATGTTTAAGATATCTTCATTAATGTTTTCCTTGTATTAGACACTACATTATCAAATAGAATGCTTATCATTGGTACTTCCTCAATATCATAACTTAGGACATAAGCATATTTATGGAAAGTGTGCATTAGTATATTTTCCCCATCCAATGAAATAAAAAGGTGACCATCGATATTGAACTTCAAATAGTTGTTGGGATCTTTTATATCTATTAAAATCTTCCAACTTCTGAATATAACTTATACAAAATCATACATACATGTTTCCTTAATTGTATAAAATCAATAATGTTTATATAGATCTTCCTTAATATTGTTTCACCAAGATTTTTATTTGCTTCACCTTTGGATAAATACAACATCATGTTAATACTATCTCCATACAATTCAAGCGATAGTTGATATAGTAGGTCTTTTTCCTTATCAACTTCTCTACGATTTTTCAAGATATACCTTGCGAATGACCTATATTCCTAAAAAAATTTCATGTTTGTTCATTCAATGATATCCATCTTATGTCAACATCTTTCAACTTTTTTTTTACAATTTTTAATTATATCATTAAATTTTGAAACTCCAAATTTTTTTTATGTTAACTTAAAATGTATGACTTCAAATTGTGTATAAGCTCTTCCACTTTAGCAACATTTTAAAAATTAGTTACATTATTGTAAGCAAGATTCATTCTATGAGCCATGCAGTGAATGGGTATTATGTATGTGGCAATGACTATTTGTAAGAAAATACAAAGCCCATTTTTGTGACTTTGTATGACATATGCCCCATCATCTCCAACACAAATCATTTTCACAGATATTTAATGATCATCCATAGTATCTATTTCTTTCAAATTTTTAATCACTAGTTTGCAGAGGTTCTTAGAATTACAATTCTCCATCATTTTGTTCATTGCTAGTAGATGATTTTCCCTCAAATGGTTATTGAAATTGTAAATGTAGACATGCAAACATACCCATGATGTATTTTCTACTTTTGTGACCTAATCAATCGACAATGAGATGAGATTCATATTTTTTACCTTCTCTTTCAAATAAGTAATTTCAATTTTTTACCATACACTTAGCCATTTCCCAAGAATTGGTATCTAACCAGTGTGCTGTTGGAATGTTTGGAAACCCATTAGATTGAAATAATATATTATAATCAATGAAATAAGAAATAGGTATTCCCTTTTTTAAAATGTAAAATATGTTTGGAATTGTAAAAGTTATTTCTTAAGACATGCATCAACATCTTTTGCAAATTTATCCCTTATTGTTCCATATTTATCAACATGGTCTTGAAGATGTTTCTGATTATTGGCATATTTTGCGACATATCTCATATGTACACAATCTTCCTTGGTTTTCCATCTATATGTTTTTAAATTATAATTCCACCTTCTTAATTTTTTGACTCATATAGTTTTGCAAAATGCTTCTTTATTTTGTCCAACTTTAATTGCTTTTTTTTGTCTTTTCCTAGTTTCTAGCTACATATAGTACATATACATTTAGTAGGAGTATCAATAGTGTTTTATGGATTAAGAAGTTTAGTAAATGGATATTTGGCAAAAAAATTGAATTTATAAGTCCTTCATAAAGTACACTTCCCATTCTTATGGTTCTGATGTCTATTTATGTAATATTTCTCTTAATTTTGAGTTTGATGCCAATTGATATTATCACTACTATCAATGTGAATTGAATTACTTTGCTGATTACAAATTTCATCTAGCATAAAGTCATTCATAGGGTTTTCAACATTTGAAAAAAATTGAGTTGCTTACTACATCTTTCGGTAAATCAACATATAAAGTAACATTAGCATAATAAGAGTCAAAATTACCTATTGGTACTGTTGTTAGTATGGGATGACTGAATATTTTGAAATTTTAATGTCGCATTTTCTTTTTCCTTGAGCTCTTTTCTAATTTACACTAGGGGCCATTGTATGGGTGATTTTGAAGTCTACAGATGTGATAAAAATATAAAAGTTAAAAATAAAATTTGGAAAAAATAAATTCAAGACATTAAAAAATAAAGATCATGCTACATGATAACATGGTAACATGACTTAGGCTACCAAAAAGGATTATCTGAACATGGTATCATACCATTGCATGGTTGTATACTTGTACGCCATAGAACGGTAACTCAAATATAGATTACCATCTGATAATTGAAATATAGGTTACCATCTAGTTACTCAAATACATGTCACTATCTGGTAACATCAATCATAGGCTGTTGTTTGGTAATAGTTCTGTGAAAAAACCTTGACCATTCAAAATTATTTGTTGACATTCTTTGTTTTTCTTTGGATTTTTCAGTTATTCTTTCAGATGCTTCACAGGATTATTTTTTATTACCCTAGACTTCGACTCCAGATCAAAAAACTAATGACTATTGAAATTATATTCTATTACTCAATTATAGATAATTTATCTTATGTATAATAGTATATTATAATATAAAGGTGAATATACCAACATTGGTTGGCCCTTACTAGAAACACTAATGAGAAATTAAAGTTTAATTTATTTAGGACCAATTAAATATTGGAAAACTTGCTACCATGGGGTGGTAAAAATTTTTCCAATTTAAAATTTCCAAATACGAATATTCAGCAATTTATGAATATTCTCCCCTAAAATGAATTCTGAGTGAACAATTTACTAGAATTAAATTTCTCAGAAACTGACCTCACCATGTATTGAATGGAAATGGGGTTTGTTTGTTGTATTCTTCAACCACTTGAACTCACCACCGGAGTTAGAGGGAAAAGGGTGTTAGGTGGAACCTACAAAATTTCCTAAGAATTTAATATTATCATGTAACTTGGAAATGGTGAAGCTTTTATAGGAAGCTATTTGCATGGATAAATGTTTTATTTTAATTTTTTATTTTTGATGAGCCCATTTTGGGCGAGCTATGCATGGAAGATTTTGTGTCAATTTTTTGAAATATTTTAGCATCTTCCTCTTATAAAACTAGATCAATTTACTATGGGCATTTTGGGATTTTTTTAAATATGAATAAATATTCAGGGTTCTGGTGGCTCGGTTTCTTGGATATTTCTTAAGGAAAATTTGACATATCTCCGATGTATGCACAAACTAGTTTCCCGAATCTGTGGAAAGGGATATTAAAAATAATTGGTTAGTTTTCAAGGCGTTAATATTTTATTCTTTTCTTTTTGTTACATTATTGATTGAATGAATATAAATTTTTTCCTCTTTTTTTCTACAATGATTATACTTTGATATAAAGATGAAATCTAGAAAATATCATTAGATAAGTGTGTTTGCACACATTTTACTTGATGGGTATTTTTGGAAAATGGGGATACAGTTTTTATATGATCAAAAAGAAGAAAATTCTTTGTTTGTGTGGAACATATTCTTAATGTGGATTGTGCACTTCAAACTAGTTGCAAAAATTTATAGCAGAAGATATGTTTGCTTACAGTCCTTTCCTTGATATAAAATAGTTTTTTTTTGTTTGTGTAAGGTGAGTGACACCCACTTTGACAAAGGTTTTCATTATTTTTTAAATCCCAAAAAGGGTTATCTTTGGTTTGGATGTAGATCTGGGATTTTTTTTAAGATCCCAGGATATGTAAATTAATTATCTTTCCCTCAAGATATTTTATAAAAATTATTTCAAAATAGTTAAGAAAGAAAAGGAAGATATGGGTTTAGTTTCTTTTTGGGTGTTTGTAATGAAAGCATATTTTCCTTACTCTATTTATGGTTATCACAGCTTGTTATGAGCTTACGTTGTTCTAACAAAAAATCATGTAGTATCCTCCATCATTGTCTAATCTGTTAAGAGACCTTCTTGTTGTTGGATCAGTAATTTTGGGTTGAGAAATACCCTTGTAGAAATCTGGGAAATTAAGTGGATTTAAGATTTCACGCCTTGTTGTTTTTTTACAAGTAGATAATGAATATTGATTTTTTTTATAATGTCTTGGAATATAATTTTGAAGATTTCTACAATATGCTCCATAAGACCTTTGTTTGAACTATTCTTATTTATTGCATGATTTTTTGGTGTAGATTGAAAAATGTTTGTTGGGAATTTATAAGTTGACTTAAATTCTAAAATATTCTTTACTCCATTTTAAAATGTTGATTAGGAATTTTTAAGTTGACTGTTGAATAAAATAAGTTTGTTCTTGTTATCTGATTTATTCACAGATTACAATGAAGAAAGAGACTTTTTTTTATTCTTTTCAATTGTTTCTTTGGAAAAAGTGATTAATCAATATAAGAACATGAATAAAATGGATATTAAGGGATGCATTTATTTAGTAAGGGATGGAATTAGATGCAAATTTGTGGTTATGGCAGTTATGTTATCAATCTTTGTCAAGGTTTTTCTATACAAGTCAAGAAGATAATGCATGATGATAAAATGATGGTTTTATGGAAACATAAAAAATATAATTAGGTACACTTCATTCATTTAGGATTATTATTACTTAACAAATCATGAAGTTATGATCAATTTATTAGATAGCCTATTTCTATTAATTTGATTCGTAACATAAAATCTTGAATTTGAGTGGAATATTCATGTTAGTTCATTGAATTGACCATGCATACATTATTATTTTCCTTACAACTTGCAGGAATGAGTAGTATTATGAAGTGATTAAAGAATTGGGTAACACATGACTCATCATGCATTGATTAATTTTTTCTTTTTCGATGAATGTAATGAATTTATTTATACTTGGATTAACATGAAAATATTCCTTCCCAATTGTATAAGGAAATTGGTTCTAATTTATATTTTCATTATCTTTGATAATCACTTTTGACTATGTGTTTTTGTTATTAATAACGACTATCGACTGGATCATTATGATTGTGAAAAGTGGTATACTTATATCGATGTTAAATAGTAATATTTCGTTGTGAATTTATGTTTAATATGTTAACACAACTCCTTTAAGATGTCATTATGATTAATTTAACATGTTTTACAAACAATAAGACACAAAAAGGAAATATAACATAGTACCAATATAAGATAGGTATGTTATTAAGATAGAAATGTTTCCTTAGTTCACCATAAAAAAACAAAATGACATGTACAAGTTTATAAGAATGAAAACATGAGAAACATAATGATGTATTTTAATAGCAAAAACTTACATGTTTATGATTAATTATATTAATTAAAAAATATAGTATTTGTTTCTACTTGATCGTAGCAAGAAATAATTACAATGATAGAGAACACAATATGAAGTTACATTGTAATAATACCAAATAATATCGATGCACACAACTAACTTACGTACACTAAATTGACCAAGTGATTATTAATGATCATTTGTTCTAATTATCTAATAGTTATGAATTGGTTATTTCCATGCTTAACTAAACCTAATCAATGATCTTAGAATTATATAGTTTTTCTTACATGATGTATGAGGTACATAAACTAGACAGTGACTCAATGAGACCATTGTACATCTCTCTCATGAATTGGAGAACATAATAAAACTTTGAATAAAATTTCGTTAGGAAAAAAGCATAAAAGTTTGCATCTTAAGGGTAGGCATCATGAGAGGAAATTTGTGTTATATGAACTTTTTCTGTACCATCTCAGGATGGCTATGAGGATGGAAAAGAAGACTAAATGACTAATTTCATTACATGAGTGTGTGCTTTCCTATAGGGATCCTAAGGTGGTACTGACATGATTCATGTGATCTGAATATAGATTTATGATACCTCCATATTAAAAAATAAATCAAATTACTTATTGTAAATGAATAAATAAAATGATTAACTATAAATCAATACTTAACCAACAAAAAAGGAATCTTGATAAATATGTCGAAATGGTTGTGTGGTGAACGGAAACCATGTTTCGTATGTTATGCACATCTCCAACTTAGCTTGCTAACGCAATCCCAAATAACTATGGCCATAGTAATATAAATGACTAAGTCCATTATTTGTTCACTATGTCTTCTTGTTAGCATTTTTAGAGTTATATGGAGGTTACTTTAGTCATTTTTATATTGACACTAAGAATATTTGTATTTTTTTATTATGGGTAAAATAGGGTTAAAGGGACCCTACCCCATACATAAATGGAGATAAATATATGAAATTTAGGGATAAAAGAAGATACCTCTTCCAATGACACTGCAAATTAAAATAAAACAAAGAAACAAACAGTGAAAACAAACAACAAACCAACAAAAAAACCAACATATCGTCAAGTAGAAACACACCCAACCAATATCTATCTAATTTCTTGGACACCTTCCCATTAGATCTTAAGCTCATCTTAAGGGGAGAGATAGTCCCTTTCTTTTTCTAATTCACAATTTTCTAGTCCTTTTCCATGTTTGGATTTTCATTTTCAATATTCGAGATTGGAATCATCACATTAATTTGCTCCTCAAAACTTTTCATCCTTGATGAGATCGATGAGTTATTTTTCATAGCCAAAGGATTAAAATCATTCATATTTTCAATATTCGCATGCTCCTTCTAAGGAGGAGAAGGTGCTTCCTCATTATACATTTTTCTATCAGCGGTCTGCTTTGAATAAGCCTCAGAATCACTATCTGATGGGTTCTTAACAAATAAAATGACCCAAGATAAATTTATTCCACCACAAGCTTCTCTTTCTAACATGTTTTTTCTCCATATGAAAATAAGAAGCTTTATATCTAAGGAAAATAAAGATTTACACCTAAAGGGGAACCCTTCTTAGTCCAAATTTTGAATCCATGTTCTATCCTTCAATTTGAATTCAATAGTGGCTGGGAAATCTATTGTAGTGTCCATATCATCAAAAATTATAGCATACATAGTATTATCATAATCATCATTCTTTTTTGTCTCTAGAAAATGTTTCCTAAGAGTATTTCTTATAGTAGTAAAACAACACTCCCACAAAAATTGGAGGGGAAAATAGGATAGAAAAATCAAAACTGGCTTAACATGGAATGTATCAATCACCAATTTAAAAATATGGAACCATGGTTTCATCAATAGCAACTGGGAATCAAAATCCTGGAATATTCCTAAAATCAAATGACTATATGAAATTTCTTCAAAAACAACTATGGAAAAACCATGATCACTAGGATAAATGTCCACCCTACCTTCTATAATGGGCCCCCATTGACTGGTCATTCATACATCAAGAGAGGGTACGCCCTGAAAAAATTTGCTAAGTCTAAAGTGTTGGTGCTTGTTTTGACCTCTCACCATTTGGCCCTAATTTTCCTCTAATCTGCGGGCTTTGTCATTGATTCTATTTTTCCTCGACCATGGAAGCTCAAAATTGATCGATTTATATCTATATGCCTTTAAATATCCAATTCCATGGTCAAAAGATGATCGGAACCATGATCTACATAGTTTTGTTTCAAAAAGGTTTTCATCCTTAGCAAAAATCAGGTTTTGAGCTTAAGTGGTGAATTTCTATTTTTTGACGGGCTGACGAGTGTCTTTTTCCTGTCAAAATTGTTCCTCAGTGTTCAGTGGTGACGTGGATTCTTTTGGTTGGTTAGGGGATGGCAGGAAAATGCTTCAACTTATCACTTTTGGCTTTTTTAGAAAAATGGAAAATTTGGTCCCACGTCCCCACTCAATTCTTATTGGTTCTTTTGGTGCTTACATGGCTTCTTTTTATTGGATGGTGTGCAGTCGGTCTATTTTTTGACTTGTTCTTTTTGGATTCTTTGGAAAAAAGTTTGGAGTCTCACCGCGGACCCACCAGGCTCTGATTGGAGAAATTTTAAAAGGGAGAGAAAAAGTCTCACTTTTACCTTACAGGAGGACACATGGAGGTTTCAACTACTTTGCCTAGACTTAGGAAATTTTTTTGGTACTGTTTGGTAGAACAGGACATGTGGTGAGCTCACACTCATTCAGGGTCTCCACTTTGGGCACTGTTTTGAAATTACACCATGTAGACACATGGAGGCTTCCGTCGGGTCTTCCCATACTTAGTATTTTTCAAATGGTTTGGGAGGTCTGGGATACGTGAAGGAACTGCGCAAGTTCAGGGACCAGCCCTTGAGTTTCATTTTAAAGAAGTGCTAGGATGACACATGGAGGCCTCCGCTCACTTTGCATTTTGCTTAGACTTTTTCAACGGCCAAAATTAAACTACTTCGAAGCATGAAACGTGGTGATTTCCACTGACCTTCAAGCATTCAGTCAAACTTTGTTAGAGCAGGACACGTGGTGAGCCTACACTCATTCAAGGTATCAAACTTTTGGGACCATCTAAAGATGCTTTGTGGTGACACGTGGCAGTTTGAAAAGTCAAAGAGGCAGGGAAGTAAGCCATCAGATGAAAATTGGATTTTTTTACCTCTTGACATTAAAAGGAATAAAATCTTAAAATGGCCAGCAAGCCTGATAAGAGGAAAGTCAAAGCTTCCTTCAGTCAATGGCAAAGGTGTGGACTCTCAGAGGAAATGTGGAAAATTTTCCATTGGTTAGGAAAGAGTTAAAATGAAAAAGGGAAGTGTGGTTCTACTAGGTACCGCCTTGGGACATGTGTCAGGCTCATTTCCCTAGGGCGGAGATGTGGTTCAAAATATGATTTTTTTTCATTTTTCTGAAAAGTTGTAAGAAGTCAAAGGAGGCCCTTGGGTCTATTTTTAATTTTGAATCTTCCATGTGGATGGCCCAATTTCAAAGTCAAGATCAACGATAGCTGAGAGTCTGAAACCTAATTTTCCCCCCATTTCTCTAAAACATGTTCTGAAGTGCGCGTCTCCATGATTTCTTGGTCTTTCCTACAATTCGAGCAGAGGGTGAAGTTAATGTTGATATCTAAAATTTGGTGGGAAGATCTGGAAGATGTCTTTCACCATTAAAAATGGTCTAACTTTCGTGCCTGCTCATATTTTCCATTTTTATTTTCCTGAGCATGCAAGGAGCCAAATTTGACAGATTAGGGGTGGAAGCAGTTGGCAAATTGAAGGAAGAGTGATGTACTAGAGCAAGGAGTTTAATGTGGGAGTTATTTAATGAAATCGACCCCCTCAAGCACCTTGATAATTTTTGCAAATTTGATTATGAGAATCACGAAAGAATCATAGCGAGCATTGGTGCATTAAATGTTTTTATCTTTTGGGGAGAAGGAGCTCTAGTGTAAATTCTATAAATGGCACGAAATTTTCATGCAAATGGTTGGGAGTTTTTTGAAAATTCATAGGCTGATTTTTCTAGTAGAAAAAGGTTGACAAAGCTTATCCCTTTTGAGAAGCCATCTAAGAAGCATGTATATCATTCTTTGTATCAGATTCAATCATGTCAAGGTGGTTGCAAGTGTATAGCCATTGAAAATCTTTGAGATATTTCTAGAAACTTTCCCTCACTGATAAATTTGATCAAATTTGATCTATTTTGTATTAGTCTTGAGTAAAGTGTATTTATTTCATCTCTGAAAGTATGCAAGTAGTTTTTCTTGTTTCTGTTGCAACCATATACAAAAATCCAATCCAATCAGACAGGTCCCAATCCTTGTGATATTTTAGTGGCATCTGTAATTTCATTTATTAGAAGAGCCTTCATCTAGGAGTTAGATAAATGGTTTAAAATCACTTTTCTTTCATTTTGTTGACAAAGATTATTTGTAAGCCTCTGGGTGTACCTTATGCATGGTCTGATTTGAATCTTGGTGCTTTATTTGGTTTTTGACTTGAGCCTTCATGATAGAATCCCATAGGTTGTGTGAAAGAGTGCTAATTTGGGCCTCCATTTAGGCACATATTCTAGTTGAAGAAACATTTCCAACTTTTGTGGCTTTTTGTTGACTGAAATCCTTCCAATTTGCATAATCTCTCAAAGATTTGGGGAGTCAAGTTCATCTTGTCTGCCCACCCAGAAAAATCTATTTAAAAAACATCCAATCCCATCCATACTACCCATGTTCTACTCTATATACCCCCATAAGACCAAAATCCATTTTCCAATGTATGTAGGATAAATCAGGGTCTCAAATGTCTTTAGTAACATTAGCCTTGTTGTGAAATTATCTCAATGATCTAGAAGTGACAACTCATGAGAGTAAGATCTGGTGTCTTGATAATATTTTCCCCAAGGTCTTATCTATAAAATCTATGTAAAAGAAAGGTACTTGTATCTCCTTTAAAAATAACAGAGGTTACAAAATATGTTCTCTTACCTTAGTTGAAAGGTACAACCTAAATAGTTAGGATAAGATCATATCCTTTTAAGGTGCTACCCATCTCTTGATAAGTCCAAGTAACAAAGGGATAGTCATATTTCCTCCCCAGCTACAAAATGACATATATTTATGATCTGGCTACCTCTAAGCTCCATGTTGAACTAATGTTGCTACTTGGCTTGAAACGGAGAACAAATTTGGGCACCAACATGAAGATCAAACAATTTGTACTATAGAAAGCTTCAGATTTCACCACTTCCTTGGTGAAAAAAATGAATGGATTAGATTTTGCATAAGTCATAGGCTTAGAAATTTTCCTAACAAAGGAGATTTATATTTTCTTGTTATCTTAGCTTACAATAAGGTTTAATTCAAGGGATATAATTTATGTTGGCTCGTATATAGTTTTGAAGGGAAATAGAGATGGATATAGAACCCTTTGTAGTTGCACATTGTTATCATATGTTGTCACGATGGATTTTGGAATATAAATAATGTTATAATACTTAGTATAGAAAAAAGTAAACATGTTATTCATGACAACATAAAAATGAATTAAGGGAATTCATAAATTTATTAGTGTATTGGTTTTCTTCTACCATATGTTAAAAATCGTTCAAGGTGTTGGTGCTCAATTTTTTCTTGCCCCATTTTTCCTTGAAATTCTTCAGCTTGTGGGGTTTTTCGTGTTTTCTATTTCCCTGTATTGATACATGAATTTTTTTTCCTCCATTTGGTTGCCATGATCATTCCCTTCCTTGGTCGAGGATCACTTAAAATTTCAGAATTTGTTTCTCGTTCCTCTGTCTATAAAAAGGATCTGTAACTTGGGCAAAAAATCATTTTTTTCTCTTCCTTCCATTTTTCATACTCACGTTTTGTTGTCCCTGTCATTTTTATCCCAAATATTTGTGAAAACGTGATTGGATGCAACTCGGTGGATCAAATTTGGGACTTGTAACATTTTCAAATTCTCTTTCCTTGAATAAAGATTCATTTCTGAGCTTAAATGGTCATTTTCCTACATTTATGGTTTGACGGGTGTGTTTTTCCCAACCAAATTTACATCTCAGTATCAGTGCAAATGTTTCCCTTTTCAGTTGGATGTGGCTTGGTGGGGCACTTTGAAATCTCTAAGGCTCGCTTCAACTCAAAAATTGTCCACGTGGAGGGTCGGTGCTCATATTAAAATTAGGTTTTTGGTTTAGCCTTGGAGTTGCGCCGAGGAGACACATGGATTTTTCCACTACCTTGATCATATTTAGACAAATTTTTCATGCAGCTAGTATAGTTTTGGTGGACTATGCACATGTGGAGGGTAGGCACTAATTTTAGGATTGGCCTTAGGGTCCCACCTTAACAATTGTGATAGGGAGACATGTGGAGGCTTCTGCCGGAACTTCTCTATACTTAAAATTTTCAAAGCAATTTTCAAAGAATTGGGACACGTGGAGGGACCATGCTTGTTTAGGGACCAACCCCTATGTTTTATTTTGAAGAATTTTTAGGAAACTTAGAGGCTTCTGCTCACTCTACCTTTTCCTAGACTTTTCAATGGCCAAGGAAAACTATCACGGACCATGGACACATGGCACCTTCCATTGATCCTTCAACTTTCTTAATAGCTCTTCCACACTGAGACACATGGTGAGCCCATGTGTTTTTGGGGTTTCTACTTTTGGGGACTATTGCAAAATGTGGAGGTTTCCAATGGCTCCTTTTTACACTAAGAATTTTCAAAGGCCAAAAGGCATTTTTCTTGGGCCCAGGGCATGTGGAAGGCTCGTGCTTGTTTATAAACTTTCCCCTATACTTATCCTTTGTGGTTGTACCAAGGAAACATGTGGATGGCTATGATATAAAGTAGAAAAGGGGAAAAATCAATAGTTGTTGTGTATCACATCTGCTTTTCCACCATTTTTGCTCCAAGACTCCTGGAGATGTTAATATGCACTATTTTTCATCATTTTTGATGAAATTCCTTGTCATCTCTATCTATAAAGTGTCATTGAATGGATTAAAAACTTAATTTGTGAGTCCAAGGATTTTTAAGGTTGATATTTTGAAGTTGGAATTGCTCAAGAACTTGCAAAAATGGGAATTACTAGAGGAGATGGATGCGGGGCAGAGTTTCAAAAGAAAGAAAGGGAAAAGGATGAAATGATGAAAGTTGAAGGTGTAAAAGATGAAAAAGGTGTTCCCTCAAGAGTGGAAAGGATTATTTGTCATATCCAGCTGTACAGGGCCTCTAAAAAATGATTTAAAGGGGGATTTCTCACATGAAAGATTCAAAATGATTAAAAGGATTGCTAAAAAGTTGTGGCATGGCATCCTAGCAATTAGTCGAGGGCTCAAGAAATGTGATCCATTCACAATTGGTCCACCTGACAACTTTCGGATGTGAATTCATTAAATGTCACTTTCTGAGGCAAATTGGTAATAAGCAAAGGTTCCGTAAATATTTTTCTCTTTTGGGGGGAAAATTGAGTGAGTAAAATGTATAAATGCAATGAGAAGACTCTTGCAAATTTATGAGAAAATTTGAGAAAAGTCATCTTCATGACATACCAATCCAAGATAACATGTTAGTTTCTTGTATGTTAGATTTTCTATCATGTCAAGTTAGTTGCAGATGTATATCCATTGATGAGTAGTGAGATTTCTCTAGAAGCTTTCCCCTACTGATGAATCTAAGTAATTTTGAAATTAATTTGTGTAAATTTTAGAGAAATTAGTTTCTTCTTTGTTTCAGAATGTCTACAAGTAGTTTTACTCATTGCTATTGCAATATTACATTGAAATCTTTGTGAAATCACACAACATCTCATCCTTGTGACATTTTAGTGGTATTTTCAATTTCATTTCAAGAAGAGCCTTCATGTTGTGATGAGATAACCAAATTTAAAACCACTCCATTTTCATTTGTTAATAAATGTTGTCTGTAAGTCTTCGGGTGTGCCTTAGGTGTGATTTATCATATTTTTTTGGTGTTTAATTAAGGCTCTTAACTCGAGCCTTCATGCTATATTCTCAAATATTGTGTGAAAATGTGTTGATCTGGTCTTCCATTCAAGAACACCTTTTTGTTGAAGGAATGTCTTAACTATTCTAAAGCTTTCTATTGTTGAGTTTTCTATTGTTGTGAAGTTTCTCAGAGATCTGTTATAATAAAATTTATCATGCTTAATCTCCCACCAAAATCTTTCAAAAACCATGAATCCATCCTAAACTACCCCTCTTTGCCTTGTATATCCATAAAGGAACAAAATCTATTTACTAAAATATGTAGAACAATCAGGATTTCTTAATGTCCTGAGTAACCTTAGCCTTCTGTTGAAAGTATCTCCATCTTTTAGAAGTGATAACTCTTAAGAGATAAATTATGGAGTATTGACCATATTTTCCCAAGGTTTTCTTCATAAAATTTGTGTAAAAGAAGGATATCTCCATCTCCTACATCAAAAAAAGGTTACACTAAGGATCCTCTCACCATGGTAAAAAGGAACATCCTAAAGTAGTGAGGAAAGGTCAAATCCTCTTGAAGGTGTTATCCATCTCTCCACAAATCTGAGTGATAAAGGGCCAAGTAGATCTCATTCTTGACTACAAAATGACACAAACTATTATCTATATGTCTCTAAGCTCCATGTCCAATCAGTGTTACTGCTCAGCTTTCAAGGGAGAAAAAATTTTGATACCAACACTTGTGGCGCTGTTACCGAGGGTTATTTAGCATTGCTGGGAAAGAATTGTTGATTTTTTTCCCATTCATATCCATTTGTCTCATCAACAACACTAATGGCACCATTTTTGGGGATTATTTAGCATTGTCGGGAAATATTTGTTGATTTGTTTCCCATTTATATCCATTTAGCTCATTAACAACACTCGTGGCGCCATTGTCAGGGACCTGATTTGCATTATTGAGGATGATTTGTTGATTTGTTGCCAGTTCATATCCATTTCACCCATCAGCAACACTCGTGGCACTGTTGCTGGGGACTCTTTAAATTATTTGAACACAGGTGTACATGTACAGATCCTGGTAAAGATTTCTACATATTTTAAAGTGAAAATACATTGCTGAAACATCATTATATATTCAGATTTGTAAGAATTGTTCAAAATTTGTTAGTTCTGAGTGCAATATTTCTATCTTATACAATTATTACACTAAATTTTGTACCATCATTGATAAATTTGTGTAAAAGAAGAGTAGATCTTGTAAGGTTTGCATGAACCTAGTATTGATAGATAATTGATAGGTCTTCCATAGTGCATTTGCACAAACTAAGGTGAAAATCCTTAGTGGCAACTTCGTGTTGTTTAAATTCTTTATAAATACTAGTGTCTTAATATATATCAAGTAATATTTGTCATTAATATCTGCAAAGCTAGAAGGAAGAAGATATTTCTTCACCAAGGACCCTAGTAAATGGTTGTTTCAAGAGTTGGAAAAGTTTAATGAAGAAGGAAGAAGAATTTGGAAGGTTGTTGGAGACCAAGCATCAAGAAAAGAGATCTCCATTGGTGAAACTAATTAGTCTATGATTGAAGATTGCAATACTTCCTCAAGTGCTTCTCAATCAGGTAGTCTCTTTGTTGAATTGAATTCTCCATCTGAAGAGGGTCCTTCTTTTGTATTTGAAATATTTGCATCTCATTATGTCCCTGAATTTTCCAAATCTGATAGATTTTTGTAAGAAACATAGCCTTTAAAGGGCAGTCATTTTGAAAATTGCATCCCTATACCACACAGACCCCTTACTCCTCCTCATTCTATTTTTCCTGTAAGATCACCTCCTAAAAATAATATGATTTTGCCTCCACCCAGAACTCTATTTGTTATTAATACTTTTGGTCTGATCAATTTTAGAGGTATGGCTAGCTATCCAAATGTCATGCCATAAGATGTAAGAAAAATATTTCCTAAATTTCAATGAAATAATGTAATCACTAGTGATCAACACTTGAAGCTCTTTGTCAATATGAAGGAGGAATTTGAAATAAAATTTGAGGATGTATACATTAAAGTGTTTATCCATACTCTAGAAGAAGATGCAAGGGACTACTTTAAATATTTTCTAGATAATTCCATTGACTCCTGGACAAAGATAAAGAATGCTTTTATAATGCAGTATGGTGATAAAACAAACCCTAGGTTTCTTTTATCAAAGTTTGAAAATATAAAATAGAATCCTAATGAATCAGTACATGATTTCAATACAAGATTTAAAAAAACATTGAAAAGACTACCTGTTAATTTCAGGCCATATGATGAATCATGTTCGATAAAATATTCAGATGCATTTAATAAAAAAGTTGCTTACTATTTGAGGGATAAGAAACCTGGAAATTTGAGGAAGGCCTTTATCATGGCTCTAAAAATTGAATAGAAACATTAAAGCAAATGGAAAACCTCCTAAGAGGGAGGGTGTTAAATTTATTAACCTTGAGAACCCTTAATAAAGTAAGAGTGTTGATCTTGAGGAAGTTGTAAATACTTTAGCCAGAGTTGTCAAAGAAATCTCTTACAAGCTAGCCAGGGCCAAGAAAGGAATTGGACAAGGTTCTGAAGGTCAACATAGGAAGCAAGGACAAGACATATTTGCAACTCATCCTAGAAATGATCAGAGATCTGATGACAAAGGTAAATGACCCATGGGAGTGAGACAACACCAAGATAGGGAGAATAGAGTAGTGCCTAATCCTCTAAATGCCAAAGTTTTTGTTGTTGAAGGGATAAATGAAACAGATTGGTGTGATAAATGCTTCTTACCCCAGCCAACATGTGATGTGGATCAAAAAGTTGAAGAATCTGATTTTGATGATAACATTGATTATGATGCATGCATGGTGGACTGCTCTACAAGCAACTGAGGTAATAATTGCAAGAACTGCTACAAGTTTTTGGGACTGCATTCATCAGGTACCTCTTCTTCCTTCCTCTCATGCTTTAGAAATAGATATGGTACAAGAATTTGAGCTTCCTAATAATGATTTTGAGTACCTAAGAGCTCTATGATTAAGAAGTACGATAGAGGAATCCAATCAGAAGAGGATAGAGAACTGTTCATGAATGTTGTTGTTGCCCAAGAAAAAGAGTATAACACGAGAATTAAATTTATTAAAGGGGTAGGGCCTCAAGTCAAACCGAAGACCCCAATTCTCATCAATGTCCCAAAATAGACTCTAAAGAAAGATGCATATGGAAAATGCCTTATTGTCTCAAGTAGAACTAGTGTTCTCACCCATGCCAAAAATGTGAAAAATCTTGTGCCATCTAATGATTTTGTCGATCTTTTTCCAAATTCTACTTTTCCCAAATACATTCCTTATGACATTGCCCATTTCTTGAGTTAGATCAATATTTTTGTCCCTATTGTTTAAATGCTCCGGATTCTTAACACAAGAAGAGGGCTTTTGAGTATTTGGGATTGGAAGAAGATAGGAGTTCCCAAGGTAGAAATAAGGTAAACAATCCTCTAACCATTACAAACCTAGAAAATCCACCAGCATTGGAGGAGATAATTGAAACACCTGAAGTTTACTTGGGAACATATCTCATTGAGTCTAAATTAAATGTTGATCCATTTTTTACAATGTTGGTTATTAAAGATAGACTACTGCACAATTACATGTTTGATTATGAAGTATCATGTAATGTTATGCCTCTAGAAGTCATGAATGAATTAAACATAAAATTGAAAACAACTTATGGAAAGTGTACTGCAATGGATTCTACAGAGGTTCCAGTTATAGGGTGTGTAAAATTTTTTGTGGTACAACTTGCAGCTTATCCAGGTAATGACTTGATGTTGTTATTATTGATTGTCCTGCCAAATGGGGCATGTTGTTATCAACAAAGTAGGCTGCAAGTGTTAGTGAAAATGTTTTGATGGATATGTCTTTTTCTACCATTCCAATTGAATGTAGCCTTGTAAATTTGTATGGAGAGAAGAAGATGTTCCACCTCATTGAAGATCCCAATAATGATTCTTATGAAGTGTTTTATGCTAATGTAGATGTAGATAACTTTATTGGGTTTGCTGATAAAAAAGAGCAAAAGATGTTAAAAGAAATGATAACCAGATCATACCAAGCCAAGAATACAGATGCTAATCAAACACTATGATCAATAAGATGAAAGTAATTCGCCAGAATAATTTTACACAAAACCTTTGCAAACAAATGAGCAGCAATATCATATATTATTATGGAACTCAATGAAATACAAGAGAATGGGCCTTTCTTATATAGGCAAGGAATAACAATCTAATAACCTATCAAGGTTGTAGATCAAGCCATAAATCATGGAAAGAACTAGTCATTAAAGAACTACTCAAGTCCATATATTTATGAGAGAACTAGACATCAAGGATCTAGTCAATACCATAGATCTAAGAAAGAACTATACCTAACAACTAGATAATATCTCCTAATATCTAAATAAATAAAAAGAAATATCCACACACATAAGTGGGTGAGGATAAATACAATAAAGGTAAATAATGTACCTAGGTGAACATGAGATAAGATAAATACCTACTCTAACACCCCCCCTCAAGTGAAGCTAGGGGCCAAAATAGAAGTGGCATGTCCATAGTATGAGTCCTGACAACTAGGCCTGATGAGGTACTCATGTACACTATATCCATGAAGAAATATCAAACCAAAAGAAGGAAAGAATCATGCTATAAGGGAAGAGAAGAAGAAGAAGGAATATGTTCTCACGAAAGCCCCCCAAGAATAACTTCCAAAGCCCCAAGCATTCCATGCAACTCAAGGTAGCAAGGTGATGCAAAAGGCTTCATAAAGATGTTTACAACCTGCTGCTGAGTCGGAAGGTACTCCAAGCAAAGAACTCCATCTTGAATGTGTATCCCGATATGCTTGGTCTGCTGGTGCTCAACTGGGTTGCGAGAAATGTGAATTACACTTTGGTTGTCACACCAAAGTACATTCGGTGAATCCTGTGGGAATCTAAACTCTTTCAATAACTAGCGAAGCCAAAGAATCTGACTCACTATAACTACTACCATGTACTCTTCCTCTAAAGATGAAGTGCAATAGCCTATTACTTTTTACACACCCAAGCAACTGGAGAAGAACCAAGAAAGAAATGATAGCTAGAAGTAGAACACATGTCATCAATAGAACCTACCAAATCTGAATCTGTATACCCAACCAACTGAGTAGAACCCCTAGTGTAGTGTAGGCCAAAGTGGGAAGTACCCTGTAAATAGTGCAAAATCCTTTTAGCAACCTACCAATGACTACTATGAGGAGAATGTGAAAACCAAGATACAAGCCCTACTACAAATGAAATATTAGGGTGAGTATGGGTCAAGTACATGAGACTCCCAACCAACTTCCTATACAGTGTAGGATCACAAAGTGGTGTGGTACATGTGGATGTAAGAATAACTCCCGACTGAAAAGGAGATTGACTTGGCTTATAATCAGCCATATCAAAGTGCCTAAGAAGATCATGGGTGTACTTTTGCTGACTCAAATGAATCCCTGAATCTGTCTGAGAAACATTCAAACCAAGGAAATAATGCAATAGCCCAAGATCTGTCATGTCAAACTATGTAGAAAGAGCCCTCTGAATACTATAAATGTGGGAAGAAGAGATTCCAATAAGTAACAGATCATCAACATACAAAAAAAGTATCACAATATCCTCACTGACATGCTAGAGATACACTATATGATGAGAGTGACAACGAATAAAACCAGTAGATAGAAGAAAAGAATCCATCTAGTTATACCAAGCCTGAGGGGCTTGTTTGAGACCATAGAGAGACCTTCATAGCCTACAAACAAGAGAAGAATCCTAAACAAATCCAACCAGATGCTCCATATATATTTCCTCTTGTATATCTCCATGTAAGAAGGCACTCTTCACGTCCATCTAGTATACGGGCCACCCCTGTGATGCAACAATAGTAAGTACAAGGCATACAGAATCCATCTTGGCAATGGGTGCAAATGTCTTAGAGTAATCAATACCTTTGACTTGTGAAAAAACCCTTTATAACAAGACGAGCCTTATACTTGTCAATGGACCCATCACCTGCGTATTTGGTTCAGTATACCCACTTACACCTAACCATATTTCTTCCTTTAGGAAGAGATACAAAATCTTAAGTATGATTCTTCATCAAAGAAGAATACTCAGCTGTCATTGCATCATCCCACTCGTGTATCCCATGAGCCTTTGAAAAAGACAGCGGATCCTTAGAAATTGCGTGACACAAAAGTCCAGAACCTATAGAATGTGTGTGATGATGCCTAGTGGGTGGAAGATCCTCTATGAAAGGTGTTGCCTCAAAAACTATAGTACAAGCACACTTAGGCATAGTGACAACATCAGTGGGAATAGGATCCTTAATGGCATCTATAACCTCCTCATAAATCTCCTCAAAGAAAGGAGCCTCAAGCTGAGATTTAGAAGAAGGAATGGAAGAGGATGAAGAATCACGAGGAGTGAAATTCTCATCAAAATGAACATGTGTTCGAAAAAGAGCATCATGTGTATCAGTATCTAAAAGACTATAAGCTCTCATGTCCTCACAATACCCTACAAAGATCAAGGGTTTACTCTTCTTATCCAAAGCTTTCCTTTTCTTCTTTGGCACAAAGGCCCAAGCATGGCTCCCAAAGACTTGAACAAATGAGACATCTGGCTTAGTGTTGGACCAAGCTTCCTCTTGAGTCAAATGCTCAAGTGCTCTATGTGGTGTATGGTTCTGAATATAGTTAGCACAATTAACTACTTCTGCCCAATAGATAAGAGTTATATCTCTAGAATGCATCATACTGTTAGCCATTTCCTTCAAAGTTCTGTTATTCCTTTCTACTAATCCATTATGTTGTGGAGTATTAGGAACAAAATGCTGGTGAATAATGCCTTGAGTTGCCAAAAATTTAGAAATCTCATTGCTAAAATACTCCCCCACATTATCGGTGTGAAGGTTCTTTATGCTACTAGAAGATTGTTTCTCAACAAAAGCCTTAAAGACTTTGAAGTGTGAAAAAAAATCAATTTGGTACTTGAGAAAATAAACCCAAGTACGCCTTGAGAAATTATCAATAAATGTAAGTGCATACTCAGCTCCATTGAAAGATGGGGTAGGAAAAACCATAGAGTCACTATGCACAATATCAAGTGGTGAAGAAGCTCTCTTAGACAAATTATTAGGAAAAGGATCTTGTTGTTGTTTCCCTAATGCACAACCATGACAAACTCCCTCAAGACAAGAAAATCTAGGAATACCATCTACCATACCATGACTGCTCAATTCCTTCAAATATCTATAATTGAGATGTCCAAATATTTCATGCCAAAGCTTACTCTCTGAATCTGAATGAGAAACCAATCCTATCCCTATAGAAGATGTGTCATCAAAACCCTCAAAGTGATATAGTCTTGAACTATGATCAACAATACCCTGAGCAACAAGTGAATAAGGCTCCAACAAAGTTCTTCCTTATGCCCCATGTGGTGTAAAAGTCACTATTTTCCCTTTATCAGAATGACAAATTTGATATACAGAAAGTAAATTTGTAGTGATGTTACGAACATATAGTGCATCTTGGATATTACCACCATCAAGTTGTATATCACCTTTTCCCTCAATAGAAAGAAAGGAAGAATCTCCAACCTCAATTTTGGAAGTAGAACTCAAACCTAGAGAAATAAAATAATCCTTGAAAGAAGTCATGTGATGAGAAGCATAAGAATATATAACCCAATTGTCTACAAGTGGTGAATGAGATCTTCCAACAACATTAAGTGCTTTTCCATGCTGATTATAAGGAGGTGTTGTGGAGATAGAAATTTTGTGTTTCTTGACTGCATCCTCTAAGGCTTGCATTCGCTTATAACACCTATTTTCTTCATGATTACTACCCCCACAAAAAGAGCATGAACAACTAAAATTATTCTTGGATTTAGAAGACTCCTTGGGTTTTGAGTTGTTTTCTTTAAGTTTAGGAGCATTTTGAGATGGAGAAGGTGTGGATTTGGTTTTACTATTTGGTTTTCCCTTTCCCTTAGGATTAGATGCAACTAATGCCTTTTGAGAGGTGGAAGACTCAAGGTGAGATAATTTGGATTCTTCCCTAGTAAGTCTTTTACAAAATGTTTCTAAGTTAGGCATTTTGAAGGTGTCACCTAAGGCATCCATGCTAGAGAAAAAGGTAGAAGCAAAAAATTAGAATGGTTCTCTCAACTTGGATAGAATCAAGTAAACACACTCTTCATCTTTCTTATCTCTTCTACTCCCCTTCAATTGTGTCAAAAAATTCTTGAAATTGGTAAGATAGTCTATAATTGTTAGAAAATCTTCAGGATTAAGAGAGGAGATCTCGTTTTCAAGTTGCATGACTCTCATATGATCCATCTTACCAAATAAATCCTTCAATTTCTCCCATATTTTGAAAGGAGAGTAACAATTTTCCAAATGAAATAAAATACTGTCACTTACATAAATTCCTATCAAACCCATACACTCATGAAATTTGCACCGATACTAAAATTTCTCATATTCTCTAGTGAACACTAGTTGTTTTGAAGAATTTAAAGCCCATAATCCTTTCCACTTAATTATTGTTTCCATTCTTGGTTTTCATGTGTGGTAATTATGTGTTGTTAATGGCTCAACATGGTCTAATGTAGAATTAGATAAAGATGTCATCCTAAAAAAATCACCGAAATAAATGCAAGAACCAAGCAATGCAACAAGATCCCCAAACAATGCAACAAGAGCCCCCCAGATTTTGGCACTTTATAATGAGTGCGTGTTACAATATGGAACTTTATAATTATAGTGTGATTCTCAAAATAAATATTTTCAATGGAAAGAGCATAAAAAACTACGCATGTTTGCAAACAATGACACTCAAAATCGAGTTACCGATCAAAATATACAAGTTTTTCAATATTATGCTCTACTATTTATTTTTGTTGCCACTAAAAAGATTTAAATGCTCTTGCCTTCACCACACAATTAAAATGAAATGGGGCTGGAGTTAAGCACCTACTAGTAGGAATCACAAGTTTTAAGCCCTCATATGACCATACCATATGACCAGGAGCTAAGAATTTCAATGGGTGTGTGCAATTTACTATTTTGGGGTGTGTCACTGGTTTTTGAGAAAGTCACATCCAACTTCTTCTTCTGGTAAAAAATGCTATTTCCCAAAAAGACAAAAACATGTGGTATCACCCGTGGACCCCTGCCAAAATAGGAAAGAAACATCCTTCATGAAAATGTCTGTTGTACGTGAACCGAGAATTCTGCAGCCATAGAAATTAAAACCCATATATGAACTCAAAAAATGTGATAATCCTAGAAAACTATTTGCTGGTTTTCCTTCACATCTGACATGAATCCCAAGGTAAGCCACCACGATTCTCTGCACAAGAAAATAAACCAAAAAAATGATTACCTCCTGAAATGGTTGAGTTTACAGTCACTCTTAGGGTTTTGCCACCTTCCGGATCCTATGGAAGCCTCTGTTTTACATAAAAATATACGCATCAACAAAATACGAGAAAATCCTGAAATATATGAATATATAAAAAAATTATTTGCAAAATAAAACTTACAGACAGATGTCAATAGCAATCTCGTACTTTGATACCATAAAAGGAATGATACCCAGATCATACCAAGCCAAGAACACAGATGCTAATCAAACACCATGATCAATAAGATGAAAGCAATTCACCAGAATAACTTTACACAAAACCTTTGCAAACAAATGAGCAATAATATCATATATTATTATGGAACTCAATGAAATATAATGAGAATGGGCCTTGCTTATATAGGCAAGGAATAACAATCTAAGAACCAGTCAAGGTCATAGATCAAGCCATAAATCATGGAAATAACTAGTCATCAAAGAACTAGTCAAGTCCATAGATTTATGAGAGAACTAGACATCAAGGATCTAGTCAATACCATATATTTAGGAAAGAACTATACCTAACAACTAGATGATATCTCCTAATATCTAAATAAATAAAAAATATATCGACACACATAAGTGGGTGAGGATAAATACAATAAAGGTAAATAATGTACCTAGGTGAACATGAGCTAAGGTAAATACCTACTCTAATAGATGCATCAATGTAAATGTCTTGAATGATTAGTTTCTCCTTGGACCTTGTTATTTGATGGAGCTTGTTCCAATTTTGGAAATGGTGCTCACACTGTACTGATTTCTCCAGGCCAAGAAGAGTTTTTTTTTTCCTTCAAACTCAACTTTGAATGCACTAACAACATTGTTGAATATGAAGCACTATTATTAGGCTTGATAATTGAATGGAAATATAGTATAAATTATATCATTGTCAAAGGGGATTGAGAACTGATTGTCAAGCAAATTAGAAAATTGTATGATACTAAAAATCAGGGAATGAAACAATACAAACATGCAGTCTAGGATTTGATTGAAATCTTTGACTCTTTTAATATTGTGAACCATGATAGAAAGTCTAATACTATTGTAGACAAGTTAGCAATGCTAGGATCCAGATTTGGGAATTGTACAGTGTCTCCATTTTCTGAGTATGAAGTTGAAATATCAACAAGGTGATATGTCCCTGATAACATTAAAAATTCACAAGTATTTGATGATGATGCCCAGGTGAAATAGTTTTTGTAGAACTAAGGTGAGCTTGCTGACAAAAATATAGATTGGGAACCAATGGTGTGTGTTGCTGAAAGAAAGGAAACTTTATTTGGAAAGGACATCATCCAACTGAAGACAAACATGATTTCTAGACGATCAAACTTTAATAATGCTGATTTCATTCTTAAAAGAAGTATGTCCATTTCAAGAGATGTGGAAGAGCACGACTTGGGAACAAAGGAAAAACCACGTAAAATCTAGTTAGGAAGCAATCTCAGCAAGGAAGAGAAGTAGTCGTATGTTTAATTGTTGAAGATATATCAAGATGCCCTAGGTTGGTCTTACTCTAAGTTGAAGGTATATAGGGAAGATATGTTCCAACATGAAATTACTCTTGAATCTAGTGTGAATCCTTTTAGGAAACAATAGAGGCCCATTAATCTGCTCCTTTCTTTAAAGATGCAAGAAGAACTGAAGAAGTTAAGGGATGGAGGGATCATTCAGCTCACAAGTTACTCTTCTTGGGTTGTAAATTTAGTACCTGTTAGAAAAAAGAATGGTGTTATAAAGTTGTGAATACACTTTAGGAACTTGAATAAAGCATCATTAAAAGATAACTACACTTTACCAAACATGGATAAAATGCTACAATTGGTAACTAGTTCTTAATTGTTATCCACTCTCGATGGTTTCTCTGGCTATAATCAAGTTGTTGTGAAGGAGTAAAAAAGAATAAAGACTACCTTTACCACTCCTTGGGGAACTTATGTCTATGTCAAGATGCCTTTTGGCTTAATGAATGCTAGAGAAACTTTCCAAAGAGCAATGGATGTAACATTTTTTTGTTATATTAATGAATTCATTGTTTTTTATCAAGATAATATAATTATGTTTTCCAACAAAAGAAATGATCACTTGCAACACTTGGAGAGAATGTTGTTAAGGTGTAGAGAGTATGGAATATAATTGAATCCAAAGAAGTGCCATTCTAGAGTGCAAAAGGTAAAGTTGCTTTGCCCATTGTATTAAAGGAAGGGGAGATGATTGATCAAGAGAGAGTGAAAGCCATCAAAAAGGTTCAAATTCCAAGAAATAAGAAGGGAGTTCAATCCTTCTTTTGAAAAATAAACTTTATCAGAAGATTTGTGTCTAACTTTGTTGAGCTGACTATCCCCATTACTAGCATGTTGAAAAAGGACCAAGTTATCAAATGGGAAGAAGCTTCCATTCAAGCTTTTAATGGGATTAAAGAAGCACTAAAGCATGCCCCTATTTTGGCAGCTCCAAATTACAATAAGCCCTTTCAAGTTTTTTCTTTTTCTTTAGAAAATACCATTGCATTTATTTTGTTGCAAAAGGATGATGAAGGTGCTGAGAGATCAATTGCCTTTTTTAGTAAGGAATTGTAAGGAGCTGAGTTAAATTACACCATCATGCAGAAGCAAGCATTTTCCATGGTGAAAGAAACAAAGGTTTTCAGACCCTACATCTTGAGCTCTAAATGTGTTTGTTATGTTCCCCACACCATGGTGAAAGACATCTTATCAAAGCTAGATGTCTCAAGTAAAAGATGTAGATGGGTAAATAAGTTACAGGAGTATGATATGGATATCCAAACCATGAAATTGATAAGAGGTTTGAGCCTAGCTAAGCTTATAGCTGAGAGCAACTAGCAAACTATTGAGGTGAATGAAGTAGAAGGAGAAAGTGCAGATGTCCTTGAAATTTTTTTAAGCTTTGAATGATACAAAGATATAATCTTTTATCTTAGACATCTCTGCTTCCATGAACATTTGAGTAAAAATAAAAAAAGAGCTCTTAAGTTAGCCTCTCAAAAATATATCTTTACTAATTTTCGGTTAGCTTGGAGAACTCGAAGGGAGTTCTCTTAAGATGCATTACTGAGGATGAATCACCAAAGTTAATTGCTGATCTCCATGGAGAATTTTTTGGGGTAAATTTTGCTAGAAGAGTTACAACACATAAAATCTTGAGGGCTTGTTATTAGTATCCAAGTCTCTTCAAGGATACAAATCTATTGGTTAGGAAATTTGAAATTTTCTAGTGTTTTTCTGGAAGAATGAAATCTTCACGCTCCCTTTCTTTACAGCATGTTTCAGTTAAAGCCCCATTTAAACAATGGGGAGTGGATTTCATTGGAAAAATTTAGGATCCTTCCAATGCTGGTCATAAATGGATTCTTGTAGCCGCTGAATATTTCACTAAGTGGCTGGAAACAATCCCCACCAAGAAGGAAACACACCAAGTTATCATGGACTTCATGTTGAATCAAATCCTATGCAGATTTGGAGTGCCAATTAAGATTGTTGCTGAGAATGACATGAGTTTCAGAGCCAAACCTTTCATTGCAATGTGTAAAGAGTATGGAATCAATTTGACATATGCTTCTAACTACATTCCCAAGGAAATGGAAAAACTAAGTCTAGCAATAAAAACTTGTTAAAGATCATTAGAAGAACTTTGGAGCTAAAAAAAAAGAAGTGGGGTGAGAAACAGAAGTTTCCTGTTTCGGCTGATAGAATCACTCTGAAAAGAGCTACTAGTAAGAGCCCATTTGAGTTGGTATATGGAACTCAAGCTTTGTTGCCCCTTCATTTGCAATTGTCTTCATTTCAGTTTGTTCAAAAAATTGAAGATCAAGAGGTTAGTCTATATGATGCTTGGATCAATCAGATTATGGAGTTAGATGAAGAAATAAGGACATCCCATCGGTGGCATGTGAAGTTCAAAGAAAAGTTGAAGAAGTTATCTGACAAGAAGGTGACTCCAAGAGCTTTGAGTATTGGAGATATCATGCTATTATGGGATAACAGGCATGAGGATAAGGGAAAACATGGTAAATTTGATGCATTATGGATGGGCCCTTATTCAATTGAATTTTGAATTAGTGAAAATACCTTGTTCCTAAAATACTTAGATGGGGAACTGCTAAAGACTTAGACATTGAAATTGAGAAGAGTGCATGTTAATTTGAGGCCATGTGATGAATCATGTCTAATAAAGTATTCAGATGCACTTGATAAGAAAGTTGCTTACTATTTAAGGGATAAGAACCCTGGAACTTTGAGGAAAGACTTTACCATGGCTCTACAAAATGAGAACAACATTAAAGTAGTTAGGAAACATCCTAAGAGGAAGGGTGTTAAACTGATCAACCCAGAGAACGCTCAATCAAATAAGGTTGTGGATCTTGAGGAAGTTGTAAAGAATTTGGTCGGAGATGTCAAATAAATCTATTATAAACTAGCTAGGGTGGAAAAGGGAATTAGACAAGGTTCTCAAGGTCAGCATAGGCAACAAGGACAAGAAAAATTTGCAAATCATCCTAGAAATGATCAGAGATCTAATGATAGAGGTAAAGCACCAATGGGAACTAGACAACCCCAAGCTAGGGAAAATAGAGTAATACTTGATCCTTTGAATTCAAGAGTTGTTCTTGAAGAGACAAATGTAATTGATTGGTGTGAAAAATGTCTTTTACCCCATCCACCATGTGAAGTAGATTATAAAGTTAACGAAGCTGATGATGATGATGATGTATTCATGGCAGACTGCTCTACAAGCTTACATCAAGGAGAAATTTCAACTGATGTAACAAATGCATGAACTGCTGCAAGTTTTGGGGATTGCATTCACTGGGTAACTCTTCTTCCTCCCTCTCATAAATTAGAAATAGATATGGTACACACTTTTGAAATTCCTAATAATGATTTTGAGTACCTAAGAGCTCTAATGATTAAGAAGTATGGTGGATGAATCCCATCAGAATAGTATACAAAACTATTAATGAATGTTTTTGTTTCCTAAGAAAAAGAATACAACACAAGAAGTATAGTTGTAAAAGGGGCAGGGCCTCAAGCCAAAAAAAAAACCCTAGTTCTCACCAATGTCCCAAAAGAAACTCCAAAGAAATATGCATCTGGAAAAGGCCTTGTTGTCTCAAGTAGAACTGGTGTTCTCACCCATGCCCAAAATGCTAAAAATCTTGTTCCATCCGATGATTTTTTCAATATTTCTCCAATGTTGCTTTGCCAAAATATGTTCCTTATGACATTTCACAAGTCTTGAGTCGGATCAAGATCTATGTCCCGATTGTTTAACTGCTTACTATTCCTGAGCACAAGAAAATGGCTTTTGAGTATTTGGGATTGGAAGAAGATAAGAGTACCCAAGGCAAAAATTTAAATAATGTAAACACTCCAACAATTAGAGACCTAAAAAAACTACCATCATTGGAGGAGATAGGTGAACCTAATGAAGTTTACTTGGGAACATCTTTGGTTAGGTCGTAATTAAATTTTGATCCATTTTTTACAATGTTGATTATTAAGGACAACGTGCTGCACAATTGTATGTTTGATTCCAAAGTATCAAGCAATGTTATGCCTCTAGAGGTTATGAATGAATTGAACATTAAATTCACATCAGCTTACGCCAAGTGTAATGCAATGTATTCTAGAGAGGTGCTAGTTGTAAGATGTGTAAAAGGTTTGGTGGTATAAATTGTAATGTATCTGGGTAAGAACTTTAAACTTGATGTTGTTATTGCTGATTGCCCTTCCAAATTGGGCATGCTATTATGAAGAAAGTGGGTTGTAAGTGTTGTTGTAAGTGTTTATATGGATATGCCTTTTTCCACCATTCCAATTGAAGGCATCATTGTTAAGCTGTATAGAGAGAAGAAGATGTTAAACCTCATTGAAGATCTCAATAATGCTTCTTATGGAGTGTTGTATGCTGTTGTAGATGTTGATAAATTTGTTGGGTTTGCTGATGGAAAATGGCATAAGATTGATCAATGTAAATGTCTTGAACAAGTAGGTTTACCTTGGACCTTGTTATTTGATGGAGCTTGTTCCAAGTTTGGAAATGGTGTTGGCATTGTTATGATTCTCTAGGCTGGGAAGAGTTTTTTTTTTCTTTCAAACTCAAATTTGAATGCACTAACAAAATTGTTGAATATGAAGCACTACTATTAGGCTTGAGAATTGCATGGAAATATGGTATAAAGGATATCATTATCAAAGGAGATTCAAAATTGATTTTCAAACAGATTAGAAAATTGTATGCTACTAAAAATTAGAGCATGAAACAATACAAGCATGCAATCTAGGATTTGATTGAAATTTTTGAATATTTTAGTATTGTGCACCATGATAGAAATTTTAATGTTGTTGCAGACAAGTTAGCAGTGCTAGGATCTAGATTTTGGAATTGTATAATATCTCCAATATGTGAGTATGATGTTGAAATACTAACAAGGCCATCTGTCCTTGATAACATTAAAAATTGGCAAGTGTTTGATGATGATGCCCAGGTGAAACGGTTTCTACAGAACCAAGGTGAGTTTACTGACCAAAATATAGATTGGGAACCAATGATGTGTGTTGTTCAAGGAAAGAAAACTTTATTTTGCAAATACATCATCGAACTGAAGAAAAACATGATTCCCAAAGGTTTTTTGGCACTTGAGTCAAACTTTGATAATGATGAGTGCATTATTAAAAGGAGTATGTCAGTTTCAAGAGATGTGGAAGATTAGGACCTAGGAACAAAGGAAAAACCACTTAAAATCTGGTTAGGAAGTAATCTCAGCCAGGAAGAGAAGTAGTCCTATGTTCAATTGCTGAAGAAATATGAAGACTGACTAGCTTGGTCTTAGTTTGAGTTGAAGGCATATAGGGAAGATTTGTTCCAACATGAAACTCCTCTTAAATCTAATGCCAGGCCCTTCAGGTAAAAATAGAGGGTGATCAATCCACTCCTTTCTTTGAAGATGCAAGAAGAACTTAATAAGTTGAGGGATGGAGGTATCATTTAGCCCATAAGGTACTCATCCTGGGTTGCAAACCTAGTGCCTGTCAGGAAAAACAATGGTGCTATAAGGCTATGCATAGACTTCAGGAACTTGAATAAAGCATCATTGAAAGATAATTACCATCTGCCCAACATGGAGAATATGCTAAATGTTAGGGAATAAGAGATAAAATATGCTGAATAATCCCTTACAGAATCACAACAGTAGAAACTAATATGTAGAAAATATTACATATCTCAAATAAAAGTGAAGAATAAATAACACAACACAGAGATACAAGATTTAATGTGGTTCACCCAATTTGGGCTACATCCACCAAGAATCACTTTCTCAGATTTTATTACAAGCCTCCACTCTCTCAATACAATACCCAGATTCGTTTGGAGCTATGCTCATCAAACTCTACAGAATTCACACCCGAATTGTAAGCACATCTACAATACATTTGCTTGTCTATGTATTATATGCATAAGACCATATAAATAGGCAATTACTTAAGCAGTTTGATACAAAACTGTGGGTATCAAAACCATCGGCAAAAAATTGTGAGTATCAAAACAATGGGTACCGAAAAAACCATGGGCCCCAAAAACAGCCCATAATGGTTACCCATTACACATGGGTTAATAAACCACCCATGAAAATTTACTTTGGGGGCTTCACCCCTGAGCCCCCATTGATCAGGGGAGTTTCACCCCCCCCCAAATAAATACCTGATTGTAACACATAGAAGGTGTACCACACTCTAACATCAAAACAGGTTCCATAAACATAACACTAAATTGGTAACTATTTATGAATTATTATCCACTCTGGATGGTTTCTCTAGCTATAATTAATTTTTTGTGAAGGATTCACAAAGAATAAAAACTACCTTTACCACTCCATGGGGAACTTATGTCTACATCAGGATGCCTTTTAGCTTAATGAATACTGGAGCAACTTTCCAAAGAGCAATGGATGTAGCATTTTCTTGTTATATTAATGACTTCTTTGTTGTTTATCAAGATGATGTAACTGCGTTTTCCGAAAATAGAAATGATCACTTGCAACACTTGGAGAGAATGTTGTTAAGGTGTAGAGAGTATGGGATATCATTGAATCCCAAGAAGTGTCATTTTGGAGTGCAAAAGGAAAAAATTATTTGTCATATTGTATCAAAGGGGTCATGATTGATCCAGAGAGAGTGGAAGTGATCAGCAAGTTTCCAATTCAAAGAACTAATAAGGGAGTTCAATCCTTCTTTAGACAAATAAACTTTATCAGAAGATTTGTGTCTAGCATTGTTGAGCTGACCATCCCCATTACTAGCATGCTGAAGAAGGACCTAGTTATCAAATGGGAAGAAAATTCCATTCAAGCTTTTAATGGGATCAAAGAAGCACTAAAGCATGCCCTTGTTTTGGAAGCTCAAAATTACAAGAATAATTCTCAAGTGTTTTATTTTTCTTCAGAAAACACCATTGGGCCTATTTTATTGGAGAAGGATGATAAAGGGGCTGAGAGACAAATTTCCTTTTTTGCTAAGGCATTGACAGGAGCTAAGTTGAAGTATACCATCATGGAGAAGAAAGCATTTTCCTTGATGAAATAAACAAAGGTTTTGAGACCCTACATCTTGAGCTCTAAAGTTGTTTCTTATGTTCCCCACACAATTGTGAAAGACATATTATCAAAGATAGAGGTCCCAAGAAAAAGATCAATATGGGTGACCAAGTTACAGGAATGTGACATGGATATCCAAATGACAAGATTGGTAAGAGGTTTGGGCCTAGCTAAGCTTATGGTTGAGAGTAACTTGCAAACTCTTTAGGTGAATGAAGTATAAGGTGAAAGGGTGGATGTCGTTGAAAAGTTTGTAAGCTCTTAATGGTACAAAGATATAATATTTTATCTCAAACATCTATAATGCCCTGAACATTTGAGTAAAAATAAGAAAATAGCTTCTAAGGTATCCTCTCAAAAATATGTCATTACTAATTTTGGGTTAGCTTGGCAGAACTCGGAGGGAGTCCTCTAAAGATGGATTGTTGAGGATGAATCCCCAAGGTAATTGCTAATCTCCATGGAGTTTGTAAGGGACATTTTGCTGGAAGAATTAGTACAATACATAAAATCTTGAGGGTTGGTTATTGGTGGAAAACTCTCTTCAAGGATACAACTCTATTGGTTAGGATATGTGAAAGTTACCAATGTTTTTCTGGAAGAATGAAAGCTTCAAGCTTCCTTCCTTTGCAGCCTATGTCAAATGAAGCCCTATTTAAGCAATGGGGAATGGATTTCATTGGTGAAATTTTTTATCCTTCCAGTGCTGGTCATAAATGGATTCTTGTAGCCACTGATTATTTCACTAAGTAGGTAGAAGCAATCCCCACCAAGAATCAACACACCAAGTTATCATGGACTTCATGTTGAATCAAATCATATGCAAATTTTGAGTGCCAGTTAAGATTTATTTTGATAATGCCATGAGTTTCAGAGCCAAACCTTTGGTGGTAATGTGCAAATATTATGGAATCAATTTAACATATGCTTCTAACTACCTATCCCCAGGGAAATGGACAAGCTCAGTCAAACTGATAAGAACTTGTTGAAGATCATTAGAAGAACCTTGGAGATGAACAAAAAGAAGTGGGATGAGCAACTGAAGTTTGTTATTTGGGCTGAAAAGAATCACTGTCAAAACAAGCGACTAGTAAAAGCCCATTCTGAGTTGCTATATGGTGACTCAGGCTATTGCAACAACTTTACTTGCAGGTGTCTACTCAATTAAAGTTTGTTCAACATAGATATGAATATCAATAAGTTATTCTCTATATGATGCTGCAGCATCAATCAGATTACAAAGTTATATCAAGAAAGATAGGGCATCCTATAAGTGGCAAGGTGATGGTTTAGAGAACAACCTCAACCAGTTATTTGATAAGAAGGTGACTCTAACAACTTTCAGCATTGGGGATCTTGTGCTATTATGGGATAGCAGGCATGAAGATAAGGGAAAAAATGGTAAATTTGATGCATTGTGGATGGACCTTTATTCAATTGATATTCGAATTGATGAAAATACCTTGTTCCTAAAAGACTTAGATGGGGAACTACTTGAATTTCCTATTAATGGCAGGTATTTGAAACATTTCCTTGATTGATTTCTCAGAATCAAGGTATACTCCATTTGTATAGTGTATGGTTCTTTGTTTTAATTTTTCATTTGTATTTTTATTCATTCTGGTCCTTGGTGACCTGTTTTTTTGGTTTCTCAGTTTGTTTTTTAGAGGATGGTTATCGATTCTATGCTTCACAAGCTTATTCTTTAACTCCATTGCCAAATGGTTTATTTTTTAAACTTGTTTTGCTATTTTTTCTTGTTGCACTCACAGGGAGTTCCCATCCCCGAGTTGATCCAATGTTGGTGATCAATTTGATCTCACCCCATTTTTCCTTAAAATTCTTCAGTTTGCAGGCTCTGTCATGTTTTCTATCTCCGTGTATTGCTGCGAGAATTTTTTTTTGTTCATTTGGTTTTCATGATTAGTCCCTTCCTTGGTTGAGGATAACTTAATAGTCCATAATTCATTTTTCTTTATTATTTCCATAAAAAAGATCTGTAACTTGGGCAAAAAATCAGGTTTTTTTTCTTCCTTCGATTTTTCACAGTCATGTTTTGTTATCCCTGTCATTTTTTTTCCAAATATTTTTGAAAATGTGATTAGATGCTAGCTCTCTTGATACAATTATTTGGGCCAGTATTAACAATAAAGAACAACATTCTCAGAGCAACAGATCAAAGAAAGATTCTAACTTTACTAGAGCAGACACATGGATCTCATTAAATTAGGCATGAATTAACAGAACATAAGTCTGTAGAACTAGTGTGTATTTCCCTGTCTAGATTAATATATTGATGCAAATATATGTTTGATTCTCTGGCACCATTTTGGTTGAACTATGGCTTGTCTAGAAGTGGAGCTAATGTCAACTGCTAGAAGCAGATTGTATATGAGCTCAAAACTGGATCCATTATGCAGGATTTTCTACGCTCATTCCACAAATAATGGAAAATTTTTTTGCCGCCTTGTACCTTGCATCAGGGAGACACATTTAGGTAAATTTCGATTCCTTGCAAATCACATATGAACAAAAATTCATGTGGGCACGTATGAGCTTTGGTAGACCATGGTCATGTGGATGGCAAGCACTCATTTGACAATCACACAAAAATAGAAAGTCACATATCAATACACAACTATAAATATTGGAGATATGTGGAGGCTTCCACCAGACTCAGCTAAATACTGTCCCAACTTTTCAAAGCAGATTTGTCAGAGTGCTTGGGACACATGGAGGCAATACACACAATTTGGGAAGATGGTCACCAAAGTTTTATTTTGAAGAAGCTACATAGGACGACACTTGGATAACTTCCACATGCAATTTGACAGATCGTACACATATCTGACTTCACAAAATGGCATTAAACAAAAGGAAATTCATATCGCGAGACTCTCATGGACATATGGTGCCTTCTGTTGGATCCTTCAAGCGCTCTGATACAAATCTATTAGATATTGCAAGAGATTTATTGAGCAGGTTCTACTTAGTTAATGGAGTCTCAACTTTTGGGCACTATAATATAATATGTGCTTTTCTGATACGTGGAGGTTTACAGCTAGCAATAGATTTTATACTGAGACTATTCATAGGCCAAAAGGCATTTTTCCTATAAACCAAGGCACATGGTTATTAACAACCTCAACCATATTTGAAAACTTGCCCCGGTACTTATCCTGCGGTAATCCCAAGGAATCAACAGTTATTGTGTATATGCATTTGTTATTTTGCAATATATAAGCTATCAATAAACCTGGACATGTGAACATGCACTATTTACCTTCATGATAACATACTAACAATTCCATGTCGAATACCATCTTCCTAACATATGGGACTCAATGGATTTACTACCACTTCATTTACAATTGAGTCTTCAAGGATTAGTTAAGTTCAAAAAATCGAAGATCAAGAATTGTTAGCCCATATGATGCTTGACCCTCAAGGTCACATTATTGAGTTGGACAAAGAATCAGAATGGTATCCCGTCATTGAGCATGTAGATTGATTCAAAGCCCAATTTGAATCATGTTATTTGGGGCCCCCTCGAAGATTCTCTCAAAGATCTTTCAGCATCTAGGAAGAAATCTGGTGCTAGTTATGGGATAGCAGGCATTAAGATAAGGGAAACCATAAGGTTACAGGACTTGATGCAATATAGCATTTCGGGCCTGTAGGGTTCATTTGACATTCAAATTCGGTGAAAATACCTTCCTTCATTAAAAGAATTTTATGGGCTGAACTAACAAAGAAAATTGGCTATTAGTTGGACACGTATTGTCGAAGGCGTTTCGCTTGATTGATTTCTCAGGGACGCGAAGGTATATTTCATTTGTAATAGTCGTATAGTTCAGGGAAAATTGTTCAAGCTTTTGTGTTTCACGTTCGGTTCTGGTCCTTAGTCGGGACCTAAGTACGTGTTGGTTTCAAATTAGTTCATTTTTTGGAAGATGGTTATGGTTTCTCATTCTCGGGCATGCTTCGGGGATTCTTTGACTCCGTTACAGCCGAGTCTATTTTTGGCGACTTGGTCGCGCGGGATGCGATTCTTGTGGAAAGGCTCCAAAAGGGACAAGTTCCCTGGAATCAGCCAATGCGGGTGCTCAATTCGGTCTCGAGACCATTTTTCCTTGACAGGATTCTTCAGTTTGTGGGCTCTGTCATCGTTTTCTGATTTCTTTGTATTAGATGCATGAAATCTTTGTCCTCCATTTTATTTATATGATTAGTCACTTCCTTGGTCAAGGATCACTTAAAACGGCCATAATTTGTTTTTGGTTCCGAGCTATCCAATGTTCACAAAAGTCTGTAACTTGGGTGTAAAACTCGGGTTATCTCCTGTCCTTCCTTTTTCCGCAGTCACATTTTGTTGTCCACTTTCATTTTTCCCCCAAATATCCATGGAAACGTGTTCGGCTTTGGGCAGTTAATGCTCATTTCCAATTTCAAATGTCTTGAAAACGCCTGCTAGATTCAAAATAGCTGCCCGCACTCAGATTGGTGATAATTTTCTACATTTCTCAACGATTTGACACAAAATGGGTACCGTTGGATTCGTGGCTCCTGATCACATTTACATCTCATCAATCAATGAAATTCATTGACCTTTCTAGTTGAGATGCGGCTCGGTGGGGAACTTTAAGAAACTCGTAAGGCTCACTTCAATCCAACAATGTTCTCTATTTGGTGGATGGGAGTGAAACTCAGAGGCATGACAATTCACTTTTTGGTCTCTGGCCTTGGAGTTGTGCTGGGGAGACAGTACGGAAGTTTCCGCTGCCTTGCCTACAACTTAGATATTTTTTCATTTGTACTGGCCGGTATAGTTTTGGTGGACTCATGGACACGTGGAGGAAAGGCACTCATTTAAGGATATGCCATAGGGTCCCTTCTCTTTCTCTTCTCAATTGTGACTAGGAAGGCATATGGAGTGCTTGGGCTCATTGTCAAGAGGGAGCTCTTAGATAGCTTAAAGCTTTATCAAAGTAACTTTGTGAAGCCAATGTGCTGTGGGACACATGGAGTGGACCGCTCTTGTTTGGGGATCCAGCCCCTAATTTTGTATTAGATTGAACTGTGCATCACCATGAAGCAATCAGACACATAAGCACCTGTGCACTGTATTTTCCTTTAACTGTGTTTTCTTGCATTCTTCTTGCCGGACTTCAGACATGTGATTACAAGCCTATCCTGTGTTTGGGATTATCTACTTTTCATGCAGGGACCCATTATCAAAGTGTATGCCATAGAGACATTGTTGTGAATGACTTTTTGCTGACTCATTTTAGAATGAGACTTTCATCAAAGGCTAAAAGTGTGCACTTTGCTTCTGTGGGCCCAGGGCACATGGAAGGCTACTCTCACACTCTCCTTTTCTGGAAACTGTATCCCCTGATTTACTGTATCCTTTCATTTTAGTGCACTAAGGAAACACATGGACGACTCTAAAATAAAGTAGAAATTTAGGGTAGAATCAATTAGTTTCCTGTGCATTGTGTCTGTTTTTCCACCATTGTGGTATCTCCAAGACTCCTAGAGATGCGAATACGCACTATTTTTCATCTAGAGGTCTATCTTAAGTAGCAATTCCTTGTTGTCTCTGGATTTAGTACCCATGTTAGCCATTGACACCGTGATTTGGAACTATAATTTGCTGAGTATAAAGATTGTTAAGGTGCTGATGATTTGGTGATAATTGGAATGGATCAGGAACTTGTAAAAATGGGAATTACTAGAGAAGCTAGATGCAGGACAGAGTTGCAGAGGAAAGAAAGGGAAAACGATTAAATCATAAAAGTTACAGGCAAAAAAAAATGAAATAGAGTGTTGCCTCAAGAGTAAAAAGGATTACCTGTCATATCCACCTATGTAAAGCCTCCAGAAAACGATTAAAAATGGGTATTTCTCACATGAAATAATAAGAATGATGAGAAGGATTGCCAAAAAGTTATATCAAGGCATCCTAGTCATTAGTTGAGGGCCCAAGAAATGTTATTAGTTCACAATTGGTCCACCTGGCAAGCTTTTGAATGCAAATTTGTTAAATGTCCACTTTCCGAGAAAAATTGGTAACAAGCAAAGGTCCCTCGAATATTCTTCTCTTTTTGGGGGAAAATTGAGTGAGTAAAATGTATAAATGCAATGATAATACTCTTGTAAAGGGTTGGGGGTTGAATTCTTAAGAGAAAATTTGATAAAACTCATCTTCCTGAGATTCTAATATGAGATAACCTATTAGTTTCTATTCTATGTTAGATGTTCTATCATGTAAATTTTGTTACATATGTATAGCCATTTACGAGCACTGAGATTGGTATCTGGAATCTTTTCCATGTTGATGAATCTAAGAAATTTCTGAAATTAATGTTGTGTCAATTTTGGAGCAATTAGTGTCTTCTTTGTTTCAGAATTTTTGCAAGTAGTCTTACACATTCCTATTGCAATATTACATTGAAATCTTTGTGAAATCACACAGGATCTCATCCTTGTGACATTTTAGGTGGTATTTGTAATTTCATTTCAAGAAGAGCCTTCATCTTGTGATGAGATAAAAAAATTTAAAATCAATTCACTATCATTTGTTGATAAATATTGTCTCTAAGTCTTCAGAGTGTACCTTAGGCGTGATTGATCAGAGATTTTGATGTTTAATTTATTCTATTCAATTTGAGCCTCCCGTGTTAGAGTATCAAAGATTGTGTGAAAATGTGTTGATCTGGGCCTCCATTGAAGCACACCTTCTAGTTGAAGGAATGCCTTAACTCTTCTGAAGCTTTCTATTGTTGAGTTGTCCATTTTTGTGAAGTCCCTCAAAAGATTTGGTATAATGAACTTTATCCTGCTTCATCTCCCACAAAAATTATTCAAAAACCATGAATCCATCCCAAACTAACCCTATTTTCCTTGTATATCTAACAAAGGAAAAAAATCTATTTACTAAAATATGTAAAACAATCACGATTTCTTAATTTCTTCAGGAACCTTAGCCTTGTGTTGAAAATATCTCCATCTTTTAGAAGTGACAACTCTTTAGAGTTAAATTATGAATTATTGACCGTATTTTCCAAAGGTTTTCTCCTTAATATTTTTCCAAAAGAAGGATATCTCCATCTTCTTTATCATACATGAGGTTACAGTAAAGGTCATCTTACCTTGGTTGAAGAGGCACAACCTAAAGTAGTGAGGACAAGTCAAATCCTCTTGAAGGTGCTATCCATCTCTCCATAAATATGAGTGATAAAGGGCCATTTGGATCTCATCCTCTGCTACAAAATGAAACACACCATGATCTATATATCTCTAAGCTCCATGTCCAATTTGTTTTTCTTCTCAGCTTGAAAGAGAGAAAAAAATTAGATACCAACAAAAGGCATAAAGGTAATTAATGGTTTATAAAAAAAACTCCCGTAGATTATTGAATAATAACATTGGAGTTACATAAAAAAAAAATACATTATTGGGTTTAGGAGAGTTGAAAATGAACTAGAATTTAGTCAACTATAGGGTCAATTTTAAATTTACCATGTCCCAGAACATAAACCAAAAAAACTAGTGATTTTTTCCCAAAGTGAAATTTAAACATATTGTGATATAGTTTCTCCTTTTTCAAACAAATCTAAGAATTTATGAGTATGAATGACATAATCATCTTATGATTTATTAAAAATTGTAATATTGTATAAGTATAATATCACAAAATCATCAATGAATGGCCTAAAAACAACATTCATCACACACATTCATAATGTAGCCAATGCATTACACAATGTAAAAGGAATAACAAGTCATTCAAACAAACCTTGTTTCATTTTATAAGTAGTTTTCCAAATATCGCCTTCATAGATTATCACCTGATAATAACCAAAAATTAAGTCTAAAATAGTTAAATAAACTACTTTTTTCAACTGATCCAATAAAATATCAATGCACGGAAGAGGGTACTGAATTTTCACCGTGATCTTATACATGGGACAAAAATCAACACATATGCACCACAAGCAATATTTTTAAGTCACAAAAAATATAGGTGAACAACAAGGAGATTAAATTGGATGGATAATCATTTTTCCAATAGTTCATTCACTTGTTTCTATATTTCCTCATTTTCAACAACGAAACAATATATACATAAATATGTTAGGAAGCGGTGCATCCTACATCAACAATATATCATGTTGAGCTCCTCTTTTAGGTGGTAAACCTTGTAGATCCTAAAAATAATTATCATAGTTATTAAAAATATTAATAAATTAATTATGATGTTTAGGATCACAATCCTCAAAATCCTTCGATTTTTTTTTCCATTTAGCTTTAATAATCATGAGTACATAATTCTTTCTTCAATTTACAATACTTTTCATCTTCCGTGCAATAACAAAAGAAAGAATTTTTTTACACATCAATCTCTTACAATATATTCAGTCCCATATTTGACAAAAAAATATTAATTATATTCCTTGTAGAAGATTGCTTTACAATCCTAAAGATATGGACTTCTAAAAAAAACACCACAAATGTCTAATGGAACAACATCCAAATCGACCTCATTAATGAACTTTTCTGTAATGGAAACATTGAATCTACATGTTTTCATTACCTACAATTTTCCATCATCACAAACAAGCCCGATGGATAAGGATTAGGATGTGGCTTGGTTTAGAGTGACAATTTTTTGACAACCTCCTAGGAAATCATATTAGCTTGAGACCCACTATCAAAAAGAATGTCTATTATAGTATGTTCGAAAAAAACTCTAAGGTGGAAAATCTCATTTATTTTATTCTTGTCATGAATATATTGTTTTTCAAAATAAAATAAAACAGTAGATGAACTAGTGCTAGAAGAAGAGGAACGATTACAACCTTGTAAACAAATGATCTTGATCTTTTTTTCATCACCAAACTTACATCCAAGATACTACTACATGAAATCGTTGGTCCTCTTTTCATTTTCTTCTTATTGTTAAACCATTTAGGATTAAGTTCTAAATGTAACTTCCAGCACTTAGAATCATCATGATTCTTTGTACAATGATTAAAAAATGGTGTATCATCTTCTTCCTAAATAGTAGAATTTTTATTTTTCTTACTCTTCCCTTTACCTTTTCCTTTAGAACATTTCCCTTTATTGTCAGATTGCTTGTTCCATTTTTTCGAGGAGGAAGAGTCTTTGGTAATTTTTTGTCTTCCTTACAAATGAGTAACTTGCACACACACCACATCAAGGTTAGTAGTTTTAACAATGAAAATCATATGTATCAAATAGATATGTAATCCACCAATATATTTCATCAATGTTTCTTGTGTATGGAGAGAAATATTCAAAATGAGAGCCCTTTTGCAAAACTCTTTTTTATAATCCTAAACACCTTGTCCCTTAGTTTTCATTAAAAGTTTCAAATCCACCATGGATTTTTGCATACAACCCAAAGGGTAAAGTTGTTGTCTTATATATATAAGAAATAAATTTATTCCAAGAAGATATTACTTTACCATTTTTCTCATCAACATCTTATAGCTTACTCTCCCACCAGATGATTGTTGTACCACTAATTCGAAGAGTTTGCAAATAATTTTTTTTGTTATTATCAATGATTTTTTGAACCCTACAATATAATTCAATTTTATTGATCCAGTTAGCCATATTTTCTACATTAATCTATCCAATATATATTTACAATTCAAACTTAATATCAAGTTTTAATGAGAAAAGAAACTTATAATTTCATTTACCACTTTTTGAAGATGGAGAATAAGATTCAAATGAAGAACAAGACTCTTCTTTTTCTACCTTTCTTGGTTTCTCTTTGCATCTTTATCCTCCAATCTCGGTATAATTCCACCACCATTTATTTCATTCTCATGAATAATTGTTGAAATTGATCTTCTTTATCCTCATCCATATCTACACTTCATGACCATCTCAATCCAATTTCCAAATCAAAAATTGCTAATTCTCCTTCACCTTTTCTACAGTAGGACCTTGTCAACATAAACAAAAAACCTACAATCCAAAGTAGTTGTTAAACTGATCATACACCATATCTGATACCGAATGATCTGTAATCATAAAATATTACAAAAGCACACTAAACATTCCATTTAAAAATATGCATTTTTGGATAAAAATTTACCCCTTATGAATTTCTATAATTTTAGTAATCAACAAAAATCAGTAAGGTAACTATGGAAATTAGAGAAACTAGAAATAAAATGCAACAAATAGTGACATAATCTATTGGTAAGGGATTTCAACATGAAACCTACATCTACGAGTCCATATTAAGTTACTGATATATTAAAAATCACCTTTTAAAATAATTTCAAATGGTGTTAATTAAATTTAGATCTTCCTCAACCTATTAAAATATTCCTATTGTAAAAATAATCATGGTATCCTTTGGAATTTTCTTCCAAAACTATCTATGACTGCCAATATTTCCCTCTAGACTTATATAGAACATCAAGATTAACTCATCAAATATAAAATCATCCACTTTATAACTTGTTTTCCACCTATACCAAAACGATCACATTTTTTTTAGAAGGTCGGAGGTTAGGGGGGTAAAATCCCTCTAACCTCAACTGATGCTCATTTTACTATAAGGAGATTAAATTCCCATACCCATCAGGATATGGTTGGCCAAATTGTATAAGTTTGAGTAGCCAATATGATGAGTTGGAATTAGGGACACTTTTTCTTGGGACATGTGGTAATTCCAATGGATGTTTCTTCCAAGTTGGGCATGGAGGCTATGTTTGTATCAACAGTCAGTGAGGGTTAGTTAGAGGGACTTAAGGAGTTGGTATAGGGTCTAAGTGGTGTGGTGAGGAGATGGAATAATAGGTGGCAGGTTTTCTTAGTTGGTCGACAGAGATGATAGGTGGGTGAGCTAGTGGTAGAAATGGTGGTAGATAAGGAGGCTCAATTGGATGAGATATAAGGATCTCGACTTGGTGGTTTTGGCTGCCACTAAATGCAACTTTGTCACTATAGTATAACTATAATATAATCTATAATATATCCCACATTCACAATGTCGTAAATAAATAAATTAAATAAATAAATAAGTGTGCATATAGTGATATGAGGAAACAGGGGCAAAGGTACCCCTCAATAAAAAGAGTGTGTCAACCTTTGATAAGGGCACACAACCATCAAATAGTGTAGCCCATCTTTCTGATAATGAGTGTCGAATATCAGAGGCAGAGAGAAACTTTTTAATCAATATAACCTTACCACTTATCATTGTTTCATTTTTCCACGTTGCGAGTGTGCACGCATCCAAGTCATTTTCAAACCTGCATGCCATCCCGTATATTTTCCATATTGCCAAATATTTTAGTGTGTAATAAATTTTGCATATGGTCTATATTTTAAACATTCAAGATACCACCATAAATATCTCGACATGCTCTATGCAATGAAACTTATTGCAACATATTTTGGGAAGATTATAGATCGATATATCTCGGCAAGGATCTTCTAGATTGTAAAATTAGTAAAAATTGAGGAGTTTGAGAGGGTGATTTAACCAATAAGAGGGTTTATTCATTAAATGAAAGATTAAAATATTAATTAACCAATAATGGTAAATTGATTAATTAGATGGGCATTTTAAATAAACAAGTGACATTAAATGTCATCTAAGATGAGGGATGATGCTATTTAATTAACGAAGTGTTGTTAATTGATGGAGACAGAGGGGAATGTTAGCCAATTAGTGAAAAGTCACTTATAATGAAGTCATGGTAAAGAATATAATTAGTGAAATTTAATTATTAAAATTGTGTGTTGAAAATTAGGTGTTTACATTTGCCCCTTTTTTGTCCATAAAATGCAAGAGATGCCACTTCAAAGATAGTAGAAAATTTTATTTTGTATGGCTAGAATAAAAATTAGTAGGATGGACCATGCCCCGTCGAGGGTCAATGTGGTGATAGAATAGGTTGATTGGCACTCAAAAACATATGAGAATGATTACGATTGAATAAAATCTCATCATATTGGCCAGGATTCAAACTTGGCTTAGTTTTCTATTTTTCAATTTAAATGATTCTTGTGTCATCACACCACGTTCCTCTTGCACTATGAGGATTATACAAGGGATGGAGGGATGTGGAAGAAACATGTAATTGTGATAACATTTTCTTAGTAAGTTAGAATAAATTTAAAAGGTTAGTAAGAAGGAATGTGAGTTAGAATGGAAAATTAGTTAGAATGGGAAAAATGATTAAGTATGGAGAGAAATATTGTAGCGTAACATATGTAATGTCCTGGCTCACAAGTACCTTTTTATCATATGTAATCATACAAAAAAAAAGGTAGCATAACATGAAAAATCATAATACTAAATTTTTTTCGATGCTAAAGAACAGATTCATAGAAAATTTCATAAACAATGCTATATGAGATAGTAAATAAGAAATAAAACAAATAAACAAACAAACACAATCAAATACACTTGAAAATAACTATTTTAAGAAAATTGTACTTATATATATTTTTTTATCTTGCTTCATTAACCAGATGTTTGAGTTATATAACGAGGTTTAAAATGGTGCCCCAATCAAGGATACATGAAAGCGATTAGATGGAGGACATAAAATTCTCATGGAAAGAAAACGTGAACTATGAAACTTCCTTGAGAAATGATATATGCAGGGAAGACATGTATAGTAATAAATAATAGCGTTATTGCTTAAAGAATATCACAATATGATGTGCATTTAATGTTCTAAAACTAGCATTAACTAAAGTACAATATTTTTTGGTATAGTTTCCAATATTTTTTTGGATTTTCTCATAGGTTTTGGGTTTTGAGATAATATGAATTTTTTTGGATTTTCTATATTTTTGAAAATTTTAATTTTTTTCGGATTTTCTTACTCTCATTCTCCTTCATCACATTTTAAGTATTCTATACAAATCATACATGATCATGTTTCATCTCTTGCACTACATGAGATACTTACATTCCCTCCACCTATCACACATGGAATTTCTCATCATGAGGCCCTTCTTGTGCATCTTTATCACTATGCGATATCTTGTATATAGGTATTTAAAAAATAATTTTGAAAACACTCAAATAATCACATAGTTCAAAAAATTCATATATTCGAAAAAAAATACAAAATCTAGACCATTTCTAGTTTTCTTAACTAGCTTGGTACTTTACACATAATATTCGTCACATTGGTTTTATATATAGTGTATTTAGTATTTTTACAAAATTATTCGTGAAGTATCTTGATATTTATGTAGGAAACATATATCTATTGTTACATGATGATGGGATTCAGATTGGTTTCTATAATACTCTCTTTGGTCCATCTCCCCATCGTATACAAGAATTTTATTTTCATAATATGCTACTTTAAATATTCTACATCAGAATTTATAACATATATAGTGTTTATTTGTTTATATTAGATCAAAAGGTATAAAACATGTTTTTACACTTCCAACCTATCTTTCTCTATCTATTTTTGCTATTACTAATTACACTAGAACTATGTGTTGTTGTCATTACGTTTTAATGTTAATTCATCTCTTGATTTCTTACAAAATAGATCCACTTGAATTCCTTATGTGATTATCATCGACTATGACTATTTTCTTTATACAAACTTTGGACCTTGCTTGTCTTGTGATACTATGGCATCACATGTTTTTGGCTTCATGCCTATTTTTCATATACTATGAAACATCATGCACTCTACTATGATAATATTATGACACAGAGGGTGTACCATGTTTGTAGATATATGATGAGATATAAGTATGCATATACACATGGTTACTTATGTGACTAAACATTTTTTTCCTTTTACTATACTATTATAGATCTTACTCTAATAATTACACTATTATTATTTTTATGGCTTCAGACATGTTTTCCATGATAATTGTTTATTTATTTTTAATATGGATCAGGAAATGATTTCTATTATTTAATATTTCGTCTAGTTTCTTTACACATGTATTCTTTCTTGTTGTTTGTTACATTTTCCTTATTTTTCATACTATGGTTACCACCTTGTGCAACTCATTTTGTAGCTATAGGTCCTCATAGGTGGCCATAATCATAACTTTATGTACTACCCACTCCTCTTCGACACTATTATATTTTGATTTTGATTATTGTTGACTATAGGCATGGATATTATTATATTATTTTTGTTTGGCATGATGTTAAATGATAGAGATATTCTAGCTATTGATTGATTGTGATTCATAGTATGATTGTGTGGATTCTTAGACACATAGAGAGACATTTTATATTGATGATGATGATGTGTTGTTAGAATATATATTTACTAACATTCAGAATTATCGTCATGTTGAATATGATTTAACGTTTGAACTAATCTCATGACCTCGGTAATATCGATGAAATGGTATAATTGAGATGTTGTTGAAATTTTAGACAAATGATACCATTGTTTTGTTTAGATGATGATTTAGTTATATGAGTATGTTTATTGATTGATGTTCATATATTTTATCTTTTATGTATTTGATATGACCACAAGGCTAAAGGAGGCATTGTGTGATTTTGCAGGTAATTGTATCGCAATAAATAAAAGGGCGTTAGGAGACCAACCATAACAGAATACTAGATGGATACAACGACGGTCACCATGGTAACTTATGTAATGTTTTATGTTTTATTATTAGATTGTTAGGGGGTCCCCATGGGGGAGATGACCTCTAATTGTGACCATGGGCTATGTGTGTAATTGTTTCCATTTTCTTTCATTTATTTTGGAGTATGTGATTTATTTTGTGATGTAATTCTTTTAATAATTGTTGATTAATGTGCCTTAATTAAGTTGATTAATAATGTTTATTAAGTTAATTTGGGATGTGACAAAAGGGGCCATTTATTAGAGTAGTTAGTCCTTTGGATCTTGTGATTTAAGTTGAGTGTATTTGAATTTGAGCATTGTACACCCTACCTTACATGGGAATTTGGATTTGGACTTAAGGGCCATTTTTGGAGGCTTGTGGGACAAGTTAACATTTTTCCACACCTCTTAATTTCATATACCAACTATAAATAACGGTTGGGGGTTCAAAAATATACCCCATTATGTGTTTTGTAAGGAAAAAGGTGACATTTATCGTACTTTTCTCACATGATTTTTAAATTATGTCCTTAGGGGGTGTGGGTTTGTGTTCAGTGTGTAAGAGGCTTTTCATTTCTCTCAACCACTAATTTATTGTGCCTTAGGGTTGAGGTTTGACTTTTGTGGTAGATTTGAGGATAAGTGATGAGGCATCCTACATGGAGCCACCTCACCCTCTTCTTCTGTTTTTCTATATATGCATGTTCCTTTGTTTGTTTGGGGCTTCCTATATTTTATTGTGCACTTGTATTTTTTGAATTAGAGATATGTGGAGTGATTTTTGAATTCTTGTAGCTTGTTGGAGTTGGATAGAGATTAAATGCGCTTGGAGTGTGATTCTTTGAAAAAATTCTGACTATGGAAAAGTAGGAACTACACCCTTGTTTTACTTGTTTGTTTCTATATTTGTGTATTGCATGTAAGTGAATGGTTTGTGTGCTTATTGGGATCATGGGTGGAATTCCAAAGTATGGTGTAGGAGAAGGATATCAAGATTTTCTATTGTAGGGAGGCATAAGAGTTTTGTTTCATGTTTTGGGAGGGAGTTGGGTTGGGAGACATAAGAGAATGTGGGAGGGATAAGAGAATCTTGAGGGAGGCATAAGATTTATTTAGGGGTTTTGAGTTGTGTTTTTTAGGGTTTTAAGGTGGGAATCTAATCCCACTGGGAGGCATACGTGATCTCCTCATAGTTCGTTACTCTATTTGATTTGATTTTTCAAGCCTTGTGTATTTTTTAAAGTTGCATTCCTATGATTGTTATCTTGTGATTGAATGTATGTTAAATGGTTGTGAAAATGTGTATAGTGATGTGCAAGCATTGTGCTAGTTGTCTTGGGTTTTCTTTATTTCTTATTGCACTTTTGATGGGGCTCAGGGGAAAATGAGGAGGATAGCTTATTCTACTCATTGGATTATTGGTTGGGTGGAGAGTGTTTCATACTCCCACAATTTTTTTGTTGTGATTGAATTGAAGTATATGGTGGATTTCTTACTAAAAAGTTGGGAATTGCAACATTTGTAGAATTGAAGAATGAAATCCGTCATTGTAGAAATTTTTCTTGTAGGTCCCAATTAAGGTGGAAGGTTAGTAGTCTTTCATTTCAAAGAAGCTTGTATTGTATATTTTATTTATCAAGTTGTAATGTATTGCTGGAAAGAAATATTTTTGTATTGCAAGAAATGAGCTCTGTTTATGAAAGAAAAAAAGAAGAACGAAAGGAAAGTTCATTGCTACTTATAGGAGTTTAAATTATTGTAAGAATGAAGGGAAAATCTTGGAAGTTGTAAATCATTAAGAATGTATTCTTAGAAAATATGAAATGTAATATAGTTTCTTGTGTTTTCTTTGAATAAATAGTTGTGGTTATAATGGAAGAATGCACTAAGGTATAGCAAATTACTTTATTGAAGGAATTATATTATTTTAAAAAAAAAGAAAGAAATGATACTTAGAAATAGATGGAATTTCATTTCTTTATTTGATCTTGAAAGTAATTTAATTTGAAAAGTATTATTGTAGATGTTTCTTGTATACTATTGAAATAGAAAATCTTTATATTTAGTGATTTAATTCATGCAATGAATAAATGGTTTAACCTTTCTACTAGTGACTTTACGCATCTAATTTAAAGCTAAGGTTAAACTATAAACCACCTTAGTAGAATTTTTTTTGGATTTTTTTTTGAAATGATGGTTTTCTTTTCAAAGAATAGGACTAACGCCCTGTGCAGAGCAGTGGTATCCAGACCATAGACCTAGTCAGAATGGCAGTCTCTTAACCACCACCCAGAAAGGGCGGCAGTTTATGAATCATCACCTAGGTAGGGAAGTGGTCATAGGACCGCTGGCCTACTCAAGGTGATGGTTTCATCACTTTCAATGGAAAAGTAAAATCTTTGACTATGCAAATTTGAACTTGATTTAATTGAAATCTGATCCTATAAAATGTAAAAATGAATCCACCAACCAACCATAAGGGAGTAGAATCATTGTTTTAAGCATTTCAATCCTTGAATGTGCATTTAAATGTATTAAAACTCATAGATTAAATGGAAGTAGGGTTTTTCTCTGATAAATAACCCAAGAATGGAAATAACTAAATAACTACTCCATATTTAGGGTAGAATCTCTACATTCAACAAATAGAATACATTTATTTAATAGATCCATAAACTATACTAAACTAAGCTAGATCCAAATGAATCCCTCCATGGTTTCCCTCCTTGTTTTCATGGCTTCCACTGCTCCAACCTTCAAATCAAATAAAAGAAAAAAGACGAAATGAGGAAGCTAGGGCAAGAAGAAAGATTAAATGAAATTTCATAAGGATGGTTAGGGTTAGCTTAGAAATCTAGGATCTAGTGGCCATAATTGATTTAAGCCAAGAGTTAAGAATCAACCCTACAATTGTTAGGTGAGAATATATATTTTATGGGCTTTTAAATAATTTAAGTGTATGTGAAATGGGTAAATGGGGCCTCTAAGTACCATGGTATGTTAAGTTACTTATGTAACTCTCCTAGTAGGTTTTAGTTAAATGATTCAATGAAAATTTAAGCTAATAATTTAAGAGGTCTAAGGTAACCAAGGATAAGTGTTTAATAAATGTTGGTTTGAATTTTTATTTCAGAGGGGGAAACTTTTTAACCAAGTAAAAGAATTAATTGACACTTTTCTAGTGGATTGTAATTGTATTGACCTCATAAATGGGCTAAGAATGTTTAATTATTAATCTAGACTTGTTCCATTTAATGTAATGTAGCAGATTGTTGGTAGGAGTTAGTTAAATCTATTATAGGTTTGACACCCTTGCAATCTTTTAAAACAAAAAAATAATTCCGCAAATTTCTAGATAATCATTATGGTTTAATATGGTTTTAGAATGTCGAAATTGTAGGTGTTACACTTTCTATTTGATCCTCTGCAGATTATCAGACATATGGTACATTAGTACAAATCTATTTTTTTTTGTTGCATGCTCATTTTTTATCTCATATGACTCAAAAGATAGGGTATTCCATAGGTTTTTTCTATACCTACAAACGTAATAATTTTTCATAAAACTCAAATCCTCCTAAAATTCTACAAATACTAAAATATGTAACAACTCAAAAAATTTCAAAATTGTGTTGTATATTCATGACTATGGTATGGTTTTGAAAATCCTATACATTTCTAGATAGAGGACAATTTTACTCAAGTTACAATTTTCTACAGATTGTACCAAATCTTTATATGAGTTTTCCCTAGTTAGAGAAACATATGACACATTTTAGATAAGGTTATACAGGTAATGGACACTTCATTATTTCTTTAGAATTCTATCTTTTGCATATTTATAAAATGGGTTTAGCAGCATGGGCCTCCATCTTCCCTTTAAAAATTCTTAATTCTACACAATCAATTCAGACACAATAGAACCTTACAAAGGCATGGAAATGACCACTCGTATATTTTATTTTTTTATGTTATGAAAATTTGGCTCTATATTTTTCTACAATGGTGTGTCGTTTAGGATTATTGGAAAGCGTAGAAGAAACACTAGTATATTTATAGAGAAATCTATCCTCTTCTCTCACAAAATTGCCAAATAAGAAAAACATAAAAGAAAATATGCTATCTTTGTAGACATATGTTTCCTTTCCTCTCATCAAATTATCAAATGAGGAAGAAACCAAAGCACGTGGATTATTTGTCTTCTAAACCTTCATCTTCTCTAGTATATTCTCTGCTACAACATTAAGGATTGATCACTCCCATTCCTCTTACAACTATATAAGAAAATTCCAATTCTCTAAGCCATGAAAGTAATGGGATAAATTCCTTCCATAAAAATGAACATGTGCATCCCTTTAATGAATTTCATCTACCTAGGTAATTTTTACAATGTTATAATTTATAAAAATTATATATATGTTTCACTTAAAGTTCAGTTTCTATAATAGAAACTAACTACAATGTATGTTATATGTTCCATCATGGAGTATGCCAAAAGAAAAAAATTCTCAAGTAACTTAAAGAAAATAAAACATGTGTTTACACACTTAGGTATGTTTATCTTTAAAGAATGAGTTTTTCAATCACATACTTAAAGTAGGGGAGTTTAGATAGTAATGTTTTTATATTATCGTTGTGAAATCATTAGTTTGACCATGTATCTTTTCTTAGGCAAATGTGACATTTGGAATTCAATATCATCATTTCTTTAGCCATTATTAAAAATTCATATCTTTAAAATAATCTATATCCCCAATTATTTAAATATTATTTCATTAAAGTATGATACACCATCTGATATTCTAGAAAAAACTTTAAGTTTGATTGTTACTCTACTGTGTCCAAAATAGTACAAATGGGTTAGGATGTATTCTATGGTCTTGGAAGACTTGTAAATTATTACCCCTTCACAACCACAAGATATGTGTTTCATTCAACACATTTCTTAGGTTGTTTCATCTACATATGTTCAACATTTTTAGAATTTACTATATATAGAAGGATATACACAAAACTCCTTATCACTTTATAACTCACCTAACATTCTTAGAAGCTACATTATTGCCAATATCATTCAAAGAGAACATAAAAGGTTAATGAATATTCCTAAGTTAGATACACATCATATAAAGAAGTACCTAATTCAAGTATGAAGCACTCAACTAGGTAGAAGATCCTATCTACATCCATATACAAGAATGTAAACATCATATATCCATGTATTAACAAGAAAAAATTCATGAAAAGCATTGAAAAAGGGTTTGAATCAAACAAAGGTTAGGTCACACAAAAGTGGCACATCACGTGTCACTAATATTATGCTCAATACATTCTATAATATGTAGTTATCCCGTTTTCATGGTTCCAAGAGACAATTCGAAATACGTAAGGGCATGGTTATTTATACACACTTGTAAAATAACTTAAGAGAACTACATATTTATTTCTTGAATGTAGATTTTTTTTTTGTTTACTTGGACTAGTTCACAGGTTAGGATTCTAACCACCAAGGGTGTTAATCCTTAAATATACACACATATTTTCTCATTTTGTAAAGACCTTATTCCCTAAGAGTATGGTGGAGAGTATGAATATTTTAGGTGAATTAAAGGGTATGGGATAAGTGAGAAGCCCCTAGAATTTCCATAAATAAACTAGATGTAAGTTTAAGAAAGTGGAGACTTCTAATGAGATATATCCAGAAGTAAGACAATATGTTAACTTTAGGAATAAGAAACATTTTAAATGGAAGGAGAAAGGTGTATGGAATTTTTGTAGAATTCCTAGAGAAAAGAACAAGAGTGTTCAAAAATTGGGTGCCTTATGTCCTTCTTCCCACTTATGAGGAAAGTTTCTCTTGGTTGCTTCTTGTGTGTTGCTTTTTTTGACCATTTAGTGGATGTCTCATGAGTTCTTTTCCAATATTTCTTAGGTGGAGTGTTTACTATTTAAATATTTTTGGTTTTTCATGAGCTAAGGTTATTCATCACTATGAATCATTTTCTCAAGTTTCTAAAATGACATTTGTTTTACTAAATCTCTCCCTTCTTGTGAGATAGGAATGGAAGGTTTACCGAAGGGATGGAAATTTTCACTTTTTACATGGTGATTAATAAGAAGAGATATAAATGTACCAATCTCTAGGATCCATTTATAGTGATAATTGTATATAATAAAATATGTAGATTGAAAAATCCATTGTACATCTTGAAATAGGATCCTTTCTATTGGTATGAAATGACTAACAATTTTCTTAGCAATTATGGTATTACATAATGTTAAACGTTATACCAAGAATTAGTTTACATTAATAAAATAAAAAAAACATCAACCCTAATTCTTGTACACTATTTTGATGAATTAATCATCATAGGAGATTCCACACATCATCATATTTATGACTTAAAATATTATTTAAATAAGTCTTTTAAGATGACCGGTTTATGGTTTCTACATTAATTTTGTGGTCTTCATATTAAACAATATGAAAATCAACTTTTCATCCATCTTTCCAAGTACTCTCAATACATTCTATGCCTTTTTAATATCAACATGTAGATTGTAAGTGATTAGTGACTCCATTTTGGTAAAAGGTTCAAGCTTTCTTTAACATATTTTACTCCTTTAGTTGACGTGACACTCTATAGGAAATAGGTTGGAAGCTTATTGTACTTTACTCGTACGCATCCGAGTATCAATTTTCCTATGAATCTAGTATGGTTTTATTGTTAATCCCCCGAGATAGACATTAGAAAGATGCAAAAAAACATTCTAAATTATCTTTTCGATGGTACTAAGTATAATTCATGAAGCATAAAAAAAAATTATAAGTAGACTTCAGAGTGACAGTAGTTATGAATCATTCTCCGTATTTATAAAAAATGTTAGACTATTCATAAATTAATTGTGAAAAGGATCCAAATGGTCACAAGTAAGCTACAACATATATTTACCATCTAGCGGCATGTCCCACGACTTGGTCTTGTAAAAAAGAAACTACAATTATTTATAATACTTTGAAGGTGGAGTGCTATATAGATTTCGTTGCAGGAAGCAACTTAGTGTGGTTATGACTCATGCTTATTTAATTGGTGTGTCCATAGTCCCGAACGATTAATATTTTTTGTAATTATCAAACTTGCATCCACATCTCTAACAAACTATTGGAGAACCAACACAAAACACACATTTAGATACAAGGCATTATATTTGACTGCTGATCAGGGACAAGGTTAGTTACCTTTCATGTATTTCAAAAAATGAAAAAGAAAAACAAGTTATAGACATTTTCATCAGGCTCTTTGTTGAGGCCCTCATGTTTTGCCAAAGAAATTAATTGGAGTGATGGAAGCTATCAACAAGATAAAGATATTCCATCATTCATCCATTCTTTCCTTCATATTAAAATTAAAACTTAAGATTGTATACTAATGTATGTAATTATACATATACTTGTAATATTAATTCTATGTTAATATGTGGATGAGTAATACTTTGGCCTCTACATATCTATATATTATAAGGCAATAATATAAACCGATTTATTGACTTGATTGAATTTAGAATTAGTAGAAAAGATAATTTTTCTTGTAAGCAATTGCTATTATTTATGAAAATACGGAGATCTAGTGGACTTGTAATCATACTATGGAAAAGACTTATTGATAAAATTTTAGTATTTATATCACGTTTGATAAATTTGTGTTATATTTTTAATATTAATATTTCACTAATAAATCATAAATACATGTTTGTAGTATGTCTTATAATTATTTCCAACTATTAGAGAGAGAACTTCATACTCTAACATGGTATAAATGTTATACTTTGAAAACATTATGTTAAGTTATGTAGAAGCTATAAATATTATTCAATACTTACCACATCAAGAATGTTAAAGTATCTCCTTAACAATAACTTCTACATATTGAACTGATTCTAAGTGACTCAGAATGACCAATTTTCATAAATTACCTAAAATAATCTTTAAATATATCTTTTTTGTTGTTGTAATTTAATTGGAATGGAAACGGGATGTCAAATTCTCCCTCACATTACCACTCCCTCACATTACCATTACATCACTAATTTAATGTCCACATTCAAGTTCATGGAGTTAATGTTGGATTAATTTTCCTTTAACTAATGTTAACATTAGTTCAACATTAATTTTAGTAAATTGAACAAATAGACACTCTAATATAAATTAAACTTTAGCATTCAATTCCATTATGTTAAATTGATGTACTATAGTAAACAATTTAAAATTAAAAGAGAGTAAATAATACTTTTGAGATTATGATGGATATTTTCCAATGGTGAAGTCTCCAACATTTCACAAAGATCATGGAATCAACACGTTAAGTAGTATTTATGAACTCAGAATATCTAAAATAAACATTCAACGTGTTGAAGAACAAAACCAAATATTTTTGTTGAACAAATTTACATAATTCGTACCAAATTGATTGTATAAGCTCAGCCATCAAATATATTGTATATTTTTTTTATTTCTTTGTTGACTTGCTTATGTGTCCATTTTTAAAAAATTTAAATTTCATATGGTATATTGAATATTTTTTATCAAAAGAAAATTATTTTAAAAAATTTAAATGATATTGTATAATAAATGAGGTATGCATTTCTAATTTTATATTCAATAGAACTTAAAGACTTAGTTAATTTTATGTGTATGTTCCTTTAATAGTATGTTGGTAAGTCGATGAATATAATATAATCCAAAGGATTCTAATTTGACTATTGAGGATGAAGGGTAATATATATGTATTTATATGAATATTAATTCCTCTATATATGTTTGAATGGAGAGAGTTAGCTTTAAATTATAATAATAATATATTATTAAACGAAAATCTGATATATATATATAATTCTTAATGATATCTATTTATCAATTCAATTTTTAAATTATAAATAGTATATGATAATTTTTTTAAAAAAATTAGCATTTATTAAAAAATATATATTAATACATTTGTATGTATATCAATATATATTATTCATAATTATATATCAAAAGTGATAGTCATTGTTTAAATACAAACAAACATTTGAAAATGCTAAAAAAATACATATCTTAAAAGGTAAATAGATGTCAAAAATGAGAAATTTTTCCTCGCACTTAATACTAAATACACAATTTAAAAAGTAGACCTTGGACCACGGTGGTTGTGGAGGTAGTGGTGAAAGTTGTGGAAGGCCCCAACCACTCTAGGACTTGTTTGGACATTCTTAAAGTTGCCCAAATGTTTGGTGTTCAAATAGTTCTGCTGGGTGCTAGCAACTCCTTTGATATCCATGAAGATATTGATCAACTAGGTGTGTTGGATTAGGCTTGGTTTGGAGCAGATATGGATGCTTGCAAAGGATCAAGCCATGGAAAGCATTACTTAGGGCAAGAAGTTTTATGTCATATACTCAATCTTGACAATTCAGGTGGATAAGTTCAACGAGTCTAACTTGGCTGAGTCTCTGGTGGCCTTTGTTATTGAGAAGGAGTTTCGCAACCCTTTGGAGCTAATGATGGTGGTCTTCAGTTCTTTGGAGGAAAATAATTAGTTTTATGGCTTGTACTTCTTAGTCTAGTTATAATGTAATACTATACTTTTTGTTTGCAAACACCAATTAGGTTGCATCAAACTTGAATCCATTACCTAATAATAAGATTTTTTATTTGATATTTTTAATATAACTAGACTTGGTTCTCTTTTTTTATTTATCATAAAAAGGTAGAACCTCAAAAACTATAATTTTCTAATCCTCGTATTGGAAAATACCAAAGAATTGGCTTCACGCAGCCATCCTCAAGGGTTCCAATACTACTTGTATATCCATCACTTGACATATCTAAATTGTATTTTTCAAAATATGTCTCATCAATATCAATGTGAGGATTCAAGTTTTATAACAATTTAAAAAAATTTCATTTGGGTGTAACATACTTTGTTTTTTACAAAAATAATTAAGTCTTTATGTTTAATTTAATAAAATATGATTAATAATTCTCTTTTAATATTTTAATAGTAAATTAGTTATAAATATTTGAAATGACTCTCCCCTAGATTTGCACATTCAATATAAGTCATCAATTTTTATATAAATTTATGTGAAAATTGTAATTCATGTCTATAAATAAATATTTAAAACAATTAGGATATTACCATTAGCCTCTCAACGACCTTTTTTAAATCATAATTCCCTTCTTAGGCTTTAATTTGCAAAGTTATATCCTATATATAAAGATATAAAATTGAATCAAATATGATTTATTTAGTTCGAAAATTATATTTTATTTTTCAATGGAAGTCAAATATACTTTTTTATCATGGGAAGCTATAAACATATTTAGAAAAAAATAGAAAATTAGAAATATCAAAAAAATTATCTACCCCAATACATATAAAATATCCCCATAAATGTAAAATATTTTATTATAAATTCTATATAAGCAAAAACTAACTTGAATATTTTATCATAAATTCTATATAGGATTTTTATTGTCAAAGTTTTTGAAAGCATTATTTATCTTCCACAACTATTTAAGAGATTCTAAATGTATAATGTAACATGTAAGAAATATGAAGCAAAAGTGTAGTTTTATAAAATTTAAAATTGTATAAAATTAAAGGGAATGTCTATTTAAATAGAAGTTTGTGAAATTAAATTATTGTTTTCTATGTTTTATAGTTGCTATTGAACTTTCATTTTTGAAATGGACATCAAAACTTTTTCAATGCTTGTAAACGATAAAGATCTATTAAAAATTATATAATTTTCATAGTATAAAATATTTTTGTAACTTTTTTTTAAGATAAGGTAAATATGATGATTTTGAAGGGATCAAAAACCCTGTACAACAAAAATATAAGAGTCAAGGCACGAAAAATAAACAACAAGGAATGAGGCCATACAAGGCCAATAAAGGAACTGATATACAAACCCAAACCCAAAAACAAAAGAAGACACACAAAAGAAAACAACGCCCTCTAAAGTAGGAAGATCAAATTTACTTGACCACCCACTAAGAGCAATCCTTTCTTCCATGGTCCTTCATCCTTTGAGAACTAAAGTTCATCTTAAGAGGAGAAGTATTCCCCTTCTTTTTCTATTCATGACCATCCATCCTTCACCCTTATTTGGATTCACATTCTCATCTAGATGGACATGTAGAATAATTTCAAGAGCCTCCTAAGTTTCTCGGCTATGAATTGGAGTGCATCTAAAAGGATGAGGCATAGTGGCACCTCTCTTCTCTGTAATATGCTTTTTATTTCCCTTGGATTGGGAAATTTTCTTAGCCAGACTAGAGGAAAAGGGATTTTCCTCATAATGTTTCTCTTCATGAATCATGGAAATATCTTCTTGACTAACTAATTCAATTTCCATGACACCATCAAGGATAACTTTAGTGGTGAATATTCGTATTTTGGAAAATATTCCATTTTTGAAAAATTTGAAAAGGTGAATTTTCTGGCACGGGTCAGTGACCTATTCACTTAAAAATTATAGTTTAATTTTTTTTAGGGGTCGGCTTTTCCTACCCTTGAAACTATCTACTATATAATCCTAGATTATTCACTAGGTACAACACTACTAGATCACTCATATCACCAAGGGGAGTATATATTATCAAGTATAGTAAATGTGTGACAGGAGGGAAGAGGCTATAGACGCGTGACTTGAGGGCAGAGGCTGCAGACTTGCGACATGGAGAGTTTGTTAACGCATGACATGGAGAGTTTATTGATGTGTGATAGGAGAGTGGAGGAAGTATACATGTGACACAAATATTTTTTTGTCACGTGATTAGAGGGCAGAGGATGTAGACGCGTGATAGAAGATTTGCTATAGCACGTCAACAAGGTGGTTGATGCGTGTCAACCACCTTATTGACGTGTGACAAAAATTATCCTATCACGCATCTGCAACCTTCTTTCACATGTCTTAAACATCAGATGAAAATTTTGTTGTCGGACCCCCAAAAAAATTACCTTCCCGTGAAACCGGTTCCGAAGATATTCATTAGGTATTTTCCTCCTCTGATTTCTAAGAGGTCTCTTCAAATGAACCCTGGTCACTTCCATAAGGCCTTTGATAGTTAGATCTGGATTGAAATCCTTCCACTAAGAAACCTTACCCTTAATCTATTTCTTGACAATATGACCATCAAATGCTAAATGTCCTAGTGAAAAACAAGTTCTACATCTAAAAGGAAAGCCTTCATAATATATATTTTGTGTCCATATTCTATCCTCGACTTTAAGATCCATTGTAGCTGGAAAGCCAACTTTCATTTCCATATCCATCAATATACAGGCATATGTGATGTGGTCAAAAACTTTAGTTTTGGGATCCATTTCTAAGAATTCCAAAGCATTAATAATAGCAACATGGAATCTATCTTCCCCTAGAAGTGCACAGGAAAAGAAGGCATTCGAAGTCGAATCCACACACGTCTGGTATTATATAATTTTATGAATATAAAATATTTTTTTATTTAACATTTCTATTTTTTAATTTTTACCTTTTAAATTTACATTTTATTTGTTTTTTTTAAATTTATTTGAATGTCTTTTTCTTTATATTCTCTTAGTTTTCAGATTTGTCACTATTATTTCAGATAAATAAATTACTTTTAGAAATAATAATTAATGATTACAATCTAATAATAAAACAACATAATCTTCCAAATCATAAGGATTTTATACTCGCACATTGAATACACATTCCCTAATACCAAGGCTAGATTGTTCCAAACTTAGAATTACTTTGTTCTTAGTTATGACCTGATTTTAAACACGAATTTTCACTACGATTTTCTTGAAAGTGGTGTACATATATTATCTTTAATTTATTAAAATTAAACTTATATTTTATTTAAACTATAACTAATAACTTCTGTTGACAGGATGTCTCAGTATATATTGGAAAATAATTTAAATTAAAACCCTCCATGTCGTTGGTACGTTTTTAATGATTAGTGCAACGTATTAAGGGCTTAAGCCTTTTTTGGAATTAAAAGTGAACTGCCAATCTTCAGATAACATTAAAATTTAAGATGTATCTAAATTTAGTTTGATCCCCTATGGTCATGTTGTATCGACCATTTGTTTTGTTAAGCAACATGTGTAATTTTTTATTTTCTTGCCTACCTACCTTCGAGCTTCGGTATTGTGTCACGTTGAGGATGATGCTCTTATAAGGTAAGGGAAATGTAGTGTCAAATATATAAAAATAATAATAAAATAAATTTAAAGAAACTAAAATAATGGTAAAGTAAGTTAAAAAATGGCAGGGGTGGTTGGAGAATAAAGGTGGAGGATGTGTGGAGACTACCAAGGCATGTGGGCCACCTGACAAGGCACATGGGAACCGTGAAAAGGCTTGTTAACCTTTCACGTTCTCTACATAATAATAATACATTCACCTTAATTATGATTTAGGAGGCATTAACCACACAAAACCATGTGTCATCGTTGTAAATTTTTGCAGTGATTGGTTTGTTACGTATATAGCTGCACCTGAAGCAGGTTCAATGGTATTTGGTAGAAGCATGAACTGTTGTTGCTATTTTTTTTTCTAGTGTTGGGCAGTATAAAAAATATATATGGGTTCCTGCAGGAGATAGTCTCACTATTTCACCATATGCTACAAACAAGTATTCAGATGATGTATTTTTGGAGTGCAAATCAATTCCCATGTTGCACCCCATTTATAGCGATGAAACCTGGTCTGAAATTAAATAAAATATTTACAAGATAGGGGGATATTGTTAGATGTTGTAGTTTTAGTTGGTGCCCTTATTCTCATGAATGCAAAATGTGGGAGCATACGCATGGCATATGAACTGTTTGACAGAGTCTCTTAAAAAAGAATGTGGTTTCATGTAATTCTTTGGTTGCAAGGTATGCACGTGATGGATTTGTTGAAAAGGATTAGAAACTTTCAAGAAAATGCGATTGGCAGGTGGAAATCTAGGTCCCATATTCTTTGCCAACAACCTCCCAGCATGGGATGCAATGTGAGCTCTAGAGCAGGGTAGTGATATCCAACAAAGCATAATGGTTTGTCAAATGTTTTATTTACAAGTGCCTTGGTAAATGTGCCTGCAACATGTGGAAGCATACGAAAGTCATGTAAACTGCTAGCCAAAATTCTTGAAAGAAATGTGTCTCATGGACTACAATCTCCTCTTAGCCTGCGCCAAAAAGGGTTAGCACCAGAGCAAGGTAGAGACGTCCAACAAGGCTCAAGGATAGAAGAATTTTGTCATATGTTTTAGTTAGAAATGCCTTGGTATATAGGCATGAAAAATGTTGAATCCTGCATTTGGAATGTGAACTGTTAGACTAAATGCATGAAATGTGGGCTCATAGATAGTAATGATGACATGATATCCAAGAAATGGGTCTATTAAAAGGCTTTAATGTTTCAAGAAAATACCAATTAGGAGCATTGATTGTTCTCCTTTTAGCATCCCTGGATCACCTCTTGCACTATAGACGCTAGTATTTCCAGGTATGGTTCATCTCTCCTTATCTTTCATAATTCTCATACTTTATTTTTTCATTTGCAACAAAATATAATTTTCAAAGCTAGGGATTATCATTGATTTAATTGTTTTACATTAACTTGTTGCAAAACAATAAAGTGTCGTATCATAACTCATGCAATCATAATAATAATTTGTAGTAAACCATGAACTTTAACCCTCATTTTGAGGTGATTTAGAAAACATCCTAACAAAACTAGATCACTACAGTATTGTTTTATCGAAAAATTGAAATTGAATTCCTAGTAATTATGTTGACCATTTGTTGGTTTATATAAATAAATTATAATTTCTGGGGACTCTCAAAGTAACCTTCTTAACTCTAGAAAAGGGAGGTTAAGTTTCCTTTGCGTACCTTGTTATGTGAGGTGTCATTTCAATCCTTGGATTGACGCCAAATGAACATTAGTGATATTTTTAATGCCCTTATAGGAGCCCTGTTAGACTGTTTTGCAGTGGTAGGAAGTTGTTAAATCTAGAAAGTTGGCTTTTGTTTTGAACTACCATTTGAAACCTAGATAGAGAAATTATTATCCATCTTTGCAAAACTCTATTGTTTTACTAGATAATTAGATGGAACTTTTAGGTTAGGGAAAAACACTTTTCTGTATAGTTTGGAAAGGTAATTTTGTAGGCCTCTACATGGAATTAGACTAGGTTAACTAGACAAATTAGGACTAGTGGATTAAGAAATCATGTCGCCGTTTGAAAACCGTGTTCTAGTTTTCAATCTCGACGACTCTGATGAATTCCCCATATATGGTGGACTCAGAGGAAGTTTATCATGGAACTTTCATCCATCAAACGTTAGTTTTGGATGTGGTTTTTCTGATCCCTTGAGCTTACTTTTGATTGTTTGTAACTAGGTTAGTTATAACCAACAATCTAGAAAAACTAACCGCCAGTCATAAACTGTTCACAAGCTCCAAATTCTGTCAGTTTATTTAAACTATTGGTATATAAGTGGATATGTATAAATTTTAACCTTGGTGTGTTTTCTTATAGGAAGAAAACGTTTGGAAGTGGTTTCCTAGCTTTCGAGCTTGATTGGAACATTTTTGTAGATAGCAGGAAAATGTAAAAAATGACGGTTGTAGGACCCTATTGAGGTACCAAACCACCGTGGAAACTTTTGAAACATGTAAATAACTGTTTGAAAACTCCATAGTGTAACTTGTTGTGTGAAATAGAACTGCTGACAAAATGGTGTTTCTCTCCTCCTTTCTCTTTCTGTAATGCCCATAAAAATTGTCGCACAAAACCCAAGAACCACCGAGCCATTTGGCTAAGCTAGTTGGAGGATGAGTCTAGTGTAATGCCCTCTAAAACACCCACATGAGACCAAATAACAACCTAGGTTTAGTTATAAAAATTATGGAATAATATTTTTGGAAAACATGCCAGCATACAGGATTTGAAAACCACGATTGTTTCATTGGAGTTTCTAGGCAATTATATTAATAGACCAAATATTTCTGTTCTAATAACTAATAAACCCACATTAAAACTACTAAGGATAATTAGTCCAAGCATGGTTAAATTCTCTCTAAGTATTAATTTAGTAAATAATTAAATTCCTGGTATAGTTAAATATTCAATATTTTAATTTTAGGGGGATAAAGGGGCTAAAGTAATTAAATACCCAAGGTATTTAATTCCAAAAGTTCTAAACAATAAACAAGGTCCCCATATACATGGGGTTTATATTAAACATTACCTTACCCCATAAAGTGACCCCTTAAAAGTCAACTCATGTTTTAAAATTAATACATTTAAATTAAAAATGTAATTTCCACTCACCCACTCTCCACCTACTTTTTGTAGGGATGAATCTCATCCCTTGTATGGATTCAATTAGGACCCTTGATGAAGGAAAGAGGGCAACTAACCCTCGAGCATGCTTATGAAGTATTCTTTCTCATTTCATTTTTCTCATTGTTTCTCTTTTGTTTTGTAGGTTATTGGAGGAGGAAAGGAAGCCATTGAAGGCCATTACAAGCTTTTAGAGGAAATTACATATTTCATTTGTTTTTTTTATTCTGCTTACACCCTCTCCTAGGGTTTCAAGTGTTTGTAAATTTTATTTAGCTCATTTTTTGGGGGTTTTCCCCAAATGAATTTGTTGGTAATAACCTATTTTGTTAATATAGTTGGGTTTAAATCTATGATTTCATTATACCAACACAAGAACAACACAGTGAAATACAGGATAACTTTTTTTTTTGACTTGCTTTGACTCAACACGACACAACATGTCGTCACAAGGTTACAACCAACACTTGGAACCATTTGTTACGGGGAAGACCACAAGGTCAGCACGGAAACATTCACACTTATCAAGGACAATTTATTTTTCTTTTTGACGAGACAACATGGAAGTCCAACCACATGACACACTCACAGCTAGGGCAAGCCACAGTAAGAAATGGTTAGGGTTTATTTATTTTGGTAAGACACCCTTTAGCTCATGACTTAAGTTTTCAGAAGGAATCAATATATGGTTCGCACAAATTCATCTCACCAACTAAGTTAATTTCTTAAACACTGTAGAGTAGTTCACTTAAAGTCTTCTCCTACTTACTAAATCTTAATATCTTCCAGAAACTAACCATTGTTTTCCTTTAAGCTTGTTTAAGAGTTCACCCCAAAGGGATAGTGTTCGCTAGTTTAGCTAGGGGTATCAATTTATAAATGTTTACTTCACAAAGGATGTTTTCATTTTGATCACTCATGGAAGTATTTGATTTCAAATAGATCACCTTTACATTTATTTGTTGAATATAAAATTATTATTTTTGTTTAGCTTCTTTAAGGGTTAACCGACTCATTTTACTTTACTTATAAAATATTGTCGCTAAGTCTTAGAAAGATTTAACTTAACAATTTATTCTCAAGATCAAAGTTTTACAATACTCATATCAATGTAAAGATTGAAAGCCATTTCTCACAAGGATAATTTCAAGCTTAACTACACAAGAACAAGACACTTTATTTCACCATTACCAAACAATACAAGGCAAGAGGTCATATCAACTCTCTTTACAAGCAATGTTACACAATTTACAACACATTGGACATTTTTACAAGGAACTTCATAATGGTACAGATGAAACTTTTACACTCTTTTCTTCTAGTCTACTCGCATAATCCATCTGCACAAATATTAACTAAAGTCAGTTCGCAAGAACTGAGCATGTTAAGGCTACACAATGCAATAGTAAGCTAACAATTAACAATATCAAGAAAGGAATATTCTAAATTCAGAAATGGATTAAAACACAACTCACAACTCCAATATTAATCTCATGAGAGAGAAAACTAAATCATCCAACAAGGAGAAAGTCCAAATACTAGTAAGAACAAAATTACATAAATCAAGGCAAGACCTTATGGGTTGGGAACAAGAAAGTCAAGAGTGTTGATATCTCCTTCATGTAATCCTATGGGTTACGTGATTGGAATCCAAAATTTACTCCATCCAACTAAAGGGGTCCAAGAGAAGACAAAGCGTACTAATTATGATCGTAGGCGCGAAGCAAAAATGACGTTATCCAATTCTTCCAGGGGGGGGCTTCAAAGTAATATGGGTTCGATGCCCTTAAAAGAACACAACTATAGTTTTGGTTTTAACCAAGGAGTTTACCACTACCTCCTTATCGGATTTCTTAAAACGTAGTACTAGTTAACCAAAACAAATCCACTTTTCCAAAAGCGTACGAAAGAGACACAGAAAGGGCCATTATTCTACCAACAAACCCTATCCTAATCGTCAACTTCTCTACATAATATAAGGGAAGACTAAACCCAAAAGTCGTTAATAATTTTTATATAATTCAGACAATGTCAATAAACATTAAAATAAAAATTGATTTCCCTAACAAGGCCACAAAATGGGACCTTTTAGTAACCAAGTTTGAAGTATAAGGTATTCGAGTTCGAAAACAAAGGGATTCGATACGCAGAAGGGCAAAACACCAACGATGCCCCAGGCTCAAAAGACCTTACCACGAGTACAAGCACAAACCAAGAACCAACGCACATAGCTATCAGGAAGGTTACGCAGTGCGGTCAGGGCTAGAAGTTCTATGAACTCCTTGCCAAAGGTAAAGAAGATGGAAAATTTTACCCGATCCATGTGGGCTTATCGAGGAAAAGTCTTAGCAAATATCAAACAGATAAAAATAAACAGCCACCTATGATATTATCACTGAAATCAGCTGTCATCTAACAGGAAACGAGTTCACGAGTCCAGTACCATGGATTCACCTACAACTTTTGTTTCAGTCTAGCTAGTAATAGCTTGCTTGCGACCCTTAATAAAAATTGTAGAGATTTCATTCAGTTAAACTTACAATGTTTCCCCTTGCTTTAATCATACAAGAGTTTACATCAAGAATTAGGTATAGTAATACTCTCAACACGTGGAGGCCAAAATAGATGCCAGGTTATCCCTCATCTAGACTAGGTACAACAGTCAACCATGTACAGTTCTAAAACAAACCCCAAATGCCATTTTCTAATCAAACATAAAGTAAGGAATGCCCATAGGCTTAAACAAGTTTCAGAACACAACGTCACTATTAATGTACCTTTTAGCAAAACAAGAGAGCCCTAAACAGGAAATGCGTATTTATTCAACCAAAAGAGGTATGTAGGCTTAACCTTCTATTTAGTAACCTTCAATTATAATTACCATCACAGAATTCTTTTTAAAAGAAAGTCATATAAGCAAACAAAACTCAATAATGTTTCCTTCCCTACGAACTAGACTGCATCACTCAATATTGCAGTAACCCATTTAGACAAATATGAAATAGAGTAAGCTATAAGAGAGGAAGGAACATTCCAAGCAAAATCAGCGAAATTGGAATAAGATTTAAAGGAACAACCACACAATCAGGCAGTGATATAAACAACCACGAAAACATCTAGTCTAGGCGCCATTCAAGAGGAAAGAAAATTCATTTCAAGATACTGAAAGAAGGTAGAAAACTATTACAAGGAGTAGATTTAACATGCCTGGTTTAAAACGCCATCTCCATATGCATATGATTGTTTCAATGCCGTTGCTTGCCTTTAACCCAAAGTGCTTTGCGAGCTCGAGCTAGCGCCACAATCACGCAGTGAAAAACAGCTACAAACCAACCCCATGATTTGAAGCTCGGACACGAGACATAATGATTACACCACGCTCCTGGCTCGGGTAGGCATCTACCGTGATGATACACAACCTTTTCCTTCATCAGATTTGGGGACAGCATCTAACACACGGTGCAAACGTTTCAGCTATAGCCTGAAAGGCGTGATTATTCCAACAGAAAACTTTATGCTTGCCAGCTTGGTGACACGCTGAAGAAGCTCATATAATAGCAGAGTAAATTGTGTTTCATGAATATTCTGATATGAAACAGGCCCGCCTCTATGAGGTTCTCTTCCATGAGTTACATCAAACAGCAAGAAGATCTCTAAAGAGAATCTTTGTAAATAAATTTCATCAGGTCTCCTGGTAACAGCCACACTGTCACTTAATCGATTTTGATAAAAAAAATCTGGTAGGAGAATCTCGAATTTGAGGGTGCATTCGACACTTAACAGAAAATAACATAGCAACAGATGTGCATTGAGGATGTCGAGGCCTGAAATGGCGAAGTAGGCGAGAGTGAGACGATTAGTGTCCTGCTCCATAACCGATCTGCTCCATTGTTCGGCTCCCACACTATTCTTCACCCTCTCGTCATCAGGAACAGGGACCATACCAGCCATTTGAGGCCAACAGTTTCCTCCAGGACCCAAAACCCCACAATTGCGAACAGTGCAAATTTCACCTGAGTTTGCATCCTCTCTGGCACGTGCTTAAGGAGATCACTGTCTCGTTTTCCGATAGGGGTATTCTCATAGGGAGAACACCTCCAGTGCAAAATATCATTGCAAATTTTGCGTATAACATTAAGAAGATTCAGACACAAAAGGGCGGTGGAAACAAACTAGTCCACGGGCCAACCCATGACTCAGAAACGGCTCGGCTGACATTTAGACAGACAACTCGGAGGAGGAGTTGGAATGCCCAACGAACAAGCAAAAGGGTGTGGCCTTAGCCGCAAAACAAACTCACTGCCACATAGTCGATACTGAAAAACAAATACCTTGAAGGAGAAACTCGAGTTTAAGGATGCATTCTGTACTGAACAGACAACAATGAAGTTGGACAACCCGTTGGTTGGAGCGCTCAAACAAAACTTCTACTACAGCACAAGATTTGATCGGCAGCTGCTTCCATGCTAAATTCATGATGCGGGACAGTTGCGTGGATCCCAAAAAAGAACATGCACCAGACAGTTTCAACAAAAAAACTTGGATAACTCGTTCTTCCCTATCTACAGCTACGAGATTTGCAACAGCCATATCATGGCTGTGGTCGCATGGCCAGAACAGAATGGAACAGTGGTGACATAAAATGCTCAACCCACTTGCCAAACATGCCCTTGCAATGCTTTCACTGTCACTTCGTCGATTTGAGAACATAACCTAGAAGGGGAAAGACCCGAGTCTGAGGATGCAGTCGAACTGAACAGATAACAACATAGCCCAACAACCTGCACGTTGGAAGCGCTCAAGACAGCTTCTTCAAGGTACAGCTACGAGATTTTGCAACAACTGAACATGATTGAGGTTGCGTGCAACGTCCAGAACATCAGGATCAACACCCATGGCTCCTTGGGATCGCCCTGCAGCTCTCGGGATTAACTCTCTCTGGAAGCCACAGATTTTCTGGGATAAGTTTTGACTTCTCTACCCTGTAGCTGCTGCAAAAAGACAGATACTTCCTCATGGCACTCTCATAGCAAGATTTCAGTTCTACGCTCCACGAGGTACAGGCATAGGCTAGAGGCGTGCTGGTCCAGCATTGCGTGGTTTGGGAAGAATTGTTTAATGCATTCGGTGAGACGGTGACAGCCACTGAAGCGCCCCCTGCCAATCTGAACCAACTCTCACCCACCTGCCTTCAATTTTCCTGAAAAACTGTCCCCTCTCTTTCATTTTGTCAAACGCTTGAAAGCATTCACCAAACTTCTGCGCCCTTGACAAGAAAACACGTGCTTCCCTACGCCCTCCACTCCGTTTCCATTTCTTTTTAAATTTACTTGTTTCAAAACTCTCTTTTTTTTTTTATAAACTTTCATTATTTTTATTATTCCATTTTTTTTTAAAAAGTATTTTACTCTAAAACTCATTCTATTTACATCGTTATTCTATTTTATTTTTATTTTTCTGGATCTCAGGTATGCCCCAGCGGGGCATTACATTCTCCTCCCCTTAAGAAAGCATCGTCCTCGATGCGACATAATACAACGGAAAAGAAATGGTTCGCAACCAAGAACAGGTACAGGAGAAAGTACACCCTATGGTTTAAAATCTAGCTGATTAAAGCACGGCCACAGGGTAGCCTTAGGAACATCTGGTAGAAATTTTAACTTTCAATGTTCTGTGAAGATTGGCAGTTCTTTCTTGTTTGTTATTTCATTAGTCTCTTTCCATTAGCATTATTCTTAGTTTAATTCTTTTTTAAAATTTCATCATTGAAGAGTTTTGGTTTATTCTTTATTGTGGGTGCCCAACATGAACTGCTAACACAACACCCTATCAGGTTCACAAGACCCTACAGATTCACAAGTACACAAGTATATACTTCAAGATTGTATTACACCACAAAAGGTTACACAATTACGGAAAAGAATAGGCACACTTCCCATAACATAGGTACTCATCACACATCAATGACTGACATACCAAATACTCAAACAGAAGAGTACTACAATCCACCAGACATTTCCTCAATTTGCATCAATGAAAGACTCACATAACAACAAACCATGCTACAGGTACATAGTGTCCACAAGGGAATCAATGACATGTCCACAACATCACAACACATAACCATCTGACATGAGTAACACATACATCAAAAGACCACTACCAAACATCACAATAACTCAACATATATCCTGAAACATCAACCATACAGACAAATATCATAAGCCTCCCTCAAACTCTTATGCCTCCCTCAAGTCTCTTATGCCTCCCTCAAACTCTTATGCCTCCCTCAAGTCTCTTATGCCTCCCTCAAACTCTTATGCCTCCCTCAAGTCTCTTATGCCTCCCTCAAACTCTTATGCCTCCCTCAAACTCTTTTGCCTCCCTCAAGGAGGCCGGTTGTCTCTCTGTGCCCAAGGCACATCGAGTTTGGACACTCCTAACCCAAGTGACATAATAACGCGTAGTTCTCAATAACCCGCTAGTCATATGTACCCCTTGGGGCGTACCCCCATACAACGAAGCGGGTCCATAGGTCCAACCAATCCATGGTGCATCCCATGACCCTATTCCACACATCACGACATTAGAACCAGCACAACAATCCAGTCAAAGTGCCAAGTGGCAAAGTACAAGCCTTGGGCAAGGCGGTAAAAATTCCAAATTTAAAAGAAGACCCCAAAATCAAGCAAAAATAAATGACCAAATGGCCAAAGTTAGTATCAAATCCCCATGTTAGTGCCACAAACCACGGAAATGCCCAAAATTGTAAAGCATTGCAATCAAGAAAAGATGCTGGTCCTTGCAAAATAAAATAAAAAGCTCAATTTACGAATAAAATCAACTTATAATAATGTCACATTACGATAACTGTGTGGCCTTATCTGGCCACCAAAGGGGTACTCAACGAGTTGCTGGCACTCGGAACATCGAGCCTCAGCTCGTAAAATATATATATCAATCCCGCCACCCTTCGACAAGGCTAAACATAGTCATAGATACACTAAGGTTGCATACATACAACCACATAGGGAGAGAGGAAAGAGTCACATGTAATCTACTAAACCGAGTTTTGACTCGAGTTATTGACCCATGGTACACCATTCCTCACTCTCAACATACACTTCTACCGATCTCCCTCAGGGTCGGTTAGTGTAAGGCTCACAACATAACATGTAACTACATCACTAACACCATGGTGGTACACACATAGCTACCATAACGTCTCACGTATGGTAGGTATACGGGGTAGATCACAATTATACATTCACAGGGCGCAATACATCACTTTACCACATTCTGCACCCAAGGTGCAATCACAATACGATAGGGTTCATACACTCACCGTATGACCCAAAATCACAACATGAAGCATTACATATTACACAACTCATATATACGATGAACATAGTACATCACAACATAACATACATTGCAACATAACAAGGTGGTACACACGTTTCTTCAGAACATGGTAAAAACATCATGATACAACTCGTTTCTTTTAACATCAACTAGTCATACAACACATTGATACACCCACATATCACAATATGCCACAATGCTCCAACACTACGTCATCCACATTAGAATTCTTTTCACACATCACAAACAATAATTTACACGTGAATTCTTCCTAGAATCCACAAGAAGGAGAGAGAATACTCTCATCCCCAACACATCAACATGATGACAAATACGCACTGAGTGACATACACATCACGTGCGTTCACAATATCACAATTACGACAATAATCACATCACGCTTAAAGCACATTACTCTTCCAATATAAATCATCATCATGCAACATCATCATCATCATGCAGTATCATCATGTAACACCACCACCACCATGCAACATCACCATACAACACCAATCCGGCCCATAGGTTCGAGAGCATGAACCTACGCTCTGATACCAAAATGTAACGCACCAAAAATACCAACACAAGAACAACACAGTGAAATACAGGATAACTTTTTTTTTGACTTGCTTTGACTCAACACGACACAACATGTCGTCACAAGGTTACAACCAACACTTGGAACCATTTGTTACGGGGAAGACCACAAGGTCAGCACGGAAACATTCACACTTATCAAGGACAATTTATTTTTCTTTTTGACGAGACAACATGGAAGTCCAACCACATGACACACTCACAGCTAGGGCAAGCCACAGTAAGAAATGGTTAGGGTTTATTTATTTTGGTAAGACACCCTTTAGCTCATGACTTAAGTTTTCAGAAGGAATCAATATATGGTTCGCACAAATTCATCTCACCAACTAAGTTAATTTCTTAAACACTGAAGAGTAGTTCACTTAAAGTCTTCTCCTACTTACTAAATCTTAATATCTTCCAGAAACTAACCATTGTTTTCCTTTAAGCTTGTTTAAGAGTTCACCCCAAAGGGATAGTGTTCGCTAGTTTAGCTAGGGGTATCAATTTATAAATGTTTACTTCACAAAGGATGTTTTCATTTTGATCACTCATGGAAGTATTTGATTTCAAATAGATCACCTTTACATTTATTTGTTGAATATAAAATTATTATTTTTGTTTAGCTTCTTTAAGGGTTAACCGACTCATTTTACTTTACTTATAAAATATTGTCGCTAAGTCTTAGAAAGATTTAACTTAACAATTTATTCTCAAGATCAAAGTTTTACAATACTCATATCAATGTAAAGATTGAAAGCCATTTCTCACAAGGATAATTTCAAGCTTAACTACACAAGAACAAGACACTTTATTTCACCATTACCAAACAATACAAGGCAAGAGGTCATATCAACTCTCTTTACAAGCAATGTTACACAATTTACAACACATTGGACATTTTTACAAGGAACTTCATAATGGTACAGATGAAACTTTTACACTCTTTTCTTCTAGTCTACTCGCATAATCCATCTGCACAAATATTAACTAAAGTCAGTTCGCAAGAACTGAGCATGTTAAGGCTACACAATGCAATAGTAAGCTAACAATTAACAATATCAAGAAAGGAATATTCTAAATTCAGAAATGGATTAAAACACAACTCACAACTCCAATATTAATCTCATGAGAGAGAAAACTAAATCATCCAACAAGGAGAAAGTCCAAATACTAGTAAGAACAAAATTACATAAATCAAGGCAAGACCTTATGGGTTGGGAACAAGAAAGTCAAGAGTGTTGATATCTCCTTCATGTAATCCTATGGGTTACGTGATTGGAATCCAAAATTTACTCCATCCAACTAAAGGGGTCCAAGAGAAGACAAAGCGTACTAATTATGATCGTAGGCGCGAAGCAAAAATGACGTTATCCAATTCTTCCAGGGGGGGGCTTCAAAGTAATATGGGTTCGATGCCCTTAAAAGAACACAACTATAGTTTTTGTTTTAACCAAGGAGTTTACCACTACCTCCTTATCGGATTTCTTAAAACGTAGTACTAGTTAACCAAAACAAATCCACTTTTCCAAAAGCGTACGAAAGAGACACAGAAAGGGCCATTATTCTACCAACAAACCCTATCCTAATCGTCAACTTCTCTACATAATATAAGGGAAGACTAAACCCAAAAGTCGTTAATAATTTTTATATAATTCAGACAATGTCAATAAACATTAAAATAAAAATTGATTTCCCTAACAAGGCCACAAAATGGGACCTTTTAGTAACCAAGTTTGAAGTATAAGGTATTCGAGTTCGAAAACAAAGGGATTCGATACGCAGAGGGCAAAACACCAACGATGCCCCAGGCTCAAAAGACCTTACCACGAGTACAAGCACAAACCAAGAACCAACGCACATAGCTATCAGGAAGGTTACGCAGTGCGGTCAGGGCTAGAAGTTCTATGAACTCCTTGCCAAAGGTATAGAAGATGGAAAATTTTACCCGATCCATGTGGGCTTATCGAGGAAAAGTCTTAGCAAATATCAAACAGATAAAAATATAACAGCCACCTATGATATTATCACTGAAATCAGCTGTCATCTAACAGGAAACGAGTTCACGAGTCCAGTACCATGGATTCACCTACAACTTTTGTTTCAGTCTAGCTAGTAATAGCTTGCTTGCGACCCTTAATAAAAATTGTAGAGATTTCATTCAGTTAAACTTACAATGTTTCCCCTTGCTTTAATCATACAAGAGTTTACATCAAGAATTAGGTATAGTAATACTCTCAACACGTGGAGGCCAAAATAGATGCCAGGTTATCCCTCATCTAGACTAGGTACAACAGTCAACCATGTACAGTTCTAAAACAAACCCCAAATGCCATTTTCTAATCAAACATAAAGTAAGGAATGCCCATAGGCTTAAACAAGTTTCAGAACACAACGTCACTATTAATGTACCTTTTAGCAAAACAAGAGAGCCCTAAACAGGAAATGCGTATTTATTCAACCAAAAGAGGTATGTAGGCTTAACCTTCTATTTAGTAACCTTCAATTATAATTACCATCACAGAATTCTTTTTAAAAGAAAGTCATATAAGCAAACAAAACTCAATAATGTTTCCTTCCCTACGAACTAGACTGCATCACTCAATATTGCAGTAACCCATTTAGACAAATATGAAATAGAGTAAGCTATAAGAGAGGAAGGAACATTCCAAGCAAAATCAGCGAAATTGGAATAAGATTTAAAGGAACAACCACACAATCAGGCAGTGATATAAACAACCACGAAAACATCTAGTCTAGGCGCCATTCAAGAGGAAAGAAAATTCATTTCAAGATACTGAAAGAAGGTAGAAAACTATTACAAGGAGTAGATTTAACATGCCTGGTTTAAAACGCCATCTCCATGCATATGATTGTTTCAATGCCGTTGCTTGCCTTTAACCCAAAGTGCTTTGCGAGCTCGAGCTAGCGCCACAATCACGCAGTGAAAAACAGCTACAAACCAACCCCATGATTTGAAGCTCGGACACGAGACATAATGATTACACCACGCTCCTGGCTCGGGTAGGCATCTACCGTGATGATACACAACCTTTTCCTTCATCAGATTGAGGACAGCATCTAACACACGGTGCAAACGTTTCAGCTATAGCCTGAAAGGCGTGATTATTCCAACAGAAAACTTTATGCTTGCCAGCTTGGTGACACGCTGAAGAAGCTCATATAATAGCAGAGTAAATTGTGTTTCATGAATATTCTGATATGAAACAGGCCCGCCTCTATGAGGTTCTCTTCCATGAGTTACATCAAACAGCAAGAAGATCTCTAAAGAGAATCTTTGTAAATAAATTTCATCAGGTCTCCTGGTAACAGCCACACTGTCACTTAATCGATTTTGATAAAAAAAATCTGGTAGGAGAATCTCGAATTTGAGGGTGCATTCGACACTTAACAGAAAATAACATAGCAACAGATGTGCATTGAGGATGTCGAGGCCTGAAATGGCGAAGTAGGCGAGAGTGAGACGATTAGTGTCCTGCTCCATAACCGATCTGCTCCATTGTTCGGCTCCCACACTATTCTTCACCCTCTCGTCATCAGGAACAGGGACCATACCAGCCATTTGAGGCCAACAGTTTCCTCCAGGACCCAAAACCCCACAATTGCGAACAGTGCAAATTTCACCTGAGTTTGCATCCTCTCTGGCACGTGCTTAAGGAGATCACTGTCTCGTTTTCCGATAGGGGTATTCTCATAGGGAGAACACCTCCAGTGCAAAATATCATTGCAAATTTTGCGTATAACATTAAGAAGATTCGGACACAAAAGGGCGGTGGGAACAAACTAGTCCATGGGCCAACCCATGACTCAGAAACGGCTCGGCTGACATTTAGACAGACAACTCGGAGGAGGAGTTGGAATGCCCAACGAACAAGCAAAAGGGTGTGGCCTTAGCCGCAAAACAAACTCACTGCCACATAGTCGATACTGAAAAAAAAATACCTTGAAGGAGAAACTCGAGTTTAAGGATGCATTCTGTACTGAACAGACAACAATGAAGTTGGACAACCCGTTGGTTGGAGCGCTCAAACAAAACTTCTACTACAGCACATGCAAGATTTGATGCGGCAAGCTCCTTCCATGATAAATTCACCACCTGGACAGAAGTAGATTTGTAACCAAAAAAATGAAAATGCAATCTCACAGTTTCAACAAATGCGAAAACTTTAACAAGACGCCCAATCTACTTTATCCGTTCTATCTACTACAGCTACGAGATTTGCAACAGCCGATCATGGCTGTGGTCGCGTGCAACCAGAACAGAATGGACAGAACACATAAAATGCTCAACCTACCAACACGTTGCCTTGCAACGCTTTCACTGTCACTTCGTCGATTTGAGAACATAACCAGAAGGGGAAAGACCCGAGTCTGAGGATGCATGTCAACTGAACAGATAACAACATAGTGGACAACCTACACGTTGGAAGCGCTCAAGACAGCTTCTGCATTGAGGTTGCTGCACGTTGTGGATTTTGCAACAACTGAACATGATGTGAGGTTGCGTGCAACGTCCAGAACATCAGGATCGAACACCATGGCGGTGCCTTGGGTTCGCCCTGCAGCTCTCGGGATTAACTCTCTCTGGAAGCCACGGATTTTCTGGGATAAGTTTTGACTTCTCTACCCTGTAGCTGCTGTCAAAAAGACAGATACTTCCTCACGGCACTCTCATAGCAAGATTTCAGTTCTACACTCCACGAGGTACAGGCATAGGCTAGAGGCGTGCTGGTCCAGCATTGCATGGTTTGGGAAGAATTGTTTAATGCATTCGGTGAGACGGTGACAGCCACTGAAGCGCCCCCTGCCAATCTGAACCAACTCTCACCCACCTGCCTTCAATTTTCCTGAAAAACTGTCCCCTCTCTTTCATTTTGTCAAACGCTTGAAAGCATTCACCAAACTTCTGCGCCCTTGACAAGAAAACACGTGCTTCCCTACGCCCTCCACTTCGTTTCCATTTCTTTTTAAATTTACTTGTTTCAAAACTCTCTTTTTTTTTTTAATAAACTTTCATTATTTTTATTATTCCATTTTTTTTTTTAAAAATTATTTTACTCTAAAACTCATTCTATTTACATCGTTATTCTATTTTATTTTTATTTTTCTGGATCTCAGGTATGCCCCAGCGGGGCATTACACCTGGCTTACCTTAAATCATTATTTTTTGTTTTAACTTTTACCATAAAAGCTTTGTTAAGGAAAGAATATTTCCCCGCTGCCTTTTTTTTGCTATAGCTTACTGAAGCAAAATTTCATTAATATAATATAATTAATAGTACATGAATATTAATATATTTTCGTATTAATAAGTTCATCAATATCAAAATATGTAATTGTTAAAAATATAAAAAGAATATTAATCCTACTACCATTTAAGAAATAATGTGATATATTTATCACTATTGACAAATAAATACTTGCACTTGCTTTCTCCTTTAAAAATTTGATAAAACTTGTATAGGGGTAAAATAGATTCCATTTCATTTCCTTTACTAACTTGAAATGGATTTACAATGAATTTTAAATGAGGGTAACATCCTAAAGTTAGATCTTATATCACTTCATTGGCCTATTCCAAGACTAATTAAAACATAAGAAATTTCCATCTATTGGAAATAAAGTTTCAAAATATATTTCATCCACTACTTGAAAATGAACCAATGCAACTTACTTCACTACATGCCTTTGAGTAATATAATGAACTTTAATATTTCTTTTTTCTCATCTTCAATAATAAAAATACAACAATGAAGGAAAACTTTCTTTTCCCACAATATAATTGTCAAACAAAGATAATAAAGTTTCTTTTCTATTTCACAAAACTAGCTTACAACACAAATATTTATTTCTCTTTCTCAATACACAATTCAACTTTCATATCCAATAATTTAAAGTGGAAAATAATACAAGGATGTAACGTAAAAGAATACAAGGTTACAATTTCCTTCACCTTAAGTGTGAACAAAAAAAGGGTTTTTCACAAGAATGAATTTCTTAAGGATTCCAACAAAAGCTCCAAGCTTCAAAAATCCAACAAGAGAGCTCCTTCATGATTTGCTTGATCCACAATAGAATGGGGGGAGAGGCAACACTCACCACTCAACCACAACATCCAATGATGGGGAGAAGCTATCCTCCTCATTGGCCCCTGAGCCCTAACCACATTACAATGCGAGGTGATTCCAACACATGGAAACAAAAAACTTCCACAACAAAAACCAATTATTTCACAACCATTCCAAATTCACATTCAAATCAAATGAAAAACACAAGATGGGGAGATAAAAAAATATACAAAGCTTCTAAATGAAGAGCCAAAGGAGCAAGAATCTATGGGGAGGCCACTTATGCCGCCCAATGGGAAATGGGTGCCCACCTTAAAACCTCCAATACAAATCTCAAATCCCCTACGTAATCTTATGCCTCTCTCAAGTACCTCTTCTGCCTCCCATATACTCTTATGCCTCCCTCATTCTCTTATGTCTCACTCATACAAGAACAAATAAGAAATGTAACCATTTCTTGTCCAAGGTGGGGCACCCAACCCAAACTCCCTCCAAAACATGAAATAACTCTTATGCCTCCCTACATGAATTCTCCCCATAGTCCCTAGCTACACCACACTTAGAAAATATACCAAAGCACCCAATAAGCATTTCTAAACACTCAACAATACAAGCACACAAACACAAAATAAATAAATAACATAAAAAAGTAAATCTCCTAGCTTTCCATAGTAGAGCTTGTTCCAATAGTAAAAATATAAGCTCCTTCAAACCCAAGAAATCAGCAACAAAACTCCCACCAAGACCACAAGCTCTCAAAAATCTTCTAACTCCAACAAAAGAAAGAGCACAAAAGAATGAAGTAACCCCGAAATAAACAAAATAACTTGAATAAATAGAAAGGGGAGAGAGGAGGGTGAGGTGGCTCCATGTAGGATGCCACATCACTCATCGTCAACTCCAACTCACAATTGAAGCTTCAAACTCCAAAGTAAAATTAATAAGCGGTTGAAGAAATTAAATTTTAATTACACACAAAATCTAAGCCCACACCCCCTTAAGAACTAAAATAAATACATGTAAAAAATTGCAATAAAAACTTACAAGTTGTCTTCCCAAAACACATAATGGGGTCTAGTTTTGACCCCCCCTGCCCCCAACCCATAAGTAGAGTTGGCATATAAATTTAATAGGTGTGGGACAAGTTTTGAAGGAAAATGAGAGAAAGAAATGATCAAATACCTTGAATTAAAATGATGCAAGAACCATAATATATACAATGCAGAGATGGTTACAAGAAACTATCTAACCAACCAATGTAATATGTTCGCTAACATTCCTTCTTTATTACATTGTTCATATAAACATACATTTCCTGGTATTGTATGTCCCCCCCTTAATGAGAAAACCGCAAATAGGATCTTCACATGAGCATGTGCCTACATGGTCTCGGTACACATGGTTTTTCTAAGGTTGACCATAAACCTAGAGGGACAGGAGCACTTTTTGACTGTTTACCTCAGTGGTTTTACAGGTTTACCACGAACCAAGAGGATTTTACATCGATGGTTTTATAGGTTTACCATGAACCTAGTGTGAGTACCATGCACTGCTTTCAGTGATTTTCTATTCCCCATGATGCTTTTCAATTTAGAAAGTCCCAAACAGGAAACTATGCAACATCTGCACTTTATTGAAATACAACAAAACAACCAACACAAATTTGAAATAAACAAACAAAAAATTTAGGAATTGGTCCTCAATACCTTATTCACCACAATATAGAAGTCTGTCAGTGGCGTTGTCACTTGCAGCTTGCAAGAGGTTGCTGGATTTCCTCCAGCCTCCTTCATTGGTTCTTATAGTGTAGAGATGATGTGAAGCCAATCTCATCAACAACTTCCTCACTCTTGTCAGAATCTTGTGGATCTTTTATATGAGCAGTATTAGCTCCATTGTGTTCTATATTTCCTTGTAGAACATATCTTACTCGGCTATGACAGTTCCACATTGTATGACCTTTCTTCTTACAATAGTGGCATTCAATCTCTTGTTTAGGCCCTTGTTTATTTTTATTTGATCACCTGTGAAATTTTATCTTTGTGGAATAATGTGCACTTTCTTGTTGAGTATCACCTTCTATAGCATTGTTAGTTATGCATTTTTCCTTTGCAAGAAGAGCTGTGATCATGTAATCTAAATATTTAGACTGAATTTGACTGAGAGTAAAAACAACATTGTTGTATTTGGAAGATAGACTTTTTAATAGGATAGCTTTGGCATCCTCATCTTCTATCACATATTTAACTTTTGATAGTTGTCAGAGTAGAGATCGAAGATTATTAATGTGGCTAGACATAGAAACACTTTCTTCCATTTTGAATCTATATAACTAAAGTTTTAGGGAAAACTTTGCGTTCACTGCTTTCACTCCAAATAATTGATTTAAATTATCCCACATGTCCTTGGAAGATTTATGGAGATCAACATGATGAAGTTAAGAATCAGAGAGAGAAAGGCCAATAATGGCTTTTGATGTATCATCTTTTCACTTCCATTCTACTAATTTGGCAGCGTCTGTGGGCGTTTTCTCTTTCCCATCTACTATACCCCATAAGTTTTTATGCATAAGTTACATTTGGATCTTCACCTTCCATGTATGAAAGTTTAAAACCCGAGTATTTTTCCAAGTGAATGTCCATAATAACTACTAAAGAAACAAAAAAAATGGTGAAGTAGGAAGTAAATTACTAGTCAGGACTCTCTATCATATGTTCTGTACTTCTCCATTGTTTACTTTCTTGACACCCTTTTCTATTGGCAAAGGCATGGTATTATCTTTCACAACATTTTTTTTCAACGATGATCCTCCCCTTAAGTTTTGCGAGAAGAGAAGGATAATCAATTATGCAACCACTCGTGAGTTGGTGGAGTAGCCAAAAACATCCACACTCGGAATGTAATGTCTTCCACACAAAGACAAACCAATGAATACTTGTTGCGCCAATGTGTTACATGCACCAGTTTGATTTGAAAGACAACAAAGATAAAACAAAATCCTAAAAAACTACCACACAAAAGGTCTCAGAAAGCTCCATGAAAAATTAAATTATAGGTTTTGTACTTCAATTTTTCTACCATGTCCAATAGGTTTCTTATTCTTCTAAATGGATGCCTAACAAAAAAGATCACTCCACTTCACAGGGTAAAAGACAAAACAGGTCACTCCACCCAATGCTCTCTGATTGTTGTTCCCACGTAAAATGGTCGCTGCAACTTCCAATGCTAGTTTTAAATGCCAAAACAAATTTCTTCCCCATTCGCCAAGTGATTGGTACTCTGATACCAATGAAGGAAAATGAGAGAAAGAAATGATCAAATGCCTTGAGTTAAAATGATACAAGCACCATAATATATACAGTGCAGAAATGGTTATAGAAAACCATCTAACCAACCAATTTAATATGTTACGCTAACAAGTTTAACTTGTCCCACAAGCCTTCAAAATTGGTTGTTACGCACAAATTCAAATTTCCATGAGGGGGTAGAGTGTACAACACTCAAGATCAAAAACTCAATATAAAACACAAAACCTAAGAGCCATCTAGTATAATAAATGATAACTTTTGGTCACATCCATAATTAGTTAAAAAACAAGATTAACTAACTTAAATAGGACACTAAAACCCATTAAGAAAAAAGGGAAGAATACATCATTTTCTAAATAATTAAAACAAGGAAATTACATCACTAAAAATCACATACTACATTAAGTAAAGGAAACTAAACAAAAAAAAACACATAACCCCTTGGTCACAGTTTCCCTCTAACAATAATTCAAACACACACACACAAAAACATATGTTGCCATGGTGACCCTTGTTGAATTCATCTAGAATTTCAATGCAGTTGGTCTCCAATTTCCTCGATGTTTGTTGTGACATGTTTAGATATAAAAAAACATAACACATCCTTAGGCCTCATGGACTGCATTGATAACATTTACGATAAAATATATAATATAAATCGATAATCATCTATAGTACGAATTAAATATGATCTATGAAAATACAATTTTATTTACAATTTCTAGCAACATTTCTATTATACATTTCATCCATGTCAAAATGATCACAACATTAGTTCAATTATCAAATTCTACTCAGTGTGACGAAATATCACGTCTGAAATATATATATATATATATATATATATATATATATGTCAACAACATTTTAACATCAATATTAAATGTCTCTAATAATCCACATGCATCATATATGAATTGAAATCAACAACATTCCATGATCTCTAAAATCTAACATCATGCCAATTCAAAAGCTACAATAATATCCATAAGTATAGTTGATAGTATCATAATTAATAACAAAAAGGTGTCGAGGGGAAGTAGGCACTACATTCCCCTCCCTTTAGACTCGAATTCCTCCTAGAATTCTCTAGAACAGGTGTGGAAACTGAACTCATAGTAATGTAGCATCCTCTAGCATAGCTGCAATCTCATCGTACCTATCCCACTACACTCGAACCTGGTCAATCTCCCTGCCTCAAAGGCCTAGGGTCATGTAGTCTAAAATGTAGATGGGCTCCACCATCACCTGCCCCTGATCCTACACCTACAAGGAGGCCCAATCTAGAACATGAGAATGCTCTGTAATATATCTCGTAAGTATAAAAATGTGAAATACATCACGGACACGAGACAAGCTAGGTGGAAACATTAGACGATAAGCTAAAGAGTTAATACGCTCCAAGATCTCAAAGGGACCCAAAAATCTAGGACATATCTTAGAGCCTTTTCCATAATGGATAGGTGCTCTTATGTGGCCTGACATGAAGGAAAACCTTCATGACCACATCAAAACTATGATCTATCCTATGTTGATCTGCATACTTCTTCTGGCTATCCTATGCCTCCTCCAATATTTTGCCTGATCATAATAACTTGCTGCTCCATGACTTGTAGTAATGTTGGCCCAAGAGAAAACCTATCCTCTAACTTGTCCCCACTAAGAGGTTTCCTGCACTCTCTGCCATATAATGCCTGAAAAGGAACCATGCCTATTGAACTCCGAAAACTATTATAGTAGGAGAAATCCACCAAGTACAGATACTCCTCCCATCTTGATTTGTGATCCATGATGTAAATCCTAAGCATGTCCTCCAAAATATTATTCACCCACTCAGTCTGTCCATTTGTCACAGGGTGATACACTATGCTGAAATTGATATTCATCCCGAGGGAATGTTGCATGGTAGTCCAGAAGTGGGAAGCGTACAGAGGATCATGGTCACAAATTATTTTCTACGGAATCCTGTGAAACCTAAAAATATCATCAAGATATAACCGTGTTAGTGCAATAGTTGTGTAGGTGGTTTTCACTAGAGAAAACTAATCCAATTTTGTCAATTTATCCACCGTGACCATGATGGCATCATGGTGGTATCTCGACGTCGATAACCCAACTATAAATTCCATGGAAATGTTGTCCCATTTCCACTCCGGTATGACATGAGGAAAGAGAAGGCCAACTAGATTTTGATGCTTGACCTTCACCATCTAATACCCTAAACACCATGACACAAAATGAGCCATGTCTCTCTGAAGTCCCGTCCAATGGTACAGCTCCCTCATGGTGGCATGCATCTTCTTCACCCCAAGATGGGCTGAATACGATGCATGATGAGCCTATGACAAAATTTTCTATCTCAAACCTCCATCTCTACAAACATAAATCCAAAATTTGTGTCAGAGAGGCCATATTTCTCTAGGGAGAATCCATCAAAATTCCCCTAAAGGGGTCTTTGAAACTCAATCTCTTCTTTCACTACAAGGTAGAAATTATCGTGATGAAGCTTCTGTAATATCCTACTCTGTAAATCTATGCCCACTGATGTGGCCATAACCACATGTCTTCATCTACTAAGAGTGTCTCCAACCACGTTCTCCTTCCCCTTCACATGTTGTATCTCCAGGTCATACTCACAAAGCAACTCCATCCAATGCCACTAACGAGCATTGAGATTGGGCTGCACAAAGAGGTGGCAAAGTCTCAAGTGATCAGTCCTAAGTGTAAATATCTAGCCAAGAAGGAAGTGACTCCATCGAACCAAGGCATGAACAATAACCGCAAGCTCAAGATCATGAGTTGGATAGTTGAGCTCATAGTCTTTTAGTATGCGAGACTCAAAAGAAACCACTCTACCCTCCTTCATCAACACCCCTCTAAGTCCTACCAAAGAAGCATCTGTGCATATGAAAACTTTTCCCTAAGGATCTTGCACTGCAAGAATAGGTGATGTTGTGAGGCATTCCTTTAGTGTCCTAAAGTCCTACTCACATCTTTCTGACCATATGAACCTTTTCCCATTCCGCTGAATGGAAGTGATGAGATGCACAACCCAAGAGAAGTCCTAAAAAAATCCCCTATAGTATCTTGTTAAACCCATGAAGCTGCACACCTATGTCACACTAGTGGGTTTAAGCCAATCCATAATAGCTTGAATCTTGGAAGGATCGACTATGATACCTTCCCCAGAAATGATGTGACCTAAATATTGCACCTCTTTCTGAAAGAACACACACTTCTCTAGGTTCTTATAAAGATGCTACTCACAAAGGCACTGCAGAACTTGGCAAAGGTGCTCCTCATGCTCCTCACATGTATATGACTAAATAATAATGTCATCAAGGAATATGAGCATGAACGATCCAAGAATATCCTAAACACCCCATTCATCAAGATCATGAACACTGCGGGGGCATTCGTGAGACAAAAAGGCACTACTGTGAACTCGTAGTGGCCATATCTCGTATGGAAGATGGTCTTATGAATATCTACCTCTATGATCCTCAGTTGATGATATCTTGACTTAAGATATATTTTGCAGAAAAATGTGGACCCTTAATCTGATCAAATAATTCATCAATGCGCAGAATGGGGGTAACGATTCTTGATCGTTACTTTGTTTAGCTGGCAATAATCAATACACAACTACAGAGATTTTTCCTTCTTTTTTACAAAATTCACCAGTTCACCCCAAGGGGATACACTAGGATAGATTAGGCCTTTCTCCATGAGGCCCTCAAGTTGTAATTTCAGCTCGTAGAGCTAAGGAATAGTCATCCAATAAGGTTCTCGTGAGATAGGCTCTGTGCCCAAAACAAAATCTATGTGAAAATATATCTCAAATGGGGGAGGTAACCCTGGTAGCTCCCCTAGAAAGACATCATAAAACTCTTTCAAGATGTGATGGTCATCAAGTGATGGTCCACTAGACTCATCCTCTGATCTATCACTAAGCATAATAGCATACATCTGACAACCTCATCGCACAAAATGCTTAAGCTATATAGCAGAGATGGTGCAAATATAAATGAGCCTCCTAACCCCTGCTATCACTGACTCAACTCCTAGATCATATGTACATGATATAGTCTTATGGTAATAGTCCACTCTAGCTCTATATGTAGACAACTAGTGCATGCCTAAGATGACTTCATAAGAACCCAGAGGAAGGATGTGAAGATCCGAGGTAGTGGTGAAGGGTCCCAAATCCACTACAAACTCCTTAACTAAGGAGTCTATATAAATTTTGGCTCCATAAGGAATTTCAACATCCCAACTAAGACCTTGTCTAACTTCCACCACCCTACAACACTCTACTAAGGATGGTACAATAAAAGAATCTAATGAACTAGAATCAAAACAAAATAGAGGTAGGAATACCATCAATGCTACCTATCGTCTTTATGACGGTACTCTGTTACTTAGCCTGGTGGTTCTTGACCACTACATATATCCAATAGTTATGCCCTATGTCACCAATAATAGGCTCAGAAATATATGTCTTACCCTTGTTATAAGGGTTTATTGGGCACTCCCTAGAATGATGTCTGGAAACACCACAACCATAACAGCTTCCTGGTCCACTCTAATGAGATGCAACTCTAGCCAGTACTCTAAAGGCCTGTGTTATGGATCCTGATGATTTGAATATGAACTGTTGAGGTCTCTACTAGCATGATCTTGTGGACTTGGCTCTCGGCGCACCCTATTTCCTATTGGGACCCCTAGGATGAGGCCCCATGCTCTGTCTTCTCTATATGTCAAACCTCTGAGTAGGCCGAAATGGTAGATGAGTCTATTTTTGAGGTCACTGCTGTGGTGGTCTGAAAAAAGATTGTACTGAATCGTATCCACCATGAGGAGGAGGAACTGACCCCCTCGATCTTCCATCTTGCATCTACTAGATCCAGCTCCGAACTCAGTCCCTAGCCTACTGCATATTTACTCATGTCTCCTCTACAATATAGGTATTCTCCACGGCCTCTATTAACATCTATGGGTAGTGAATGTGCACCGCACCACCCAAATCTAAATTTAGGCCCCTAATGAACCTTTGAATCTGTACCTTCTCATCCTGCATCTAGTCGATATACTAGAGTAGGTCTAGAAATCGACTCTCATACTCATCTATAGTCATAGATTCCTGATGGAGTTTCGTGGAACTCATCTATCTACTACTGAATAAACCTCTGAGATAAGTACTTACTCCTTAACTACTCCTCAAAGAGCTCCCAGGTAACTATCTTTGAATCAATGTGGAGCTTCTTCTACTTGGTCCTCCACCAGACACCTACTCTATTCCTCAAAAGATGGATCACAACATGAGATTTCATGTTCCTCGTACAAAGGCAGATCTTGAAGCACCTTCTCAAGCTCACCAACTAGGCCTCTTCCTGAAATCCAACTGTATCTCCAGAATAGTAAGATGGTCATAGCTTCAGGATCACCCTAATATGGTTTACATTTTTCAACTCGAGAACCCTAGGCATCTCATCATGCTCATCTCTATGTCAAGGGCTCCGATACCTATCCCTATGTCCTAAAATCTTGTCTCCCATATCCCCTCCATGGTGACTCTACTCTGGATGACTCCACATGGGAGTTCTCTTCCCTACACTCCTTGCTATGTCGAGGATATGTACAAGCCTCAATAGATGGATGCCTATCATTTCTAGATGATCTTCCTCCTAAGAATGCTCCGTGTATAGTGGCATTGAAGTCCTAAAGCATCTGTAAAATCTGGGGTAGAGTGGTTGCTACAACCTACTCTGGAGGTGGTATATCTAGGTCTATGTGAAAGGACCCCTCTTTTGATCCACGCCTCCTACATAGACCAAGGTGTGAGTTAGTTCATCATTCTTGGTTTTATGTCATTGTTCTATGTTTACTAAAATATACAATCTTTCAAACAAGTTGTTTCCTAGGTTTAGTATTGTGCTAGGTTTAATATTGCACTAGGTTCAATGTTCGTGTCTCACATTTCCTTGTGTGCCCAAGGGTCTAAGATTTGAACCTGCGACTCTGATGACAAGTGTAACACCCATAAAAATTATCACACGAGACCCAAGAACCACTAAGAAATTTAGATGAGCTATTTGGAGGATCAATCTAGTGTAATGCTTGCTAAAGTGCCCACACGAGACCCAAGAACAACCTAGGTTTAGTTAGAAAAATTATGGAATAATTATTTTTGGAAAATGTGCCTGCATACAAGCTTCTAAACTCATGATTGTTTCATTGGAGTTTCTAGGAAATTATATTAATAGACCAAATATTCCCGTTATAATAACTATTAAACCCACATTAAAACTATTGAGGATAATTAGTCCAAGTATGGTTAAATTCTCTCTAAGTATTAATTTAATAAATATTTAAATTCCTACTATAGTTAAATATTCCATATTTCAATTTTAGGGGGATAAAGGGGTTAAAGTAATTAAATACATAAGGTATTTAATTACACAAGGTCTAAGAAATAAAAAAGGTCCTCATTTACATGGGGTTAGACTAAACATTCCCTTACCCCATAAAGTGACCCCTTAAAATTCAACTCATGTTTTAAAATTAAGACATTTAAATTCAAAAGGTAATTTCCACTCAACCACTCTCCACCTACTTTTGGAGGGTTGAATCTCATCTCTTGGATGGATTCAATTAGGACCCTTGATGACAGAAAGAGGGCAACTAACCATAACACATGCTTATGAAGTCTTCTTTCTCTTTTCATTTGTCTCATTGTTTCTATTTTCTTTTGAAGGTTATTGGAGGTGGAAAGGATGCAATTGAAGGCCATTCTAAGATTTTAAAGGAGCTTACATATTTCATTTATTTTCTTATGTTTCTTACACCCTCTCCTTGGGTTCCATGTGTTTGTAAGTTTTATTTAGCTCATTTTTTTTGGGTTTGCCCCAAATGAATTTGTGGATAATATCCTATTTTGTTAATATAGCTTGGTTTAATCTATGTTTTCATTTGGGTATATAAAAAACATGTATTTATATATACAAATATATATATTTTTCTTATTAGGTAAACCCGAAATGGGTTGAATAGAGAGAAATAAGATTTTTTATACATATACTTAAGTATATATAAACATATATCTAAGTAAATATTATATATATAAATAATTACAAAATAGTCAACCGTAGCCATACACAGTGTGCAAGGTTTGTTTGAATGTTGGCCGCTTAAGGCACTTGGGGGTTTTATTTTAATAAAAACAAGGACTATGGTGTAGGGTAGTCAATCCAACCCCCACCATATCTACCTACTCCTACATGAAGGGACCACGACTTAGGTCCCCCCCATGCCTTACTTTAAATCATTTTTTTTTGTTTTAACTTTTACCACAAAAGCTTTGTTAAGGATTGTGTATATATGTATACATATATACATATATATATATATATATATATATATATATATTATTCCCCCCCCCTCCCGCCCCTGCCCCCATTTTGTTATAGCTTATAGAAGAACAGTTTCATTAATATAATAATATTAATCATACATGAATATTAATATATTTTCATATTAATAAGTTCATCAATATCAAAATATTTAGTTGTTAAAAATATGAAAGAATATTAACCCTACTACCAACAATAATAATGGGATATATTTATCACTATTGAAAAATAAATACTTGCACTTGCTTTCTCCTTTAACAATTTGATAACACTTGTGTAGGGGCCAAATAGATTCCATTTCATTTCCTTTACTAACCTGAAATGGATTTACATTGAGTTTTAAATGAGGGTAGCATCCTAAAGTTAGAACTTAGATCACTTCATTGGCCTATTCCAAGACTAATTAAAACTTAAGCAATTTCCATCTATTGGGAATAAAGTTTTAAAATATATTTCATCCACTGCATGAAAATGAACCAATGCAACTTACTTCACTACATGCCTTTGAGTAATATAATGAAATTTACTATTTCTTCTTTCTCATCTTCAATAATACAAATACAAAAATGAAGGCAAACGTTTTTTCCCACAATAACAACTTTTAAACAAAGATAATAAACTTTCTTTTCTATTTCACAAAACTAGCTTACAACACATATCTTTCTTTCTCTTTTTCAATACATAATACAACTTTCATATCTAATAATTGAATGTAAAATTTCTTCACAAGATTAATACAATGTCCTCCACTTAAAGTGGGAAATAATAAAAGGTTACAAGTTCGTTCACCCTAAGTGTGAACAACAAAAGTGCTATTCAAAAGAATGAATTTCTTAAGGATTCCAACTAAAACTCCAAGCTTCACAACACCGACAAGATATTTCCTTCATGATTTTCTTGATCCACAAAAAAATGGGGGGAGAGGCAACACTCTCCACCCAACCAAAATCTCTAATGATGGGGAGAAGCCATCCTCCTCATTGGCCCCCGAGCTCCAACCATATTACAATGAAAGGTGATTACAACACATTGAAACAAAAAGCATCCACATCACAAGAAAATTCTATCAAAACCATTCAAAATACACATTCAACTCAAACCTAAATTACAAGAAGGAGAGATAACAAAATATACAAGGCTTCTAAATGAAGAGCCAAAGGAGCAAAAATCTATGTGGAGGACACTTATGCCTCCCAAAGGGAAATGGGTGCCCACCTTAAAACCTCCAATACAAATCTCAAATCCACTACATACTCTTATGCCTCCCTTAAGTACCTCTTCTACCTCCCACATACTCTTATTCCTCCCTCATTCTCTTATGCCTCCCTTATAAATGAAGTAAGAAATGCAAGCATTCCTTGTCCCAGGTGTGGCACAAAACCCAAACTCTTTCCAAAACATGAAATAAATCTTATGCCTCCCTACATGAATTCTCCCCATAGTCCCATCCTACATGAAACTTAAGCAATCTACCCAAGCATCCAAGAAGCATTTCCAAACACTCAACAAAACAAGCACACAAACAAAAAATAAATGAATAACATAAAAAAAAGTAAATCTCCTAGCTTTCCATAGTAGAGATTGTTCCAAGAATCAAAATATAAGCTCCTTCAAACCCAAGAAACCACCAACAAGCTCCCACCAAGACCACAAGCTCTCAAAAATATTCTAACTCCAACAAAAGCAAGAGCACAAAAGAATGAAGTAACCCCCCAAATAAACAAAATAACTTGAATAAATAGAAATGGGAGAGAGGAGGGTGAGGTGGCTCCATGTAGGATGGCACATCACTAATCCTCAACTCCAAATCACAATTCAAACTTCAAACTCCAAAGGAAAATTAATAAGTGGTTGAAGAATTGACATTTTACTTACACACACAATCTAAGCCCACACCCCCTTTAGGACTAAAATAAATAAATGTAAGAAAGTGCAATAAAAACTTACAATTTGTCTTCCCAACACACATAAATGGGTCTAGTTTTGACCCCCCCAACCCATAGGTAGGGTTAGCATAGAAATTTAAGAGGTGTGGGACAAGTTTAACTTGTCCCACAAGCCTTCAAAATTGACCCTTAAGTCCAAATTCGAATTTCCATGAGGGGGTAGAGTGTCCAACACTCAAGATCACAAGCAATCAATCTTACAACACAAAACCCAAGAGCCATCTAGTCTAATAAATGAAAGTTTTTGGTCACATCCATAATTAGTTAATAACAAGATTAATTATCTTAAATAAGACACTAAAACCCGTTAAGAAAAAAGGAAAGAATAAATCATTTTCTAAATAATTAAAACAAGGAAATTACATCACTAAAAATCACATACTACATTAAGGAAAGGAAACTAATTAAAATACAACACATAACCCCTTGGTCACAATTTCCCCCTAGCAATAATTCAAATACACACACAAACACATGTTGCCATGGAGACTCTTGTTGAATTCATAGAGAATTACAATGTGGTTGGTCTCCAATCCCCATAACATTTGTTGTGACATGTTTAAATGCAAAATAATTAACACCTCGTGTGGCCTCATAGCCGTATCAAAAACATCTAGGATAAAATATTCAATATAAATCCACAATTATCTATATACGAATCAAATGTCATCTAGAAATTTTTTATATTATTTACAATTTCTAGCAACATTTCTATTCTACATTTCATCCATGTCAAAATGATCACAATGTTAGTTCAATTATCAAAGCCTACTCAGTGTGACGAAATATCAATGTCATATATATATATATATATATATATATAACTATGTTAACAACATAGTAATATCAATATACAATGTCTCTAATAATCCACATGCATAATATATGAATCAAAATCAACAAATTCTATGAACTCTAACATATAACATCATGCCAAATCAAAACCTACAATAATGTCCTTAAGTATAGCCGATAGTATCATTATCAATAACAAAAAGGTGTTGAAGGGAAGTGGGCACTACACTTTATCTCTCTTTGATTATGGAATGAAGTGAAATGAAATGAATTGAATTCATGTTTCTAAACATTTTATTTCAAATGAAAATTATAATTATAATTATATGTAAATGAGGAACTGAAAAACATTAATTATGCTACATTAGGGTGGATTCCATGCCAACGATTTATCACTGATTTCATGCTTGTTGACATTTTTGCACTTGTAAAAAAATTGGAAACTCGAAACTTCATTACGATGGATAACATTGGTGAAGTATACCTAAACTAGGGAAGTTTCTTTCAGAGAATATTGTTACTATTGAATTAATTAAAGATTACATGAAATCTAGAGCTATGTGTGCTGTTGCAAAATATAATAGATCACATAGTCTACAATTTCATGACCATCTTGAGTAAAAGAACACAAAGCCCCAAAGGACATTTATGTTGCATTCATGAAGACATCCAATTGTCGAATAGATGAAATGCTAATTTTTCGAACAAAAAACATAATTTTTAATTAGAGAAATCAGAGTTGACTACTGGGTGTTATAGGTATTCTTTAATGTTCTTTCCTTCATGATTAAGACATTCAATTATATTATTGGGTTGTTTAGTTCATTATACAGTCCATACAGAAAGCTTAAATATAGAAAGAAATACATGACTCAATTTCATAATTCAATGTCTTATTCATAAGGAATTTCTAAATGTCTGCACACAAGTCGTGGGATGTAACTGAAAAGTAAAATACAACTACTCAAATAAGAGGTACACAGGCACGAAAGAGAAAATAAAGGAGTATGAGTGAACCCATCATTGCCTTAATGTTTCTCCTTTGGTTGATGCATCTTCATCTTTAGCTTTTATCTCTTCATCTTCACCAATGGAAGTACTATACCTAAAAAGAAGAAAAGAGGAAAATTATCAGTTAAGAGCTCAGGGTTAATCCATATTCCTACATTGTCATTTTTCGTGCATATCGATATCTTAAAAATAGGATATATAGATTACTTGAATATCATACTGCAAACATGATCTACTCACTCAGGATGAAGGAGGAAAGAGAAAAGAAAACTATAGACTTAAGAGAGGAAAACAAGCCTAAATATTTTCTAACTTTCCTTAAGTGTGCAGATACAGGTTGCAGTAAAGAAGAAAATAAATCATGTCGTACAATCTTCACTATTAGATAAAGGTTGTAGTTCAAAAATGACTTACATCCTATGGTACATGAAGAAGATAATTCATAGGTATATGTTCCCGATTGCAACTAAAGAAGAAGTAATTATGAGGAAATTTCGACGGGGCTTCAACATGTGAAATGGAATTTTTGAAAATTTCCAACATACACATCAAAGTTGTGACAAAATGAAAGACATTATGAAACCGATTGCATAATCAAGAAGAAATTAAAAAGTCTGAATGCCCATATCAAAGGAGGGATACCCAAATCTTAGTTCAAATACCTAAAGCCACAAATTAAAAAATACATGGGTATATATAGATTTTGTAAAAAATAATTCATTCATGCAAGACAATTTTAAAGTCCATATACAGATTTATTGCAATATGACACCATAGAAACATGAAAGAAAAGCACTAGTTTAATCTATTAAATTTCACTACTAAAGACAACTCATGCATTATGGTAAAGATGCTACAGAGGTTCTAAACAAAATTTGAGTATATTTTCACAGCAAAAATAATAGATGTCACTATCTCAAATGCTCAAAGAAATATCTAAAGTAGGTACCACAGAGTTTCGGTAGAAATATCAAAGGCACCAAGAGCCACAGTTTTATTAGAGTCAGCTATAACATAGAACAGAGCTTCATGTTTTCATCAATGGCCGAAGATAGAAATTTTATAGATCCTGGTTGAGACAAATGGAGCTACAATATGTAAGTACCCATAACAGATCTAGATTTAGCTCACAACGAGATCAAAAATTTAAAGATATACAGATAAACCTTCAAGGAAAAGTCCAGATCTAGGGATGTCAAAGCTAAAAAGATGAGTACAACGAAACTAAAATTTGTCGATCTAGATTTCTAGACAGAAAATAGCCAATACCCACATAAATAAAAGTGAAAATATTGAAGAAAGAAGACTAAAATAGAAAATTCTCAGGGAAATATTCATGAGGAACACTTTTTCATGATAAAATTTACATGATACTTGTAAAATAAGACCAAGTGGGTCTAAGCATTGACCCACAAGAACAAGAAAGGAAAATCATGATGATAAAGATCTAGCTCGAGCCACTGTAAAATCACAAATATCAAAGATTTACTATGAAAAATGAATTTAGAGAACTCCAATAATTCCTTCATCAAGTCACCAAGAAACATGAAATGTAGTGAATTCAAGTTCTCAACATGGTGGCCAAGAGATCACACAAAATTCCAAGCCCAACGGAAAACCATTTTTCAGAACTGACGAGTTCAAAGTTTTCAATGATGGCGGAAAATTCCTACAACTACCTTGCTCAAAAAATAGTACAGAGCAATAAATTCAAAAATGCAAGATAAAACGAGCTAAGAGAATCAATTTGTTCAAAAGGCTTTTTCAATGTTGGCTGATGAAATTTCCACAAAGTTCACTTAGCTCAATTGGAGCCCAAAAAAAAAGAGATCGAAGTTAGGGGTCGAGTTACCCTTTACAATGCAAACTAGAGAAGTGAGTAAACATAAATCAACAACGATTGAAGCATAAATGATCATAAATTGACAAGTACACAAATCAACGCCTACAGATTGATCCCTAAATTCAAAGCTAACTAGCATGGTTAAATATTTTACCAACCACATTCAATGCAAGTCAAAAATGTAGAAGAGAAAATAATGAGGTTACATCATGAATAGGATCGAATGGAGGAAATCAAATCACTAAAATTGATGCAAACCTCAGCTTGACTCATGAAATTGGCAGCTCTTTTTGCTAACTTGGCACTTTTTATTATTTTGAAAAAAAGTGTCAAATTGGTCCATAGGCCTGACGAAATTTGATTGGATACAGGGGGTGGGCCCGTTTTGTATTTTGAGACATTTTTGCAAAGGAGGTAAAGTCGTAAAATGACTCGCGGCCCTACTCACACCAAAGGGAAAAAATTTAAGCAGAGAAGTGGACCGTTAGAATGTTTTTTGCCTTTGAAACTTATTGAAAAGGGAGTAAAGTTTAAAAGTGCCCCGCAGCACACTGAGCATCCAAACTCAATCATATTAAAGTAAGTCAAAGTTGGATCAGAATGACAGTTTGAGAATTTGAGCCTTTTGTAAGGGAGTAAAGTTTAAAACTGCCTCGCGACCCCATTAAGGACCAAACAAGGCCACGTAATCAATAAAGTCAATGGCGGAGCATCAGGTCAATTTGAAACTTTAATCCTTTTGAGAAAGAAAGGTGAAAAGTTTTTATGTCACCCACGACTCTGCCCATGCATCAAAGGTTAAAATCAGGGAAGTGGGCCGTCGGCGCAATTTAAAATTTTAAGCCTTTTTGGGAAAAAACAGTAAAATATCAAAAGTAATCCACAATCCTGCTTTGACAAGATTTAGACACATGTAAGGTGCATATTAAAAGCAAATGGGCCGGCCAAATATTAAAAAATGTAATTTCTATCAGAAACACGAAAAGAAGTATTTTCTAGGCCCATTTTTGGATCAATTTTTTCCTACGTGGATGATATTTTTGAGGTAATAAAAGATAGAGTTCTTTAGAGAACCTTCAGTCAAGCTCAAAGTCTACCTCAATGGTGGAATTTAAAAAAAAATCACACAAAAACCTTGAAGTTATTAATGGTGGCCACGGGAAAAATTTTGCATAGCTTGGCTAGCTCGAATGGAGCTTAACAATGCAAATACCAAAATTGATTAAGTTTGCAATACTTTTGCACCTTAATTCAAGTCCTGAGTTCGCCAGATTCAACCATGGTTAGAAAGTGCTAAAATTATCACTGCAAATGGATAAGGTTGCATGCCTTCACAAAATAACAAACCAGAATAAGAATTTTCATGCACAAAGAAGAAAACTAGCTCATCAACAAAAACTTATTTTTAGCAAATTATCACTCATGCTTTTCTTACAAATAGAACAGTGAGTTGTAGTTGATTGAGTTTTAACCAATGGCTTTTAATGCCTCTTTATATTTGCATTTCTGTTTTTATTCCTTTATTTGTTAATCGATGAAGGATAAAAATAGGATGCATTGGCGAGTACGATTTTATCCTATTTTAGGAAGGGTGGGAAATATTTTGCTATATATTGTGTGCCTTGGCAAAGCACAAAATGAGTGAGGAGAGGACTCTTAGATATAGGAGAGGTGAATCAATTTTCTGCTAGTTTTTCCCTTTGAATTAAAGTATTTTCTGCCTTTCCAATTATTTGCAGTCTTGTGTATGTTCCATTAATCCTGTGAATGTAAAATCCCTTGTTAATCATCTTACCCTATTACAAATTCAGTAATTTTTGCATGATATTAATGTGTATATGTAGCTTATTAGTATTGTTGTGATTTTATCCCTCAATACATCAAAGTGTTTACCCTTAATTATCTATAGAAAAATGTTGGCTTGAGCATCGAAAATATTTTTCATATAAATTGTGCATATACTAAGTCAAAGACCTAATAAAAATTTGGTGTATCACCTTAGTTTTAATTTCATTTTATAGTCATATTTTACCATTAATCCCCAGAAAATCGGTTTAGGATATATTAATAAGGAACCGACCTTGATACCGGAGACTCACCTCAAAATATGTATACTCACCAACCTAAGGTGTTTCCATTGTATCTACGAAAGAGAGAGATGCACTTTTTCAAGATTAAAACACCTTCAACCATCTCCCTATAGGGTGCACTTTTGAGAGATAATAGTTTTTGGCATACCTAGTGGGATAATGAATAAGATCTGCATGCAAGTTATAGATATGTACAACAGATCTATAATTGATTTTACAGCAGTTAAAGTTACTTTGGGATAGTAAGCTGCAACAATTAATTCTAAATATTTAAAGATATATTTGGTGACTCCGTTAAGCTGATTTCATACCATTATTGCAACATGTTCCATGCTTAAAGTGATTACAAGATCATCAGTAAGAGGAATTCCTCCTGAGTTTGTTTCTTTTCCTTTGAATTTTGCAAGAAGGAGAAGAGTTGGTAATACTTTACCTTATAATAGACCTAGTTTTTATAACCCCCCTCCTATTATTCCTTCACCATTTTTCTATTCTGATCCCAGTCTTTCAAATGGCTATTCAACCACCTAGGAATTTTGTGACATTTACTAATGGCAGTCCATTAGTAATTCAATTTTATCATGACATACCTAATGCTGCCAAGAAAAGTTTTCCATCATTCACTGGTGAAAATTCAGTAACACCTACACAGCAAATTAAAGATGTTACAGCATTATGTGTAGTTCATATTATCACTCATGAGGATGTAGCTTTGAGACTTTTAATTGCATCTTTTAAAGGACAAGACTTGCAATGGTATACAAATCTAGAGATTGGAAGCATAAGAACTTGGGATGATTTAGGTGAAAAATTGTTGAAATAGTTCGAAGATAATTTAGATCATTTTTCCCTCATAGAATAGTTGTCTACTATTAAAAGATTTCCTCATGAATTTATGTCAAGTTTAAACATCTATTTTTCTAGAACTTGAAAAAGAATTCTAGCAAGTGTTAAGCCTCAAGCTGGTCATGCTTTCCTTTATTATATAAGATCTTTAAAAAGTGATATTTCAACTATGATTTAGTCTATGGGAGGTAATAGTCTTCCAGATGCTTATGACATTGTTATAAAAGTTGAAAACAATCTTATTCAAGCCTAAAAATTAGCACTAATGCCTTCAATGCCTTTTTGAGGAGATTTAGCACTTATCCCACAACATATCACCATTGTGGAGGCTGCTATTTAAGCCCCATCAAATGATGTGTTAAAATTTTTGGAGACTTTTAGAAACAAGCTGACTTTAATTGACAATAAAGTTTCATTACCTAATAGACCTTATCAGGCTCCTTATTAGCAAAACTAGCAAAATTAGCAAAATAGGTAGCCTTACCAACAAAAGCAAAATTATAGGCAACCTTATGAGCAAAATCAGCAAAATAGGTAGCCTTACCAACCAGCCTTATGAGTAAAGACATTTCGACCCAAAGGCTCCTACTCTATCTAACACTTTAGTCCCAGTTAATATGGCTACTGAAGAGTGGTGTTAACCTTGTAATCAAACTCATTCAGCTACAAATTGCCTAAATGCTTTTCTGAACATAAGTCTTATTACAAAACATCAATCTAAAACATTATTCATGCCTTAAATGGAGGATGGACAATGAGAAAGTCATGTCGGGAAAGCACATGAACATAACTTAGTCAATTTTAGTGAGGATGATTTCATTGCAGTTACTACTAGGGCTCAAGAAACAACCGCAGAGAGTAAAAAATAACATAATAGGCCTGTTCTACCTACTATCACTAATAAAACAACAACTATAAGCCCAAAACTAGCTAATAGTGCATCTGTTCCTCTGCAAACAATAGGTGTTACAGCTAGTAAAGAACAACAAAAATAGCTACAACCTGATCCTAGAAAATTATTTCTACCATAGATATCAAAAGCAGCTGAAGCAGAATCACTTTTCGCCAAAGCCTATAAAAAAATAGTAGAATCTATCTCTAAACTATTGCTTCTTTTAACATTGTTGATGTAATGAAAAATCATAATGTTAACATCTCAATGCGGGATGCTCTAAGTCTTCCACGATATGAAGATTTACTTTCTCATGAACTAGAAAAGTTACAGATATCTTGTAAAACAATAGAAAAGGAAGTCCAAAAAACAGACACAGTCCTTGGAAAAATAGAACAAGACCGCATCAAAGAAATTAAATGGATGGTTCAGAAAGTCTTAAATGCTCATGATATCAAGAAGCCACCTCCATTTTATCTATCACTGATTATTGGAGAACATATTGTTTATAATTGTATGGTGTATAGTGGAGCAAGTAGCACATTTATACCAAAAGCAATTGCAGAAAAAATTGGTCTGTAGTATCAACTTACAGAAAAGAGTGTCCTACAATTAGATGGAACTATAAATAATACAGTTGGTGTCATCTGAGATCTAGAGGTAACATTGCATGCTTGCCCAAATGTTTCCATTCTGCAAGATATTAGTGTGGTATACTTACCTCCTTACTTTGAGATATGTTTATCTAGATATTTCATAGTAAAGATAGGAGGTTATCTATCTTAAGATTGGTCCTTATTTTTCACTACTTGTTATGGGACCAAGGTTACTATCAATTCAAAACCGTTGGCTATATTTCACATTGAGCCTCATGCTTTTAATGTAGTACATAATTATGCAGCCATAGACTAGTATGATTTTGATAATATAGCTCATGTTTCAACATTTGATGGTGTTACTAACCTATTTATCGATGAAAAGACACATGAAGAACACACTCATTATCCTTTCAAGGAAGTTAAAGAACACTTGTTTGGTGTGTATTTCTTGCATGAAGAAAATACACCAATTCCCTTGCTATCCAAAACAGAAAATGCAACAGAAGGGATTTTGAAGCTTCATTTCGATGGAGCTAAAAATAAGAAAGGACAAGGAGCAAGTTTGATGCTCACTTCCCCAATAAACAAAAGGTATTTCTCCACTTTGAGTCTCCAATTTTCATGCACTTACAATGTAGCTGAATACGAAGCATTAATTCATGGCTTACTTTGGGCCAGAAAGAGAGGTATTAACATGCTATAGATTTTTGGTAATTCTGAGTTGGTTATCATTCAAGTAAGAAAATTCAATGTTTTTAAGAATCCATTAATGAAGTCTTACAGACATAGAGTTTCGGCTTAATGGAATATTTTAAAGCTATTAACATTCAATCCATTCCTAGAATAGAAAATAAGAATGCAGATAGACTTGCAACAATTGATGCTAGTTTTGAAATTCTAGAACATATTGAAAATAACAAAATTCAACCTCCTATAAAGCTAATTGTCAGGCCTTTGATACCTCATAATGACTTGAATTGGTAGGTTTTTGAAAGTGGTGATCAAATCTATAGGTTTTTATAGCAAGAACTGAAATTCTCTACAATAAATAAAGATAAATTAGAGCACTTATATGGTGACCAAATTGTTCAGTTAAAGACAAACAAACTACCTTAAGGTCTGGTCACATTAGAAGACATATTCATCACTTATGATCAATTAAGAAAAGACCAAACAAAGATGTCAACACATGCTGATAACTATGAAGAGATCTCAATTGATGAAGGGAAAAAATTGTTTTTGGGAAAGGTATGCTCTTTGGCTGAAAAACTTTCATTTATTAATCATTTCAAAGAATTAAAAGATGTTTTTACTTGGAAACACCAAGACCAAATAGGGTTTGATCCCAGGTTAGCACAACATACTATTTAATTACAGCTGAATTCTAAGCTAGTTAGGTAAAAACAAAGGCCTATAAATCTCAAAATAGAGCCTATAATGAGGAAAGAGTTATCTAAGTTAATTGAATCAGGTATTATCTTTCTAGTTAAGCATTCAAGTTAGGTAACCAATATTGTTGCTATTAGGAAAAAAATTGGAGAAATTAGATTATGTGTGGATTTTAGAGATCTTAATAAAGCTTCATTAAAAGATCACTACCCACTTTCAAATTTGGATAAGATTTTGAGAACATTTTCTGGTTCAGATAGAGTATCTCTTCTAGACGGTTATAGCTTATACAATCAAATTTTAGTTCGAGAAGAAGATAGGTACAAAAGAGCTTTCACCACCAAGTGGGGTACTTATGCTTACAAAATAATGTATTTTGGCCTTTCAAATGCTTGTGCAACATTTCAACATGCAATGGACATGGATTTTCACATCTTGTTAAATAAATGCATCCTTACTTATATATATGATGTTACTATTTTTTCAAAAAAATCACATGAGCATCTAATACATCTAAGGCATACTTTTCAATTATGTAAACAATTTGGGATATATTTGAATCCACTAATGTCTATCTTTTCAGTACATCAAGGCAAATTACTTGGTCATATTGTTTCTAAGAAAGGTTTAGCAATTGATCCTTCTAGAATCAAAGCCATATTACATCTATCATTACCTCATCATAAGAAAGCATTACAATTTTTTCTTGGGAAAATCTACTTTGTTAGAAATTTTGTTCTAGATTTTGCACTATTAGTGAAACCATTGATAACTATGCTAAAGAAAGAGAAGACTTTCTCTTCGACCAGCAAAGGGAGAGAAGGATTTGAAGCAATCAAAACAGGCATCTCTAAAGCTGCTACTCTTGCAAATCCAAATTTCGATAGAGATTTTACAATGTATGCACTTACAGGAGATGAAATAATCTCAGCCATATTAACTCAGGTTAATGATGAAAATATACAACAAATTGTTTTATTTGGATAGAGCTTACATGATTACGAAACAAGGTACACATTTCTTGAAAAATAACTACTTTCAGTAGTCAGAGGGCTAATGAATTTCAAGTAAATGCTTTCAAACAATGAAATTCATGTTCTTATTTCTCATCCAAGTGTGAAATATTTCTTGTTAAATAAAGAATTGAATGATAAAAGAGTAGGAAGGATAACAGAAATTATGGAATATGATGTTGATATCTGGGTTGCGAAGAAGGTTCAAGGAAAATGATTATGTGAGCACCTAATTGCTGATATGGAAAAATAACATGAACCAGAACCAAAAGATCCAAAACATCTTGTTGAAGTTAAGCATCAACAATTAGATGTCATGGTTCTGCTAGAAAACCAACAACCTGAACTTTATCAAGAGGTCCAAGAATAAAGATGGATTAATGATTTAGTTAGCTATTTGTAGCATGGCATCTATTTGGAAGGTATGGATATGAATAAATGAAGGTATTTCATATTACAAGATGTACCCTATGTTTTCATTGGTGGCGTATTACTCAAAAGTGAAATAAATGGAATCTTGCTGCGATGTGTTGACTATGACAAAATTTGGCAATTATTATCGGAATTTCATGAAGGACCTACAGGAGATCATTTCTCAGCACGTACCATAACCTTAAAAATTATGAAATTTGGTTACTATTGGCCCATCATATTCAAGGAATTTTTTGAATTGTTCATAAAGTGTAAGAAATATCATTTCTTTGTTGGAAAAGAGTGTTTAGCTTTGCTACCCTTACAGCCTATTTCAATTGATCAACCTTTTATGCAGTGGGGTCTTGATTTTATTGGCATGATAAACCCACCTTCTTCACAAGGACACAAGTGGATTTTGAATGCTACAAATTACTTTACATGTTGGACTGAGGAAATAGTCTTGAAAGATGCTAATGAAACTTTGATACTATCCTTTTATGAAGGTATAGTTTGCAGATTTGGTGTTCCAACAACTATTATATCAGATAATGCTTTAGCATTTTTTGGTGTAAAGGTAACAAATTGGGCTTTCAACCATGGAATTTACTTAATTTATTACTCTAATTATTATCCACAAGGTAATGGGTTAGCTGAAAGTACTAACAAGAATCTTTTAAGGATCATCAGGAGAACACTCAAAGATAACCAGAGATCTTGGCATCTAATGTTGAATTCAACACTTTGGGATGATAGAGTGACTCCTAAAAATCAGTTGGCAATTCACCACACTAGTTTTTTTACGGAAGAGAAGCAAGAATTCCTATTTCAGTTGAGCTACCCGCATTAGATTTACTGCATCAAATGGAGTTGCTTGAAAATGAACCATTACAGGTTCGTTATGGAGAATTAATGGAATTAAAAGAGCTAAGATATCAAGCTAATTCAAACATGGAAAAGAATCTGAAACAGATGAAGAAGAATTTTGATAAGAAATCCAAATTCAGAATTTTCAATGAAGGAGATATTGTGTTAAAGATGGGATGTTGATCGTGCAAAGCCCGGAAGACACACCAAGTTTGATACAATCTATAGTGGTCCTTACATGATCTCAGCTTGTAAAGAACACAATGTTTGTCACTCTCGAGGCTGAATGGAGAGGAAAATCCCATTCTTGTGAATCGTGTGTTTCTCTAATACTGTTATTGAAAATCCTACATTGTCTAATTAGAGTAGGATTTGCCTTCAATTAGTGCAGTCCCTACACATTGCAATGTTTTTCAATTCAATAAGTGCATTTGTGCATGTTATCTAGTTTACCAGATCCATTCCTAGTTTTAGTTTGTTTTGGAAGGGTTAGACCTTCAGGAAGGCAAAGTTTGGTTACATGTTTTAGACTCCATGCCCAATGGAAAAGAGCAAGGCACTAGTTTACAAGCTATCAGGTAGCTTTCCCCATAGGATCGCCAAAAATGTTGACAATTTTTACACTTGTGCAAAAAAGGGAAACTCAAAACTTCATTACGATAGATAACATTAGTGAAGCATACCTAAACTAGGGGAGTTTATTTCAGAGAATATTGTTACTATTGAATTAATTAATGATTACATGAAATATACAACTATGTGTGCTATTACAAAATATAACAGATCACATACTCTATAATTTTATGACCATCTTCAGCAAAAGAACACAAAGCCCCAAAGGACATATATGTTGCCTTGATGAAGACATCCAATTACGGAATAGATGAAATTATAATTTTTTGATCAACAAACATAATTGTATATTAGAGAAATCAAATTTTATTATTGGGTGTTACAGGTATTCTTTAATGTTCTTTCGTTCATGATTAAGACATTCAATTATATTATTGGGTTGTTTAGCTCATTATACAGTCCATACAAAAATATTAAATGCAGAAATAAATACAAAACTCAATTTAAAAATTAAATGTCTTATTCATAAGGAGTTTTAAATGTCCCCACACAAGTCGTGGGTTGTAACTGAAAACTAAAATACAACTACCAAAATAAGAGGTGCACATGCATAGAAGAGAAAATATAGGTGTATGAGTGAACCCATCATTACCTTCAATTTCCTCCTTTGGTTGATACATATTCATCTTCAAATTTTCTCTCTTCATCTACACCACTAAAAGTACTGTAACTAAAAAGAAGAAAAAAGGAAAATTTTCAGTTAAGAGCTTAGGGTTAATCCATATGCCTACATTGTCTTTTTTCATGAATATGCATCTCTTAACAACAGGATATATAGATTACTTGAAGATCGTACTACATACATGATCTACTCACTTAGGATGAAGGAGGAAAGAGAAAATAAAACTATGGACTTAAGAGAGGCCAAAAAGCCTAAATATTTTCTAACTATTTCCTTAAATGTGCAGGTACAAGTTTGAATAAAGAATAAAAAAAATCATGTCTTACAGTCATCACTATTAGATAAAGGTTGTTGTTCTCAAATGACTTCCATCCTATGCTACATGAAGCATATAATTCACAAGTATATGTTCTTGATTACAACTAAAGAAGAAGAAATTATGAGGAAATTTTGACAAGGCTTCATAATGTGAAATGGACTTTTTAAAACTTTCCAGCATACATATAAAAGTTGTAATAAAAAGAAATGCAATATTAAACAAATTACAGAATCAAGAAGAAATAAAGAAGTCTATATGCCCATATCAAAGGACGGATACCCAAATCTGGGTTGAAATAGCTCAAGCCACAAATTAAAAAATACATGGGTATATATAGATTTTGGAAAAAATAATTCATTCATGCAAGATAGTTCAAATTCCATATACAGATTTACTGCAATACGACACTAAAGAAACATGAAAGAAAAGCACCGGTTTCATCAATTAAAGTGCACTACTAAGAATAACTCATGCATTATGGTAAAGATGCTATAGAGATTCAAAACAAAATCTTAGTATATTTTCACAACAAAATAATAGATATCAGTAGCTCAAATGCTCAAAGAAATATCTAAAGTAGGGATCACAAAGTTTAGGCATAAATATCAAAGGCACCAAGAGCCAAAGTTTCAGAAGAGCAACAGATCATGTAGAATAGAGCTTCATGTTTTCTTCAATGGCTGAGTATAGAAATTTTGCAGAGCTTGGTTGAGACAAATGGAGCTACAATATGCAAATACCCACAACAAATCTATATTTAGCTCACAACTAGATTAAAAATTCAAATATATATAGATAAACCTTCAAGGAAAAGTCCAGATCTAGGGATATCAAAGCTGAAAAGAAGAATACCCAGAAACTAAAATATGCGGATCTAGATTTCTATACAAAAAATAACCAATACCCACATCAGTAACAGTTAAAATATTGAAGAAATTAGACTCAAATAGAAATTTCTTACCAAAATCTTCATGAGAAACACTCTTCCGTGATAAAATTAACAAGATACTTGTAAAATACGACCAAGTGGGTCTAAGAATTGACCCGCAAGAACAAGAAAAGAAAATGATCACGATAATGATCTAGCTTGAGCCACTGTAAAAGCATTGAAATATGAGATTTACCTTGAAAAGTGAAATTAAAGATCTCCAAGATGTCCTTCATCAATCCACCAAGCCACATAAAATGTAGTGAAGATTCAAGTTCTCAACATGGTGGCCAAGAGATCACACATAATTCCAATCCCAACAGAGAACCATTTTACAGAAGTGATGAGCTCAAAGTTTTCAATAATGATGGTAAATTCCTTCAAATACCTTGCCCAACAAATAGTACAGAGGAATGACTATGAAAATGTAGGATAAAATGAGCTAAGAGAATCGATCTAGTAAAGAACATAGTTGAAAAGGCTTCCTCGATGATGGCCGATGAAATTTCCACATAGTTCACTTAGCTTAATTGGAGCCCAAGAAAAAAAGAGATCGAAGTTAGGGGTCGAGTTACCCTTTATTATGAAAACTCGAGAATCGAGTCAATAGAACTCATCCATGGTTTAAGCATCATTGATTAGAAATTAACAAGTACACAAATCAACATCTCTAGATTGATCCCCAAATTTAAAGCAAACCACCATGGTTAAAGTTTTTACCGACCACATTCAATGCAAGTCATAAATGTAAAAGATAAACGAGAAAAGTTACATCGTGTAAAGGATCAAATGGAGGAAATCAAATCATCAAAATCGATGCAAACCTCAGCTTGACTCATGAAAATGGCAGGTGTTATGGCTGTCTTAGCACTTTTTATTATTTTTTAAAAAGATGTCAAATTGGTCCACAGACCTGACGAAATCTGATTGGATGCGAAGGGGTGGGCCCTTTTTGTATTTTGTGATATTTTGGAAAATGGCATAAAGTCATAAAATGACCTGCAGCTCTGCTCATGCCAAAGGAAAAAATTTAAATATTGAGACTACATAAAAAAGTCAAAGTGGAGAAGCAGACCGTAGAAATAATTTTTACCTTTGAAACTTTTTGAAAAGTTAGTAAAGTTTAAAAAACACCCCACTGCCCCACTGAGCATAGAAATTCACTCATAATAAATCAAATCAAAGGAAGATCACCAGGATAGTTTGATAACTTCAGACTTTTGTAAATCAACAAAGTTTAAAAGTCCCCCACGACTCCGCTAAGGACCAAACAAGCCCACGTACTCAATAAAGTCAAAGACAAAGCATCGGGTCAATTTTAAATTTTGAGCCTTTTGAAAAAACAAGGTGAAACAATGTTTAAGTCACCCATGATTCCGCCCAAGCATCAAAGGTAAAAAATTGGGGAAGCGGGTCGTCGGGGCATTTTAAAATTTTAAGCCTTTTTTGGAAAAAGTAGCAAAATATCAAAAGTAAGCTACAATCTCACTTTGATTGGATTTAGACACATGTAAGGCCCTGATAAAAAGCAAATGGGTAGGGCTGAATATTTAAAAATACAATTTCTATCAGAAACATGAAAATAAGGATTTTCCCAAGCCCCGTTTTTAGATCAATTTTGTCCTACGTGGATGATCTTTTCGAGGTAATCAAAGAAAGTTTTTTGGAGAACCTTCAGTTGAGCAAAAAGTCTGCATCAATGACAAAATTTAAAAAAAAGCACTCAGAAAGAAAGCTTGAAGTTATTAATTGCAGCCACGGGAAATTTTTTGTAGAGCTTGGCTAGCTTGAATGGAGCTTAACAATGCAAATACCAAAATTGATTAAGTTTGCAATACTTTTGAACCTTAATTTGAGTCCTGAGTTCACTAGATTCAACCATGGTTAGAAAGTGCTAAAATTATCACTGTAAATGGATAAGGTTACATGCCTTCACAAAAATAACAGACAACAAGAATATGAATTTGCATGCACAAAGAAGAAAACTTGCTCATCAACAATAACTTTTTTTAGGAAATTATCACTCATTGCTTTTCTTAAAAATAGAACAGTCGACTACAGTTGAATGAGTTATAACCAATGGCTTTTAATGCCTCTTTGTATTTGCATGTTCTATTTTTATTCCTTTATTTATTAATCGATTAAGGATAAAAATAAGATGCATGGGTGAGTATACTTTATCCTATTTTTAGGAAGGGTGGGAAATATTTTGCTATATATTGTGTGCCTTGGCAAAGCACAAAATGAGTGAGGAGAGGACTTTTAGATACAGGAGTGCTGAAGCAATTTTCTACCAGTTTTACCCTCTGATTGTGAAGTATTTTCTGCCTTTCCAATTATTTGCATTCCTGTGTATGTTCAATTTATCCTATGAATGCAAAATCCTTGGTTAATCATCTTACCCTGTTACAAATTAAGTAATTTCTACATTATATTAATGTGTATATATAGCTTAGCCCAGTATTTTTGTGATTGTATCCCTCAATACATCAAAGTGTTTACCCTTAATTATCTATAGAAAAATGTTGGCTCGTGCATCAAAAATACCTTTCATATCAATTGTGCATATACTCAGTCAAAGACCTCATACAATTTTGGTGTATCACCTTAGTTTTTATTTTATTTTACAGTCATCTTTTACCCTTAAACCCTAGAAAATTAGTTTAGGATACATCAATAAGGAACTGGCCTTCATACCAGAGACTCACCTCAAAATAGGTATGTTCACAGTCCTAAGGTGTTTCCATTGTATCTAGGAAAGAGAGAGATCCATTTTTACAAGATTAGAACACCTACAGCCATCTCTCTACATGGTACACCTTCAAGAGATAACAATGCCTCACATGGTTTTGCAGGATGCAAGAAATATAATGAAAAGGCGATGTGTAATTCATTATTTATTATTGTAGTTTATATAGGTCATTTTAGAATGAATATATGTATAATGTAGTCTTTTTTTTACCAAAACATTATATTTGAAAATTCGCTAATATGTATGAGATGCTATTTTTAGGGATATCTTAGGAAATGTGCATTAATTACAGGTTCAATTTTATTTATAGTTGCGTATGGTAAAAGGGTTTATATATATCTATATATAATATGGTGAATGAATTTGAAGTTAATATATTGTAATGCATTTTCAGTGTTCAATGAATGATTAATTAATTATTGGGTTGTATTCATACCTTATAAATGTAATAAGGAGATTCATTCGAAACACTTAACCCTAGTATAAGAAATGTGCATAACATGTCTTCATGTGTGATTCTTTTTATCATATAAGAAATTGAAAAACCATAGAATGAACGTAACCTTTTTACTCGATGGAACCTCCTAGTTAAGGTAAATAAGAGTGCAAGGATGGGGTTATCATCTTAGTCAGTATGTTTAGTGACATCGTCTTAAGCCCGATAGATAGGAGCAACACAGTCAAACTTCATCTCAAGCAATTATAGCTAAATCTTCCTTTGTATCCTTGTCGATTACCTTGTCTTCCAAAGATAGATTTAGAATTAAATTTCTTCATCAAATGAATTATTTTTGGGATCCAGATGACATCATGGAGCAAGGAAAATAGTTGCACTATCACTTAAAATCTTGTTAATGATTTGTTTAGATCCTCTAAGCTAAATGTTTTATCTTTCGCTAGTGACAATATAGCACATTGATCTTTTAAGAAAGGTTTATAGGGTAAATATGTTTTTTAAACCTTAATTTAATCTATAATATGGGCATAAATCCTAAGTGAGAATTGAAATCAAATTAAACCTTAGTTGATTAGGAGGTTAAATTGTGGGTAGAAAATTAAAAGTAACTCTTTGCTAACAAAATTGGTTTTAAAGATGTTGACTTTAGAAAACCTAGGAAACCGAAATCCTTGGTCTTGTAATTCCTTATTATGCCCCTTTTGACATTAAGAATAACAGAAAAATTTCTCATGTAGAATCGTGAATTGCATAAACATGGGATCTTATCTTGAACATAGAGCACTTGTGGTTCATGTGTACATTATATTGCTTCCAATCATGTACTTCTTAAAGATGTTAGAAAGGTGATTTCATAACTCTTTTATTATAAAAAAATAGTGCAAATAATGAGACCATAATGCTATATAAGAGTAAAGCATATAAGAGTAAAACAAGATTTGAGGTTAGGAATAATGTCACTCTTAGAGTCCTTATAACTCAATCAAACATTTTCATGTTTTACAAAGAATATGAGTTTCCCTTGGTGAGATCAAACTTTGAGAAAAACAAATATATATATATATATATATATATATATATATATATGTATGTATGTATGTATGTATGTATGTATGTATGTATGTATGTATGTATGTATGTATGTATGTATGTATGTATGTATGTATGTATGTATGTATAACCTAAATACAGTTCATGTTGTAGTAATGTTGAATCGGGAAATAAAGATATCGAGATTGAAGAATGTTATGGGAGAAAGGTATCTTGAATCTAAACCACCATCCTTAAATCCTAATATTGCTTTCTGGACATCAAGTCAGATTCAACTGAGTTACAAGGGTAAAATGTAGACATTGAATACCCATTTGAGAAGCATGTTTTTAACATAAGAACAAGATAATTAAGTACTTTATATGCAATTCGATTGATGCCTACTAATTATGTAAGTTATGGAAATTTATGTAAAGGATAAAAAACCAACTTAAAATGGTCGAACTGTAAATTAGATGTGAAACGAATTTAAGAATCTGTAGGTGGAAAATGTTAGCATTAGTTTAATATAGTTTAATATTTAATACATTGTTATGGTGGACAGTTATAACTGTCACCCTCCACCCGCAACCTTTATAAGGGTCTGCACTCTTGTTTGTAAATACACGCATTGAATGAATATCATTCTATCTTCTGCAATTAAACTCTTGCCATCATTGGTATCAGAGCGTGGCGTTTCATTTGGCGTGGATGCAAAGAGGAAGCGTCCTGTGTGGAGGAGTCGAACTATTCGATCTGTTTGATAGTCATCATTCATTGGTTTCAACGGTGGTGTATGTGAGGAGTGCCATCCCAAACCGCATGTATTCTGCTATCACTGACGTGCAGACCTAGCAGGAAGGAGGTGAGCCGTGGAAGGAGCCCAAGCAAGCACCAAAGGTGACCCACGTGCAGATTGGAGACTGTTTCTGCATGAAGATTGGAGTACCTGTTCCTCTGTCTGCGTGAAGATTGGAGTGCCAATTCCTCTACCTACATGAAGATATGTAGGTCATTGTTCATTGGACAAATTTGGCATAGAGAGGAAATTTGTAGCATGGAAGAGACAAAAGTAATGTTGTTTGGCATTTTGGAGCAGAAATTAACAACCTGTTAGTGTTTGTCTTTTACCCTGCAAAGTGGAGCGACCAATTTGTAAACCTGTTGGTGTTTGAAATAGTTATTATGGACATTCACTTGGAAAAATACTCGGGGTTAAAACTTTCATACATGGAAGGTGAAAATTCAAATGTAACTTATGCATAAAAAACTTATGGGGTATAGTAGATGGGAAAGAGAAAAAAGCCCACAGACGCCGCCAAATTAGCAGAATGGTAGTGCAGAGATGATAAAGTAAAAGCCATTATTGGCCTTGCTCTCTCCGATTCTGAACTCCATCATGTTGATCTCAATAAATCTTCCAAGGACATGTGGGATAATTTAAATCAATTATTTGGAGCGAAAGCAGTGAACGTGAAGTTTTCCCTAAAACTTCAGTTATATAGATTCAAAATGGAAGAAAGCGTTTCTATGTCTAGTCACATTAATAATCTTCGGTCTCTGCTCCAACAACTAGCAGAAGTAAAAGCTGTGATAGAAGATGAGGATTCCAAAGCTATCCTATTAAACAGTCTATCTTCCAAATACAGCAATGTTGTTTTTACTCTCAGTCAAATTCAGTCTAAATCTCTAGATGACATGATCGCGGCTCTTCTCGCAGAGGAAAAACACATAACTGACGATGTTGTAGAAGGTGATACTCAACAAGTAAGTGCACTTTATTCCACAAATAGAAAATTTCATAGGAGATCAGATAAAAATAAACTAAGGCCTAAACAAGAGATTGAATGCCACTATTGTCAGAAGAAAGGTCATACAATGTGGAACTGTCATATCTGAGCAAGAGATGTTCTACAAGGAAATATAAAACACAATGGAGCTAATGCTTCTCATATAGAAGATCCAGAAGATTCTGACGAGAGTGAGGAAGCTATTGATGAGATTGGCTTCACATCATCTCTAGTATTGTAAGCATCTGCACAGGAGGACGGAGGACAATAGAGGCTGGAGGAAATCCAGCGACCTCTTGCAAGCCACAAGCGACGAGGCCGCCGACAAATATTGTGGCGAATAAGGTATTGAGGACCAATTCCTCAATTTTGGTTTGTTTATTTCATTTTTGTGTCGTGTTCCTGTTGTTTTGTTGTTCAATAAAGTATAAATGGTACGAAGTTTCCTATTTGGGACCTTCTAATTGAAGAGTGTCGTGCGGAACAGAAAAGCACTGAAAGCAGCACATGGTACTTGCCCTAGGTTCGTGGTAATCCTGTAAAAACACTGAGGTGAACAGTCAGAAAGTGTTCCTGTCCCTCTAGGTTTCTGGTCAACCTTAGAAAAACCATGTAAGACCATGTAGGCACATGCTCGTGTGAAGACCCTCTTTGTGATGTTCTCTTTAAGGGGGGGACCTATTATCAGGAAATGTATGTTTGTACGAACAATGTATTAAGGGGGGGGAATGTTAGCATTAGTTTAATATAGTTTTAATATTTAATACAATGTTATGGTGGACAGTTATAACTGTCACCCTCCACCCGCAACCTTTATAAGGGTCTGCACTCTTATTTGTAAAGACATGCATTGAATGAATATCATTCTGTCTTCTGTAATTAAACTCTTTGCCATCAGAAAAAGAGAGAAAATTATACTTACATAATAATGCTATTGGAATGTTAATCGTAACCTAGATGTAATCATGATAAGGATGTGTTGTGATTTTTTCAATTCTTAAGTCCATTTTCTTGTGGCTAGGTTATTGCTAGCATTTGATTCATTGGATAAAGTCTTTCATCAACATGCATTTGGTGTTGTCATGTACCTCTGTGAGTCGATGACATATGTAAGTGTCTTGCGCTTTGTTGAGTTTCTCTTCTCTTGGAGACCTTGTGGTGTTGTGTAGTGAGCAATGTACGTCAAAAAAATTATCCTAGTATTTTACTGTTGTATTTGTATGTGTAAAATGTGGGCATTACACTTGGTATCAGAGCAGAGGTTTAGGCTTTGAAACCTTTGGGGAAGATTGGAGTTGTTATGGTGTTACATGATGGTGGTGGATATTGGAAGAGAAATGTGATATAAGCATGATGTGAATTATGTCATAATTATGAAATTTTGAATGCACATGTTGTGTATGTCACTTAGTGCGTATTTTTTTTATCATGTTGATGTGCTTGTGATGAGAGTATTCTCTCTCCTTTTCATGGATTATATGAATAGTTCACGTGTGATGTACCACCCTTATTATGTGTGATAAAAGAATGTTATTGTGGATTGTGAAGTGTTGTAGAATTTTGTCATAATGTGATATATAGGTGTATTGATGTATTGCATGACAAAATTGGTGTAAAGTGAATTAGATTGTATTGTGAGGTCATCACTGTATTGTGATAAATCATGTGCATTACCATGTTGTATTACAATTTACTATATGTTTTATAGGTAGACATTGTGTTCCTCATACGTATAAATCATGTAATATGTTATGGTTCATGTCATGATTTGGGAGCATATTGTGAGCATATGACCCCTATTATAAAGTGATTTAACTTTGGGTGGACAACTGTGGTAATGTGATGCATCATTGCCCATGAAAGAAATGATTTTGTTTTACCTTGTATATATACCATGCGTAAGATGATATGGTTAATTTGTGTGAATCACCATTGGGTTAGTGATGTAGTTGTTGACAATTTTTACACTTGTACAAAAATGGGTAACTTGAAACTTTGTCATTACGATGACCGGCATTGGTGAAGAATACCTAAGCTAAGGGAGTTTTGATATTATTGGTTACTGCTGAATTAATTAATGATTAAGTGAAATATGTAACTATGCGTACTGTTACAAAATGTAACAGGTTGCATAGTCTGCAATTTCATGATATCTTCAGCAAAATAACACAAGGGCCTTGAAGGATAGCTATGTTGTCTTGATGAAGACACTGAATTACTGAATAGGAGAAGTGTTGAGTTTTGGGACAGAAAACATAAGTACAAATTGTAGAAATTAGAGTTATTTACTGAATGTTACAGGTTCTCATTAATGTTCTTTCCTTCATGATTAAGACATTAAATTATATGACTGAGTTGTTTAGTTCATCATACAATCCATACAGAAAGCTAAAATGTAGAAAGAAATATATAACTCATTTAAAGAATTCAATGTTTTATTCATAAGGAAATTTCAAATGTTCCCACACAAGCTGTGGGATGTAACTAGAAAGTAAAGTACAAATATTGAAATAAGAGGTACACATACATAAAAAATAAAGTAAGGAGCATGAGTGAACCGATCATTGACTTGGAATTTTCTTCATTGTTCGGAGTAGCTCCACTCCAACATTTGTTCCTTTCTCATCTTCTTTTTAGAAGTCACTGTACTTGAAAAGAATACAATGCACTATTAGTTGCAAGCTCAAAGATCAATTCATATTCCTTACTGTCCTAGTTCATGCATATGAATCTCGTTAAAACAAGAGATATAATTTACTTGAAAAACATACTGCATACATTCTCTACTCATTCAAAAAGAAGAAACAGAAAAGAAAAGAAGAAACATGGTTACAAGAGAGGTCAAAAAGCCTAAGTATTTTCTAACTATTTTCTTAAGTGTGTAGGTATAGGTTAGAACCCAAAAGAAATAGACAAGTCATAACTACATGCTAGAAATAAGGATTAATGTAACTCAAACACAATATTTTCTACAAATGGAAGAAGTTACACTACAAAAAAGAGACTGACAAATCAAAGTACATGTTTCAATTTGCAACTAAAAGGAAGAATCATATTTCAAGAAGTTGAAGTCAACTAGAAAGAAAGGGTTATAGCTGAAACGGAATGAAAAAGAAGATTCTAGGAAAATTTTGACAAGGCTTCGCCATGTAAAATGGACATTTACAACTTTAAAAGAATCCTTTGAATCAAGTACTACATGTTTTCAGCTACTACATGCTTTAAAATAATTATTTAAATCAAGTAAGTGATACACGAAAGTAGTAAAGCATGCTAAGATCAAGTTAAACATTTATGATGTCTCATTTTTATTTACCAAATCAACTCAACATGAAGTGTTATTTTCTATATTTTGAATCAGAAAATATAACTACTATAGCTTGAAATGATGGAAGAGAGAATTCTAGAAAAAAATGTCTAGGGCTTCGCCATGAAAAATCAACATTTTAGATTTTCCAGAATGCCAGAAATGTTACTATAAATGAAATAAAGAATATATGGAAAAGAAACAAGTTACAGAGAGCTTAACAAGCATATGAATCAAGGCTTATGCCTAAAATAGTATCAAAAAAAGATGAAATGCTAGTAATTTCAAGAAAACCACTTGCAGGGTGGAAAGACATCTTAAGTAAAAAATATCAAAACTAAATTTCCATTGCAGTTGACATCTCCTGTTGAATATTCAATCACAACAATCATCAAATTCAGAATCAAAGAGTGCAAATGCAACTACAAGTTACAAGGAATCAATTCAAGAGGTCAACTAGCTGAGTAAAATAGATGTTGAAACCCATACTGAAAAATCATATACTGATGCAAAATCTCCAAGAAAAAAAAAACAGGAACCAGAGCTTGGAATGCTCAGTAAGAAATAGCCCAAAGGACTTCCATGAAAGGCTCTAACAGGGAGATTATAGCAAAGAAAGAAGTAAGAACACATAACCTCTCCACAAAAATTATTCATGAGTTTCAGAATGATAACCCAATAGATGGTCAGAGCTCCTAATTATTCATGGATCAAATTTATGGTCTATATTTAAAGAAACATAGAGTGCAAGATTGAAATATCAAGTTATTGATCAAGTCTTTCGAAGTCTTTTAGCAAGAACAAAGAAGATGGAATGCAAAGAATAATCAATCATATTTAGGGTATTAGAAAAGGCTCAAGGATTGACCAACAACAAAAATTTGAATCAGAGACACATGTAACCCCATGAATATATAAAGGACATGAATACCCAGAAAGAGAAAACTAGAATACCCACATAAATAAATGTTTAGATCTGGAGAGTTTCCAGCAAAATAGGGATAGCCATTTAATTTCAAAAACACAGAATCAAATAGAAGATCTTCAAATAAAAAAGGCATACACACTTGAGTTAAAGAAATATTCAAGTATTTCAGAAAATATCATTCCCATTGAAACCAATTTCAAGTTACAGTATAGAGGAAAAGGGTAAATAGCGTGGTTTTTATTGAAAAACGTTAAAGGGTATAAAAAATCAGAGTATGAAACTAGAACTCGCCGATTAAATTGGAGTTGATAAAACCCTCGAAGGATGATAAAGTATAAGGTTATAAAGAAGCAAACCTGGAGCGTTCAACTCAAAAAAACCAAGCCGAGCCACAAAAATCCAAGAAAATGCAAGCATAAAACTAAGTATCAGTGTCACACCAACAACTAAGAATGAAATCATTTTTGTGTTCAAGAGAAAAGGGCTAACCCTTCCCAGTATTAACGGCAACCGAAAGAGTTACAGTAAGCTCAAGGATAGAGATCAACAACCCAAAAAATCTCTAAGTAAATGAGCTCAACTCACAGAGTGACGGCCATAAAAAAATTCCATGAAAGTGAAGATCTCAAATACCCAAACGTGTGCACAACTCTACAGAAGGTGAAGACACAGGAATCTCGAAAAAAACTAACAGTGGTGGCCACCAAAGAATAGCCAAATCCTGAGCTCGAGTTCTAATCATGGTGTCTACCTAGAACCTCACATAACTTTGCAGAAGGCAGAAATGACCAAGGCTGAGCTCGAAGACAACCAAAGTGATAGCCATGAAAAGAACAACACCCAAAGATGTTGTAAAGAGCTCGAGTTAAAGATGAATATCCGAAAAACCTTCAAAATCCAAGATCAAATCTCATAGCAATGGCACATCTTGACAATCTGTAAACAATGGCACCCCCATATTCACTCAACAAAGTCAAAAATGATCAAATGTATAGCCATGAAGAGAGCCCAAGAGAAGAAAAGTTACGACAGAGACCATTTTTGCAAAGATCCGAGTACAAAATCTCATAATAATGGCGTTGAAAAAATTTTTGTCAGGGATTCACCCACATAGTGAAAAATCAAATGAAATTTGCATTAGGGTCAAGATTTTCCTTTAACATGCAAACTCGAGAGGGGATTTCAACATAACTCAACCATGGTCAATAATCAAAGGCTCGAGATCAAAAGTATAGAGATAGAAGGCTGAGTCCATCAAGCTCCAATGTCAAAGCAAGTAACTAAGGTTAGTCCCCACCAACCGGATTAATTGCAGGGGTGAAACACTAACCACAGGTTCAAGATCAACAATTTGTGATCATACAGTACAAAAATTAATGGCTCAGAATCATCACCAAATTTTAGAACAAACTCAAACCAAGTTAGGTTTCCACCAAAAAACATGACGAGGGGTGAGTCATCCTACAAAAGGGGCCAGCCCATGATTAAAAATAAAATCATTAATTTCAAATGTAAAAAATATCAACTATAGTCTAAGTTCCCAATTTTCCAAAGGCCGACCAAATCATTGTGCAATGATTGAATAAAACGTATTTGCAACCGTTTTACATTCGAATAATGCTAAGGATGACAACTAAAAAGTGAAAACTATATGTTATAGAATATTTATAAAGTGAACCTCTGTGTACATCTAGACACAACAATATGCTAAGTCCACAAAGATGGTTACCAAACCAAATGGAGGCTATCATGGCATGTGCCATATAATATGGTCGACCCTTTTATATTGCTAAGTCCACCAAGGTGGCCGAACCAAGAAAATTGGAGGTGGTCCCCACTTCAAGGAGATAGAGTTGATTTGTAGAGTGTCACTCATGTGACCACTTAGAGAGAGAGATTTCAATGTCATAGCATGTGCATATAGACAATGGTCCCCACATTGGATGTTTATTTTTGCAAATATTACAAGTATTGAATTATTTACTCACAGGAAGAGAATTGATTTTTTGAATGCTTCACAGGAGGAGAAAACTAAGAAGAAGATAATTTACATGTTCAAAGGAGAAAGACTTGCATAGCAAGCAAGCTTAATATTAGCAAATTATTCAACCTTGCTTTCTTAAAAATAGAATAGTCAACTTTAGTTTGACTGTATTGTAATCAAGGCTATTAATGCTTATTTGTAATAGCATGCTCTATTTTTTTCCTTTATGTATTATTAAATAAAGGATAAAAATAAGATGCGTGGGTGAGTAAAAGCCTTAGGCTATTTTTAGGAGGAGGGTAAATTTTCATTTTTGCTATATATTGTTTGCCTTTGCAAAGCCCAAGGAGGAATTTTTGGATATAGGAGTTCTACAGCGATTTTCTAGTTTTTCCTTCTTAGTGTGAAGTATTTTCTACCTTCCCAATTATTGAAAGTCTTTTGTATGTTTTTTATTAGTCTTGTGAATGTAAATTCCCTGATTAATCATATTACCCTGTTACAAAATTCAGTAATTTTTATATGATATTAATGTGCATGTTTAGCTTAGCAGTATCATTGTGATAATCTCCCTCAATACCTCAAAGTGTTTTGCCCTTAACATTTTACAGAAGAACTATTGGTTCGTGCATTAAGAATCCTTTCACATATCAATTGTCCATATACTCATTTGAAGCCCTCATACAAATTTGCTGTATCACCTTAGTTTAAATTATTTTTACAATCATCTTTTCCCCTTAAACCCCATAAATCATTTTAGGATACATCAACAAGGAACCGAACTTGATACTGGAGACTCACCTCAAAATAGGTATACCCATAGATTTGAGGTGTTTCCATTGTATGTACGAAAGAGAGAGATCAAATTTTGCAAGCTTAGAAAACTTGGAGCCATCTCTCTATAGGGTGAACTTTTGAGAGATAACAATAGTTACGTGTTATATTTTGGACCCGACACTAACTAAACCTAAGGTAAATCAGTAAAAGGTGTATGTTTGGAGTGAGGAAATGTGTACCATTGACTAGTCACTCGAGCCGAGTATGAGATAGGAAGTGGAGCCTTACATAGGTTGAAAACCCACTTTTGTTCATTTGCTATGTGTGGCACTTTCTCAATGGGTGTCATGCATATTGTGTTTTTCCAACAACTTAGGCTCAATAGATGGAAACTTCTACTCCTTTCTCTCTCTCGATATGGTTATCGTATGGATTCAACCTATGTGATTTTGACTAAGTTGAGCCTTGTCGAAGTGGTGGTGGGATGTTTCAGAAAGAGATGATGAAAATTGTATTATTGGTATGATATTTTACAGGTTCAGGCTTGATGTTCTGAGTGCCAATAACTCATTAAGTACCCCCCTTGGTAGCCATATAAGGCCACATAGTTAATGTAATGTGTTATTCCTATACACATATTTTATTCATAAATTGAAAATTTTTCCTTTTACTTCTTGAACCAACAATTTTCTTGATTGACATGTTCTTATATTTTGGGAATTTATTCGGGTGATGCACTAATATGCAAATTTTTGCAATAACTATGGTTATTTGGCCGTTTTTTTTGCTTAGAATTAAATTTTCTTTTTAAGTTTTTTTTTATAGCCTAGCCAAAGGCTTTAGATCTTGCCACTTGGCATTTGAATTGTTATGCGGGTTCTAATGTAGTATTGTGTTGGAATAGGGTCATGGGATTTACCATGGAGTGGTGGAACCTATGAACCCACTTCGTTGTATAGGGGTACGTCCCAAGGCGTTATAGATAACTAGTGGGTTATTCAACCACGAGTTATTTTGTCACTTAGGTTAGAGGTATATGGACTCTATGCGCCTAGGGCCATAGGGTGATTGGCCTCTTTTGGGGAGTGATAACAAAAATTTACCTTTATTTTTATTGTTTAACGAAGACATAAGAGACTTGAGGTAGAGATCAGAGAATTGAGGGGGGCATAAGATACTTGAGGGAGGCATAAGAGACTTGAGGGAGGCATAAGAGAATTTTTTGGGTGTGATTGATGCTTTGAGAGGTATATGGAGTCATTCTGTGCTTACTTGGGAGTTCTTTTTTTCTGATGCTTTGGGAGATATACGGAGATTATTTTGTGATTTGTTGTGATGTGTGGAATTGGTATAGTGAGTTATGTGTACTCTTATGAGTCCAGTTGTATTTGATGATGTTGAGGATTGTGGTGTTGTTTTCTTCTTGACAATATATAACTGTAGTTATGGTTTTGACTTGCGTCAATCTCCTGTATGTGTACATGTTTGAAATTCCATGTTGTTATAGTTTTCTTATGTTACGAGTACCTTTGTGTCAGAAGCACGTGTGACAAGTACTATGTTGTGAGAGATATGTATGTTTTGTCCATGGGTTAGTTGAGCTCTTTTGATGTGATACATTTGTGGAAGTATATAGAAATATGTCTTGTGAACCATTAATGTTTTCTTTGTCCCTGATGTGGTATCATGATATCATTTCGGTTAGGCACCTATGAACATAAGACAACTAAACTCTCAAATAGTGAAATACTAAGAGTTGAGATTAATAAATACTTTAAAGGAAAAGACTAACTAATAATTAAAAGTGAACTGCCAATCTTCAGAGAACATTAAAATTTAAGATGTATCTAAATTTAGTTTGATCCCCTATGGTCATGTTGTATCGACCATTTGTTTTGTTAAGCAACATGTGTCATTTTTTATTTTCTTGGCTACCTACCTTCGAGCTTCAGTATTGTGTCGCATTGAGGATGATGCTCTTATAAGGTAAGGGAAATGTAGTTCCAAATATATAAAAATAATAATAAAATAAATTTAAAGAAACTAAAATAATGATAAAGTAATTTAAAAAATGGCAGGGGTGGTTGGAGAATAAAGGTGGAGGATGCGTGGAGACTACCAAGGCACGTGGGTTTCCTAACAAGGCACATAGGAACCCTGAAAAGGCTTTTTAACCTGTCACATTATTTGTATAATAATAATACATTCACCTTAATTATGATTCAAGAGGAATTAACCATGCAAAACCATGTTTCAACATTGTAAATTCTTCAAGTGATTGGTTTTTTTCATATGTAGTTACACCTGAAGCAAGTTCAATGGTATTCGAGAGGAGGATGAACTGTTGTTGCTATTTTTTTTGTCTACTGTTGGGCAGAATAAAATATATATATATGGGTTCATGCAAGAGACAGTCTCACTATTTCACCATATGTTACAAACAAGTATTCAGCTGATGTATTTTTGGAGTGAAAACCAATTCCCATGTTGCACCACATTTATAGCGATGAAACCTTGTATGAAATTCAATAAAATGTTTACAAGACAGGGGAATATTGCTGGATGTTTTAGTTTATGTTGTGCCCTTATTCTCATGAATAAAAAATGTGGGAGCATACGCATTTGACAGAGTCTCTTTAAAAAAACATGGTTTCATATAATGCTTTGGTTGCAACGTATGCACATGATTGGTTTATTGAAAAGGATTAGAGGCTTTCAAGAAAATGTGATTGCTAGGTGTAAATATAGGTCCCGACTTCTTTTCCAGCATCCTCCCAGCATGCGCTGCAATGGAATATCTAGAGTAGGGTAGTGTTATCCATCAAAGAATAATGGTTTGTCAGATGTTTTATTTACAAGTGCCCTATAAAATGTGCTTGCAACATGCAGAAGCATACGAAAGGCATGTAAACTAATAGCCAAAATTCCTGAAAGAAATGTGTCTTATGAACTGCTATCTCCTCTCAACCTACGCCAAGAAGGGTTAGCACCAGAGCAAGGTAGAGACTTCCAACAAGGATCAAGGATATAAGAATTTTGTGAGATGTTATAGTTAGAAATGCCCTGGTATATAGGAATGAAAAATGTGGAAGCCTGTATTTGGCATGTGAACTATTAGACTAAATGCATGAAATGTGGGCTCATAAAATGCAATGATTACATGATATCCAAGAAATGGGTGTATTAAAAGGCTATAATTTTTTAAGAAAATACCAATTAGGAGCGCTTCTTATGCTCTCTATATCATCCCTATGCAAAACATCTGCATATTCATCTAAATACCTGCAATGATAAAAAAACTAGCTGCAGTTATTTGTAATGGAGGGTTATTTATTTGTTGATTTCCATGCATTTGGGTTATTGTGATTTTGTGGCTAAAAATATTGCTATAGGTGTTAAATTGGCTTATCTACACTTTGTTATGACATGCACCACTTTCTTCAAATGATCTTGAGCACAAGGAATCATCTCTCCTTTAATATAAGGTAGAGAAGTGTTTTGTGGGTGTTGTAATGAGGATATGAAGGCTTGTGAGCTACAAACAGGATTTTTGGGATATGGTTTCAAGTCTTGTTGGGGATTTTTGACTACCGAATATGGGTTATGTGTTTAGGTTTGACTGCCAAAGGTTGAAGATGAAGGCTTGATTCCACACTCGAAAAGCGGCTTACATGATGCAATTTAAACTACACTCAAAGATATACTCCTGAGGAAAAAAATATCAAATTTGGTTTTGTATTATTCCTCGATTCACCTCTTTTGTGAGATGTGTTGGATCCTTGTAAAATGTGAACGAAACCACCTGGATCACCTCTTGCACTACGGACGCTATCATTTGCAGGTATGGTTCATCTTTCCTTATCTTTCATAATTCTCATACTTTATTTTTTCATTTGCATGAAAATATAATTTTAAAAGCTAGGTAACTCACATAAAGTGTTGTATGGTAACTCACATAATTAAAATAACCATTTGTAGTAAACCATGAACTTCAACCCTCACTTTGAGGTGATTTTGAAAACTTCCTGACCAAAATAGATCACTACAGTATTAATTTATCGACAAGTTGAATTTTCTTTCTAGTAATTATGTTGACCATCTCTTGGTTTAATTAGATAAATTGCAATATCTGGGGACTCTCAAAGTAACCGTCTTAATTCCAGAAAAGGGAGGTTGAGTTTCCTTCGCATACCTTGTTATGTGATGTGTCATTTCAATGCTTGGATTGGCCCCGAATGAACATTAGTGATCTTTTGAAGCCCTTATAGGAGCCCTATTACAGTGTTCTCTAGTGGTAGCAAGCTATTAAATCTAGAAAGTTGGATTTTTTTTTGAACCAATATTTAAAACCTGGATATAGAAATTATTATCCATCTTTGCAAACCTCTAGTTTTTTTACTAGATAATTACATGAAACTTTTAGTTTATGGAAAACCACTTTTCTATATAGTTTGGCAAGGTCATTTTGTAGGCCTCTAGATGTAATTTGACTAGGGTACACTGGACCAATTAGGACTGGAGGCTTAAGAAATCATGTCACCATTTGAAAATTGTGTTCTAGTTTTCAATCCTGACGACTCTAATGAATTCCCCATATATGGTGGAACTCATAGAAAATTTATTGTGGCATGTTCATCCATCGAACATTAGTTTTGGACATGGTTTTTGGATCCATCAAGCATACTTTTGATTTTTTGCAACTAGGCCAGTTATGACCAATCGTCTAGAAAAACTATCTTCCAATCGTAAACCATTCGATAGCTCCAAATTCTATCAATTTCTTTGAACTATTGATATATAATTGGACATGTAGAAATTTTATCCATTGTGTGTTTTCTCATTGAAAGACAACGTTTGGAAGTTGTTTCCTAGCCTTTGAGCTTGATTTGAACATTTTGTAGCTAGCAAGAAAATGTTAAAAATGAAAGTTATAGGACCCTCTCAGGTTGGCAAAGCACCGTGGAAACTTTTGAAACATGTAAATAACTATTTGAAAACTCCATAGTGTAATTTTTTGTGTGAAATAGAACTGTTGACAAAATGTTGTTTCTCTCCCTCCTTTCTCTTTCTCTCTCCTTGATTACGAAATGAAGTGAAATGAATTCATGTTTCTAAACATTTTCTTTCGAATACAAATTATAATTATTATTATATGTAAATGGGGAACTGAAAAACATTAATTATGCTAGATTAGGGTGGATTCCATGCCAGCAATTTATCATTGATTTCATGCTCACATGGTTTTACAGGATACAAGGAAGATGGTGAAAAGGTGATGTGTAATTCATTATTTATTATTGTAATTTATATAGGTTATTGTAGAAATAATATATGTATAATGTAGTCTTTTGTTACCGAAAATTTATATTTGAAATTTGCCAATATGTATGAGATACTATTTTTACGGATATCTTAGGAAACGTACATTAATTCCAGGTTTAATTTGATTTATAGTTGCGTGTGGTAAAAGGGTTTGATATATATATATATATAGTAAATGAATTTTAAGTTAATATATCATAATGCATTTTAAGTGTTCAATGAAAAATTAATTAATTACTGGGTTGTATTCTTACCTTGTAAATGTAATAAGGAGATTCATTTGAAACACTCAACCATAGTATAAGATCAGTGCATCACATCTCTTCATGTGTGATCATTTTTATCATAGAAGAAATAGAAAACCGTCGAATGAACTTAAAATTTACACTCGATGGAACCTCCTAGTTTAGGTAAATAAGAACCCAAGGATGGGGTTATCGTCTTAGTTAGAATGTTTAAAGACATCGTCTTAAACCCTACAGATAGGAGTGACACAGTCAAACTTCATCTCAAGTTAGTAGAGCTAAATCTTTCTTCGTATCCTCATGGATTACCTTATATTCCGAAGATAGATTTAGAATTAAATTTCTTCATCAAATTAATTTTTTGTGGGATCCACATGACATCATGGAGCTAGGGAAATAGTTTTACTATCACTTAAAATCATTTTAATAATTTCTGTAGATCCTCTCTACTAAATGTCTTATCTTTGGCTAGTGACAATATATTGCCTTGATCTTTTACAAAGGTTTTGTAGGGTAAATATGTCTTTGAACATTATTTTAATCTATAATAGGGCGTAAAGCTAGAGTGAGAATTGAAATCAAAATAAACCTTAGTTGATTAAGAGGTTAACTTGTGGGTAGAAAATTATAAGTAGATCTTTGCTAAATAAATTCATTTGAAAGATGTTGACTTTAGAAAACCTAGGAAACCGAAACCTTTTGAGATTAAGAATAATATAAAATTTCTCATGTACAATCGTGAATTTCATAAACATGGGATCTTATCTTGAACACTGACCACTTGTGGTTCCTATGTAGATTATAATGCTTTCAATCATATACTTCTTCAAGATGCTTGGCAAGTGATTTTATAACTCTTTTGTTATAAAAAATAATGCTAATAATGAGACCATAGTGCAATATAAGAGTAAAGCATATAAGAGTAAAACAAGATTTGAGGTTAGGAATAATGTTACTCTTGGATTCCTTATAACTCAATCAAACATTTTTGTGTGTGACAAAGAATATGAGTTTCCCTTGGTGAGATCAAACTTCAAGAAAAACAAAAGATATATATATATATATATATGATATAAATATAATTTATGTTCTGGTAATGTTGAATCGGTAAATAAAGATATCGATATCAAAGAATGTTATGGGAAAAAGGTATCTTGAATCTAAACCACCATCCTTAAATCCTAATATTGCTTTCTGGGCATCAAGTAAGATTCATGTGAGTTGCAAGGGTAAAATGTAGACATTGAATACGCATCTGAGAAGCATGTTTTTTACATAAGAACAATAGAATTAAGTACTTTATATGTAATTTGAATTATACCTAATAATTATGTAAGTTATGGAAATTTATGTACAGGATAAAAATACAACTTAAAATTGTCAAATTGTAAATTAAATGTGAAACAAATTTAAGAATATGTAGGTAGAAAAGGAAGAAAACTATACTTACATAATAATGTTATTGGAATGTTAATCGTAACCTAGATGTAAGCATGATAATGATGTGTTGTGGGTTTGTCAATCCGTAAGTCCCTGTTGTTGTGGCTAGGTTATTGCTAGCATTTGATTCATTGGAAAAAGTGTGTCATCGACATGCTTATGGTTTTTTCATGTGTCTATGTGAGTCGATGACATATATAAGTGTTTTGTGCTTTCTTGAGTTTCTCTTCTTGGACCCCTTGTGGTATTGTCTAGTGAGCAATGTAAGTCAAAAAAAATTATCCTGGTATTTTACTGTTGTATTTGTGTGTGTAAAATGTGGGAATTACGACTTGCAATATTTTTTAAAGAATATATAAATAAATACTACAATTTACTTAACATTTGATCTTGTTAGTATTTCATACAAATAAAACACCATTGAGAAGATACTGTATAAAAGATTGTTGAGAAAATACGATCTATTTAATGTTTCATGCAAGTAAAATACCATGTTTTAATTCTCAAATCATGGTGTTATACCTGTAAGAAACCCTAAAAGGATTGCTTGACAAAATCCAATGAAAATGGAACTGTATAATGCTATTATCATTATTTCAGAAGATTTAAATAGGCAGTACAGAAGGCTTTCATCCAATAAATATTAGATCGACTATAATATTATAATCTAAAAAGCCGTCATTTTTTAATCCTGTACATCCATCTGTGACTAGGTACGCCAAACGGTAATGTAATTATTTTAAACTTTATTAAATATTAAATTAATTTTTGAGGTGTTATTAAACAGTTGTTGGGGATTAAATATATTTTAATGATAAACATGATATGAATGTCTAAATTTTAAACTAAAGTATAATGAAGACGTTTCCTAATTTCATTTATTATAATCACCAAGAGAATTTTCCTTATTCCAAATATATATTATAATCACCAACAAAAGTTTCATGATTCTCTTAGTAAATTCATTAAGATGGATAATGAATAGTCCAAGAAATGATTGTTCACTTATGCATGTATTTGTATTGAGGTGGATTTCAGATGACCAAATTCCCACTACCCAGGGAGGGCATCTTTTCTCAGATGAAATACAATAACAGGTAAAATAGTAAATATGCAACAACCGAACCTATGAGAGGAATGCCAAACTAGATATCTATCATGTGAATCTCCACTCAAATGGGTAAACACTCATGGTTTATACATTCAATCTGTAAGTAAAATACCACACGGAATAGCTGTAGAAAGGGGGGAAAAACCCAAAAAATGAAATGAGTAAAAACTTGATTCAAACTCAAAATCGGTAACCAAGATAGAACTTTCAATCCTATCCAATGGCCTTCATGACTCAACTTTCTCTTCTCCCTTCAAAGCTGCAACCAAACAATAGAAAATAAAAAAAGTTAGAGAAAAATGAGCAATAACAGAAATCATAAGGATTTATAGCATTTCTTTAGTGCAACCTAGATCTAAGGGCTCAGATAGAATGGATCCAATGGTGTAGGATGAACCCTACATCACTTAAGTGATGGGGTATTTATGTGGGAGTGAAATAATTAAATGATGGGTGTAATGTTTTGAAGGGGGGCTACAGAGTTAGACTAAGTTGTGCACCCCTTGCCTTTTAAAAGAAATAATCTAAATATTAAGGAGAAGGATTTAAGACTAAATGGTATTTAGTCTTGTTTAATATAATAAATTTAGAGGGGATTAATAGGGTTATGACATGAAAACCAATTGAGAAATATTGAAATAATTATTGAACCTTAGTAAGTGAATTTAATTTTTGATTTAATTTTGAAAATTGGGTCAATGCTAATAAATCATCATTTTATTTTCGACTGCCTTGAAAATTGTATAGATCATTATTATCAAGAATTTAATTTAATTCCAAAGAATTTTATCGTCTTTACCTTTTAAAAAAAAAATATTCCATAATTTTACATGTTTGATATCAAGTTTATCATGTTTTCTTATTGAGAAAAATGCGGGCATTACAAATATCTTATTATAAATGTTATATAAGTAAAAATTAACCTAAATATTTTACCATAAATTCTATATAGGTTTCTAATTGTCAATTTTTGTGAAAGCATTATTTATCATCAATAACTATTTAAGAGATTCTAAATGTATAATGTAACATGTAAGGAATAGGAAGCGAAAGAGTAGTTTTATAAAACTTAAAATTGTTAAAAATTAAAGGGGATGTCTTTTTAAATAGAAGTTTATGAAATGAATTTTTGTTTTCTATGTTTTATAGTTGTGATTGAACTATTATTTTTGAAATGGACGTCAAATATTTTTTTATGCTTGTAAGCTATAAACATCTATAAAAACTTACATAATTTTCTTAGTATAGAATTAATTTTTTTTTAGATAAGGTAAATATTGCACTTAATGGAGTCTTACACTTGGGCATCCAGGTTGTTCCCTCAATACACTGGAGTGAATGCTACTTTTTCCCCCATCTGGGATGAAGAAGAGAAAGCTCATTACATTATTGTCCCAGCATCAGTGATTGAGAAGGCAAAATCCAGGTTTTCTTTTGCGCTCATTAGAGCTTTTGCTGGGTACAGACCCAATATTGATGCAATTCGTAAATGGTGCGGGTGGAAATGGGGTTGTTGGGTTTATATCATTGCCCTTCCCAATAGTGCCCTTCTTTTCAATTTGTCGAAGGAGGAAGAGATGGTTAAGACCCTCAACGCAGCTCCTTGGATGTTTTGAAGGGCTACCCTACACCTGAAGCGATGGAAGCCAGGGGTTTTTCTTCAGATCAAAGAGCTGCCAATTTAGATCTCCCTGCCGGCTCTTCCAGTGGAATTTTAGGAGGACGAAATCCTACTTGGCGTAGCTGCATCAATGGGAGAGTTAATCTCTTTGGAGCCTGCAACAAAGGCTAGAAGCAGGCTTATAAGAGCTCGATTGTGTGTTAGCAAGGCGGTGGGGTCTGTTCTCCCATAGAACATCATACTATCCTCCCCCACTGGCAGATTCGTGCAAAACATAGTTCCTAATGACCACGGCTTGCTCTGTCCCAGATGCAAGAAGGTTAACTTTCATGCCAAACTGTGCAAATGTTCAACAAGAATAGAGGATGGAATGGACAGGAGAAGCAACAGAGAAGAGGAGCAGAAGACACAAGGTCCAATGATGAGATCCCTTGCTCGCTGTTCAAAGGCACCTGCAACGATGTTGAGATTGACCCATCCAATCTGGGTCTAGCCGATGCACTGCGGGGAGATGCGACCTCTGCCCACGTGGGACAATTTGAAATGGTGGAGGAGGAGTGGGAAAATACAAAAGCTGATGCGCCAAACAAGGAAGATGGCGAATCCTCTGAGTGGGAAACTAGTTCCGAGGCAGAGGAAAACGTGACTGATTTTGCACCAAAAATGGTGAATGGAAACCGATAGAATATCAGCAAAGATCATAACCGCGTGATTTTAAATGCTAAAGTGAATAGTGGAAAAAGGACAAAGGTCGGTTCAGGTGAAATGAATGCATCTTTAACTGTGGAGGAGCGGAATTCAAATTTTGATTCACCCAAATTAAATGGTAATCTTGAAGTGGTTTTAGATGTGGATGACGGAAACAATGTGGATTGGTGCACTATAAGTAGAAAATCATATCGTGGTTTCCGTGGGGGGAGTGCACGTCGATGAACTTAATTGGGATGTATATGTCTTCATCTACATTGTTTTTGCTTAGTTGCTGTTTAAACGCTGCGTGTTGTGGGTTTTGATGCTAGTGTTTTGGATCTTATGTTGTTTTACTCAGATTGACACATCCGGCTTCTGAGCCACTATTGTTCAAGGGTATAGTCCCTTTCATAAAAACTATTTGCCTATAATAAAAAAAAATATGATTATTTTGAAGGGATCAAAACCCTGGTACAACAAAAATGATAAACATCAAGGAACGAAAAAGAAACAACAAGGAGTGAGGCCATACAAGGCCAATAAAGGAACCAATATAAAAACCCAAACCTAGAAATGGAAGAAGGCACACAAAAGAAAAAGGCCCTCTAAAGCAGAAAGATCAATGCTACTTGACCACCCACTAAGAGAAATCCTTTCTTCGATGGTCCTTCATCCTTTGAGATCTAAGGTTCATCTTAAGAGTTCAAGTATTCCCCTTCTTTTTTTGTTCATGACCATCCATCATTCACCCTTATTTGGATTCACATTCTCATCTGGATGGACTAGTAGAAGAATTTCAAGATCCTCCTATTTTTTTTGGCTATGAATCGGCATGCATCTGAAAGGATGAGGCATAGTGGCACTTGCCTTCTCTACAATATGCTTTGTATTTCCCTTTGATTGGGAAACTTTCTTAGCCGGACTAGAGGAAAAGGGATTTTGCTCACAATTTTTCTCTTCATGAATCTTGGAAAGATTCTCTTGACTAACTGATTCAATTTCTGTGTCACTATCCATAAGGACTTTGGCAACTAGATGATCCAAATTAAAATCCTTCTACCAAGAAACACGACCCTTAATCTGTTTCTTAACAATGTGACCATCAGAGGGTAAATTTCCTCGTGAAAAGCAACTTCTACATCTAAAAGGAAGGCCTTCATAATCTATATCTTGTGTCCATATTCTATTCTCGACTTTCAGTCCATTCTAGCCAGAAAGTCAATTGTCGTGTCCATATCCACCAAAATACAAGCATATGTGGTGTGGTCAAAAAATTCAGTTTTGGGATCGATGGCTAAGAATTTTTCCAAAGCATTACTAACAGCAGCACATAATCTATCTTCCCCCAGAAGTGCAGAGGCAAATAAGACATTCGAAGTCAAATCCACACACGTCTGGTATTATATAATTTTCTGAATGTAAAATATTTTTTATTTAACATTTCAATTTTTTTATTTTTACCTTTAAAATTTACATTTTTATTTTTTATTTTTTTTTAAATTAATTTGAATGTGTTTTTCTTTATATTCTTTTAGTTTTCAGAGTTGTCACTGTTATTTCAGATATATAAATTACTTTTAGAAATAATAATTACTGATTACAATATAATAATAAACCAACATAATCTGCCAAATCAAAAGGATTTTACACCCACGCATTAAATAAACATTCCCTAATAGCAAAGCTAGATTGTTCCAAAATTAGAATTGCTTTGTTCTTAGTTATGACCTGGTTTGAAACACGAATTTTCAGTACGATTTTCTTCAAAGTGGTGTACATATATTATGTTTAATTTATTAAAATTCAATTTATATTTTATTTGAACTATAACTAGTAACTTCTGTTCACAGGATGTCTCAGTATATATTGGAAAACTATTTAAATTAAAACCCTCCATGTCGTTAGTACGTTTTTAAAGATTAGTGCAACGTATTAAGGACTTAAGCCTTATTCATAATCAAGCGTGTACAAAATTAATAATGTCATTAAAAAACAGAAAAACGATGGCTTGAAAGATCTGACTTACCAGAATAAAATATGACATCTTATATAAAGATCTGCGTGTCCCAATTTTTTTTAAGATTCAAAATCAATTATATTATTTGACATGTGACATCCGAAATATTTGTTTAGATTTTGATTTAATTATTTTATACAAGTAAACTGCTATATTTATATCCCACATTTAGGGTGTTATAATAAAAAAGACATCGAAAAACAAGATGAATAGTACAGTTTTCAATTCACCCAACAAACTTAACATTTGATCTTGTTGATGTTACACATAGAAGAAATTGTAAACAGAATTCTCAGAAAATTCACTACATTCAATGTTTCACGCAAATAACACGCCAGGTTTTAATTCCCAAGTCATGGTGTTATAAATATATTTAAGTAGAACACAATATTAGTATTCCTAAATCACACGGTGTTGTTATACTTGCAAGACCCTTTTACCTTAACAGCTGATCTTGTTAGTGTTTCATATAAATAAAACACTATCCACACGAAACTTTATCAAAACTCCACCAAACATTGCTCAGAAAATACGATCTATATCATTGTGTTATAAATATATGCAAGTAAAACAGTTAATTTTTATTCTTAAATCATGGTGTTGTTATACGCAAAAAAAAATGTAAGAATATTTAAAAATTATATTACAATTTTCCAATCAGTCATCCTTATAACTTAGCATGCGATCTTGTTAGTGTTTCACACAAATAAAACACCATCCACACGAAACTCTACAATGGATTGCTGAGAAAATATGATCTATATCATTATGTTATAAATATATGCAAGTAAAACAGTAAATTTTTATTCTTAAATCACGGTGTTGTTATACTTGCAAAAAAAATTTAAGAATATATAAAAAGTTACTACAATTTACCAATAATTCACCCTTATAACTTAACATTAGATCTTGTTTATGTTTCATACAAATAAAACACCATTGACACATAACTCTGCAAAAGATTGCTGAGAAAATACGATCCATTCAATGTTTCATGCAAGTAAAATACCATGTTTTAATTCTCAAATCATGGTGTTATACCTGCGAGAAACCCTGAAACGATCGCTTGACAAAATCCAGTGAAAATAGAACTGTATAATGCTATTATCATTATTTCAATAGATTAAAATAGGCAATACGGAAGGCTTTTGTCCAGAAAATAATCGGTGGACTATAATATTAAAATACAAAAAGTCGTCGTTTTTTAATCCTGTACAGCCGTCTGCGACTAGGTGAGCCACAGGGTAATGCAATTATTTTCAACGTTATTAAATATAAAATTACTTTTTGAGGTGTTATTAAACGGTTGTTGGGAATTAAATATATTTTAATGATAAAATATGATATGCATGTCTTGATTTTAAAGTGAAGTCTAATGAAGACGTCTCCTGATTTCAAATATATATTAAAGAGAAGTTTTCTTATTCCAAATATATATATTATAATCAACAACACAAGTTTCATGATTCTCTTGGTAGATTCATTAAGATGGATAATGAACAATCCAAGCAACTACTCTTCACTTATGTACATATTTGTATTGAGGTGGATTTTAACAAAGATCTTCTAGATAAGTTGTAGTTAAATTATGATGGCTTAAATGAAATTAAATTCTAGATGATAAGAATACAACCTTTCGATGTTGGCTATGCCATCAAACTGGGCATCTTCAGGGGGCTTGCCCATTGTCACTCAATCAGAATAAAAAAAGATTAAAGGGATTTCTTTGTGCGCAGCCATATTCTGCACAAGAAGTCAAAGAAAGTTCTCACCCAGAAATTCAGAAGTCATGAATGTTGGGGTTCCCAATATTGGTGGTTGTGTGAAGTGGTCACATGTATCTGAGTCTTGTGATCATGACCCCAATTAGGATAGTCCTCACCTAGATCCTCCGTAAGATTTGGCTTCCTAGCGGACGTATTGGACTGCTGTTAAGAGATCAAAGGAGAAGAAGGGGCGCTTTCAGCCTCTTGTTACTTGTTGTACTTCAGCGTCAGGTGCCTATCCATGCTTTACTTTTACCGCTTGTTCTGGGTCCATGCTCGCGTCTTGTTAGTCTGGCTTGTTTCATCTTCCTTTTAGGCATTTCGTGTTACATTCGTGACTTATTTTCAGGACCATGAATTTTCCTATCACCCCTGTTAATGTAAAGTTTTTTTATTAATAATAATATAAGGACAGTTCCAATATAAATATATATTGCAATATTTTGGTTAGATTCCATTGAATATGTCTTTTATTTTATGTTCAATAATAATAAACCATTTTCGAAAACGAGATATCTGTTAGGTTTTTAGGTATACCAAGATAATTTTATGAATCCAACGAATATACTACATGTTTTATTTTTATTTTGTTGAATAATAACACATTATTTTTAAAAAGAGATATATGTTATGTTATTACGTCAATGATGAAAAGATTATAAATTAGATAAGAGTCAATGATTATAGATAGAGAAATAAAAAGTAAATAATAGGATTAAAAGAAATTTTTATTTAAAAATAGAAATATTGGAATATATTGTGGATATTCATTCAAATATAAATCAAGTTATGAAAAAGTAAATCATATTGAACCAGTTCCTTTTAGATGAGGTAGTGTTTGAATAAAATGTAAGAATTTCAATAGGATCTTGTAATTAATATAGTTAATTCATTTATGCATATTTCAATACGGAATGGGATATAAGTAAATTCCATAATCATATTCTAGACTGACTCATCATTTAAAGATTCATTTGTCAAAATGTAATTGTTTTTTATAGAAATACTTGAAAATTCTTTGATTCTACTAATATGATAGGTGGCATGGTCATGTGTTAGTATTCTAATTCTTTATCATGTTTGTACAGATCCTATCTTTTTTCATCTCAGGGGTGATGAGTTTTATTAAGAAAATCTGAGTAGAAAGGGGATGATTAAATTTTTCTAATAGTTTAAAAGTAATTTCAGTAGTTTTTTATGTTTTCAAGAGATGATTTTTGTTAACAAACTTTAGAAATGAATAGTGATGCATTCACCTCATCTATCTATATAGAAAAGCATACCCCCCACACTGAACTATCCAATCTAGAGGGGTGCATCCTACCTCTATATATAGAAGGCATATGCATCTCCTCGGCTCGAGGCCTATGTAGACAGGGGGTTTGGTATCATGGTTAGGTCATTCTGATCTGAAAGCCCTATTTATATATGGGAAGTCCAGAGTTTGTTCAGTTATTAGGCAAGAGTCATATCACATATAGAATAGAATAGATGGATGATGGATGGTCCATATAAAGGGACACCTATATCGATTGAGATAGGGCTTCCCATAGATAGATGTGGTGGCCTATCTATGGGGATGGTTGATGTAGTGCCCTAGTTGATGATCCCCCCTATATATAGAAATAGACAAGGAGAGAGGGATCTTGTTGGCTTATATAGTGCCAAGGATACACACATGATTGACCATGTTTAACCATTGGAAAGTATTCATACTACCTTGGGAGGACTCACACTTTGCTTTCTTTACCATGCGCATTGCTTATACTTGACAAGTTTATAACTTGAGCTTCGGGGTGTCCATTTGAGTTCTTTTTTCTTAGACCACATGTTTCAATGAGATGAATGCACCGGTCAACCTGCCCTACAAGTTGGAGCAAGTTTTGGCACATTTTTAGGGCCCTAAATCCACCATCGTGAGGCCAAAAATTAGGATTTAAGTAGTATGGTTTTTTTCCTCTTTTTTGGCATTAGTTAATTTTAGTCTCTTAGTTGCTTTATGAGTTAGAAAGTTGGAAATTCCTCTAATTTAGGAATGTAGAAGATGTGCTGAATTTTTTTTTCCCATACAAATAACATGCGAACTTACTAAAAATTGCAGGTTCTAGTAAACTACTAAAAGTAGCAATTTCCGCTACCTTAAAGTTAAAGTTAGTTCGAGTTTTCTTGGCAACTCAAGTTGGGATTTATTTTCCTATTTAGGAAACATTTTAAATCATTATTCAATAACGAAGAATGAGATCAATTTTCTTTTGGAGTTCATATTTGTAGTAACATGTTTAAAAATATAAAATAAACTAAAATAAATAAATGAGATAATGGAAAGTTGCGGTGAGAAGGTAGTTGGGGTTTTAATTCTGGCAGGATGTGTGAGGTAGTGAGGGGTCAGGAGAGTGGTAGGGTATGGGTGCCGTGAGATATTTTTAAACCTATCATTATCCTTGACAGTAATAAAAGAACTATAATTAGAATGCAAGGCATTAAACCACACTGAAAAACCCAAGTTCACATTACAACCTTTAGCAGAAATTGGATAGTGCAGTGAGGACAGATGTGAGGGCATCTCTCAAAAATTAGGAATTTTGTAATATTGACTAATGAAAGAATGGGGTAATTTCTCTTAGTATATGAATATGATAGTATACAGGAGATAGGGGTTCCTCACGAGACAGTCACAATGTTTCACTTGTGTAACAAATAGATCTCCAACCTAATTAGTTTACATATGCCCACGTACTCCTAGCCTGTGCACCAAGGTTGAGGTTCTGTTAGATGTTGTATTTGGAAATGGTTTTGTAGACAGGCATTCAAAATGTGGAAGCATATACTTGACATGTGAACTATTTGACTGAATACGTGAAAGCAATGTGGCCTTTGGCCTGCAATAGCAGTAGGATATACACAAACTGGGTTTGCTGAAAAATCTCAAAAACTTTCAAGCAAATAGAATCGGCAGGTTTAGACACAAATACTCTTCCTTTTCTGGTATCACCTTTCCCTATCCTTAATTGCAGCTAGAGAATGCACAGATTCTTGGATAAAATCATAATAGAAGTGAGATTTTTTTAAAAAAAATCCTCAACCTTACCTCCTACTCATGAACTCCCATCATCCATGATGGAGACATTGGGCTGAGAGTTGATAGCATGATTTGTAAAAAATGTGTTTGTTTAAAAATGCTTAGAAAATTCAAAACAAATGTAATTTTAGGTGTAAAATTTGGTGGTTCAAGACCTGTTCACGAATGTAGTGACATTCGACCTCAATATGCTTTTTTCGTTCATAGAAAACAGGATTCTTCACAAGCTTCAACACACCTTGATTGTCGCAGTGAATGATGGGAGGTTTCTCTTCAGGAATCCCTATATCTGCAAGAATGCGACGTAACCAAATTGCTTCGCACACAGCTCCTCATGCAGCGCGGTATTCAGCCTCAGTGGATGAGAGAGCAACAACAGTTTGCTTCTTGCTGATCCACGAGATAGGTCCAGATCCGAGATGAAAAAAATATCCTGAAGTGGATTTCCTGTCATCAACGGATCCTGCATAGTCCGAGTCTGTATATCCCTGTAAGAAGAAATGAGTGTTCTTCTGATACTCCAGACCAAAGTCAAATGTACCTCGGACATATCTCAACACATGCTTTGTTGCTATCCAATGACATTTCTTCGGCTCCTGCATAAATCTGGAGAGATAGCTCACCGCAAAGCAAAGATCTGGTCTGGTATAAGTCAAGTAAATGAGACTCCCCACAAGCTGCCTGTAGTGAGTGCCATCTACCTGTGGTGAATCCTGGAATCTAGATAGTTGCAAACCTTTTTCCATAGGTGTGGACATTGGTTTACAATCTGACATCCCATACTTTTCCAGGAGTGTCTTGGCATATTTCATCTGGGAGGCGAAGATATGATTCTTCTTCTGCCATATCTCTAAGCCAAGACAATAGTGAAGTAGCCCCAAATCAGTCATGTCGAAGGATTTCTTCAGATCATTCTTTACATCATCTACAAGATTGTCAGAACTTCCTGTGATCACAAGATCATCTACGTACAAAACCAGAATGACAATCTCTGTTCCTACCTTCTTGATATACAAATTTGTATCTGAGGGGCTACGAGTGAATCCATGCTGCAATAGGTGATCATCAATTTTTATATCCATGCCCTAGGTGCTTGTTTAAGTCCATAAAGAGACTTTATCAGACGACATACCTTGTGTGGTTGATGCTCGTCTACAAACCCTTCAGGTTGGGCCATGTACACTTCTTCTTGCAGATCACCATTTAGAAAAGCACTCTTGACATCTATCTGCTGAAGTTTCCATCCATTTTGTGCTGCCAGTGCACATACAACTCTGATGGTTTTGATCTTCGCAGTGGGTGCAAAGGTCTCGTCATAGTCAATTCCTTCTTGCTGAGCATAACCCTTTGCAACAAGTCGTGCTTTGTGTTTGTCGATTGAACCATCTGCCTTATATTTTGTTTTGAAAATCCATTTACAGCCAATGGATTTCTTACCTGGAGGCAGATCGACAAGTTCCCACGTCCGATTCTGAATCAGGGAATCATATTCAGCATCCATAGCTTGTTTCCATTGTGGTTGGTCTAATGCCTCACGAACAGTGTCAGGTTCGGTGCTCTCAACAACTGAACTCATGAGTGCAAAATTTACCTCATGTCTAGCTTGACTTCGTGTTCTAACTCCCGTAGAAGTACCAAGAAGTGAGTTCAGGTGTGCATCCCTGATAGTACTCTGGACCCATTTCGGACGTTGGCGCTGCTGATGTGAAGATGTGTTTTCTAGTGTGCCAAGATCAACGAACAAATCTCCACTCAGATCTTCTTCTCTCTGAGAAGAATCATCTTGCTCATCATCTGGATGTGTGAGCAATCTATGTGACGAGGTCGGTACTGGATCTCCATTGTGTGGCAAGGAGTCAACGGACGACTCATCACATACCACATCTCGACTCTCGTAGATCTTCTTCGTCTCAGGATCCATGAGACGATATGCCTTTGAGGTAGTACTATACCCCAAGAAAAGACATGGCAGTGTCTTTGGATCGATCTTCTTCCTTCTTTTATCTGGAACATGCATATATGCAGTACAACAAAAAAATCTTAAATGATGAATAGAAGGTTTACGACCAGTCCATACCTCTTCCGGTGTCTTGTTCTACAAGATCTTCATGGGTGCCTGGTTGAGTAAATACACTGCTGTCTGGACCTGACCAACCTAGATCATGACAATAGTGTTTTATCGACAAGTTGAAGTTGACTTCCCAGTAAATATGTTGACTATCTCCAAGTTTAAATACATAAATTATGATTTCAAGAGACTCCGGAAAGGGGATGTCAAGCTTCCATCTAGTACCTTTTCACGTGAGGAGTAATTTTAATCCTGTAATCGACCTCTAATGATCGTATGCAACATTTTTTATGCCCTTAAGGAATGGGAGAGTGGAGGAAGCCCTGTTACCATTTCCTTCGCACTGAGTTAATGCAGAGCCCCGGTAGGAAGATGACTAAATATAACGTGCCAAAGTGCAGTGGACTCTACCGTTCATGCAGAGAGAGCAACACTAGATGAAGTGACCGCATCCAGTGCAAATAGACGGCCCTTCAGAAATGCTTGAGCAATGACTGACTCTCCCTGGGAAATGATGCAGGACTTGATCCATCTCTCAACAAGGAATTCAACCTGCATTCTGTGGTTAAGAAGTTAACTTACTAGACAAAAGATTTGAAGTCAAACCGGGGAACATAGAGCACCTTTGTCAGTGTACATATTCGTGTTCTAAGAGGAATGATGACATCACCAATCCCTGCTGCAATATACTCTTGATTGTCTACAATGGTGATCTGATCTCCAGTGGGCCGGTCACTCAGAGTATGGAACAACTTCTTGTTTCCAGTCATGTGTTTGCTGGCGCCTGAATCAATCAACCAGACATCTTCTGACGGCTGCAAAGTCTGTGAGACTAGAACAATGTCAGACTGAGTTGTATCTGGTACCTCTTCATCGCAGGTGGCATCCTGCTGAGCAGCAATGTGGCCCTTCTGCCTCTGATTACGAGCATGCCATCGGGATTTCTTAGAATATCCGCGGCCAGAAGTGCTCTCTTCGCCAGAATTTCCATACTTGCGACCGTTGTAATAACAGTTCGCAGTTGTATGCGTATCTCTGGATGAAAATGTGGCACCATCAATCCGCCTTGTGATTATGCTGCTTCTGGGGTGGCCGCTTGTGGTGGCTACTATGAAGATGGCTGCTGAGCATGCTGCTTCTGATTGTGGGCTGATTGTCCTTTCTGAGGCTTATGTTTTTGCCATCGTGATGAGAGCCTTGTCTTCGAAGGCTTATTGGACATTTTACATGGCTTCTTCCTGCTGGAGATAATTCACCAGGGTTGCAAAACTAACCTCCTGTTGAGTAATTGTCAACATGGTGATCAGTGTCCAAAACCATGAAGGAAGAGCTCGCAGGGTGTGAGCGGGACTAGCAACTTGTCGTCCACTGGTTCTCCGAGTGCAGAGAGTTCTGCACATAACTCAGCTACACGCCGCAAGAAGGCTTCTACTGATTCGCCTTCATGCATACTCATCGTATGAAGCTTTGTCTGAAGTTGCAACTTTGATGTCAGATTCTTAGCTTCGTAGATGGTACACAATGCGCTCCATGCCTGAGAAGAACCAGTTCCTTCCCGAATATATGGCTACACCTCATCAGAAAGACTGAGGGTGATGAGCATGAGTGCTTTTACATCATCCTTTTCATATTTTTCCAACAAATCATCGTCTGTGGGAGGGGCGTCTTTGCCAGTGACAATCCCCCAAAGATCTTCGAATTGAAGAATCGTCCGTATTTTGGTTTTCCATGTGGCGAAATTTGGCCCTTTGAAGAGTTGGGCATTGGATAGCAATATTTTTGGAGCAGACATTTTCGAAAAACTTGAAAATGTATCTTATTTATTTATTTATTGTTCAAAATGGCTACAATGCATTACTGAAGGAATCTGTCCCGAAAATGGGCTCTATAGGCTCGTGCAGTGAGACGCCGACGCTCCTGTGGGCATTCTATTTCGCGTTCGTCATCTGCATCATAACCACGTTCATGTTCTGAACGAATCCGCCATGCTTGAGATTGAATGTCGAACCATAAGTATTCCAACAGTCCTCGGCGCACAATCTCGTCAAAGAGAATGTTACCAGTGTTGTGTAGCTTGTTGACCAAGGAAAATAACAGTCTAGTGGTGTCTTCGTTGTCATTCAATGCCCAAATATTTGGTGCATTGCTCGCGATGCTTTGTGCATCTGAAAACTGAGACATACACCCACACACAGTTTTGCAATTTGCTGACTTTGCTTACACGTAGCAGTCACAAGCACGAATCTTGCTTAGCAATGTCTCCTTTCGTGAGTAGAGGATGGACAGTTTCTCTGTGCTCCAGCAATGAGTCTCCTCTCCTGAATCTCCACGTACAGCCAACAAAGACAGGCGCACCAGATGATAGGCACACAAGTTCACTGGTTTGCACAGATAAGAGTTCACGCAATGGTTATAAATCTCAGCATAGGAACACCCTCTCCTCCTTCACGCAGGGACAGGCTCAGTCTCCTCTCCTCAGTAAAATAAATGGCAACAATCCAGGCTCAGTCTCTCTTCCTTCACGCACCAGCAAAGCTAAAACGTACATTAAAATGCTTATGTCTTCACGCACAAATTTCTTCTCTCCACGCACGCACAGGTTCACAAACTTTGCTCCAGTCTCCACGCCAGCAAAGGACTCTCCAACACGCACAGCCAACAGCAAACAGAGACAGGAAGAGTTCACTCAAGGAACACTCCACGCACATGCTTACATTGTAAAAATTAAAACGGGACAGGCAACAGAAACTTCAGGCACGCACATCTCTTCCTCTATTCCTTCACGCACAACCACGCTCTGATACCAATGATAGGCAGACAGTGAATATTTTATATTGCTATATATTATAAATGAATACAGTGCACGTACTTTATATACTCCCATCATCCACGATGGACACTTGGGCTGAGAGTTGATAGCATGATTTGTACAAAATGTATTTTGTTTAAAAATGCTTAGAAACATTTAAAAAAGTGCAATTTTAGGTTTAAATCCAAAAATCAGAATCGTAGCCAATGTTCTCCTTTTGTAAAAATGGGGGATTTTCCAATGGATGTGTTGCGACTGTGTCTACAGGACTATTCCGTATTACACTAGTGTTGTTGGTGGAAGATCTGTGTGAATACCAACAACATTAGGAGGTGTAGTTATTTTTATTCCAACTTATGGTTGCATTTCCCCAATAGGGAGTGCTTCTATTAATTTGGAAAATTGGAATGATTAGTGTGCTAGTTGGAACACTGGAATATGCACTCTTTACTTATGCAAAAATCCTCATAAATATTCCAACTAATTGTTTGGTTTCATTACCAGATTATGGATGAAGCTCTTTCAGGAAAAGATAAGCTTAATGACATGTTGGATTCTTAGTATGAGATAAAAAAACTAAGGCAATATTATTTTTAGTGGTCATTATCCCCAATAAAAAGATGGTTGCAAATGGGGTAAAAAATAAATGGGAGTTTTTGTTTTGCACACAAACCATTTGATAGAATCCTTGATAGAGGGATGAAGCTTAATGGACTGCGAGTGAAACTGCATGAATAATCTCACAAAATGTAGATGCAAATATCTCCAAGGCATGGTTAATCTCTATGTTAACTTTCATAATTCACTTACTTTATTTGACTTCATTTGTGAAATATAATTTTAAAAGCTTAGGATTATCACAGATTTAATTGTTTTATATTAACTTTTTGTAAAACAATTAAATGTCGTATCATAACTCACACAATCAAAATAACCATATTGTAATAAACCATGAACTTCAACCCTCATTTTGGGGTAATTCATAAAAATACCCGACCAAACTTGATCACTACAATATTGTTTTATCGACAAGTTGAAGTTGACTTCCCCGTAAATATGTTGACCATCTCTTGGTTTAGATAGATAAATTGTGATTTTCCGAAGACTCGCAAGGCAACCTTCATAACTCTGGAAAGGGGATGTTTAGCTTCCATCATGTACCTTGTCATGTGAGGAGTCATTTTAATCATTGAATCGACCTCGAATGATTGTATACGATATTTTTGACACCTTTATAGGAGCCCTGTTACATTAGACTTTGCAGCAGTAGGAAGCTGCTAAATCTAAAAAGTTGGCTTTCATTTTGAACTACCATTTGAAACATGGATAGAGAAATTATTATCCATCTTCGCAAACCTCTAGTATTTTTACTAGACAATTGCATGGAATATTGAGTTTAAGGGAAAACACTTTTCTGTATAGTTTGTTAAATCCATTTTGTAGGCCTTTAGTCGTAGTATGACTGGGCTAAACTGGACCAGTTAGGACCGATGGCTTTAGAATCATGTCACCGTTTGAAAACCGTGTCCTTGTTTTTAGTTTCAACGAATCTGATGAATTCTCAATATATGATGAAACTCATAGGAAATTTATTGTGGCGTGTTCATCCATCGAATGTTGCTCTTTGATGTGGTTTTCATAATCCCTTGAGCTAACTTTTAATATTTTTCAACTAAGCCAATTACAACCGATGGCCCTAGAAAACTTGCTACCAATTGTAAATTGTTCGTTAGTTCCGAATTTTTTTAGTTCCTATGAACGCTTGGTATATAAGTGGGCACGTAGAAATTTAACCATGGTTTGTTTTCTCATCAAAAGACAATGTTGGAAAGTGGATTCTCAGCCTCTGAACTTGATTCAAACATTTTTGTAGCCAACAAATTTAGAATGTGAAAAGAGAGTTATATGAAGCTCCTATAAGGTTTCCAAACCACCGTGGAAACTATTGACACATGTAAATAACTGTTTGAAAACTATATAGTGTAACTTGTTCTATGAAATATAAATTTTGACAAAATGAAGTTTCTCTCTCTTCCTTTCTCTTTCTCTCTCCTTGGTTATGAAATTAAATGAATACATGTTTCTAAACCTTTTTCTTTTGAATGTAAATTATAATTATTATTATATGTAAATGGGAAACTAAAGACATTAATTATGTTAGATTAGGGTGAGTTTTTCCTATTATAGCTTCCATAGCTTAGATTTTTTTGAAGGATGTAAGAGTGATGGCAAAAAGGCGATGTGTAATCCAATTTTATTAGATGAAATTTGTATAGGTCATTTTAAAATGAATATATGTATAATGTAGTCTCATATTATAAAAAAAAATTATATTTGAAATTCTGTTAATATGTAGGAGATAATAGTTTTAGGGATATCTTAGGAAATGGGCATTTAATTCATAGGTTCAATTTGATTTAAAGTTGTGTATCGAAAAAGGGTTTGATATATATATATATAATGGATATATATAAATATATATCTGTATGTATGTATGTATGTATGTATGTATGTATGTATGTAGTAAATGAATGATTAATTAATTACTGGGTTGTATCCTTACCTTGTAAATGTAATAAAGAGTTTCAATCGAAACACTGGTTAAACCCTAGTATAAGATATGTGCGTAACATGTCTTCATGTGTGATCTTATTTACCATAGAAGAATTTGAAAAGCTGGTAGAAGGAACTTAAATTATCTACACTCGATTGAACCTCCTAGTTTAGAGTAAATAAGAGCCCAAGAATTGAGGTTATCATCTTAGTCAGTATGTTTAGTGACATCATCATAAACCTGGTAGAAAGGAGTGACACAGTCCACCTTATCTGGACTAAGTATAGCTAAATCTTCCTTTGTATCCTAGTTGTTTACCTTTTCTTCTGAATATAAAATTAGAATTAATTTTCTTCATCAATTGAATTACTTGTGGTATCCATATGACATCATAGAGCTAGTGAAATAGTTGTACTATAACATAAAATTTTGTTAATTAACTAATTTAGAATCCTCTTAGCTAATCGCCTTATCTGTGGATAGTGACAGTATAGTGCCTTGATCTTTTACGGAGGGTGTATAGGATAAATTTGTTTTTGAACCTTAATATAATCTATAATAGGGCGTAAATACCTTAGTGAAAATTGGAATCAACCTAAACCTAAGTTGATTAGGATGTTAACTTGTGGGTAGAAAATTATTAGTAACTCTTTGCAAATGAAATTGATTTGTAATATGTTGAATTTTGAGAACCCAGGAAACTGAAATCTTTTCATATAATCCCTTTTTATGCCCTTTTATGAAATTAATAATAATAGGAATTTCAAATGTGGAATCATGAAATGCAGGAGCATGGGATAGTTTCCTTGGACACAAATCACTTGTGGTTTGTGTGTAGTTTATAATGCTTCCAACCATGTACTTCTTCAAGATGCTAGGCAAGTACTTTTGTAAATCTTTAGTTATAAACCGATGATAATAATGAGACCATAATGTGATGTAAAATTAAAGAATATAAGAGTAAACACGAGATTTGGGGTCAGGAATAATGCCACTTTTGGAGACATTATAATGCAATTATATATTTCCATGTGTTACAAAGAATAATATTTTACCCTTCATGACATCAAAACTTCGAGTAGAACAAAAGATATATATAATCTAAGTACAATTTCTTTTTGTGGGAATGTTGAATCAGGAAATAAAGATACCATGATTGAATAATGTTTATGGGGAAAAGGTATCTTAAATCTAAACCACCCCCCATTAAATCCTAATATTTCTTTCTAGACATCAAGTTAGATGCACTTGAGTTACATAGGTAAAATGTAGACATTGAATAGATGTTTGAGAAGCATATTATTAACATAAGAAGAAGATAATTAAGTACTTTATATGAAATTTTAATTATGCCAAATAAGTATGTAAGTTATGGAAAATTTATCTAAAGGATAAAAAGCCAACTTAAAACGGTCAAACTATAAATTAATTGTGGAATGAACTAAAGAATCTCTAGGTTGAAAAAGAAGAAAATAATCCTTACACAATAATTTTCTTGGAATGATAATAGTACCTAAGATGCAATTAAGGAATTGATGTGTTGTGGGTTTGCCAATCCTTGAGTCCTTTTCTTGTGGTTTGGTCATTTCTAGTATTTCTTCATTGGGAAAAGTGTGGCATCAGCATGTCTACAATGTTTTCATGTGTCTATGTGAGTTGATGAATTATGTAAGTGTGTTATGCATTGTTGATTTTCTCTTCTTGGAGCCTGTATGTTCTTGTGTAGTCAACAATGGAAGTAAAAAAAAATTATCCTAGGATTTTATTGTTATATTTATGTGTAAAATGTGGGTGTTACATTTGGTATCAGAGTGAGGTTGATCCTCTTGAACCTTTGGGGAAGATTGTAGTTATGATGGTGTTGAATGATGGTGGTGGATATTGGAAGAGTAATGTGATATAAGCGTGATGTGAACTATATCGTAGTTGTGATATTTTGAATGCACATGTTGTGTATGTCACTTAGTGTGTATTTGTTATCATGTTGATGTGCTTGTGATGATATTATTCTCTGTCCTTTTCATATATTATATGAAGATTCCATTTCTAATGTACCACCTTATTGTGTGTGAAAAATAATGTTATTGTGGATTACAGAATATCGGACCATTTTTGTATTATGTGATATGAAAGTGTATTGATGTATTACATGAAAAAATTATTGTAAAGTGAATTGGATTTTATCTTGATATCGTCACCGTGTTGTGATGAATTGTGTGTCTCACCATGTTGTAATTAGAATAGACTATATGTTGTAAGGTTATACATTGTGTTCCTCATATGTATAATTCATGAAAAAAAATTGATGGTTCATGTCATGATTTAGGGGCATATGGTTGGTGTATGATCCCTAATGTACAATGATTCCACTTTCAGTGTAGAATGTGGTAATGTGATGTATCATAGCTAGTAAAAGTAATGATTTGTGTTATACCCTGTAGATATACCATGCATAAGACTCTATGGTTAATGTGTGTAAATCACCACTGTGTTCGTGTTGTAGTTATATGTTATGTTGTGGACCCTACACTAATTAACCCTAGGGGAAATCGGTAAAAATTTGTATGTTTGGAGTGAGAAAATGTGTACCATTCACCAGTCACTCGAGACGAGTATGAGATAGGAAGTGGAGGCTTACATAGGTTGGAAACCCACTTTTGTTCGTTTGGTATGTGTGGCACTTGCTAAATGGGTGTCATGTATATTGTGTTTCGTGGACACCTTAGGCTTAGTAGATGGTGACTTGTACTCTTTCCTCTCTCCCAATATCGTTGTCCTATGGATTCAACCTATGTTATTTTGACTACGTTGAGCCTTGTTGAAGTGGTGGTGCGGTGATTCAGATAGAGATGATAACAGTTGTAATATTTCATATGTTATTTTACGATCTGAAGGCTTGATGTTCTGAGTGCCAGCAATTTTTTTAGTACCCCCTCTGGTTGCCATATAAGGCCACACAATTATTGTAATGTGTTGTTTCTATACACCTATTATATTCATAAGTTGAAAACTTTCCCTTTTCTTGCTAAAACCAATAATTTTCTTGATTAACATGTTCTTATATTTTGGGCATTTATTTGGTTGATACACTAACATACATATTTTTTCACTAACTATGGTTATTTGGCCATTTGTTTTGATAAGATTTAAATTTTCTTTAAAAGTTTAAATAAATTTATAGCCTAGCCCAAGGCTTGGGATTTTTTCCACTTGGCATTTGAAATGGATTGTTATGTTGGTTCTAATGTCGCAATGTGTTTGAATAGGGTCATGGGATTCACCATGGAGTGGTTGGAACTATGGACCCACTTCATTGTATGGGGGTACGCCCCAAGGAGTTACAGATAAATAGTGGGTTTTTGAACAACAAGTTATTATGTCACTTGGGTTAGAGGTATTTGGACTCTGTGCACTTATGGCCATAGGGTGACCAACCACTTTTGGGGAGTGAAAAGGAAAATTTATCTTTATTTTATTTACTTGAGGGAGGCATAAGAGACTTGAGGGAGACATAAGAGACTTGACATAATAGGAGAAATAAGAGAATTGAGGGAGGAATGAGAGATATTTGTGTGTGTGTGTGATTGATGCTTTAGGAGGTATATGGAGTTGTAGTGTGATTCTTGGGAGGTATACGTAATTTTTTTGTGATGCTTTGGGAGGTATATGGAGTTTTTTTTTGTGATGTTTTGGGAGGTTTATGGTATTGGTATTATGGTTTACGTGTACTCTTGTGAGTTTGGGTTATGTCTTGTGATGTTACTTCCATCTTGACACTAGGTAGCTATAATTATGGTTTCGAGTTGTGTGAAACATTTGTAAGTGCACTATTGGGAATTCCCTGTTGTTATAGTTTTCTTGTGTTATGAGTTCTATTGTGTTGGGTACATCTGTGACAAGCACCATGTGTGTGGATTATGTATGTTCCTTCCATGGTTTGGTTTAGTTTCTATGTGATGTGATACAGTCGTGGAAGTATGTAGAGATATGTCTTATGGACCATTAGTGTTGAGTTTTGGCCTTGCGTGGAATCTTGATGTGAGTTACTATTGGGAGCCCAAAAACAAATTAAAAAAAAACTAACTAAATCAACTAAAAGCTTAAAATAAAATACAAGAGTTGAGATTAATAAATACTTTAAAGGAAAAGAGTGAGTAATAAAGTAAAAGAGAATTACAAATCTTCATAGAACATTAAATTTTAAGAAATTTCCAAGTTTAGTTTTCTTTTTTATGTTCGTGTTGTACCGACCAATTATTTTGTTAAGTGACATGTGTGATTGTTGACTTTCTTTTCTTCCTAACCTTCAAACTTCGGTATTGTGTTGCATTGAGGACGATGCTCTTATAAGGGGAGGAAAATTTAGTAACACGTTAAAAAAAAGTATAGAATAAACGTAAACTAAATAAATCAGATAATGGGAAGTGGCGGTGAGGAGACAGTTGGGATTTTAATTGTTGCAGGATGCGTGAGGCAGTGAGTGTCAGGAGCGTCACAGGGTGTGGGTGTTGTGAGATATGTTTCAAACCTATCATTATCCTTGACAACAATATGCAATCACTTTAATTAGAATCCAAGGCATTACACCACACTGAAAACTCAATTTTACATTACAACTTTAGTAGAAATTGGATAGTGCAGTGAGGATGGACGTGATGACATCTCTTAGAAATTAGAAAATTTTCTAGTATTGACTAATAAAAAAACATGGGGTAATTTCTCCTGGTATATGAAGATGGCAGCATACAGGAGATAGGGTTTAATCACAAGACAGTCACAATGTTTCACTTATGCAACAAAAATAGTCTCTAACCTGATTAGTTTACATATGCCCACATACTCTTAACCTGTGCACCAAGGTTGAGGTTGTGTCAAATGTTGTTGTTGGAAATGGTATGTCTAACAGGTATGCAAAACTTGGAAGCATATACTTGGCATGTGAACTTGCTTTATTGAATACCTGAAAGAAATATGGAATGTTTGCTTGCAATGGCTATAGGATATACACAAAATGGGTTTTGTTGAAAAAACTTAGAAAATTCCGAGCAAATAAAATTGGCAGGTTTGGAGCCAAATAATCTTCCTTGTCTTGTATTCGCCTTTCCATATCCTAAATCCCAACAGGAAACTGGATTGATTCTTAGATATAATCATAACAGAAGTGGGAGTTTTAATATTATTCTGAATCAACTTTACCTCCTGCTAATGAAATGCCATCATCCACGATGGAGACTTTGGGTTGAGAGTTGATAGCATGATTTGTACAAAATGGGTTTGTTTAAAAATTCTTAGAAACTTCAAAACAAATGCAATTTCAGGTGTAAAGCTAAAAACTACAACTATAGAAAACGTCCTCCTGTAAAAATGGGGGCTCTTTTAATGGATCTATGTGGCAGTTGTGTCTATAAGACTATTCCCTATTGCACTAGTGTCATTGGTGGAAAATCTTCTGTGAATGCCAACAACATTATGACGTGTAGTTAGTTTTATTCCCGCTTATGGATGCATACCCGAGTCAAGAGTTCTTCCAGTTAATTTGGGAAATTGGAATGATTAGTTTTCTAGTCAAAACAGTGGAATATGCACTCTTTACTTATGTAACAATCCTCAAGAAATATTCCAACTAATTGGTTGGTGTTCATCACCAAATCACAGCACCCTTATGCTCTTGTCAGGAAGTGCATATAGCTTGAACTCACGTGTTGTGATTCTTAGTAACATGGGTACTATCTCCAAGTTGTGGGACTATGCTACTGTAGAGATCATTACCTCCAGAGAAAGTTGCTTCTAAATGCTCCTAAACGTACCTGCCACAATCTACTCTAATGCAGGATAAGCTAACTGTTCTAATCTAGAATGCCTCATAGGGACCAGGGAGCTTATTGAGAATGTGAGTAAAACTGCATGGATTAGCTCTACACTAAAGTGGATGTAAATATCTCCCAGAAAAGGTAAATATGTCGAGAGTAGTCTCCATAATGTGTAATAATATAGAGGTCCTAAGTTTACACTAGAAGAGGTGATTTTTACAGCTTCTCCATAATCATAGCATTTAATTGCATTCACAGCAACTTGTTCCAAGCACATTAAAATGTCCCATCGAATTCCTGCAAGAACATAATAATAGACACAATATTCTTGTAATAAAGATTGAAGTTCAATCGGGCATTTTGAAGTAATGCAGAAAACATAGCAGGGGAAGATACATCACTACAATACTTGTATTTTATTGACAAGTCCTGAAGTTATGCACAGTTCCCATCTATTACATATGATAACCATCTCTTGGATCATCATAGATAAGGAGTCCACTACAAGGAGCCTCGCAAGGCACACTGGCTTCACTAACAGCAGATTTTGGCAGATGCTTTGCTACCCAAAAAACTCTCCCTTGTACAATGAGCCCAACACTCCAATTTAATAGAAAAAATCGAGAAGGAATTATCAGAAGGGAAATCTTTGAAATGCCCGAATATCTGTCCTATCACACCATTTTGCAGTGGTAAGAGGCATGCTAAATCTGAGTGAAATGGTGGCATACATTACTTGAAAAAGGCCGCCCATACTATCCCATGTGCTGCAGCAGAGAAAGAATGATGACCATGCCTCGGTAATTGCACTCCCAGTACTACCAAATATAAACACTGTTATGGAACCCGGCCACGTTTCAATTAAGGGAATATCAACACAATTTCTGTATCAAATCTAGAATTTCTTGATTGCTGTGCATCGGGCTCTAGAACCAAAATATCCAATGGGTTACCAATTTTCTGGACCAATTTCGACTGAGAAGCTGCAAAAGTTATGTCACCGTTCTGAAAATGCGGGTAGCTACTTTTGGGCAATGGCGGTGTTTTCTGTCGAATTCTGACGGGATATGGTGCAATTCACTGACTAGAGCCGAATATATTGTCTGCTTATTCAAATATATCTGAACCTTAGTTAAAAATAATAAATCATAGTTTTTGTGAGCCCTAGAGCCAACGTCGTGCTCGTTTTCAGACTAGTCCAATTTTGACCGATGGCCCCAGAAATCAGAGCTGCCGATCGTCAAATTGTTATGGCTAGTTATGAAGTTTCGTTACGGGCCAAATGTTGACTTTTCTTCTCTAAGCCTTCGAGCCGCTTCAGATTTTCAACTGTCCCATGCGTCCCTCTGTCCCACTTGGCATACAGTGCTTGAAATTGGATTCCATTAGCGGCCGAACCGGCCGGTTCAAACACTCTTGTCCCGCTATGTCCTGGAAAATGTTTGGGAACAAAGTTGTAGGACCCGATGTCGCCCGGTTCGGCCGGTTCCATGCCCTTTTGTCCCATATGTCCACAATACGAATAGTTCTCATTTAAAAATCTGATCCGTGCCAGTTGTGTGATACCTCGCGTACCTTTGGCCCAACTATTCCGGTGCTGCTCTCTAAGTCTTTTCGGCCGACTTGCATCTCTCCACGTACCTTCTGTCCATGATGTCCCATGAAATGAAATGTTTACAACATTTAGTCAACATTTTTCCATTTTTCGGCCAGTTCGAAAATTCCGCGTCCCACGCGTCCCTATTGTATGTAAATGGGAAACTAAAGATGTTGCGCATGATTAGCTTGGCGGCCTTTCAGCCGGTTCGCATGCCCTTGATTTATCCCTGATTGTCCCGACTGCTTGCGATGGTTCTTGAAGGACTTAGCCATTTTTCATGATTTTTTCTGGCCCGACCCTGTTTTTTGCAATTTTTCTTACCTTTCCTCAGAACTTGCTCTAGGTTCGACTTGGACAGGGGAGTATACGAAAAATATGAGTCTCACCCTACAGAAACATATATATATTTGAAATTTGTTAATGATGTCGGAGATGCTAGTTTGCCTAGGGATATCTTAGAGAATCTGATGTATGTTAATTCACAGGTTCACCTTGAGGGGAAAGTTTTGGACGGAACAAGTTGGTTAATCAATTACCAGTCTATGGATGAATGCTCTAATATCAGGAAAAGATAATCTTGATGATGTGTTGGATTATTCAGTATGAGATAAAAAAAAATGAGGCAATATAATTACGTAGGGTGGTACATTACCCCCGATAAAAATGGTTGTAAATAGGATAAAAGTAAATGGAAGGAGATTTGTCTTCAACACAAACCATTTGATAGAATGCTTGATAGAGGCATGAAGCTTATTGGAGTGTAATTGAAACTACATGGATTACCTCACTCGCTGCGGATGCAAATATATCCTAGGCATGGTTAATCTCTCCTTATATTTCACAAAAATATTACTTGATTTGTTTCATTTGCAATGTAATATAATTCTAAAAGCTTAAGATTATCATATATTTAATTGTTTTATATTAACTTGTTGCAAAACACTAAAATGTTGTATCGTAACTCACGCAATCAAAATAATCATTTTGTAATAAAACATGAACTTCAACCCTCATTTTGAGGTAATTCAGAAAAATACCCTACCAAACTTGATCCTTACAATATTGTTTTATAATGATCAAGTTAAAGTTGACTCTCCCGATAAATATTCTTGTCCATCTGGCTAGTGACAATATAGATAAATTGATGATTTATGGAGACTCACAAGGTAACCTTCGTAACTCCAGAATAGGTTTTTGAACCTTAATCTAATCTATAATAGGGCGTAAAGCACTGAGTGAAAATTGGAATTAAAATAAACCTTAGTTTATGAGGATGTTTACTTGTGGGTATAAAATTATAAGTAACTATTTGTAAATGAAATTGATTTGTAAAATGTTGAATTTAGAGAACCCAGGAAACCAAAATCTTATCCCGTAATCCTTTGTTATGAAATTTTATGACATTAAGAATAAAAGGAATTTAACATGTGCAACTATAAAATGTAGGAGCATGGGATCTTTCCTTGAACACAAATCACTTGTGGTTCATGTGTAGTTTATAATGCTTCCAACCATGTATTTCTTCAACATGTCAGGAAAGTCTTTTTGTAACTCTTTTGTTATAAAGTGATGATAATAATGAGATGATAATATGATTTAAAATTAAAGCATATAAGAATAAACATGAGATTTGGGGTCAGGAATAATGGCACAATTGGAGTTCTTATAACTCAATTAAACATTTTAATGTGTTACAAATTATAAGAGTTTCCCCTTGGTGAGATCAAAATTTGAGTAGAACAAATGATATATATATATATATATATATATATATATATATATATATATAATCTAAATACAATTTCTTCTTGTTGGTGTTGGGAAATTAGAGTTTCCATGGTAATTAGTAATATACCATGAGGTAAATAAATGGGTAGTTTGTTATTTGTTTGTACGGTTTGGAGTGATTTGTGGGAGGATAAGGATAGGGATTAGATCCCATATATTGTGGATCAATATCTGTATAAATATCTCTCTCAAAACTAATAAAATTGTATTGTTTTGATTGACTAAATTCCCTGATTTGGTATCCGAGCAGGCTTCTGTTCTAAAAATTTTTCAGGCCTTTGATATTCATAGAGTTCAGCAGTGTAGACCACGTGCGAAGGCTCTTCATATATGAAAGGTATTCCTTTTCCTTTTCAATGGTAATGTAATGTGGACCATGTGCTGATCCCATTCACATTCGAAAAGGATGTTTAGAAATATTATTTTTTGATATATTATTTTTGCATGGAGGCTATATTATTTTCAAAGAATTTTTTTTTTAAATTACAGGCGTATGTTTTTGAAATTCGTCCATCATACTACACTCTGTGTTAGCTGTGTACAGTTTGAGGAGGTCGATTGATATAGCTTAACAGTTTTACATTCTGTGTTAGCTGCGTACATGTGTTTGTTATTTCAGATCTGGATCTACGTGGTTTAAGGAATACATTGGTCATTCCTATGGTTGAACGAATATCAAGCTCCTGCTACGTTATTATGTACATCTCATTTTGAGATCAGTGTTCCACAACTTCTTTTTTTGATATTTGAATATATATATTCCACAGATTGGATTTGGCGAGTTTGTATTTGTATTTTTTTGGCGAGTTCACTGCATGCATGGATTTCTGAGGTCCACCATCCAAGATATTCATTCTTCACGTGTTCCTTGAATGGATCTGACATCCACATATCAGATCTGCAGTGACCTGTTCCAGCTGTGCATGAAAGGAAGTTATTAGATTCGAATTACTTCAAAGATCTACAGCGAGCGGTCCTAGCTGTGCATGAAAGGTGGATCCAGAGGACAGATCTACAAGATTTGGACGTGTATCTTTCAAATCAATTTTGTGGGTTGTTGTCTTGCATAAACTAATTTTGATCTTTTAAATTATAGAAAGTAATTAAAGATTACTTTCTTATTTTTTCATTGGTATTTTAAAAAAATGGAAAAAATGAACCAGATAGAAAAATTTGATGGAAAGGATTTCCATAAATGGCAAATCCAAATCCAACTGTTGCTGATTGAAAAGGATCTTTGGGACATTGTTGATGGAGGATCGGTTACACCAACAGATGTAAATGCACTCCAAAAATGGAAAGTCAAAGATAAAAAAGCTTTGGCCATTATTGGCCTCGGATTATCCAAACCGTATCTACATCATGTAGATTTCAAAAAATCATCCAAAGAAATATGGGACGCATTGAATCAATTATTTCGATCAAAAACTGACAATGCAGAGATAAATATTAAGCAGAAATTATATCAGTTGAAAATGGAAGAAGGAGGAGATATTGTATCTCATATCAGCAAGTTCCGCACTCTAATGGCCCAACTAGATGGCATTAAAGAAAAGGTGAAACCCAATGATGCAAAGGCCATATTACTAAATAGCATGCCCAAAAGTATGTCCAATATGGTGTTTACTTTAAGTAAACTAAATCCAAGCTTGGAGAGCATAATAGCAACGCTACTCGATACGGAAAGCAAGGATGATGAAGAAGAAGAAGCAGCATTAGCTAGTCAATCAAGTAATTCCTATAAAAGATCAAAACATATCAAAAACTGTATATGTTTTTATTGTAGGAAGCCAACACATGTTATTCTCAACTGCATGAAAAGAGCAAAAGATCTACTTGATGGAAAACTATCCGACAAGGCCATGGCTACTGAATAAGATGATACTGAAGAACAAAACACACATGCTAATACTGAAGATTTTTCAAGCGATGAGGATTATATTTTTTTAATTGTTTGTGTTTTGTATCTACCCATGTCAACTCTAAGGGAGGGAATGTTGGGAAATTAGAGTTTCTATGGTAATTAGAAATATACCATGAGGTAAATAAATGGGTAGTTTATTATTTGTTTGTACAGTTTGGAGTGATTTGTGGGAGGATAAGGATAGGGATTAGATCCCATATATTGTGGATCAATATCTGTATAAATATCTCTCTCAAAACTAATAAAATTGTATTGTTTTGATTGACTAAATTCCCTGAGTTGGAATGTTGAATCAGGAAATAAAGGTACTGTGATCAAATAATGTTTATGAGGAAAAGGTATCTTGAATCTAAACCACCCCCCCTAAATCCTAATATTTCTTTCTGGACATCAAGTCAGATGCACTTGAGTTACATGGGTAAAATCTAGACATTAAATAAATGTTTGAGATGCATATTATTAACATAATAAAAAGATAATTAAGTACTTTATATGTAATTTGAATTATGCCAAATAAGTACGTAACTTATGGAATTTTTTTGTAAATGATAAAAAACCAACTTAAAACGGTCAAACTGTAAATTAAATGTGGAATGAACTTAAGAATCTTTAGGTGGAAAAATAAGAAAATTATCCTTATGCAATAATCTTCTTGGAATGATAATCGTAACTAAGATGCAGTTAAGGAAATGATGTGTTGTGGGTTTTCCAATCCTTGAGTCCTTTTTTCTTGTTGGGTCATTGCTAGTATTCATTCATTAGGAAAAGTGTGGCATCGATATGTCTATAATGTTGTGATGTGTCTATTTGACTTGATGACTTATGTGAGTGTGTTATTATTTGTTGATTTTATCTTATTATAGCCCATATGTTGTTTTGTAGTCAGCAATGTAAGTAAAAAAATTTATCCTGGTGTTTTACTGTTATATTTCTTTGTGTAAAATATGAGTGTTATAATATTATTCGCAGTACATCAAGTTTGTTTAGAATTTGGATATATTATAATTGGACACCATAACTTCATGATTTGACATGACTTGACATTTCTTGCAACCACCTCCGACCTCATTGTGAGGTCCGGCCATTATTGAGAAGACACTCCCAATCAACATTCATGTCATTTACAGAGCCTCACACTTCACGATTCCTACATTTTCCATCAATACCACTTGAAATCATTGATAATACCAATGACTAGAGTTCAACACAAGATACCATTTGTACTATATCCTAGTGAATCTATTGGATGTAAGAACAATATTTACATTTTTAATGTTTGGAATGCACCTTGTTTCAACAATAGTCAACTTCATCATTCACACCACCCCCGAATATATATTTTGAATACTCACTACAATATTCTCCCTCCTATAAATCATCAAAGTAACTAAATATCTATGTGAAGGATGGTCCTTTGAAATTTTTTTCTCTAAATATAGTCCGTATTAAATATTTCTAAAATATTGTTTTTTTCTAGTTTTGTAAGATCTTAGAATAAATGTTTTGATTTTTTTGTGTGTTGCTGGTAGTAATACATGTCAAAAGCTAGAACACCTTGACAACTAGAGTGTGTTATATCAAAATTATAGTTGATGTGAATGTAGTTATTAAGATGCATGATTATTTAAGAACAAATAACTATTTATGTTACATTTTTGTTTATCTTTAATGTTCTACTTCCACAAGGATGAACTATATTGTAGCTATAGTGCATGCTAAATATACAAATGTGCTACATATGAAAAATCATGTGTATTAGTATTCCAACAGCCACACTGTCAGTTATTTTGGTGAAGTTTCTTTTGGCTAAAAAGGATACACACCTCTTAATTAAGGTCATGATTTACGGAAGCACAAGTTAATGCATTATATGTTTATTTAATAGCTGATAATATTTCATTTCGATGAATTGGACAATATTTTTTTTAATATAGATTTATTTTGGAATTTTTTTTTTCTTCTTGAGTGGTTTTCCAAGACCTAACATCCTTACCATCCAAGTTTAATGTATAGTTTTAATTTTATAGTTGTGATATAAAAAATGAATTTTGAAAGTTTTTAAGGAGATTCTCTTGTACTCCTTCAAAGATATTTACTTAGTATCATGTAATATTACCGTCGCTATTATTGAAATTAGTATATTTCTAAGGTGTGTGTGTGTGTGTGTGTGTGTGTGTGTGTGTGTGTGTGTGTGTGTGCGTGCGCGCGCGCGCGCATGCACGCATGTGTCTGAATTTTTCATGCTTGTTTATTTTCCTATGAATTTGATGTTGTTATGATGGCCAAAACACTTAATGTGTATCTTTTTAGGGAGACATGTGTTCATGAACTATGAAGTAAATAATACAAGGGCAATGTTGACCATATTTTATCATCATAGTGGAGGGGAATATAATTTTTTTTAGATTCCTTTTTTCCAAGAAATGGGAAAATGAACATGCGTGGAGTACGCCAGGAGTCAATTTCCAGAATTCCCATTTGTAGTGCCCACATTTTTATAGCATTAGTTATATGATGACTTCTTTAATCGTAGATATGAGTTGATAGGGATTTGATATATTTTTGGACATTTTGTTATGTTATTTTATCTTCATGGACATGTATGTTGATTTGGGCACGTAGTGCCAATTTAGCCTTGATTAGTATATTGGCACATTTTATTAGATTTTATGGATACTAACATATTGCTATGTTATTTGGGCCTATTTGATATATGATATATACATAGTTTAGTTGCATGTCTTAATGATATGAATTATATGATTATTTATCAGAACACATGATAGCATGGATGTATGTCATTTATATGTATTGCAATGGCTAACACATGATGAATTGTGTGAAATTGTGCGTGCTTCTAATTTTCAATTCCATGCTGATGTTGTGATATCATAGATTTGCATGTTTAGACATTATCATTTATTGAGTACTTGATTTACACTTATATTAAGAAGACGTGTTTAATGTGTGCATTGAGTGTGTAGGATTCAGGGCAGTTACATAGTTTGTGCACAAGAGGCCCATGAGGCTAAGTCCTAACCATGTTTGTTTTATGGGGCCTTACTGTTTTCTTGAATTATTTGGGAACCATGAGTGACCCTAATTTGTAATGTCGTATGTCATGTAAAAATAATTATGATTCAGTCATTTATTTTTTTAAAGAAAACTAGGTTGGGGGACTTAATGGTCTTCACCTGCATTAATTTGTGTATTTGTGAAAGTGTGTGTTAATTAGGAGTATTGGGATCACATACGCACACTTGCGTGGGTCCCACATCCTCTACACTTGCACCCAAATGTGCCAAACCAGAATTTGGACTATTTATGGCATTTTAAGTGACCTCGTTTAGTTTTGGGAGTTCACTTAGCATGAAAATAGGCCCTTAGACCTTATCGATTATGTTGGGAGGCTTAACTTCAAGGCATCAAGGGATTTTCCATCCCATTTATCCTCTCTTTTGTGATCATCCATGTAATATGGATTAGAATGCGTCTGTTGTAAAATGTTTCACAAGCTAATCTAATTTTTGTTTTGGACAATTTGGGAGAAGGGTGTATAAATGTGAGTTGATCTTTTCTCCATTTTTATTTTGGGAATATTTTAATTTGAGGCAAGAGATGGGTGACACATGTCACCCCTGCATTGATGAGGAAATGTTTTTTCTTTTCTTAAAATACTCCCTCATGAGGGAGAAAGAGAATTTTTTTTTGGCTTTTGCTTCGTGCTTGAAGGCTTTGGAAGTTAAGAGTTGGCTTGGAAAAGGTATTGGGAAAATCTTAGAGATTTAGAGAGCTTTTATAGGTTGGATCTTTGATCTCATTTTATGTTATCTTGCATGTTAGATCTTAAATTTATTGTGGTTGAAATTTGTGTTTGTTTCTTGTGTTGTATATTCCTTGGGTATGTTATTTATTATTTTCTCCATCCATCATATGAATTGATGGATTTTGGAGTTTTATTGGGGAAGAGGGAGGAATTTTCAATCTTAAACCTCATGGCTTGATGGGAAAGCCATGTTGGTTCTTTCTATTCCCCTCATATGGTTTGAGGTTGGGAAGGTGGTTCATGTGATTTGAACCCCCTTCACCATCCTTGGAGAGGAAACCCAATGGGTTTGAAAATCCTCCCAAGGAGGATTTTAGGAGAATGGATGAAACAATAAGGAGGGATTTTTGTTTTGGAGGAATAGGGAGGTGTTGTGAAAAATCTTCTAAATGTGAATCCTATGGTTGGACCACACTCTTTGGCATTTTGGATGTCTCGTCTACTCTTCCCCATTGTTTAAGATGAATTTGGTTTTATCCTATTTTCTTTTGGTTGGTAAATGTTGTGTTTCTTTAATGCATGAATTTTTCATGTATATGAATGTGTTTTTTTTGTGCCTCCCTTAATCTTGTGCACATTTGTGGAAGATATCTCTCTCTCTTATGGGCTTGGGGGAGTCTAGGATGTCTTCCAATATTTGGAAAGACATGTAATGATGCCTATAGGCTAGGTGGCAAGACAAAACTTTCTCTATGTGTTGGTTTCTTTGAACAACACTCAAAGTTGGAGGTGAAGTTTGGAAGATGGTTGGAGTTCCTTTATATTTTGGCTTCTCATTGCCTTCTTCAAAATTTTTGAACTCTTTTCTCATTGTATTAATGTGAATATGGCTTTGTTGGAAGTTTCTTTATCTTGTATGGTTCCCTTTTTGTGATTGGGATTACTTTGTAAACTAATGTCACATTAGCATGTGTGATCTTCCTTCAATCTTGGAAAGAAGACTTGTAATGTGGTTTCTTGAGAATTTTAATTATTTTAGAAATATGGTGTATTTGTGAGCTTAAGCTCCTTGGAAAATAAATCTTGTAAAATAGTTGATTCCTTTAATATGGATTGTTGGAACTCCATTTTGAAAAGAATGCTTGTTTATTGGATATATATTTTTCCCAAATAAAATTTAAAAATGTGATGTTAATAGAAGTAAAGAAAATGTGACATTTATTGTGGGATTTCTTTCTTGTTAGAAAGTTTTAGTATTTAGTTTATATTTAATTTGAAAAAAAATTGGTTGTGACATGGTGCTTGATGTATTCTATTGAATGAAATATGATCTTTCATGTAATATATCTCCTTCTTGTTAATTTTTGTAATATTATTGAATGAAATGAAACTAGTTTTCCTTCCTTTCCATGTGAAATGTAATGAATTGATCTTATTAGGAAATCAAATGTGAATATGTTTTCTTCCTTACAAATTTTTAAACGTATCCCAAGCCCTCTCTTCTTATTTGAAATACTTTGCTGCATTCCTGTTTATCACATAAATAAGTAAATCATTTTAATATAAATATATTGAATTTTTTTGAGTTTTATACTTCACAAAGATAACAAAACATAATCTATTATTTTACAACTTGAAATATTTTTTAACATTGTATATAATATAAATATACTAAAAATATATTTAATATACTTATATTATATAATATAACTATATTATATTCAAACATAGTTATATATATTTTGATTAATATATTAATATAGTTATAGATTACAATATAATTTACAATATAATATTATATATATAGATATATATATATATATATATATATATATATAATATATATATATATATATATGGTATAATATATTAACAAGTTTTAAATAGATTAAAATATGTAATAATTTAAAAGTTTAGTAAATTTTTATTTTTTTTAAAACAAAAAAATATTAATGTGGGGAGGGGTTGAGCCCTCCCCAAACCTGCGGTAAACTCCACAACCACCCCATCCTTCTCACTTCCCAGATACCCTTCCCAAATCCCAATCCCCTCACCCCCTACACTCCAATCCCCACACACATCCACGCCACCACATCCCACTCCATGCAGAAACCCCAACTCCCTTTCTGCAGACCCTACACTCCCCTCCAGATCCAGAAAAACTCTTCACAATCACAGTCCTCTGCCATTAAAACTCTTGTAATTTATTTCCATGAGTTCTTAGAAATCAGTTTTTTTAATATTATTGATTATATATATAGGAAAATTTTCCTTCTTAAAAAAAAGGGTATCAAATATACCCAACCATAGAATATATCTGGTTACGAAGATACAACAAAGAAGAAAAATAAAGATGTAGTTTGAGTAACCATGAATGCTTAGCTTCCATAACTCCTCCACCTACACAAAGAAGAAACAAAATGAAACAAATGAGAAGAGAAAAAGAAAGGAAAAAAAGATAAGGATGCAATAGGGAAACTTTAGGGAAAATTTTAAATCAAGGGTGAAGATTAGATTAATCCTAAAGTCCACACTAAATCATACACAACTTTTAAGTCATGGAATATTGTGGAAATAAGAAATAAAATAAAATAAGGGTATGTAGGGGTTAATTTAAAACAGGGTGTAGAATTTCTAATGTGACCTGAAAAAATTGGATGAAACACGACCTTGTGTAGGAAATAAATTCACAAAATGGTTCAGACAAACGAGCTCGTACTTCAAATCCAATAGGAAAGTAAGGAGGAAATTAGGAAACCTCTACAATGGAGTAGAAGGGCCAAGGAAGGAGTATATAGTGTCAAATAAATGAGAATCTCAAAGGAAAATGAAGAACAGAGGCTTGAAGTCTTTGGGATCTATAAATGACTCAGAACGAGCCCCAAAATTTACTAAGTATGAAGGAGAGAGTGGAAGATTCCTAGTCTCCAATTGGCACATCTCCAAAGGTTAAATCCAAAAGATTGTCCTCAAACAAGTGCCAAGCCTCCACATGTCAAAAATCCCAAAAGTTACACTAGTTGTTGAAAATTCTTTGACTTAGCGGAAGGTGCCAAGTGTCTAAACGTTGCACATTCAAAAGTCGGATCCTGAGCGGAGACTCAAACTTGCGCTAGCCCTCCACATAGCTAATGGTCAACAGAGGTCAAAAATTAGAGTGGGCCCATAATTAATTAGTATAAATTTGCTAGCAAATGGTGCCAGGTGTCTCAACGAAGCACATTCAAAAGTGAGATCCTAAGTGGGGAATCAAACTTGCGCCAGCCCTCCATGTAACTAATGGTCAATGTTGACAATTTTTGCACTTGTGCAAAAATGGGCAACTCAAAACTTTGTTATGATGGATGGAATTGGTGAAGTATACCTAAGGAAGGGGAGATCACATCAGATTATGTCATTACTGCTGATTTGTTTAAAAAATTACATGAAATCTACAACTATGTGCGCTGTTACAAAATGTAATAGATCACATAGTCTATAATTTCATGACCATCCTCACCAAAAGAACACAAGTCTCGAAGGACAGTTATGTTGTCTTGATGAGGATATCCAATTACATATTAGGTGAGGTGTAAAGCTTTGGAAAAACAAACATAAGTGCAAATCACAGAAAAATCAGAGTTCATTATTGAATGTTACAAGTTCTACTCAATAGTCTTTCCTTCATGATTAAGACATTCAATTATGTTACTAAGTCGTTTTAAAGTTCATTATACAATCCATACAAAAAGTAGCAATGCAGAAAGAGATATACAACTCATTTACAAAATTCAATGCTTTATTCACAAGGAGATTCAAATGTTTCCCACACAAGCCGTGGGATGTAACTGAAAACTAAAATACAACTACTAAAAAGAAATATACACATGCATGAAAGAGATAGCAAATGAGTATGAGTGAACCCATCATTACATTGGGGTTTCTATTCTTCATTTGAAGCATCCTCATCTCCATATTGTGTTCTCTTTCATCTTCATTATAGAATCCATTGTACCTGAAAAGAAGAAAAGTTAACTGTCAGTTATGAGCCCAAGGATTAATCCATATTCCTACACTATCCTACTTCATGCATATGAATCTTCCCCTAAGAAGGAGATGTATTCTACTTGAAGGACAAACTACATGCATGCTTTATTCTCTTAGTACGAAGAAAAGTTAAAAGAAAGAAGAAAACATGGACATAAGAGAGGCCAAAAAACCTAAATATTTCCTAACTATTTTCCTAAATGTGTAGGTACACATTTCAGCCAAAGAAAGAAAGAAATAAGTCATAAGTACATGCTAGAAAGAAGAAAGAGTGCAAACTCAAAGTTCAGCAACCATTTTGCAAATGGAAGAAGTTAGAGCTCAAAAGACAAAATGGAAGATAAAAGTACATATTTTAGTTTGTAAAGAAGAGGGAGAATGAGATTCCAAAAATTTGAAGCTAAAAGTAAAAAAGGATTACAGCTGAAACAGGATGAGAGAGAATATTCTGGGAAAATTTTAACAGGGCTTCGACATGTAAAATCAACTTTAAAATTTTCTAACATGCTTGAAATACTACTATCAAGGAAATAAAAGCATCTAAGTGAGCAACAATTGCAGAAAAGAAATAAAACATCCAAATCAAGGTATATGCCCTCAAAATAATATCTGAAATAGTTAAATATTGCTTCCATTCTTCCAGAAAAGCACTTACAAATTACAAGTTATAGAAGTAAAGCAAATGTGAGAGCACAGAGATACTATAATGACAATGAAGTACATTCATTCAAAGAATGTATTACTCATCTATGACATGATTAGAAGCTATTATAGGTGAGCAAAAGAGCTATCTCGTGATGCAATTTAAAAGTGAATACATAAACGGTAAATAAAGAAACGACATCCTCATAACATTAAATGAAAATGATTCATCAAAAGGGATCAAGTGAATGAAGTTCAACTATTCTTGTGAAGTAATACCCAACTATAACAAGGACATCTAGGTAATTCAAAACATCATTGAAGAAATCTCATGAAGTTCCATTAAAAGTGAGAAAGTAATTCAAGTAACATTTACAGTTACAAAGGGCTTCGGAAGGTAATAATAACCCAGATTTTAGGTATGACTATCTTTTCAGAATAGGTCTATATCTATCTAGGAGAGAAATTTTTCAAAAATAATCAAATGGAAGATGATCAGTTTTTCTTAAAGAGTATTAAAAATAAAATGCAAAGCTGAGTACAGAAGTTCTTTTCTGTTTACAAAATTATTAGTGGATTACAACTATTATTTCGAGATGGAAATTTCAAAATAACGAGGAACCAATGGAATTCAAATTTCAAGAAATCAAAGGAATTTCAATTTTCAAGTGATCTCATATTGGAAAAGGATTAAAGCAAGCATTCTCAAGAGGGTGCTACTGAAATTTCAAAGAATCTAGTTTATCCTAAACAATGAATTATAAATAGATTTGATTTTCTAGTATACAAGACTCAAGCAGAGATAAAACTTGAAAGATTCACATATCAGGACCCTCAGAACGTAGAAATGAAACACTCAACAATATTAATTGAAAGTTTCAGAAAGTTGAGAAATGTAGAAGAATCAGATTCAAAAATTACAAGATTGATGTCCATGCAACAGTCACGAAACACCGAAAAACATAGAGAAAGGGGAAAATTATCATTATTTCTTGAAGAACCAAGTGAAAATAATGAAAACAATCAAATTACTTTGTTTATAGGTTGAACTTACCATCTTCATTGGCGGAGAACACATAGAGTTTTCCAAGCAAAACTTAAAAAGAAAAGAAGTTTCTCGTAACTGGAACGTGGTGACCAAAGGAAAATACCAATCACTATTTTCACATAAGGATCTAACAGAGTGAAATAGGAATGTTGGAGACCCGATAGAGTGACAAACACTCATTTTGCAAAATCCAAGCTCATGGACGATAGCAACCAACAAAAGAAGCAACCCAACATCAGTTTCAAGTTGAGATCCAGAAAGGAACCAGGAAGACATGAAATATGCAATGAAAATGGTGAATTATTAGTGCTTGGAAGTCAAGATAATAAGAACAAAATGATTTCCATGCTCAGATGTCAAAAACTTTCTATCTTCGCATCAAAAAATTGATGCTAATAAGACAAAGGCCAATCAATAAATCTGAGGCCAAAAAACCCTTAAAAAGGCCAAGCTCCAAGAAGATGAAAGAGATCCCGAAAAAAAAAGTTCAAAAGTTGAGTTTTAGCATAAAAAACCATGGCATAAAATTTTTTCTAGGGCTTCACCCGTAAACCAAAAAAAAGTGAAATGAAGTGATCAACATGTTCAAGTTTTACTTCTACATCCAGTTTGGTAGTGGAGTTAACAAACCCTAACTGTGATAAGAGATCAATGACCAACCTTCATCCAAGTATGAAGATCAAATGGCCGATGATCGATCAATAGTACCAAAGCAACTAATCCTGGTTAACAGTATGAACCACAATCAATGCAGATTGAATGCAACTAACCAGAGGTTATAGATTAATGGCAAAAGTAAAAAAAAGATAGAGATCAATGAATGTGAGTGAAGCCAAGCTCCAATGCAACATGAGTTAACAAACGTTAACCACAGTTAGGTCAGCATTAATTAGAGCCACTGACAATATTTCCAAAGGGGTGAGTCACCGTGGGGAAGAGGCCAGCCCACGTGTCCACATTTTAAATCATTGTAAAATAATTTCAAGGTCTAAACTATAGTCAATCCAAAACAAACAAAGCCAACCAAATTATGCCACAATGATCACCGAAAAGCTCAGATATCAACTATAGTCCATTTAATCAGGAAAAGCCGACTATGTGTTGCCATATAATATTAATCAAAGGGGGCCGAATGATCAAGTATTGATTATTTTCAAACCATGGTCTAAGAAAGCCACATGTGTTATAAAAGGTGGTCCCCTCATCTTACATCAAAAACCATGGTAATATGCAAAGTCCACAAAGTGGCAAATTATAGCATGGTGTGAATAAAGTTCACCAGATGATCAAACAAAATGGTCGACCCTTTGTATTTGCTAAGTCCACAAAGGTGGCCAAACCTGGTAATATGAAGGTTGTCCCTACTTCAAGGAGATAATTGGCAATATGTCACTATTGTGACCTTTTGGAGCCAAAAGAGATGTCAACATCAGAATATGTACACATGGCAGGTGGCCCCACATTAGGTGTTTGTTTTACAAATATTGCAAATATTTTGATTTATTTACTCACAGGTAGAGAGTTGTATTTTTGCATGCTTCACAAGATGATAAAATAGAGAAGAGAAAAATTTGCATGTCATAGACAGAGACTTGCCTAGCAAGCATTCTTATCTTTCGCAATATTATTTACCTAGCTTTATTAAAAATAGAATATTCAACTTCAGTTGACTGAGATGTAATCAAAGGCTATTAATGCCTCTTGTACTAGTTTGCATTATTTTATCCCTTTATTTAATAATAAATAAAGGATAAAATTAGGATGCATGGGCGAGTACAACCTTAGTCTATTTTTAGGAAGAGGTTAATTTTTTTTTTCTATTTATTGTGTGCCTTTGCAAAGCACAAGGGATTCTAGTTGGAGGAGTTTTGGATATATTAGTAGTGAAGCAATTTTTTCCATTTTTGCCCTTTGAGTGTGAATTTTTTCTACCTTTCCAAGTTATTTTACTGTCTTGTGTATGTTACATTAATCTTGTGAATGGAAATTCTGTGATCAACCACTTTACCTTGCTGGAAAATTCATCATTTTCTGCTAAATTTTAATGTGCATGTTAGGTTATCAGTACTGTTGTGATTTTCCCTCAGTACAATAAAGTGTTTTCCCTTAGATATTCTGTAGAAAAACTATTGGTTCGTGCATATACTCGGTCAAAGGTCTCATACAAATTTGGTGTATCACCTTAGCTTTAATCATTTTTTACAGTCATCTTCTACTCTCCAAATCCTATAAAGCAGTCTAGGATACATCAATAAGGAACCAACCTTGATAGCAGAGACTCACCTCGAAATACATATACCCACAGACCTAAGGTGTTTCAATTGTATCTACAAAAGAGAGAGATCATTTGTGCAAGATTAGAAAACCTACAACCATCTCTCTACAGGGTGAACTTTCGAGAGATAACAATATTTTTGCATGCCCCGTGGGACAATGAATTAGATCTACATGCGAGTTTTAGGCCTATAGCAGATTTATAGCAAATTAAAAGTCACTTTCGGGAGTAAACTATAGCTAATTAATTCTAAATATTTTATGATTTTTTGGTGACTCCTTAAAGCTAATTTCAGACCAATATTGCAGCATGTTCCATGCCTAAAGTGACTACAAGATCATCGGTAAGAGGAATTACTTCTGATTTTGTTTCTTTACCTTTGAATTTTTCTAGAAGGAGAAGAGTTGGTAATACTTTGCCTTATTATAGACATGGTTTTGGTAACCCTCCTAATATTCATTCACCACGTGTCATTTTTTCTATCAATATCCTATTTTTTCCAATGGCCCTTCAACCACCCAGGAATTTTGTGCCCTTTACTAATGGTAGCCCATTAGTAATTCAAGTTTATCATGATATTACCAATGCTTCCATGAAAATTTTTCCATCATTCATGGGTGAAAATCAGGTTACACCAGCTAAACATATTGAAGATGTTGCAGCCCTATGTGTAGTCCATAATATTAGTCACGAAGACGTGGCTTTAAGACTTTTATTTGCATCTTTTAAAGGGAAAGCCTTGCAATGGCATAGAAACCTAGAAATTGTTAGCATAATGTAATGCCCATCCAAGACACCAGGAAACAAAGATCAAAAGTTTTTTTTTTTTTTTTTTGTTAAAACATATATCCATCTCCTTTTGTTTATTGTGTTTTTTTTTTCTGTTATGGGAAAAAAAAAATATATATATATTATATATTATATGTGTATGTGTGTATGTATGTGTGTGTGTATGTCTGTATGTATGTGTGTGTGTGTGTATATCTAGTTATACATATACATACTTATATTATTAATGAAATTAGGTAAAGGAGGGAGGATCTGGAGAGGGTTGGAGAAGGAGACGGCAGGGTTTGGAGGTCTGGCCACAGGGTAGAGCCGTAGAGGCGGCGGGTGTGGGTGTGGTGACAGGGGAGGTCAGGATGGGAGCAGGTGGAAGGGAGGGCAATAGGGGGTTGAAGGAATAGTGGCGGGGCGCGGGGGTCTGCATCCGGGACAGGGCCGAGCATTGTTGCGCAGGGTGGGGGCTGGATGGTGTAGGGGGCGGCAGCGGGTCTACACAGCGGGCGGTGGTGGTTTGTTGGCGGGCAGCGCCACCCGTGAATGGCGCAGGGGTGGGGGCCAAACCCCCCTTCCCCCCCACCCACCCCCCCCCCCGCCACCATTTAATTTATTTTTTTTGTTTTATAAATTCGTTTTAAATTCATTCTGGATTTTGTTTTATATAAAACTATGTTATATATATATATATATATATATAATAGCATATTTTTTAATTTATATATATATATATATATATATATATAAATGTATATAAAAATATATGTATATTCTGTAGTATCATTTTGTATATGTGAAGGTATATAAAAAAAATAGCATATATAATACAAATATATATATATATATATATATATATATATATATATATATATATTTGATAGATTTAGTGTGATAATATTTATATAAATATGTTTTTGACAAAAAACAAGACAACTATCACATTTTCAAGTAAAATCTCCTTTGCATGAAATAAAATAAATATTTCTAAAACTATGGTAATACAAAATGGATATGTGCATTTTACAAATAAAATAGTTTCTTCCAAAGTTAAACAAGACCAACTTTTTTATAACCAAGTGGGTTTCATTTCAGATTTAATGCAAAATATCATTTCAAATTTATAACAAGGAAAAATATATTCACCATGAAGTGTACATACATGTTCTTAAGAAGGGCATATTTTCAAATATATATATTCTTTCCTTCAAAAGGAGATTTCATATCAGATTTTCATATTTAGGAAAACAAAAAATACAATATATATATATATTTCTTCCAAGTTCACATAAACCACACTACACATCCACCCAAAAGGGTTTTACACAAGATTTTTTACAAGACTTTGAAGTGGCTTACTTAGCTAAAAATAAAAGCTCAATATCCCAAGGATACAATTTACAAAATAGAGTTTTTACATGGAATACAAGTCCACAACCCATGCTCAAGGTGTTACAATGAAAGTAATGCTTCACAATAACTTGAGGAAGTAAGGAGAGACCAAGATGACACAAAATCCAACCATCTCCATGCTTGAGCTTCAACTAGAGTGATTTTTTTTTTCAGGAACCAACAAGGAGAAAGAGCTTGTTTACCACCCAACCATAGGCATCATCACATGCCTATCCCAAGGTTGGGGTCCATGCTAGCCTCCCTCAAGCCCATGGGAAAGAGGATCACTAACCAAAACTTGCACAAGGTGGGGAGTAAACTAACAATTATACAAGCACACAAAATAAGACACATACAAACAAGACTCCAAACTTTACAAGGAGGAGAACACATGTTCATCCTCAAGGATGGGGAAGAGAGGAGAAAGTTCTCCAAAAAATTTATTCCAATAAATTTCTTGCATAAAGAAACAAACTCCTTACCCTCCTTATTACTCCTAATTTCCATCCAAAACCCTCCTTATTCCTCCTCCCTTTCTCCAAGTCCTTCTTGGAAGGATTTTCAAACCCCAAAGGGGTTTCCTTACCAAGAATGGGGAAGGAGATTCAAGCCAAATGAATCAACTTCCCCACCTCAATCATTGAGGGGAAAATAATAAGACCCTACAAGGCTTGTCCATCAATCCTTGATGGGTTAAGAGGGAACATTCCCTCTCTCTTCCCCCACACTGCAAAACTCCATATGCCATATGATGGAGGGAGTAAAACAAACAACAACAATCAAATAACAAAACCATGCAACCCAACTAACAACTAAGATAAATTCAATACAAGCAAAATACATAAGAGCCTACCTCAAGGAAAGCTCTCCAAAAATCTCTCCAACTTCAAATTTCTCCACCCTTGACTCAAGCCAATCTCCAAGCTCCAAAATCCACAAGCATCCCCAAGCAAGAAGTTCCCAAACAAAAAGTCCCTCTCTTTTCCCATGAATGGGAATTTAAAGAGGAGCCAAGCAATCATCCTCACAAATGACATGGTGACATGTGTCACCCCTCTGCATCACCAAGGTCGACAGATGCCAAAACAAAAGAGAGAAAGGGTAAAATTAACTTTTTTCCCTCTTCTCCCAAATTCCCTTAAATGTTAGAAAGACAAAACTAGTGGAACTTTTGATAAACACACAAATCCACATCCCTTGACATGGATGTGACTAAAAAATAGGTGAAAAGGGAGGGAAAACTCCCTCTAGCCTTGAAAATAAGCCCCCCTACCCATTAGGTAGGGTCCAAGGGCTCATTTTTATGTTAGGGGGACTCCCAAGCTACAAAGGGGTCCCAAAAAATGCCCAAAATACCCTAATTTCGGGTTTTGAATTTTTGGCACAAGGGTGGAGGGTGTGGGGACCACCCAAGGGTCTCACATGTGACCCTAAATCCTTTTGATTAAGTGGCACATTAAACATAATCAACAATTTAAATGAAGGAGGAGTTATTAACTCCTTAAACAAGTTTACATCATAACCAACTACCCTAACCAAAATTAATAATTCCAAGCACAATACATTACATACATTGGGGTCACTCATAGTGCCTAAAATAATAATCACCTATACTAAGGCTTCACACAAAGAACATGGCTAGGGCTTAGCCCTTAGGTTGCTTGTGCAAGATTGAGTAGCTGGCCTGAATCCCACATTCTCTTGCAAACATGTCCCCTACACACTCATTGCACACATTAATCGCACCTATTTGATACAATATAATTAAATGACATAGTAAGATATCAATACGTTCTAAATTAGCCTAACATCCTACTGAAATCAAGATGTGACAACATGCACAATTATATTCCATATTCCAAAAGTTAGATAAGATGAAAAAGTTACATATAATCCCACCCTAAAACAACTATCCATCAATATAATTAGGTTCCAAACACATCATCATATTCATTAGTTTCCATGACATAAAAAGAAAATGTGACAATATAGAAATCAAGCTAAATTGGCGCTATACGCCTAAATGTCCACACTTGTGTAATAAGATCAAATATCTAAATATAATGTCCAAGATATAACCAATCATTGTCAAAACATGTCTATCAGCAAGGAAACAACAAGCTACTGAGCTATAAAAAGTGTGGGCACTACATCCCTCTCTACTAAAATTAGACTTCGTCCTGGAAGTCACTGAAAGAGATAGGGATATCTAGCCCTCAAAGGTATTGCATCCTCCCAGGTAGCAGTTGTCTCATCGTACCGGTCCCAGTATACTCTAACCTGGTCTAAGTCTCGACCCCAAAGGGCCAACCTCCAGTGCTCTAGTATGCGTATGGGCTCCAATCTCCACTTTCCTCCGTCCTCTACCTATAATGCCGACCAATCCAAAACATGAGAAGCATCAGGTACATACCTACATAGTACAGAAACATGAAAAACATCATGGGCCCGTGCAAGGCGTGGTGGTAAAGCTAGGTGATAGGAAACTTGACCGATGACCTCTAAAATATCAAAAGGCCCCATAAAATGAGGTGATAGCTTAGAACCCTTTCCATAATGTATAGGACTCTTATGCGGACGAACTCTCAAGAATACTTTGTCACCCACTAAGAAGTGATGATCAATCCTCTTGGTGTCTGTATACACCTTTTGACGTGCTTTGGCCTACTCAAGACGTTGTCTAATCAACACAACCTGCTGCTCTAAATCTTGAAGATAGGCTGGTCCAAGAATGATCCTGTCACCTAGTCTATCCCAACTCAAATGTGTCCTGTAAGGTCATCCATTCAAGGCCTGGTAAGGAGCCATACCAATGGAACTATGATAGCTGTTGTTGTAAGCAAACTCAACTAAATGTAAATAGTATTCCCATTTCCTCTACTGATCCATGACATACATCCTCAACATGTCCTCCAACACCTGATTAACCCTCTCTATCTGCCCATTTGTCTCTGGATGATAAGCTGAACTGAAATTGATCTGAGTGCCCACAGCGTCCTGAAAGTAAGTACATAAAACTGATGATGGTCTCTAGAATCCCATGCAACCTAACAAATGTCCTCCATAAATACTTTGGCAATGACCTATGCATTATAGGTGACCTTGGTTGGTGAAAAGTGTGCAACCTTAGTCAACTTATCCACGGTGACCATAATGGTGTCATGACGATAAGATGACATAGGAAGTCCGACTATGAAGTCCATAGAGATCACATCCCATTTCCACTCGGGAATATCATGAGGGTGTAAAAGTCCTACAGGATGAGAATGCTCTGCCTTGACCCTCTGACACTCAAGACATCGTGCAACACAATCTGCTATGTCCCGTCAAAGTCCTGGCCAATAATATAACTCCCTCAAATCGGCATGCATTTTCTTCACTCTAGGATGTGCCGCATATGGGGCTCGATGAGCCTCTGTGAGGATGAATCTACGCAGATCACCAGACTTAGGCACGTAAATGCGCCTGTGGAACCGAAGTAGACCATTTGTCTCTAAAACACACCCAGAATATCTACCGTCTAATGAACCCTGAGAATCTAACATCTGTCTAGCTCCCTCATAAAATCTGTCCTCTGGAAGGTGCTCGAGAATCCTACCTCTCAAATCTGATTGAAGTGTCAAAGCAAGAAGCACATGTCATCGTCTACTAAGATCATCTACAACCAAATTTTCCTTCCCTTTGATGTACTGGACCTCCATATCATACTCACATAGGAACTCCATCCAACGCCGTTGATGAGCGTTGAGGTTCAGCTGTGAGAAGATATGCTGCAAGCTACGATGGTCTATCCTCAAAATGAAAGGCCTACCCAAAAGGAAATGTCGCCAACGCACTAGAGCATGTACAACTGCTGCAAGCTCCAAGTCATGAGTAGGATAATTAAGCTCGTAGTCCTTGAGCTTATGAGACTCAAAAGTAATAACCCGATGCTCCTGCATAAGAACTGCTCCTAAACCCTCTAGTGATACATCAGTACAAACAATAAAATTCTCTGTCGGGTCTGGAACTGCTAAGATGGGCGCCGTGGTTAACCTTTCCTTAAGCAACTTAAAGGCTTGCTCACATTTCTCTTACCAATCAAACTTCTTCCCTTTCCTCTGAAGAGAAGTAATAGGGTGAGAAATCCTAGAGAAGTCCTATACAAACCTGTGGTAATACCCTGCCAAACCCATGAAACTCCTCACCTCAGTAACTGATCTGGGTATTGGCCAGTCCAAGATAGCCTGTATCTTAGAGGGATCTACGAAGATACCCTTGCCTGAAATGATATGGCCTAGCTACTGAATCTCTGTCTGAAAAAAAACTGCATTTTTCCAAGTTCCCATACAACTTCTACTCTCTCAAAACCTGAAGTACCTATCTCAAATGCTCCTCATATTCCTCCTCGAAACAAGAATAGATCAATATTTCATCAAGGAACACTAAGACAAAGTGATCTAGAAATGTCCTGAAAACACCATTCATGAGGCTCATGAAGACAGCTGGGGCATTGGTCAAACCAAATGGAACCACTGTGAACTCATAATGCCTATAACGCGTGCGAAACACTGTCTTATGAATGTCTGCATTTGAAATGTGTAACTGATGATACCCTAACTTGAGATCAATTTTGGAGAATACTCTCACTCCCCGCATCTGATCAAATAAGTCATCAATCCTAGGGATCAGATAACGGTTCTTTATTGTGACTTTGTTGAGCTTCCTAAAATCTACACAAAGCCTGAGAGAACCGTCCTTATTTCACAAATATGACTGGCTCTCCCCAAGGAGATACACTAGGGCGAATGAGACCCTTATCCAACAATTCCTCTAACTGAATCTTGAGCTCATGAAGCTCTGGAGTCGTCATCTGATAAGGTGCCTTAGAAACTAGTGCTGATCCAGGTACTAAATCAATGGTGAAATCCACCTCTCTGCGAGGTGGTAACCCTGGAAGCTCACCTGGAAAAAACATCTGCATACTCCCTCAAAACTTCATGATCATCTAAGGGTGAATGCTCTGGAATTCTCTCAGATTGATCACTGATGGTGATAGCAAACAACTAACACCCCTTACGCATGCTCTGCTTGAGTTGCTTAGCTGATATCATGCAGAAGGAGATAGGCCTCTGTATCCCTGATATCACAACTGCACTTCCAAGATCATCCTGACACTCAATGACCTTATTTCTATAATCCACCTTATCTCGATGAGTCACCTGATAGTAACCTAGAGGGATAACTCAGAGGTCAAGAGTAGTGGAGAAGGCTTCTAAATCTAGTACGTAACTCTCCATATACTAGTCCACGGTGAGTTTGGCCCTAGAGGCCAACTCAGCCTACCAACTATCTGGTTACCTAGCCACCACTAGCCCAAATTGGTCCACTATAGAAGGTGATATAAAAGAATCTGAAGCACCTGAATCAAAAAGTACTGAGATAGAAATACCCTTGATAGTACCTATCGTCTCAATGACTATGGCCTGACGCTCGGCCTGGCGGTTGTCAACCACTGCATAGACACTGATGAGTGCATGTCCTACATGTCACCCACCATCTGCTCTGGATCTAGCAGGCCCTCTGTGTGTCCATTGTGTTGGGTTTGTGTAGGCACATACACACATAGTGGTCAGGATATCCACAAATAAAACATCCTCCTATACCCCTCTAAGATGGGGTCCCTCCTATACTCTGGTGCACTGATTCTCACCGAGTCTAACCCTAGTAGACTGTTATGCATCTGAGCTGGCTATACCTACTGAGTACCCTACCTCCTATCCCTTGCTCCACCAAAATCTCCTCTAGTGCCACCTCTCTGAAAGCTCCAAGTATGCCTATCCCTCTGCTGTTGCGGGTGGCCATGATATTGCGTCTATCTGTTGCGGGTGTGGTGGAGCCCTCGTGGCTAACTAGCGGAGGCCAAAATCCCCCTCTAGGGGATGATGTTGTACCTTATGACCTCTGACTTTGAAAAGCTTGTATCCTCTCCTGAAACTTGCTCTTGTTTCTATCACTCGGTGCTCCTGTGCCTTGGTCCCTATTCTCCTCAGCTAATTAGGCCTTGACAACGGCCTTCTCAAGCGTGAGGAGGAGATAACATCCTAACTACTCTTACTATATCTGCATTAAGGCCCTCTAATAAACCTATTAACATGTAATTTCTCATCTTGTAGGTAATCCACATAGTGCAGAAGATACAGGAACCTACTCTTGATACTGCACTACTATGCCAGACTCCCTGTTGTAAGCCATAAAACTCATCGATCCTCTTCTGTACGAAGTTCTCTAACATATAACGAGCCCTAAATCACTCCTCGAACATCTCCCAGGTCACTATCTCTCAAGTTAGATGGAGCTTCCAATCCTCATTCCTCCACCAAATGCCTACTGCATCTTGGAGGCGGTGTATATGGTGAACCTTGCCTTGACATTACTCTCATAGGATTGTAAGCCTAAGACAACTATCCGAGCTAAGGAGCCATGACTCAACCCCAAAGCCATTTGTAGAGATGGTGTAGGTGGGTGGCTGCAAGTGAAGAAGGTTTCTGATCACACTTCCTATATCTCGATCCTGACGATGATTGTCCAATAGGTGAAAGTGGTTGCCTATCCGTAAATGGGTCCCTCGAGACTATGTGAGTCGACTACGACGGATATGAGGTTACCCTCTCATGATGAAAGGAAGGGCTATGTGATCTCTCCCACCTCGATGTATCATGCTCTGGTGGCTCCGAATGTGCAGTCCTTTCCTATCAGTCTCCTCGTAACTCTTAATGGCATCTCCTCGTCTCTTGCCTCCTGTGGTGGTGGAAGACACTACTGCACAATGCCAATTGGTTGGCTGCAAGAGCCTCTAATATCTGAGGCCCTAACTCAGGTGCCGAGTGGTTCAGGCGTAGATGCGAACCACGTCCCAAACCCCTAACTGAGTCACCATCGTCATGGGTGTCATCATACGCATGAGATGAACGAGGAGGTTATTGAATTATGATTAAATGATTGCAATTTTTTTTTTAATTATTGTATTTATTTATTTAATTTTAACTGTTATTACAAATATTGTTAACCATTTGATTGTTTACCCAGAGTGTCCACGTGTGCGAACCTCTGCTCTGATACCAAATTTCATGCCCCACCTTGGGACACAAAAAAATAGGCCAATAAGTCACTAGAAATTTGGGTAATTTTATTTTAAAAAGAGAACACTATCACTACAAACCCTGATTCCATTAATAATTCTTTTAAATTAAAATGATTTACCCACTTACAAAACACTATCCCTGAAACACATATTATTATTTTTGATTATTATTATTATTATTATTTGATTTAATATCTATTTACTAGGGACACCCTAGAAAGAGTCTACACCCTTTTTAGATAATTATATTTCCCCCTTTTTGACTTATTTGCCCACACACCCCCCCCCTAATTATATTCTATATTCCCACTATATTTCCACATGACACACACATATATGTGTAGGGTTTATATTTGAGCCCTAGGATCATATACATATATGTGGTCCCTATATATTTGAGTTTACCCTATATATCCTATATATATTTACTTATACATATACATACTTGATATTATTATTCTTGTTTTCCTTCATTTTGAAATATGCAGGTTTTGGGAGTGGCCATGAATGTTCAAGAAGAGATCTCAAGTTGCCCTTGTATTTTAATCTTGATTTTGTTTATTTATATTGCAGGTTAAGATGGAGGAGATTCTCCTCAAAGATTGTTTCATTCTAGCTGAGATGTTGGGAGAACTCAGGGTTTTAATCTTTGTTTGTTCTTCTTGTATTTAGTTCATTTTCTTCTACCAGGTGAAATTCTGGTTGTGGGTGTCAAAAACATACCATTAGTAAATACAGGTAAAATGATATATGTAAACGTGTACAGGAAAACTAGTATGGATTTACTGAGAGAAGAACTTAGATTTTAAAAAAATGCCTTTAGTGCAGATAAAGCCGTGGTTTGAGGGTAGAGGGGTGGTTGTTTGGTGTTGGAGGGGGTCAACTGTGTGTTTGTGTGGCATCGGGAAGGCCGCGCAGGGGGGCGGGGTCAGGTGGAGATGTAGCAGGGACAGCGTGGAGAGGGGGGGGGTAGCGACGTGGGGAGGAGGAAGGATGTAGCGCAGCAGGGCTGGGGAGTCGCAGAGAGGATGGAAGGGGAAGGGCCGTGGGTGCAACAAAGGTGGCATGGGGGATAGCATTTCACCCACCCCTCTTTCAGTTTTTTTTGTTAACAAATTTAATATATTTATATCGTATTCATATTTATATTTGGCTAATTTGTTATACACACACACACACATGCGCGCGCGCACACACACACACACACACACACACGTGTGTGTGTCTGTATAATATATTAGTTTACATTCACTATTTATTTGCATTTACTATTTTATTATATATATATATATATATATATAATAATAAATATATATGTTGTACTCTTTTTTCGAATATAAAAAGGTATTATGGATAACAAAAAAATATAATCAGATTAATATTTGTAGAAATATTGTATAGTAGTATTTTAACCTTTAACCAAATGATAATGTATTATGATATATTCATATCTTAAGCTATGAGGCTAAAATATACAAGTTGAAGAACTATCACATTTTCAAGGAATGGATTATCTCCTAATGTTTGCAAAGAAGGAAACTTTATGGAATTGATCTACTCAAACTATGGTGATACAATAATGGAGATGTGCAGTTTACAAATAAAATAGGTTCTTCCAAGATTTAAAGAAGAAATAAGCATAGTGTGTTATAACCAAAATTGTAAGAGAGGAATCCATTTCATGAAGAACATTATTTCTAATGCAACCTTCTTTCTTTTCCAATGTAGAATTAGTTGAATAATTTAGATTTTTCACCATGGGAAGTACCCATACATGATTACAAGACGGGCACATTCTTCATAGATATATAACATACTTTCTTTAAACAACCTTCCACTTCAAGGATGATATTCAAATCAGATTTTCATATTTAAGGAATATAACTATATTCTACTCATATGCACTTTTTATAGAAATATATATATATATATATATACTCATATATATATATATATATTGCTTCCAAGTTCACATGTAAATATTTGTCAAGACTTCTTTTTACAAATTTTCCCAACTACATCATATTTACACAACATACTAAATTACATAAGAAACAACTCCTTCCCAAGTGGCTTGACAGAGAGCTTTCAAATACATAATGGAATACTCAATCATCTTAAGTGATTTATAATTTACAAGATAAAGATATTTTGCATGCCAATAGAGACTTCCCACATAGCCATACTTTTAAAGTGTTATAATGACAAGTAATGCTTCACAAAGAAATGAGAGGACAGTAAGGAGAGACCAAGATGTTCTCAAACTCCAACCAACATCCAATGCTTGAGATCCAACTTCAAAGTGGTTTTTTTTTAGGAATCCAAACAAGGAGAAAGAAGCTTGTTTTACCACCCAACCATAGGCCTCATTACATGCCTTTCCCAAGGTTGGGATGCATGATAGCCTCCCCCAAGCCCATGGGAAAGAGGATCAACTAACCAAAACTTGCACAAGAGTGAGTGGAGTAAACTAACATTACATACAAGCACACAAAATAAGTTCACAGATTACAAACAAGACTCCAAATTTGTACAAGGAGGAGAACCCATGTTCATCCTCAAAATGGGGAAGAGAGGAGAAAGTTCTCCAAAATTTATGCCAACAAATTATCTTGCACAAAGCAACAAACTCCTTACCCTCCTTATTGGTCCTTATTTCCATCCAAAACCTTCCTTATTCCTCCACCCTTTCTCCAAGTCCTTCTTGGAAGGATTTTCAAACCCCAAAGGGGTTTCCTTACCAAGAATGGGGAAGGAGATTCAAGCCAAATGAATCAACTTCCCCACCTCAACCATTTGAGGGGAAAAACAATAAGATCCTACAAGGCTTGCCCATCAAGCCTTGAGGATTGAGAGGGAAAATTCCCTCTCTCTTCCCCCACACTCCAAAACTCCATCATGCCATATGATGGAGGGAGTTAAAAAAAACAAGCAACCCAAGAATCAAATAAACAAATGCAACAACATTTCCAAGCAAACAATACTAACAACTAAGATAGGCAACAATACAATCAAAAATAATCAAGAGCCTACCTCAAGGAAAGCTCTCCAAAAATCTCTCCAACTTCAACTTTCTCCACCCTTGACTCAAGCCAATCTCCAAGCTCCAAAATCCACAAGCATCCAAGCAAGAAGTTCCAAAAAAAAAGTCCCTCTCCTTTCCCATGAATGGGAATTTGAAGAGGAGCAAAGTAAGCATCCTCACAAATGAGGGGGTGACATGTGTCACCCCTCTCCCTCATCAAGGTCAAAGATGCCAAAACAAAAGAGAGAAAGGGTAAAATTAAATTTTTGCCCTCTTCTCCCAAATTCCCTTAAATGTAAGCAAGACAAAACTAAGTGGAACTTTTGATAAACACACAAATCCACATCCCTTACATGGATGTGACTAAAGGGAAGAGGTAAAAAGGGAGGGAAAACTCCCTCTAGCCTTGAAAATAAGCCCCCCTACCCATTAGGTAGGGTCCAAGGGCTCATTTTTATGTTAGGGGGACTCCCAAGCTACAAAGGGGTCCCCAAAAATGCCCAAAATACCCTAATTTCGGGTTTTGCATTTTTGGCACAAGGGTAGAGGGTGTGGGGACCACCCAAGGGTCTCACATGTGACCCTAAACCCTTGTGATTAAGTGACACATTAAACATAATCAACAATTTAAATGAAAGAGGAGTTATTAACTCCCCAAAACAAGTTTACATCATAACCAACTACCCTAACCAAAATTAATAATTGCAAGGACAATACATTACATACATTGGGGTCACTCATAGTGCCCAAAATAATAATCACCTATACTAAGGCTTCACACAAAGAACATGGCTAGGGCTCAGCCCTTAGGCTGCTTGTGCAAGATTGAGTAGCTGGCTTGAATCCCACGTTCTCCTGTAAACCTGTCACTCTGCACACTCATTGCACACATTAACCTCACCTATTCGATACAATATAATTAAATGACATAGTAAGATATCAATGCGTTCTAAACTAACCTAACATCCTACTGAAATCAAGATGCGACAACGTGCACAATTATATTCCATATTCCAAAAGTTAGATAAGATGATAAAGTGACATATAATCCCACCATGGAACAATTATCCATCAATATAATTAGGTTCCAAACATATCATCATATTCATTAGTTTCCATGACATAACAAGAAAATGCAACACTATAGAAATTAAGCTAAGTTGGCGCTATACGTCCAATTGTCCACACCTGTCTAATAAGATCAAATATCTAAATATAATGTCCAAGACTATAACCAATCACTGTCAAAACATGTCTATAAGCAAAGAAACAACAAACTACTGAGCTATAAAAAGTGTGGGCACTACACATAAGTACTTGGGATGACTCAAGTAAAAATTGCCTGAAATGTTGCTAGGACTAATGTCCTACCAATTGTCTCTCATCGCAACATTTACACCATACTATCAATAGATGCTCCCTCCTGAATTTATGTCTATTATCAATACCCATGGTTTGCTACACACTTGGGATTTCGTATACCAAATTATATCAAGCCTCAAGCTGATCAGGGAATCACTTTATTATCTTAAGAATGAAACAGTGATGATGATCGACGACGAGCCTCATAATGTCAACAGGTGGAGATACACTTCCAGCTTATATGTGATGATGAATGCTCAAGTGTGCTGAAAATAGCCTTATTCAAGCTAAAAAATTGGTGCCATGGACATTATTGACTTTCGGTAATTTACCACCTATTCCTAAGCATGACTCACAATCACAGACCCCACTGTTAAATAGCTCTATCAGATTATGTATTCAAATGATTTACAGATACTATGGGAAATAAATTGACTCCAATTGAGAACAAAATTACATTACCTAGCAGACCCTACCAACGAAATCCTTATCAACCCTATCAATAGAATCAACAAAACTGAAAGCCCTATCAATAGAATCAAAATTATAGGCATCCTTACCAGCTAAAGGCAGTTTAACACAAAGGCTCCTAGTTCATTATAACGATTTAGTTCTAGTTAATATGGCTACAAAAGAAGTTGTGTCAACCTTATAATCAACCTCATTCAGCTGCAACTTTCCAAATGCTGAGTCTTCTGAATTTGAATTTTGTGTTGCGAAACCTCAATCTGAAACATTGTTTATGCATTCAAATGGAGGGTGGGCAGTAAGAGACTCACGTCTAGAAAGCACCTGAATCATAATTTAGCCACCCTTTAATGAGGAGGATTTCATTGCATCACTACTAGGGATCAAGGGTGGGCTATTAAAAATCAAAAGCAAAAAAATAGGCCTATCCTTGCCTACTATCATTGACAAGACAACATCTACAACAGCAAAGTCAACCAACAACCCTGTTGTTCCTGCAAAAATCAGCAAGTGTCCCAGTTGATAAAATGTCATCAAAATTAAAAGGGTTGAAAATGCAACATCCACTATTGAAAACTGTTTAGTATCTCATATCAACCAATCATTTAACTTATGATATAATCTCCAAAGTATTTTTCTTCTATGATATCTGCACTATCAAACCATTTCTCTTTCAAATGATCTGAAAAAATGACACGTGGATTCATATGTAACCTAGTTGATGTAATGAAAAATCATAATGTTAACATTCCCTCAATGTGGGATGCTCTAAGTATTCTTGGACAACAAGATTTAATTTCTCATAAACTAGCTAAGCTGCATTATTTCTTCAAGTATAATTCAGAAAATAGAAGTTAAAAAGATAGACATGGTCCTTGGAACTAGTTTGAGCAAGACCCATATTAAATAAGTTATGTGGATGGTTCAGAAAGTTCTAAATGCTCATGACATTAAAGAAACCAACACTATTTTATTTATCACTGATTATTGGAGAACATTTAGTTCATAATTGCATGGTGGACAGTGGTGCAAGTAGCACAGTTATGTCAAAAGCGATTGCAGAAAAATTAGGGTTTAGTATGAGCCTACATTAAAGAAGTGTCTTACAGTTTTATGGAACTACAACTAATACGGTTGGTATAATAAAAATTTAGAGGTAACGTTACATGGTTGCCCAAATGTTTATATTTTGCAAGATGTTATTGTTGTGGATCTACCTCCATAACTTTGCTTTGTGCTTATCTAGAGATTTCACAGTGAAAATAGGAGGTTATCTCTCTTTGGATTTGAGTCCTTGTTATTTCCCTTAGTACATGTTATGGAACTAAGGTTACTATCAATTCAGAACCATTAATGGCTAGATTCCATATTGAAGCTTCATTCTCCAAATGCAGTAGCCAATTACTCAGCTTTAGAGCAATCTAATATTTGATGATGTAGCTCAGGTTTCGGCATTAGATGTAGCTCAGTTTCTAACATATTTATGGATGAAAAGATAGTTGAAGAACATTCCTATGATCACTTTTAAGGAAGTTGAAGAACATCCTTTTGGTGTGTATTGTATGCATGAAGAAAATACACCACTTCCCTTTACTGTCTAAAATAGAAAGTATTGGCAGCATCAAGGGATTTTTTAAGCTTCATTTTGATGGAGCTAAGAATAAGAAATGACATGGATTCAGGTTTGATGTTCACTTCCCTGACAAACAAAAGGTATTTCTCAGCTTTGAGTCTCCAATTTACATGCACTTGTCAATGTAGCTGAATACGAAGCATTGATTCATGGCTTGACTTTGGGCCAGAAAGAGAGGTATCAACACATTACAAATCTTTGGTGATTCTGAGTTAGTTATCAATCAAGTAAATTATCTTCAATTTTTGTAAGAATGTCACAGATAATGAAGTCCCTTACAAACATGCTCAGTTTCAGACTTAATGGAAGATTTTGAAGCTATTAATATTCAGTGTATTCCTAGAGTTGAAAACAAAGCATGCAGATAGACTTGCAGTAGATTAGTGCTAGTTTGGAAGTGTTGCAACATATGGAAAACATTAAAATCTAGCCTCATATTAGGCTAATTATACAGGCCTTCTATACCTGGTAACGAATCAAATTGGAAAGTTTTTGAAAGTGATGATAAAATGTAAAGGTTTTTGCAGCAAGAAGCTGAGTTTTCTATAGTAAATCAAGATAAGTTTTACAGGATTTATATGGTGATCAGATTGTTTAGTATGAAGACAAATAAATTGTCCTCAAGGTCTTCACTCACATTGGAAGACATCTTCAAAACTGATGATTAGTTAAGAAAGGATGAAGACTAAAATGTCAACACATGCCTCTGATAAGCTATGAAGAGATTTGAATTGATGAAGGGAAAAATTTATGCTTCTTGAGTGCATGAAAGGTATGTTCCTTAACCGAAAACGTAGTCCATTTATTAATCTTTGCAAAGAGTTTAAGGATGTTTTTTCTTGGAAATACCAAGAAAGACTTTAAAGGATTTGATCCCAGTCTAGCACAGACATACAATCGAGTTACATCCAAATGCTAATCCTACTATTACAGAAATAGATTAGCCAAAATAAATCCAAAAATAGAACCTCTGATGAGAAAATCCAATTATCTAAATTTGATTGAATCAGGTATTATCTTTCTAGTTAAGCATTCAAGTTGGGTAGCCAATCTTGTTCCTGTTCGGAAGAAGAACAATGAAATCAGACTATGTGTAGATTTTAGAGATCTTAATAAATCTTCATTAAAAGATCATTACCCACTTCCAAATATGGATCAGATTTTGAGAACAGTCTTAGGTTCAAATAGCGCACTATCTCTTCTAGATAAGAGCTACAGTGGCTATAATCAGATTTTACTCCGAGAAGAAGATAGATACAAAACAACTTTTACCACCAAGTGGGGTATTATGCTTACAAAAGAATGCCTTTTGGTCTTTCAAATGCATGGTGTTAACATTTCAATGTGCAATTAGACATGGCTTTTCACAGCTTACATTGGTAGCAATAAATTTAGAATCCTTTTCCTATTTGCAGATGATGTGAAATGTATTCTGAAAAAGATTCAGAAGAACATCTGAATGCATTTAAGGTAGACTTTTCAAGTATGCAGGTAGTTTGGAATATCCTTATGAATCCCAATGAAGTCTATATTTTTAGTACATCAAGGTAAATTACTCGGTCATATTGTTTATAAGCAAGGTTTACTAATTGATCCTTTCAGAATCGAAGCTATATCACAACTATCAATATGCCTCATCATAAGAAGGCATTACAAATTAAATTCTGGGAAAAATCAATTTTGTTAAAAGATTTCTTCCAGATTTTGTAGCATTGGTTAAACCATTAATAGCTATGTCTAAAGAAAGAGAAAATGTTCTCTTGGAACAGTGAAGGGAAAGAAGGTTTTGAAGCAATAAAAGTAGCTATATCTGAATAGCTACTCTTACAAGATCTAAATTTGAGATAAAGATTTTATTTAGGTAGTAATGTATGCACTTGCAAGAGATGAAACAATCTCAGCTATCTCTTGACTCAGGTTAATGATGAGAATATTGAGTAGCTAATTGCTTTCTTTAGACAGAATTTTCATGATTATGAAACAAGGTACACATTGGGTCTTTAAAAAGCAACTACTTTCAGTAGTTAGAGACTAAAGAATTTCAAGTACATGCTTTCAAACAATAAAATCCACATTCTTGTTTCTCATCCAAGTGTGAAAGCTATTCTTACTAAATAAAAGATCACCTTTAATGAGAAAAGAGAACAGGCTAGATAACAAAGGTTATGGAATCATTGATGTTGATATCATGGATTGCTACGATGATTTGAGGTAAAGGTCTATGTGAACATCTAATTGCTGATATGGAGAAAACAGCAAGGTGCAGAACTTTAAATGATTCAAAAGAGCATGCTGAAATTACATATCAACAATCAAATATCATGGTCCAACCAAAAATTCAGCAACCTGAACTTACTTAAGAGATCCAAGAATCAAGGTGGATGACTGATTTGATTAACTACTTACAACATGGCACCTATCCGGAAGGTATGGATAAGAATAAATGAAGATATTTCATGATTACAAGTTATTCCTTATCTTTTTGTTGATGGTGTGTTGTTCAAAAGGGATATAAATGGAATCTTGCTGCGATGTGTTGACTATGATAAACTTTAGAAAATATTATTAGAATTCCATGAGGGACCTGCAGGAGGTCACTTCTCAACACGTACTACAACTTTAAAAATTATGAAAGCAGGTTACTATTGGTCCTAGTATATTCAAAGACTATTTTGAATGGATTAGAAAGTGTAGGAAATGTGCTTTCTTTTCTTGGAAAAGAACATCTTTCTTCATTGCCTTTGCAGCCTATTTCATCTTGATCAGCATTTTATGCAGTGGGGTATTGATTTTATTAGCATGATAAACCCGCCTTCGGCACAAGGACATAAGTGGATCTTAACTACTACAGATTATTTTACACGATGGACTGAAGTAATAACCTTGAAAGAAGCTAATGAAGCTTCGATACTATCCTTTTATGAAGGAATAGTTTACAGATTTGGCGTTCCAGTAACTATCATATCAAATAATGCTTTAGCAATCCTTGGTGCAAAGATAACAGATTGGGCTGTCAACCATGGAATATATCTAAGTTCTTCATCTAATTATTACCCACAAAGTAATGGCTTAGCTCAGAGTACTAACAAGAATTTTTTAAGAATCATCAGAAGAACACTCAAGGATAATCAAAGAGCTTGGCATCTGATGTTAAATTCCACACTTTGGGCTGACAGAGTGACTCCTAAAAGATCAGTTGGTAATTTACCCTACAAACTTGTGTATGGAAAAGAAGCAAGGATGCCTATATTTCAGTTGAGTTACCCATATTAGATTTGTTGCATCAAACGGAACTACTTGATAATGAACCATTGTAGGTTCGTTATGCAGAATTAATGGAATTACAAGAGCTAAGAGATCGAGCTCATTTAAATATGGAAAAGAATCAGAAACAAGTCAAGAAGACTTTTGACAAGAAAGCCAAATTCAGAGTCTTCAATGAAGGAGATATTGTGTTAAAATGGGATGTTGATCATCCAAAGCCAGGAAGACACTCAAAGTTTGATACACCTGTGGAGTGGCCCTTACATGATTTCATGCTTGCAAAGAACACAATTCTTTTCAGCTTTTGAAGCTGAATGGAGAGGAAACTTCCCATTCCCGTGAAAGGTATGTTTCTCAAACACTATTATTGAAATTCTTACAGTGATTGTTAAAGTAGGATTTTCCTTTAATAAGTGTGGTTTCTACACATTGACTTCATTTTTCAATTCAATAAGTGCATTCGTGCACGTGATCGGGTTTACCAGATCCTTTCCCCAGTTTTAGTTTTGTTTTGGAGAGGTTGGACTTTTTAAAAAAGGAAAATTGTTGATTGCATAGGTTTTAGACTCTGTGCCCAATGGACAAGAGCAAGGCACTGGTATATAAGCTAGCAGGTAGCTTTCCCCCGCAAGATCGCTAGAAATGTTGACATTTTTTGCACTTGTGCAAAAATGGATAACTCGAAACTTTTTTACGATGGATAGCACTGGTGAAGTATACCTAAGCTATGGGAGATTATATTAGATTATGTTGTTACTATTGATTTATTTAAAATATTACATGAAATATGCAACTATGTGTGCTGTTACAAAACATAATAAATCACATAGTCTGCAATTTCATGACCATTCTCAGCAAAAGAACAAAAGCCCCGAAGGACAGTTGTGTTGTCTTGATGAGGACATCTAATTGTAGAGTAGGTCAAGTGTACAGTTTTGGAACAACAAACATAACTGCATATCATAGCATAAAATTAGAGTTCATTAATGAATGTTACAAGTTCTATTCAATGTTCTTTCCTTCATGATTAAGACATTCAATTATGTTACTGAATTGTTTAGTTCATTAAACAATCCATACAGAAAGCACAAATGCAGAAAGAGATATAAAACTCATTTATAGAATTTAATGATTTATTCACAAGGAGAGTCAAATGTTTCCGACACAAGCCATGGGATGTAACTGAAAAGTAAAATCACAGATTTTGATAAGAAAGATACACATGCATGAAAGAGAAAGAAAATGAAGTATGAGTGAACCCATCATTACCTTGATGTTTCTGTTCTTTAGTTTGAAGCATCTTCATCTCCATCTTCTATGTTCTCATTTCATTTTCATTATAGAAGCCATTGTACCTGAAAAGCATAAAATTTAACTTTCAGTTACGAGCTCAGGGATCAAACCATATTCCTACACTAATCCTACTTCATGCATATGAATCTTCCCCTAATCAGGAGATGTATTCTACTTGAAGGACAAATTGCATACATGCTTTATTCACTCAACAAGAAAAAAAGTGAAAAGAAAGAAGAAAACATGGACATAAGAGGAGGCCATTTAGCCTAAATATTTTCTAACTATTTTCCTAAGTGTGTAGGTACAGGTTGTAGCCAAAGAAAGAAAATAGACAATTCATAAGTGCATGCTAATGAAGAAGGAAGAATGTAAACTAAAAGTTCCAATAATTGTTCTACAAATGGAAGAGGTTACAGCTACAAAAGAGAGAATGGAGGATAGAAGTACACTTGTTTTAGTTTGTAGCAGAAGAGGGAGAATCATATTTCAATAAGGTTGAAGCTAAAAGTAAAAAAGGGATTACAACTAAAACAGGATGAGAGAGAAAATTATTGGGAAAATTTTGACAGGGCTTCGCCATGTAAAATCAACTTTTAAAAATGTCCAGCATGCCATAAATACTACTATCAAGGAAATAAAAGCATCTAAGTGAGAATTTTTTTTAGAAAATAAATAAAGTGTCCAAATCAAGGTATATGCCCTGAAAATAATATCTGAAACACTTAAATATTGCTTCCATTTTTCCAGAAAAGCAATTACAGATTACAAGTTATAGAAATAAAGCAAATGTGAGAGCAAAGAGATATTACAATGACAATGAAGTAAATTCATTCAAATAAGGTAGTACTCATCTATGACATGATCAGAAGCTATTACAGGTGAGAAAAGGAGGTATCTCATGATGCCATTTAAAAGTGAATACAGAAACGGTAAATAAAGAAACGACATCCTCATAACATTAAATGACAATGATTCATCAAAAGGGATCAAGTGAATGAAGTTCAACTATTCTTTTGAAGTAATACCCAACTATAATGAGGAGGGCCAGGTAATTCAAAACATCATTCAAGCAATCTCATGAAGTTCCATTAAAAGTGTGAAAGTAATTCAAGTAACATCTACAATTACAAAGGGCTTCAGAAGGTGATAATAACCCAAATTTAATGTATGAATATCTTTTCAGAACAGGTCTATATCTATCTAGGAGAGAATTCTTTTAGAAATAATGAAATGGAAGATGATTTATTTATCTTAAAGAGTATTAAAAATAAAATGCAAAGCTAAGTACAAAAGTTATTTTCTGTTTCTAAAATTATTAGTGGATTAGAACTATTATTTCGAGATGGAAATTTCCAAATAACAAGGAACCAATGGCATTCAAGTTTGAAGAACTTGAAGGAATTTTAGTTTTTGAGTGATCTCATATTGGAAAAGGATTAAAGAAATAATTTTTAAGAGGGTGCTACTAAAATTTCAAAGAATCTAGTTTATCCTGAACAATGAATTATAAAAAAAATTATTTTTCTAGAATACAAGACTCAAGAAGAGATAAAAATTGAAAGATTCACATATCAAGACCCTCAGAACGTAGAAATGAAAAACTCCACAATATTAATTGAAAGTTTCAAAATGTCAAGAAATGCAAAAGAATTAGATTCATAAACTACAATAATGATGTCCATGCAACAGTCACAAAACACCAAAAATTATAGAGAAAGGGGACAATTATCATTATTTCTCGAAGAACCAAGTGACAGTGATGAAAACAATCAAATTAATTTTTTCAGAGGTCGAAATTACCATCTTCATTGGTGGAGAACACATAGAGATCACCAAGAAAAACTTTAAAAATAAAAAAAAAAAAATTTTCTCGTAACTGGAAAGTGGTGACCGAAGGAAAAGACACATCACTATTTGCACCGAAGGCTCTAATAGAGTGAAACATGAATGTTGCAGACCCGATAGAGTGACAAGCACTCATTTTGCAAAAGGCAAGCTCATGGACGATAGCAACCAGAAAAAGAAGCAATCCAACATGATTTTTAACTTGAGATCCACAAAGGAACTAAGAAGACACAAAGTATGCAAGGAAATTGCTGAATTATTAGTGCTTTGAAGTCAAGATAATAAGAACAAAATGATTACTATGCTCAGAGTTCAAAAACTTACCATCTTTGCCTCAAAAGAGTGATGCTAATAGGACAGAGGCTGATCAATAAAGTTGAGGCCAACAAACCCTCAAAAAGACTGAGCTCCAAGAAGACAACAGATATCTTGAAAATAGAAATATCAAAATCTGAGCTTCAACATAAACAACCATGGCGTCATAATTTTTCCAGGGCTTCATCCATAGACAAAAAAATTTGAAATGAAGTGATCAACATGTCTAATTTTTACTTCTACAGCCAGCTCAGGAGTGGAGTTAATAAACCCTAACCACGATCAGATATCAACAACCAACCTTCATACATGTACGGAGATCAAATGGTCGATGATCGATCAATAGTACCAAAGCAACGGACCCTAGTTAATAGGATCAACCACAATCAATACAGATCGAACGTGACTAACTACAGGTCACAGATCAACGACCACATTAAAAAATGGATAGAGATCAATGAATGTGAGTGAAGCTAGGTTCCAATGCAAACCCATGAGTTAAAAAACCAAAACCGCAGTTAGGTCAGCATTAATTAGAGCCATCGACAATATTTCCAAAGGGGTGAGTCACCATGGGGAAGGGGCCACCCCACGTGTCCACATTTTAAATCATTGCAAAAGACTTTCTAAGTCTAAACTATAGTCGATCCAAAACAAACAAAGCTGACCAAATTATGCCACAATGATCACCGAAAAGGTGAGATATCAACTATAGTCCATTTAATCATGCAAAGCCAACTATGTGTTGGCATATAATATTAATCAAAGGGGGCCGAATGATCAAGTATTGATTATTTTCAAACAATGGTGTAAGAAATCCATGTGTGTTATAAAAGGTGGTCCCCTCATCTTACATCAAGAACCATGGTAATATGCAAAGTCCACAAAGTGGCAGATTATAGCATGGCGTGAGTAAAGTTCACAAGATGGTCAAACAAAATGGTCAACCCTTTGTATTTTCTAAGTCCACAAAGGTGGCCAAACCTGGTAATATGAAGGTTGTCCCCACTTCAAGGAGATAATTGGTAGTATGTCACTATTGTGACCTTTTGGAGCAAAAATAGATGTCAACATCAGAATATGTACACATGGTAGGTGGCCCCACATTAGGTGTTTTTTTTACAAATATTGCAAATATTTTGATTTATTTACTCACAAGAAAAGAGTTGTATTTTTGCATGCTTCACAAGAAGATAAAATAGAGAAGAGACATGGTTGCATGTCATGGAGAGAGACTTGCCTAGCAAGAAACCTTATTTTTGGCAAAATTATTCACCCAACTTTATTAAAAATAGAATAGTCAACTTTAGTTGACTAAGATGTTATCAAAGGCTTTTAATGCCTCTTGTACTAGTTTGTATTATTTTATCCCTTTATTTATTATTAAATAAAGGATAAAATTAGGATGCATGGGTGAGTACAACCTTCGTCTATTTTTAGGAAGAGGGTAAATTTATTTTTCTATATATTGTGTGCCTTTGCAAAGCACAAGGGATTCTAGCTAGAGGACTTTTGGATATATGAGTATTGAAACAATTTTTTCCAGTTTTACCCTCTGAGTGTGAATTTTTTTCTTCCTTTCCAAGTTATTTTGTAGTCTTGTGGATGTTACATTAATCTTGTGAATGCAAATTCTCTGATTAACCACTTTACCCTACTGCAAAATTCAGTATTTTCTGCTAAATTTTAATGTTCATGTTGTCTTATCAGTACTGTTTTTATTTTCCCTTAGTACGATCAACTGTATGCCCTTATATATTCTGTAGAAAAACTATTGGTTCGTACATCAAGAATTCTTCACAAATCAGTTGTGCATATACTCAGTCAAAGCTCTCATACAAATCTGGTGTATCACCTTAGTTTTAATAATTTTTTACAATCATCTTCTACTCTCAAACTCCCAGAAAGCAGTCTAAGATACACCAATAAGGAACAGGCCTTGATACTAGAGACTCACCTCAAAATAGGTATACCCATAGACCTGAGGTGTTTCCATTGTATCTACGAAAGAGAGAGATCATTTACGCAAGCTTAGAAAACCTACAGCCATCTCTATATATGGTGTAGTTTTGAGAGATAACACTCAATAGAGCTCAAAAAGGAGAGCGGGCCCGAAATTGGTTAAGTATAGAGAACTAGTAAAAGCCTCCATGTGTCTCTTTGGCACAATTTTTAAAATAAAGTCATGAGGTAGTCCCCAAATGAACGTGGGCTCGCCGTGTGTCCCAGGTCCAAAAAAGGGCTAGAGTTGGGGGTTCAATAGTCAAAGCAAAGGAAGTCTAGCAGAGAGAGCCAAGTGTCAGTGTGACACTATTTCAAAGGTAAAATTTGGGGTGGGTTTTGAAATAAGAGCCAGGCCTCCACATGTCCAGGGTGAAACTTTTGGCCCGCCAAACAAAGAGACTGAGGTGAAATACAAAGGAACCCAAGGAGCTCGTGAATGCCACCACATGTCAACCTAGTGTAATTTCAAAAGTGAAAGGTAGAGGGTGAATCTCTAATATGCACAAGGATGCCATATCCCCCTGGTATGGATAGACTCTTTCAAATATTGCACACTCGTGTCCAGGAAATTCGAATAGCCATATGTTTTGACTAGAGACTAA